>JAXIUT010000009.1:10689217-10716025 GCA_035586675.1 Eurytoma californica | reverse complement strand
CCTCGCTGCGCTCGGGCGACAAACCCGACTCGTGCGTGAATCCGCTGCTTTGCGCACTAGTTGCGTAATGTACTATTTCAATAAAATTAATGCGAATATCTGCACTTAACATGATTTTTACATTTCAGCTCATTTTTATACCAATCAATATGGCTTGCTTGTTTACTCAAATGGCGTAAATATTTTTTCAATAAAATTAATGCAAATATCTGTGGCATAATCACTTAACATGATTTTTACATGATTTAGAGATGTTATATAAATATCGTACTGCGAAAGATGTAGCAATTCATATCATACTAGTTTTATAAGGTATACTTTACTTGTACAATGACGATCACCTAATTAAACTCTCACATTAATTTTTCTGTTCTCTGTTAAGTGATACAAATTATTCAGTTTCTAGCTAAATTTGAAGGGGAACAGAATTGGCAATTTGAATTTATTATGCATTTTTATTTCATTAAACTTAAAAATCGTTAACCCGTGAAGCTAAACATTTGTTTGTTATTGGATTTTATGTGTATTAAATAATTTTACATAATATTTAAGTAATATATTTTTATTAATAACTCACTTCGACCACAGTTTTCTGACGCTCTTGCCAAACCGGAGTATTCTTCCTCTCCTCTAAGTGCGCCTCCATGCTCGTCACCTTGCCCCAAGCCTCGGCATCGTTACCCCTGAGTAACCAGAGCCGCAGGTGCAGCAAAATTTGCACGAGCTCCTCGATGTTTTCCAGGTACAGATCTTTATTCTCCCGGAAAACGTTGCACTCCCTCTCCGAGTGCAGTCCAGCCGCGCTCTACAATGATAAAAAAACAGCACCTATTTTTATCGGAATCACCTCGAAAAGGAAGCCAATGATTTGTGCAGCGGCTCTTTCGTCGATACCTCGCACATTCGATTGCACAGGGGCGCGACATTGCACTTGGAGCAAGTGTGCCGGGACTTGAGCGTGCTGTAGCCGGGCAGCGGCCTCAGGCAGGCGAAGCAGAATATGCCCGCGTCCAAGACCGACGGACCCACGGCTAGAGCGTCCTCGAGGAGGATCAACTCGCCGACCGACAGATTTTTCGCTGCTACCATGTATCTGCGCGAGAAAAAATAAATCACAAGTGCTTAGTTTTGTTTCGACACGTGGCGACTGCAGCGATAGATTACGTGTAGCCAACGTACCGTCCCAACTTTTTCGACTGAGCCACATTGTACTTCTTGCTGGGTGGCGGCTTGGTTTTCTTATCCATGATACCTAGAGGTCCGTATAAGAACTGGAAAAGATGAGTTACGGGGTACGGTCGGTTTAGACGAGCGAAGACGCTCACTAAAGAGATGCGCGGAAGAGCGCCGTTAGAACTTGCGTGAACTTTCTTAACGGATCGACGGCGACTATTATTAGAGGTTTTTACTTGGGAGCATCGCTAGAACGCGAGTTCGAGCCTCCCGGCTCGACCGCTGCAGCGGGGCGCACCGCGCTTTAAAATTAGATCGGCTGTTGACTCTTGGTGCACGTCACAAGTGCCCACCGATTAGTATATACGTCGATACTATATAAAGGTAAAAATGTCGAAATAGTACACCGAAGATTTATTTAAGTAAATTACTTTTTATTTAAAGTAACAGTGAAATTATGATATGTACAAAAATAAAGGACTTAGTAAGTCAATGCAGCGTATAAGCAAAGAAAAACAAATTACTTAAGTAGAAAATAAATAAATAAAGCTATTTATAGTATAACATAAAATAATATACAACAAAAGACGTACGCAAACGTTTACCCACTAATGAAATAAGTAGCATTCTAACAGTGGAGCAATAGACAATATAAAAATAAGTACGGCGGGTAATATTGTATATGAAAAAATACAACATGTATATAGATCTTGTATAGATCTCCTTTATAGGTCGCTGATGGACTTTTGAAGTTGTTCGAGAGCCTGCTTGGCGCCTTCGCCGACCTCAGCCTCGGGTGTACCCTTGGGTTCTAGGCACAGTATTTGGGCGGCTTCCTTGAGGATCGCCTCGGCCTCGGTCATCTTGGACTTGAGGGTGGCGTCGTCGACGACCCCCGCACTCCACATGCCTCGTGCAATAAAGAGCAGGGGCGCGTGAAGCTCGTACAAGATCATTCCGCGCGAGCGAGTCATACCTGGCTCCACAGTATCCAACACCTGTAACACCAGCCGGCACATCTCCACCTTGTGCTCCAGTACCACCTCCGGCAGGTCATCCAGGAAGTACTCCTCCACGCGGCCGTATAGCTGGCTCAGTGTGTACCTATACAAGTTTTTAATTTTATTTAAATCGATCTCCGGGAATATAACAGTTTATCGATAGTTTAAATGATAAAATAGGGTTAAACGAACCTTGGTATGGTGAGAAGGGCATGTCGAGGATGAAGAGAAGATTTGTACTTCTTCATGTAAGTTTCTCTCATTTGAATAGCATCTGGTCCGTCTGCAGCCGTGTAAGTCTCGACCGCGTCCATATCTCTTCGAATAATTTTAAGTATCTTATTTGTCGACTTCGAGTCCATTGAGAACTCACAATGTGTACATTTCCATTGACTCTCTGGATCTGTAAGTTATATTACCCACTTTAGAAAAAATTTTAAACCAATCTATCTATACGGGTAAGCTTTTAAGAGTTACTCTCTTGTACCTAAGGAGTCAAGAGAAACGACGACGCCGTTATCGCACTTGTTGCACTTGAGGGAAGATAAGTGGGTGCCCAGCTCCGTAGGGTCAGCGCATCGATTGCACGCGCAAGAGAAGAATTTGCTATTGAGGAGGTGCTCACGGCGAAGCAGCGTTGGCAATAGAGCATGAGCGTAACTACCAAACAGCTCGCCGCCCGCCGGTACCTTCACTGACGCCCTCAAGTAAATCCTAAACGGTAACATCAGATTACATTCAAATATTTATATATTTATTGCACAAATTTTTAAGATATCAATACGGTGAATTACTTTAGTTACATTATAGCAGCTTTTCGTTAATACGACGAATATTTTCTCGGTAAGTAAAATCAATTTTATAGAATTAAATACACGGAACTTTCGATAAAACAATGAAATTACCTGTAATCCTCTGGGCAAACGCTGTGCGAGGTATTAGAGACGCAAGAGTGATTCATGAGCGCGACTTTGGGATACAATGCCCGCGCGAGGAAGCCCTTTGCCGTTCTAATTTCATGACAGTTGATTTCCAGAATGCCGCAAGCCGTGTGTATGCTCTCCTCTGAAAACCTGCAGCAAATCAAAATCAATGACAATTAAAAAGCAATTTTTTTTTTACTTTGAAAAACACCAATTTTTAAAAACAGGAATTTAAAACTTCGAATTAGGTAGGCGAGACACTCACCTCTCCAATTTCAAACGGTTGCGAATAAAATCGATGATGTTGGTTTGATCGATTTTCCACTGATTGGTTTGGCTCCTCTGCTTGTTGTGCGCCTCCATGTCTTTGACCTCGCTGTTCCATCGCTCGGCGTCTTTCTCCGAGGCTAGCAGCAACCTCAAGGGGGTAATGCACTCGAGCTGCGGCACTCCGTTCTGCAGCTCTTCTGACAGTGCCGCCTCGGCGTCGAATTTCTCTTTTGCAGCTGCGAAGATCTATATAGAGATTACAAAATGTGAGAAAACATTTTTCATAGGTCTTAATTAACGTATAACGAATAAAACAAGGTAATAAGTAGAAACGGCAGGTACTGGTAAGACGCGTAGAAATTAATACAAATTTTATTTTTTCCGTTGATCATCAACTTATGTGAAATTTGATGATAATAAATTGAATTAATATAACGCCAACGCACTAAGATGCCTCGGATTCGATTTAAAAAAAATCCTTCTAGAACGTCGCCGAAAGGTTGAAGTAAAGGTCAAAAGAAATTAGACCCACAAATCACTGCTGAAACAATTTCCATTTGGCAAACTTTAAAAATGTGAAACTTCGTTAAAACTGAAATGTACACTCGTAGACTTACCGGACACTCATAATCTTTATGTTGAGGAAGATTCTCGCATTCGGCGGAGCAGACGGGCCAGCCGCATCGGGAGCACAGAGTTTTCTCGGCGGTAAACGGCCAGGGTGTGTAGCAGGCCAGGCAAACGGGATACGTCGATGACTTGGGACCGACCACGAACGGCAGCTCCGTCAGGATCTCCTCGCCGGCATCCAGAGCCTTATTCGCGACGACATAACGACCTACTCGCTCGTTCTTCTCGATCTTGTATTTTAACTGACCGTCCTGATTTTTTGGAAAAAATTCAGTATGACATTAGCTAATTGACCAAAATTTAATCTTGTTTTTTTATTCATTTTAGGGTAGAAATTTACTAAGCAACAAAGAAAATATTAGATTGATTAAGATGTCTATATATCTGATAAATGATGTGCATTACGTCTAACTTTATCTTCAGTAAAATCAGAGAAGCATTAATTTTCATTATTAATTACTCAATAAATTATGCAAGCTATCCGCAACTTCTCATTCACGATGGCGATCTAACGAGAAATTTTCACTTAATCATCACTGTAGTCTCACTATACGCACTCCACGATTCTCCGTCAACTCGGGACGCGAGCACTAACAAGATCAATTAGCGTGTCGTCACCACTGGGGAAAACTTACCGTCTTCTTCGACATGTTGCTTTTCTATTCCCCGCAAAACAAACGCTTTTCCGTTTTATTCTGTTTATCCGATTCTCTGTGCAAGTAGCTGCTCGGTAGCGCGTCTGCAACTGAAGCGTCAGCCGACCCTCGGCGTCTTTTTATAATGTTGATATCGAAAAGGGGGAAAACGCGACCGGGTGGGCCGGTGCCAATGGTAAAATCTAGATCACGCTACGCGCGTCTCTCGCACAGAGACCCTTTCGTATTTTTGGCACCCTGCGCGAGACGTCGAGAACGGCGTGGAAACGTCCGAGGCTCTCGTCGGTCCGACTGCACCCGCACTGATTGAACTTCGTTAGGAAATTGCTCGACTAGGAAAATTTAAAGTAATAGCAGAATTTGTAATAATTGAAAGTGCTTGTGCTCAGTGTGTGGTGGCTGTTGAGTTCTCTTGACGTAGCTGTAAAAGCGACTGTGCCAGAAATTTCTACGTATATCTCGTTTGAAATTGCCGCCGTTTAAGCTTTAGCTCGGGCAACGAGCTTTCGGTTCGGTGGATTGTGCGAGAAGCAGTTGTTGACTTTTTGTATATCGTGTTTACGCCTATCTATTTTTGGGCGAATTCTGATGGACAGTTTATTTTTTAGAAGTAAGATATAAGTGCTTGAATATGATCCTTACGACCACCTTTAAGTCGAAAGTTTTCTCTGTAAGATAGCAAAGATAGTGTTAATGGTTTAAAAATAATTGCATTTAATATGAAAATTTTTAATTATACATATTTGAAAAAACTGAATTTTCGAAATGTTCAATATTATACGATTGTCTTACCACGACAGATTATAAATTTTTCACTACAATGAATTATAGAATTTTTACACGTATTTTTTCTACCTTACTTTCTTTATAAATAACATACTGACAAATGAAAAATAGAATAAAATTATTATATCCATTTTTACCTTAACTAATCGATTTTGAAATTATATCTATAATTGTTCCAAGTTCACTGTCACAAGATATCACCTATCTATATATACTCAATGTAAAGAGTAGAACGGCATGCCTACATACATATATATCGATTGCGACTGTATATAGCACCTATTAATGTTAAATCAGAGTAATCAAAGATAGTACTATTTGTATTCAACGTCTAATGTAATATATACTAAAAGTTAACTCTTAATCTTAATTTCAAAAATGTTTGAAAATTTATCTAAATTTTGCAATGAAAGTATTAAAAAAATGATTATACAATTAACTTACTAATTTTGTTATTACATAATAGAGGAATTTTGCATTAATTATCTCGTAAAGGAAAGCCTAGGATATAGTCATGTAGTAGAAAATATCTGTGTCTAGCCAGACATAAGTTACATAAGAAATAGCATTTTTGCCTATCATAAATGTAAATATAAAAAGAATAAACATTAAAATATCATTTCGAGTATCATTTTGTTATCGTAAACAGTTTGAATGACTTGTGTATTTTGTTTGAGAGGTATTATTAGATAAATTGCGATCAGACTAATTGTCGCAGAAACGGTCGTTGAACTCCTCTATTTATATATATATATATTATATATATATACTACTGAGATTAACTCTTAATTGTTTCGCCATTTCAATAAATGCAGAATGGGCCCTTATTTGGTTTTCAATAACACTATTTTACGCAATAAATAAAGTTTGGCATCTTTACCCCAAACTACGATTGATATTGTTAAAAAATAACAAATTTTTTGTCATACACTTGGCAATGCAAATCTACAACCACCTGTGCGTAAAACTCACACAACCCTCCTCGCAAAAGCCCACAAGTACATACATGAACATAAATTGAAAAATCTTACACATCACGTAACAGTTTGCATGGGTGTCACAGGCGTCTGGCAACGCGGCATGCGCCGCATCCACACGCACATACATCCATCTCCAGGAAGTGTAGGTATTTCGCGCGCTGGCGGGTCTGGCCAACGGACACCGGGGGACCGGGGCGCTCGGCTCGCCTATGCGGCACAAAACTCGCGTGCAGGGCGAATTTGCGCACGCGCGCCCGCGACGCGCACACTCGCCCACACGCACACACGTACACGGCCAAGTACTGGCTGGTGCCCCAGTCGTCGGTCGGCCGTCTCTCCCGGAGTCTCTGTCGCGCGCACCTACGCACACCGCAGCTGCCCACGGAGTAGATCCCGTCGTCGATATCCAGTGCCAGGTTCTACTCGAGCGCGTCGCCCGCAGTCCACACAGTGAGTATGTCGCCGTGCGCACCGGCGCCGGGGGGTGCACACCGGGGCGAAGAAACAGTTGAAGCGACGGGCGGCCCGCGCGAACGCCACGTTCGATTCGCCGGCACGCGCTCGTCGTGGCTACCGCGGGGAAAATGTCGCCTATCGCGCGCCTCCCGGACGTCCGCGGCCCTCGCGGAGCGCGGGGCGAGGCTCGCGGGAGGCGGAGGGTGCCGGCGGGAGGTTAGGGAGCGCGAGGCGGCCGCGGCTGCGGATTGATAATTTACGCCTTATGTAATAGGCTGGGGCAGGTCAATACCGCGCCGCTCGCGCCTTCCGCTCCCGGGCGCTTCGATCCGGTAAAATTAACGGTTGGAGTAGCGAGACGCGCGATGGCGCGAGCTCCAGGTGACGGTCAGGTGGGGATCGCGGAGGGGGCGAGGGGACCCGAGGATTTTTCGTCGGGAGGGCAGAGCGCGGTTGAAGGTTAACAGGGTGCTGATCGCGCACGCGGGGGAGTCCGCGATCGATTTCTTTTTTAAAGCCGCTCAAACGCCTCGCACTCACGAAGGTTACGAGTAATCGGGTCACTCGGCCTCGTGTCGCCTGACCCGCGATACCGTCTCATTTTCTCCCCCTTGATTTTTTGGAACGAAGGAGCGCGAATGCATGTGACTCCGAGCGGGCCTCCATCGTGACTTCGTGAGCTATAGGTATAGGTCACCGTGAAAAAAAGATGTCGGTTAGAATACTATAGGTACACTTTTATGGGCATGGTAAAAAGTACCGCGAGATCCCAGGTGCACTCAATCATGCGAGACACTTGGTCTCATTTTCCTGGATTTGGTCAAACTTGGAAAAGGTTTTCTGTCATGGAATGATGAAATAATTAGTTTCTTTGAGCGGAGATAAAAAATGACTAGCAACAAAAAATGCACTAGTAACATTAATTAGATGTTTAAGAGTTAAAGACTTAGAATAATTTTTTTAAATATGCAATTAATGTTGAATAAGAACAGCTAAATATGTAAATGTGAGCAAAGTACTGAAGTATTGCAAGAATCACGTGGTTTTCAATGGCTTCTTTGATATTTTTTCTTTTTTATTTAACATATTTATAAAAAATTTTTCGATTTCTGGGGAAAAATAAATTGTATATTGCAAATTTCTTAATTTATTTTTTTTTAATTTTTTTACAAAAATTGTAATTACAACTTGAAGCTACTTCAATTACAATTTGATTAACATTAAAATTTAAATTGTAAATTACGATTTACTAAATTACAAAATAAATGTATATACATTCAAAAGTTGGAAATACTTTAAAAGTTGATTAAAATGTGCCCTGAAGGTGTGGCATCCAATATATATATTACAGTTTACTTATAGCATATATTTTTATTTTATGTAAGACTGTTTACTTGAGATGCAATAAATAAGTTTCTACAAAAATTTTATAATTTATTTAAATTATTAACTATTTAAAAATAATTCACAATTTTTGTGTAATAAATAAAATAAAAAGTAATTTATAAAAATCAACTTATAAAATTATTATTTTCAAAATATATTAAAATTAAAATTAATGTGGAATGTTATATAATATAAAATGTTTGCATTACTTTTTCCTTTTGTTAATAAATACCTGATATGACTTATCTTGTGTGAAACTTAATATTATCTTCTATATCATTTTTTTTACTATTTTCTGGTTTTTTAGAACATGTCTCCTCCAACGTATGGTGATCTTGGAAAGAATGCCCGTGATGTCTTTGGCAAAGGATACCACTTTGGTCTGTTGAAACTCGATGTCAAGACCAAGACAGAATCTGGTGTAGAATTCTCCTCAGGTGGTGTCTCAAACCAGGACTCTGGCAAAGTTTTTGGTACTCTTGAAAGCAAGTACAAAATCAAAGAGTACGGCCTTACTTTTGTCGAAAAATGGAATACAGACAATACTCTTGGAGCTGATATTACTCTTGCTGACAAGCCACTCCAGGGTCTCACTATCGGTTATAGTTCCACTTTCTCTCCTCAGACTGGGTTAGTATTAAAATATTTAGTATTGATAAAAAGTTATTTTTATTTTACTACATTGTTTTTTTTATTTTACAGTAACAAAACTGGTAAACTAAAGACTACATACAAACATGAAAATGTTGCTGTTACTGCAGACTTTGATCTTAGTTTGTCGGCTGGTCCTCTGATCAATGCTACTGCAGTAGTTGGCTACCAAGGTATGGGCAATTTAAAATTTAAAATATTAATTTTATTACGTAATTACTCATCAAAATGTATTATTTTTTAATAATCAGGCTGGTTAGCTGGTTACCAAGCTGGTTTTGACTCTCAATCTAGCAAAGTTACCAAGAATAACTTTGCCCTTGGCTTCACTGCCTCTGATTTTCATCTGCACACATCTGTGTAAGTAAAAAATATATAAACAAGAAATGCCTATTCTATTTTAGAGTATTTTGTTATAATAAAAAATTTTAGTGATAATGGTCGTGAATTTGGTGGATCTATCTATCACAAGATCAAGCCAGGTTTGGAAGGAGCTATCAACCTTGCTTGGAACTCTAGCAATAATGTCACACAATTCGGTCTTGGAAGCAAGTATGATCTCGATCGTGATGTCAGTGTAAGGGCCAAGATCAACTCCCAATTACAAATTGGTTTGGGATACCAGCAGAATTTGCACAGTGGTCAGTATTATTTTACGATTCTGTTACTTTATAACAGAGTATAACATAAAATTTTATTAGAAAAGAAAAATTTATTGGCTTTAAGATGAAAGAACATCTTGTTAAGTTGTCCTTGCCTAGGATTAGTCTGAAACTTTGAGGAATCTTAAATCTTACTAGTGTTGTAAGCAAAACAGCCTATACATTGTTATTTATAGTAAATCACGTGTCGATCTAATATTAGATTTAACCTACGGTAGACTTGCTTACAATGCTTGTAGACATGATTTCATTAAGTGCTTTCAAATTCCAATGTTCATTATAAGTAATTTTATTAAGTATTTTAAAAGACAATTTTAAAAAGATTAAATCGATTTTTTTAATAAAAATTTATTTTTTTTTAATTAAAGAATTGGAGTATAATAAAAAATGTTATTTTTTTACTTCCAGGTGTTACTCTTACTCTGTCTGCAAACATTGATGGTAAAAACTTTGGATCTGGTGGTCACAAGGTCGGTTTTGCACTGGATCTGGAGGCTTAAATTTCAAGATCAAAGTGAATCCTGCCCCCTTTCGAAAAAAAAATACTTCATTACACTTGCGTCATAATGACCATGTCACGATTACATGCTTCAGACCGGTTATTGCCTGTAATGTAATGTAGATAGACTTGCCCTCAAGAGGGTCACTTGAACTTCAATGCATATTGTTTCTGGGACAGTTTTGTTATTTGTTTACACAGCCTGCAAGATGAAGATTGTAAAACATACGGCGCAAAACGTGACGCAAATAAAGTTTTAATGAGATAAGATTTAAAGGAGGTTCTGTAATAACTCGGCTGTAAAAAGCATCAAGATTGTTAAATTTTAAAATCAGCCTCATCTTTTAATTAAAAGTTTAGTATCAATATGATGGAATCTAGTATAAAAACGGTATGGAATTATCCATAGAGAACAACAATAAAGAAAGTTAATTCGAAAAAAAAATAGAATTTTCCAGGCGTTTTACTTTACAACATCTTTTGGTTTTTTATGTGCATTTCTTACGTAGGTCTTTAATTTTTATAGTACTCTCTGTATTTATATTGCACTTCTCTGAAATAATCTATATACTTGATTTTTCCGTCAGTTGTGTCAGTAAAATAAATCACAATTATTGAGTTTTTCAAGTAGTGATTTATTTACAAAAGAAACTGGTCTTTCACGTTCCAAGTGTTCCATTTTCTGTTTAATTTTAGTGTAATATTTTTCAAATAATAGTACAAATATATTGTATTCACATTACAAACTTTTTTTTAATTATCAGTGGCACTGGTGGTAGTACTGCACTTGGATTAATCTTAAATTTAGTATCGTAGCCAAACAATCTACACCTTATATAGAATCTTATTTATTTAAAAAACTTAATGAACCATTTGATCTTCCATGGCTTTTGCTATCCATTCAGGTTCTGTTTGAGCAATTTTTTCAATTATTTGGTTCACTTGATAACACAGAGATTGGATTTGTTTATCCCATGTTGGTAAACTTTCTCTTGCTGCAAACAAATTAAAAGAATTAATTTAATAATTATACTCAATTACTTAATATTAAATATAAATTCTAATTAATTTTTAAAATATAATGTTTTAAAAATACAGTAGAGATAGACTTACTTTCAAAATGTACAATTGAATCAATTTGATCAATATAACCATTCATCCTTCCCTCAGTTATCATTTGACTGGCAATCTTTTCAGCTTTACTTGGAGGAATTTCCAAAAGTGATCCTAATTCTTCAAATGTTATGTTGTTATACAACTTACTAGCGGATAACAAATTGTGTTCAATAACAGCTCGATCAAGAATAGTTGATCCCAGTCCATCAGATGTGCATGCTTTCTGATGTGGCTGCAGCAAAGCTTCAAACTCTTCAAGTTCAGAACGACGTATGATTCGATCTAAATACATTTTTTCCAAAATTGAATATGCTGGAAGTTGCTGACATCTTTCATCTTTGAACAATGTAGCTAACATCCGACTTCTTTGTTGTCCAGCGGATGCAAGTACTGTACAAATAAGTGCATTTCTGAGAGCTGTCATACGCTCATCTTCATGAATAATAGATCTGTATGATAACTCATTATATCTCTGAGCTGCTTCAATAAACTTTCTTCTGTAATCTAATACCCTTGCATAACAAACTTTGTAATAAATTTGTAATTGTTCATTCTTTGATTCAGCCTAAAAGATGAAGATATTATATTTTACCTTTTTGTTTTAGTTTGTTCTTATTTACAAATTGTTTTAAAAATATACCTGTAATAAAGATGCTCTGTTAATAAATGCTTCTGCTTGAATAGGATCATCATCTTCCAAATAAAGTCTCGCGATTTTAAGATATGTGTCCAACTTGTAATCGACTGTGTATTGCCTGTTCAAATATCAATAATTTAGTAATCTTATTTAATGCACTTCAATAACAAAATATTCACTCACTTTTGACCAGTTTCTAAAGGTATACCAACAAGAACATTAGCTGCTTCTCTCCAATTCTGATTGCGCTCGTAAATATCAGCCAAGTGCTGCCTAATACTTGCTACCTGCTCTTCAAAAGAAATTACTCTAGGCTGAACCTAAAAATTGAATAAAAAAAATAAAATTTTATCTTGGAATTTCATCCACAAACCCAGGATTTAATTGGTAAACTATACAAGTACCTTATCTAATGTGTAATGCGAAACTGCCTTTGAAATTTCATCTGGTAACATTTGTAGTCTATTACTAACATCCGTCAACACTTGCCTAGATATAACCAAACTGACATTCTCATTAACAACTGAAAAGAAAAATCGGTTAATACTGCATGGTCTCTTATAGCCGGTGAATGTCAACTAAAACTGCAGCAATTTACGTACTTGCTTCGATGAACACTTTTAAAGTGTCACCGAGTTCCTCGCCGGACGTCGAGAGGATCGCATCCAGGAACGATCTGTACCTGCGAAAAATTCGCGATAAGCCGATGGTTATGGGATTCGAAGAGCCGGGGATTGTCGATTTTCACTTACTTCTCCGCTTGATCCTTGTGCGAGCCCCCGGAGTGCGCGAGATTCGCGAGCTGTTGACGCATCGCCGAGGCCATGGTGACGACCATATTTCCTTTATTATCCGCCAGCGACTAACTCGTCCAGACAGCCCCGTTGCGCGCAACACCAAAACCAAACCGCTTTTGTTGGTTAAGATTTGCGAGTTCGCGAGCGCGTGTACCTACACGCGTGTAAGTAGGTACTATACCTGTATTCTGCCTTCTGTGTAGTTAGTAGTATGTCCCACTTGCGTATTACTACAACGGCGCGGCGACGCGCGAGCCTATAACAACTGTTTTGCAAATGCATCTAACATCTTGATGAATGCGACGATCTCGATAATGATGAACGTCGATGATTCAGGCATATATTTAAAGTAGACTTTCAGATGTTTTCTTGCAATTATCTTGTTTATCAATACCACTTTTAGAACAGGCAATTACAAAGTACTAATTGTTGTTTACGACAATTGACGATCTAGGATGAAATAAATGTTTTTAAAATTGAACTTTTATAATTATAAGTTCTGCAATGCGATAAGTATTCTTATTGTTTTTGTTTGAGCTCATTAAAACTTTAAGGGATTGTAGTATGTGTTGTGGTTTGTTTATGTTTATGTATATAACGGAGATAATAGATATGTATTTATAGATCGATTTTACAGTTTGGTGAAAAACTTTCAATGTTTATTATTATACATTATTGTCCCAACGCTCGGTTAAATATACAAAAGGACGGGTCATCACACTTTAAATACACTTTTTATAACAAATACGAAGATGTAATTTAAATGTGGTTTTTGAAATTTATTTCCAATTCATTAAGAAACTGATCGATATACATACATACCAATCATAAAAAAAATGACAAAATTTTATGAATACATCTTGAATCCATTATACAAAGAGATAATAGAAAATTTTCATCAAATCAATAATGTTCTTGCAATATCATCGCTTTTCTACTTGTTACATATTTCGCTGATCTACGCACGAATTCCTTCGAATATTTAGAAAGTTTTTAGTAAACGCGTACTAAAAAAGAAGTGGGCCGGTATAAAAAAAGTTGTTTATTAAAAGAACAATCTTTTACTGTCTTTTCTATACATAACCTAAGCCAAAAAAGAGTCAAAATGCTCGAAAACTCTTCATTTATCCAGTTGAATTCAGTCGAGTGAATCGCAATCTCATATTACGAGCAAATCAGTTGCAAGATCGGTATTCAATTAATCTCATTATGTTTTCTCCCGTCAAACAATCAAGTATGCTAAAAGTGCGCATCTCGAAATAAATGCTTGTAATATTCGATATTGAAATTTCATGCATTAATCTGGCAACACTGTGCGCAGTGTACCAAAAGTGCATGTAAAGCTGCGCAAAGCCACGCTGCGCGTCGATGCACCTACACGGCGCGCACGCTTGCACCTCGCGCTATAACGCCTATGTGTGCGTGTATCCGAACGCTTTTCGAATGTACTGTCAGAGTCAGAGCGTCGCTGTCTCGCGCATGTGTTAATACGAATCGCGATCGTCTCGGCTGCGATTCCACCTTAAATCCGCGTCCACCCGCTAATTCAGCGCCGACCCCGCAGTGACAAACCGCCGTCCCGTCTCGTTGCCGAAGTGGACGCGAAAAAGTTTATTTATAAAAAAAAAAACCGGGGCAAGTCCGAAAGTTGAACGCTCGTGTCAACAACGAAGGTGGTAAAATCGTCGTGTATCGCTGGCAGAGCAGTAGGCAGTGCGCGCGCACCTCCGCGGAGTTTTGGAACGCAGGCGCGCAGCCCGCGCGATTGGCCGAGGCTAGCGCCACCGCGTGCACTACTCGCGGTCCCGCGGAAGGCCGAAAATATGGCGAAATCGAAAATCGCAAAGTGCGCGAAAAGCGCGACGGCGAAATTCGCGTGCCGCGAGTGAAGAAGCGCGGGAGCGCGACGCTGTGGACGGCCCCGCCGGCCCTACGCTACCTGCGTCCACGACGAGGTGGCGCATCTACGAGCCGCGTCCAGAAGTCCCCGAGGACACGCACACGCCAGCAGTGGGCGCGTGATTTTGAACGATTTTGGGCTTGCTCCTATTATGAATCGCAGGTGAGTGGACTCGCGCCGCGGTACTCGAGTTTCTCGATTTACATTCGCTGGTAGTTCGAGCTGGGCGAAGCGGGGGAGATGGTCTCGGGTCCTTTTAATTGAGCTTCGAGTTTGCGGGAAATATAGCGAAACGACACTTTGTAGTTTCGAGTTCCGCCCCCACCCAAACTCTCCGCTCCATCTCGATCTCGAGTCTCGACCGCCTTTCTCTCTCTCTCTCTTTCTCTCTCTCTTTCTCTGTTCCCCCTCTATCTCTCTCTCACTCCACTTTTCCCCTCAATATGAACTTTTGAATTGTAGGTTAAGTTTTGATTACGCGGCGTAATTCCGCGATTACCGGGGGAAATTTGGCGGCCGGGGGACAAGTCGGGGATATCCAGCTTTTCACGTCCGCGAAGGGTTCGCGCGGTTTTGTGGGCTGGATGAAGGCGAAGCCAGTCCCGTTTAATAGCCAAGTGGAATTCAAGTTTGCTTCGTGGAAAATGGCGCGTTCGGAGCAGTAATGGCGCTGATGTTCCTTACGCTATTTGGTATGCTTCTAATATTTTCCTGTTTTTATTTGAATATTTTAGTTTTTCCGTCCGAAAACTACTCGGGCGAGTCGGACTGCTCGCTCCGGGGGCCCGTGGAACGAGTTCGCGAGTGACTTTCCCGCCTATCTCGGGCTCCGCGTGTGTCTCGAGTTTGAATTTTTGAATTTTTAAATCTGGAGAGAACAGTGTTTGTTTTCGCGATTCCAAAATGACTTTGGTTTTTCAAATTTTCGTAAGCTTGCTGCGATCGAAATAATAGTTTTGAGAAAAAATGTTGTGTGACACTGAATTTTTGTTATTCTGAGTCACATGGGAAATTTTTTCATTCAAGTGTTGACAGTAAATGCTTTACATTTTTTTATACACAGACCAATTTTCTATTAGCATTCAAACAGGTATTCATTTTTGTTACTCTTTTTTGTTTCAGGATCTAGGTGAAAATATATAAACAAAATGTCTGTAAATAAAAGTCTTGGGGGCCGGACTCTTGTAGAGCCCGTTGCTCTAGGTTCTCAAACGCTGACAGACGCAGACCTGAGTTCTCTGGCATTATCTAGTACCGGAGAACAGTATACTTCACACGATTATGAAACGCTTGCAGATATTCAAGCTGAGTTGGATAGTATGAATGCAGAAGAAGTTATGACTACTGAGGAAACTCATACTGTGATTGAGGAAAATGCTGTAGTTGAAACTATCATACCAGATATAGAAATGACTGAGGTTCCACAAGAGACACAGACTGAACAAATTATTTACACTACTGCTAATCAGAACAGTCAAAATCTAATTTTACAAACAAAACCTACATTACAGAGGGTGCCTTCTTCAACTCCAGTTCAAGTAGGTTTTATATTAATTAAAATTATTAATTATGATTTAGGATGGTAATTGATATTCATTTATTTAAAAATAGATGAAACCAAATGTCAGTCAGTCAGCTCAACAAAGTCAATCTATAATGATTGTATCCTCACCTGGAGGTGGTGGAGCAAGTCAAATTTTAAAAATTTCTCATCCTGCTTCAGCATCTGCTAATCAGCTGCAATCATTAGCACAAAGTTTAATAACAGGTAAAACACCTGAAGGTAATATTGTTCAGATTAGATCAACTACAAGCGGTAAACAAAATATTTCATCTAAAACATCTGGAAATATTTCTTTTGGCAATGTACAAAGTGTAAAAACAGTACAATCTTCAGGAAAGCGAACCTCTCAAAATGTTCAACAAAACAGAAATGTAAGTCAACACATAACAATCATATGCATGTTTCAATTTCCTAATATAATTGCCTAATTCATATTCATGTTTATGATAATCCTTAATGTTTTAATTATAGGTCTTTACAAAAATGATTCTAACGAATACTCAACCACAAAGTGGACAAGTATTGATAGCTTCATCGCCTTCTGAAAATCAGCAAGGGCAAACACTTAAATTTTTAAGTAGTAGCACTTCAAATTTAAATATGGGCAGCCCAACAAAAACTATAACTTTTGCGCAAGCTCAACAAATGGGTTTGATTCCAACATCCAATAAAGTACAACATATTCTACCATCAGCACAGAAGCAAACGGTAAAATTCTAATTTCTTGTAAAGACTAGAAATAAAATGCATTTATAATAAACAAATTTATTAAATTTTTTCAGGGTATAATTGTTAATAAATTAGTACAATCTACATCAGCTCAACCAGCTAAATTAACTATAGTTCCAAGTAACACTGGAAAATCACCAGCAAAAATATTACCAGCTCCTACTTCAGGGCAGTCTAAATCAGGCAATACACAATCTAGTTCAAATAAAACTCATCATAATTCTCAAAAAGTCATTATTAGACAGGTAAAATTTAAAACTTATTCTTCTATTAAGATTTTATAATATCTATTATAAAATTATAAAAAATTATTTTATTTTATATTTTATTTATTGATGTAAGTTACATACATAATAATTGCTTTTTTAGAGTTCATTAAAGCCAGGAACAGTTCATAATAATAATCCCATAATAAGGATACCAGCCAATCAGACTATTAATTCTAATCAAGTACATCAGTTACAAGTACCTGGTCGACCTGGTCAGGTATGCATGTATATTTTTTGTATTTTATTATAGTAACAATATGATTATTATACAATGAGTTTTAATTTTCTATTTTTTGGCAGGTGCAATATGTTAGGCTTGTAAGTACTCCTTCTTCAGGAACAAGCAATGTTGTAACAGTTGGAAAAACGAAAACACCGTCAACTCTTCAAACAGTTGGAGTGACACAAAAAATAAGTGGGCAGCAGCAAATCGTTAAAGTAGTACCATTAAACACTGGTAATCAAACATTGAGAACCGTGGCACCAAAATCATCAATTGGAGGTAGCAGTCAACGAATAATAATTCCTGCTTCTACACCTGTTGGAGGGCAAGCAAAAAATAATACTCAAACAGTTACAATACCTGCTTCTGCTTTAAGTCAACTTACATCGGGTCAAGCTGTAATATCTACAAATGCTAATGTTGGTAATATAGTAGTATTACCAGCTCAATATTTGCAACAAGTAAGAATTGTTTTATTTTTATTTAAAAACGTTTAAATTTTAAAATTTTCATTGTAATTAAATTTTCATAGCAACCAGAAGAAGCAAAAGGTAAATCTCAACAAGTGACTCCAACATTATTAAACACTTCACAAGGTGCACAAGGTCCTATTGGCAATTCATCAGGTGGCTCTTTATCTGAGTCTAAAGTATCAAGACAATTTGCTACTGCTGATGCTAATGGTATTCGGCCGCGAAAACCGTGTAACTGTACAAAATCTCAATGTCTAAAATTGTAAGTAAAATTTTCCAGTTCAACATTTTTAGAAAAAAATCAAAATATATAGAAAAAAATGTTTACATTTAAAATTTAAAAAGATGCGTATAAGAACTTTAATTTGTTAAAAAGGTGATGCTCATTTGTTTTGCTATTCTATTAAAAGAAAATTGACAATCTAAAATCCTTCCACTAAGATGGTGTAAAGAATGTCAGAACATTCATTCCATCTCGCCGTGTTCTATTAAAAACATCGAATTTTTTAAGCGAGAAGTTTGTGCATTGTCTAATTTTCTTGAAATGTATGCATGCAGATACTGCGACTGTTTTGCCAACGGTGAATTTTGTCATATGTGCAACTGCAACAACTGTTCAAATAACCTCGGCAACGAAGAAGAACGACAGCGGGCGATAAAGTCCTGCTTGGAACGAAACCCCAACGCTTTCCGACCGAAAATCGGAAAGGGCCGCGATACGGGAGAGGATATTCGAAGACACAACAAAGGTTGCAACTGTAAGCGCAGCGGTTGCTTAAAGAATTATTGCGAGTGTTACGAGGTACTTTTAAATACTATTTTAGCGATTTATTAAATTTATAGAACAAAACATTTTTCATTTTTTGTATTCTTTTTTTTTAAGGCAAAGATACCGTGCTCCGAAAATTGTAAATGCATTGGATGCCGTAATGTAGAGGAACCTACGTTGAATAAAAAATCGTTGAAAGATTTAGCCGAAGCTGTTGAAGTAAGGACGACGCAGTTACCGTTGAATAAAACTAAAATGCAACAAATTTCCGACGCAACTTTTAGACCTGCCGCTACGTCGAATACTGGCGCAAGGTAGATTTTTTAGATTTTATTTCTTTTTTAATAAATATTTGTATAGATATACAATGCTTATTTAATTTTTAGACAACCATTCAACTTTTTGACTGATAAAGTGGTAGAAATGACGTGTCAGTGTTTGATGGCTCAAGCGGAAGAAGCCGAGAGAAACATGTTCGACGAGGAGACATCACAGAAATTAATAATTGAAGAATTCGGAAGATGTTTGAAAGAGATTATTGAGTCTGCACACAAAGCAGAAGCTACTTAGCACGGAAATTTTATAAAACGTAATACCGTTTATTCATTGCAATGTTTATCGTAAGTCAATCGCGAATAAGATTTAAACATTTGAATATCATAAAGCCGAAATAATAGGTTTATAATTTCTATTGATGCCAAAGACGGTAAATTGATCTAATGAATTTGAAGCAAATACTGTATTTGGTGATCTTTAATGTTGTATATGAAGTTGAAATAACGGCTTAAATATTTATAAGATGTAACTTTCTCTATTGCTAGCTCTATTTATAAATTTTTAAGCTGTATAGATAAAGATTTTTTAATTAATTTAAAAAAGTGAAGAATATTCTTTACTAAAATTGGATTACTTTTTACTAAAATTTTTAACAGATTCAGTGTAACAAGTAGAAGCCTGCAGACCCTTCAATTATAAATTAATATATACGTATGCAAATAATATATTCATTATACTTTTATTATATAAGCTTTGGTTTATTTTTTAAAGTAGAAAATAGAGTGCACTCTAACACTGAATCTATTAAAGTGCTACTAAAAGTTTAGTTTTGCTTAAAAGAAAATTTGTACAAAACAAAATTGTATAAATGTTATTTTTTGAATAGTAACTAAAAATCAATTTTCCCAAATTAGCACACAAGTGCAAAGATATTCTTTGAGAGTGTGTTGTGAAATAAAATATTGAGATTGAAAAATTATTTTATTAAGAAAAATAATTGTGATTCACAAATTCACAAAAAATTTTCCAGTTAGACAATTTGTTATAAGCATAGATGTCAACTAAGTGTTTGTATTCAAATTGCAAATAAAGTTGAAGAATTTGCTAAAGCAAATTAAAGGAAACATTTACACTATAAGTGTAACAAACTAGATGCATAAGTAATAGAAATTCAGATAACTAAATTATCTGAATTTTTAAAGAATTTGTATTATAGTACATTACTTAAGTATGTAAGAATGAAACTAACAAAATTGCTGCACATTCATTCGCTCAGGCAGCATTGTGAAATTATTACGTATTGTAATGGTACAAATTTTGTACAATTTGACTAAAAATTGGTAATTGCTAAAGTCAAATTATGCTGTACATGCATTTATAGCTATATGAAGAGTAAATTAATTATTGATAGATAATACAAATTCTAATTTTTGTATTTATTCAATTGGTATGGAAATTCTTTCGATAATATGTTTAAAAGAAATGAAATGTGTACATTTTAAAATAGCTATAGAATACATAAGTATTCAAGTTTATTGCAAAAATTGTGCACTTCATTTTTTAAATTATGTGTAACAAACAATGAAATATATATAATATTTGTAAAATCTGTAGAAAAACAATTTTAATATAAGCATGGTATGAGTAGATAGTCAAATAAGTAATTGTAAATTAGACGTAAAAATTAATCTAATATTTGCAAGTTGGTTTATCTATAAACACTGTAATTTGTGTTGTACGATAAAAATGAAGTTTCACGCTTTATCATGCACTCAATGTAAAATACATAAATAAATATTGGGCTTTTATGAAATTAAGCGTTACTTTCTGAGGTCATCTCGTAATATACTTTTTTTTAAATTTTACAATATTTTTATTTTAAAATTTTACAACTTTTTTCAACGGTTTAACTTCCTTTTTCACTTTGTTTGTTGCACCGTCTATCGATTCTAAATTCGTATCTTTTATTGTATCGAGAGTAATAGTCGTTTCTTCTTTTTCTTTCACTAAATCTGGACAGTCTTTTTTCAAGTGTGTTACATCCCCACATATTTTACAAGAGCCACCATCAGGATACAAACCCTTTGGATTATCAGGGCATTGCTTAGCTACATGACCCTGTTCTCTGCATATGAAGCATTTAGCATATCTGTAATCATCTGATTTATTTACTTTACACTCAAAATGAGTGTGCTCAGTTGAACCACATTTAAAGCAAATTCCGGTTCCTGCTTCTTCCTTTCCAAGATCTGGACAGTCAGATAAATTGTGTCCTGCCCTTCTGCAGTGGAAACAAACTTGCTTTCTGATTCGAGCTAGAGCTTTTTCACATTTTCTTCTTTCTAGCTTCATTGCAGCATTTATTTCAGGTTTAGGTATACCTAATAAAAATAAAAATTGATTATAATAGCAGTATTGCAATAAAGAAATAAATATACTTCAAATTTTTAAATAATACCTTTCATGACCATTTCTTTTCGTAATTCTGTTAATCTTTCAGCATCTTCTATTCGTATCGGAAAACCATCATATTTTACAATTTCTACATCCATTCCATTGATGTTCATTTTTGTTGAATTTAGTTCTGGTTTTCGTCGTTTATGTTCTTGATCATCTCGAAGTTTTGCTGTTTTTGGTTGAAATTTTTTGGGTACATTATTACCAAACCTGTATAAATTTTTTTCTTCAAGACTATGGAAACGTCTTTTTTCCCTAAATTTATCTTGAGTTGTATTGTCATTAAATCTTCTATTACTGGAATTCACTGAATTGTTCCAGTCATTTCCTTCAGCATTGAATAAAGCATTGTTTGTATTATCTTTGTCATTCTCATGTTTTTGAATTTGTTTCTTTTGATTGCGCTTTTGACGTTTGCTCATTTTAGTACCAGATTTCAAATGTGCTTCTGAATTGGAACAGTCATCGGTTTTCATTTCATTTGTGTTGTTTGGTTCTTCAGTTGACTTTTTGTTTTTCTTTTCTTTATTTTTTCTTTTTTTTTCTTGTAACTCATTGGAATCAGTTTCAGCAATATTATCTTTTTTACGTTTCAATTTTTTTTCTGTTGATTCATTCAACTCTGTTTCAACAGGTACAGCATTTTGTTTGTGTTTAAATTCTATTTCTTTTGATTGTTTGGATTCAACTTTATCTAAAGTGCTATTATTTTTATTTTTATCTTTCTTTTTTATTTTTTTACTCGAAGCAGGTTCATCAGTACTATTTTCAGTAACTTTTATCTTTTTTGCTTTAATTTCCTTTGATTTGTTTTTCTTATTTAAAGGTTTTTGACTTTCTTCTATTACCACATTCGTTTTATGCTCAGCATTTCCTTCTTCAACTGACTTCTTAAAAGCCGTTTTCAATTTTTTCTTTTCATCCTTATGGTTCTTTTCTACCTTACCATTTTTCACAGTATTTGCCTTATTTTTGGAATTTTCAAATTCAGCCCAATCACCACTAACATTACCTAATGATGTGGCATAATAAATATCTTCCTTTTCATTTAACAATTGTTTAGCAGATTTTGTTTTTGTTTGAGGTTCTAGATCTTTTTCCTTTTCTAAGGCTACCTCTAACTGTTGTTTCATCATTTGCCATGGTGTAGATTCTAAAGGTAATCTCTCGTTTGATGATTTTGAGCCCTTGGCTCTTGCAAATCGAGTCATTGTTAAATAGAAACGTATTTAAAAGTCTAAAATTTTAAATTTGGTTAATTATATTTCATTACATGTATCTCCTTAATTAAAATTAACTTTACTGGAAAATATAAACCGTAAAAATATTTTAACACTCACCTTTCTTAAATGGTAAAAATATCTAAAATCTATATAAATTATGCAGTTTTTTTACAAATGTCACATAAACTGCAAATAATCACATGTTCCTTTTCGGGTTCACATCTCACATGTTGAGGTAAACATAACCTAACTTCCCAGCCATGTGTTTGATGTACCACGTGACACTTGGAAGCTTACAGCATTGGTTGGGTAGAAAAAGCGGGAAATATTTAAATAAAATAAAGGTGAAATTTTATTTTTTATTTTTATACATTTAAAGACATGTGAAGTATTTAAAAAGATTGCAATATTCTTTAACGAATATCTGTGGCTCAGTGTCTTTTTACCGCTTGGTACACGTTAGTTGTAGAGAGAATGATTCTCTAGTCTTTTCATATTTTTCATCCCTCACAAGGAGAAAAGATCGCGAAAAATAAAAAATTTCCTTTCTTCTCTTGATATTCGCATTCACTGTAATAATTTTGATAAATGGTAGTAGGAATGATTTATTTTACAAGTAGGAATGATTTATTTTATTTATAAGAGATTAATTCAACGAAAATGACACAGTCGTTTATGTGCAATCGCATTACCCAATATTTTAATATTAATACTTTTTAAAGAAAAGAATTATTATTTATTTAATAAAATATTCGTACAAAACTGTCCCTCGAATAAATAAGCTTGCTTAAGAGTGCGTTACATCGTCTCCCTCTGAATGAGAACAGTAAGATCGTCGACTTGGGACGACGAAACTTTTAATTGCAAAATTGAAAAATACTTTAGTATCATTGCCTGCTTTTCTCTAAGGAAAAAAATTTCATTGCAAATTACTAATATAAGTGGTGCGATTTTACTCATTTGTTTCTGTCATAAATTATGAACTATAGTCTCTAATTTGTTTACAATAGTATATGAAATCAAAATTCAAAACTTTAACATAAATGGATTAAAGCATTAGTAAAACACTAAATTTAGTAACTTTTTGACTGAGATGGTCTGTAGAGAAAAAGCTTCTCTTTGGACGTTCGAACTCGCAGTGTTCAAGTCTCGAACTCTAGGGCGGGTATGACAAGTCGGGGGAATAGTTTCTAAAACTCCTGGCACATTGGAAAGTTCATGTCCCACCTAATGGTGTTTCCCCAAAAGGTCGGGCATTGGTAAAAGAAAATGTTCTTAGTGCGATGAATAATTTTTTAAGTACGTTGAAAAGCCTACGTCTTAGTTTGCTCCAAGAAGAGTGAAAATTTCCTTTCTTGTCTTGATGTTCACATTCACTGTAATACTTTAACAAATGGATATCGACTTGATAACTTGTTCCGCTGCATCTCTCTAATGCTATTTATTAATTTTCATTCTTACAGTTTGATCTATAAAATTTGTACAGAGATTATAAAAAATGTTTTGAACATTTGCATACTCGTAAAAGTGCGACTCAATCGCTTATTTTATTCGTAGATAAAACAATCTAGATTGAACAGCATTGCTCTATTACAAAATTTTTTAAAATTACGTATAGGTATTATTACATTTTAAAAGTGGAGTATCCGAGATTACAAAAGTTTCATAATACTGTATGTACAAAAAATGCTCGTAAAGATAAAATATAATCTGTCGGCAGTTTCCTTTCATTTATCTTCTAAGCACATTGCGAATATCAACGTTTGATTACTTTCTTCCGCACTTGCAGCCCTGCGTGAAGGAGACGGCGCCGCGACCGTTGGCGACCTCCTGCTCGACACTGTCGGCGAGCGGCCGGTTGCTCGTCTCCGGCAGGGCCAGACTGACGAAGCCGGCTACCAGCGCCAGCAAACCGCACAAAGTGCTCGGGCCCCACCACACCACCGAACCCAGGAAGTCGACGACGTACGGCGCCGAGATGCTCCCTACGTGCGCCATCATCGAGCTCATACCCAGTGCCGATGTTCGCACTATCTGTAATTATAACATAAATGTCGAAATTTTAATTATTCCTTTTAGTTATAATAGTAATTTTATTGCTCAGCGGGGCGAAAGTGCCACATTCACTCCCGGCGCCGATTCGAGAATGTAGTATTTTCGCCCTCGCTAGACTATAAAATAATATACGCACCACGGAGGGAAATAAAGAAAGCCTCGAATCGCATGTTTATCGCCTCGGCTTCGCCTTGGGCGATAATTTACATGCGATTTGGGACATTCTTTATATTCCCTCCCTAGGCGCGTAAATTACTAATAATTGCTTAATGAAAACTTACCGTTGGGAACAGTTCAGACGTGTAGAGTATTATGATGCCGTAAGCGGCTGACAGACAGAACCTGGCTACGAGGCTAGTGACTATAATGGCGATGGTCGCCGATCTCGATATGCTCAGTATGGTCAGCAGTAGGATGCCCGATAATGTGAAGAGCATCGAGGCAGCTTGCCTTCGACCTAATACCATTAGCATTGGTGAAGGTACCAAGTAAGACGGTATCTCAGTTAGTCCCATAAAAACTGCGTACAAGTAGTAGTTCACACCGAAATTATCGACGTTTAAGGCTGCAAATGAGAATTTTTTTAAAATTATTTTAGATGTCTTTTTATCGTACGATATGATGAGCTCCAAGAATTAATATTTTTTAAATTTTTTCTTACCAATGCCGTAGTAAGTGAGTGAGGCAGTCATCCAGGCAAAGAAGGTGATCCAGGCTCTCTTTTGCAACTCGCAATTGCAGAAAATGATTCGCAATCCCCGTATTTGGTCCATCAGTAGGCTCACTTTCTCCCCGTCGTTCTGCTCGGTCGCGGAGTGGTTTCGCGGAGAGCCGTTCGAGTTTTCCACGTAGGGCAGATCGTCGGGATCGGCCTCGACGGGCCCGTAAAACTTTTCGATGATTCTTCGCGCCTCCTTCCTTCTACCTTGTGCTACCAGCCACCTCGGAGACTCCGGCATATACCTGTTTAATTTTCAAATTGAAGAAATTGCGAATACCGATCTGCATCCGCTGCAGCTTCATTCATCGCGCGGTATACGATTGACGGCTAATTAAATGTCCCAGCAGTTAAAATTAATAACCACCGGTTAAAAATAATGAGCACCGGCATCTATTATTCTATTTGCCCACTAGTCATCGATCACCGGTATTCCCATTGAAATTCATATTCTCGCGATTCTCGAAAAGTGAAAATTCGCTTTAAATGAGCGCGTTTTGTGCCCAACAATGGTTCAGCATTATCGCACGATTTTCGTAATGGTCGAAATTGACCTCACCCAATTATCGGTCCGCTAATCCATTATTTTCACGCGATTCGAAATTCAATAAGTTGGCATACCCCGGGCCGTTGGTCTCGCCTCGAAATTGGCATCGCGCGACGAGCCCCGGGCCTCCCCGGTGCCGAAAGGTAAATAACAAAAAAACCGGTGGGACCCGCGCGAGTCTGCGGCCGCTCTTCTTAAAAAAAAAAATTAGGTAAAAAGAAAGAAAGAGCGATCATTGTAAATGAGTCTAAGAGCGAGGGGCGAGCGGCACGAACGCGGGGTGAGAAATAATAGTAAAAGATAAGCGCCGCGGGCGCCCGCGGGGCGGGCCATTGTCGCCCGGGCACACGTACCACATGAAAAGGAGGAGTATCAGTGAGGGCAGCGAGGTGGCGACTTGTACCTGTCTCCACGTGCCGGCCAAATAAGATATTCCAGCTACGAAGATCGAGCCACTGGCGAAGCCACAATTGTAGGATATGGCCATCCATTGCCTGTGCGTGTTGCCGGCCACTTCTGTCACTGCAGCAGAAGAGGGACAATGAGTCGAGCCGGTTGCCCCGAGAGTCAGGTGTACGCGACGAGAGCCGCCTCTTCTATACTGTCTAGGCCGACTCTTTTGTTAGCCCGTACACGAGCCTCAAGCGCGAATGAGAGAGCCTCTTAGAACATTCTATAATGTATATTGCGGCTCAAAAGTCTGCGAGATTTAACGACCGTGGCCCGATGCGGCGCGAGGCGCAAATTAAACTTTTATTCTTTAAATCGAAGCTGGAACATTTTTTTGCGCAGGCAGAAATTAATACCGATTACGGGAAATCATTTTAATTTTAACTGGGAAAGACAATTATTTAATTAGTTGTTGATTTTTATTAAAAATTTGGTATTTAAATAGTCGATTAGGAAGAAAGTACAATTAGTATAAAGCATCATTTTCTGCAGTACCGAGCAAAAGTAATAAGCAATCTGTCTTTAGATACAG
>JAXIUT010000009.1:10664244-10684333 GCA_035586675.1 Eurytoma californica | reverse complement strand
GAAGCTTTGTTTATCGCTTCCTCAAAGATGAATTTTATCCTAGGTGCGCCGCAAGTACCTCGAAAAAATTTAATTAAACGTCATAGCGAAGCTGTTCTCAAGATCCTTTGAAAAGTCAAAGTTGAATGCTGCACTCGAGGCGGAGAAAAAAAAGTGCGCTCATCCTTGAAAAGTGTTTACATCCCGTGAGGAGTTCCGCGGGTGCGCGGCGCACGCGATACGCGCAACAATGAGGTACGCACGAGCCCCCGGGGGAAAACAATCGCGCGTACACGTATCGCGCACAAAGAGGGCCGCGCACTTCCCCTGCGCGCGGGACAATTAAAGGCCAATTAGGGGCAGCTTCCCTCGCGGAGGAAGGGGCCGGGACGGGGCCCGCTCTTGGAGGAAGCTCACCCTCGCTCGGCCAGCTGCTGCTTTGTGCGATTCGCGAAGGTGTACATGTAGCAGGCCGGATGCGGACTGGTGGTCACGACGCGGTGGAATCTTCCGGCCTCTATCCCGCGGGAGACGCCTTTCCCCATTGTCAGGCAGCCGCCCCGCCGACATCCTTCCTCCTCGTCCCAGTAGGCGACCTCGCCCTCCAGCACCCGCAGGCTCACGTTGGCCAGCTCCGCGTCCACGTAATTCTCCAGTGACAGGCCCGGATAGTCCGCCACGAAGAGGACGTCCGTGTAATTCGACCAGGAGAACACATCCTGCTGGATTCTCTCGAGTTTGGCGCTGGGGATAATAAAGGCCGAGGCCAAGAGTAAGTCATGGCGTCTTGCGTGCTTGCGTTTTGTATGGTAATGATATGATGATGATGATGATGATGATGGGAGAGACAAAGAGAGGGAGTGGGAAATGGTCAGGGGTGAGGTGGTTACACTTGCGGGATGTTTGACCTCGTTATTTCCTCTGATTCTTTTTTTTGTGACTTTGGTTTTTTATTTTGAAGCGTGCGTCGTATTGTCTATTGAGGTCATGGTATAGTACAAAAGGATTTCTCGATCTCGAATTCTTTGACATTGTTTTCTTATTCTGAGTTTGCAAAAGTTACCACTTTAAGAATACTTTGAATGTTTTTAAGGAATGCGGGTTTTAAATTCATTTTTCAAATTTCGAATTTCTATAGGTAACTTTTAAGTGAAAAAGATTTCTCATTATTTTCAATTCAAAATAAGAATTAATTAAAATGATTTTGAAATAATTAAAAACCTGATTTTGTTAATTTACCGG
Source organism: Eurytoma californica (assembly GCA_035586675.1). Taxonomy (NCBI): domain Eukaryota; kingdom Metazoa; phylum Arthropoda; class Insecta; order Hymenoptera; family Eurytomidae; genus Eurytoma; species Eurytoma californica. The sequence goes on along the minus strand of JAXIUT010000009.1, from coordinate 10,683,112 downwards.
TAGTTACTAAACTGGCGAAGTAGCGGCATGATGTAAGACACTGGTTTTAGCGGATGCCAATCAACTTTCAGCATGTCCACAGTTGGATCGAAGAGCCTCTGTTGGAATCGACCATTTAAAGAGCACCAAACGTCCATGTATATACTCACGTTCGATGACAATTTCGTCCAAGGACTGTTACGTCCAGTCGATTGTTTTTTCAACTTTTCCAAATTGTTCTGTAACGGAGCGATATTTTCGTGATTAATATTTTTATACGCAATGACGAGAATCTCGGTAAAAGTACCTTTATACAGTGTGCGTATTGTCGAGCCATGTCGCCGTGCTTGGCCCACCTGTCATTTTTTACCCAGGCCCCTGGATCCAAAAAGTAGTCCCTTTGGGCCTCGTTGTCCCGTACCTTGACCACAATCAGTACTGTGTCCCAGGCGTGAACCATCATATCCCAGGAGTAACCGTAAAGTCCTGGCACCCAGTTATTGTAACCCTTTTTTCCGTAAGATAAAGATATAAAATTACTATGAGGTAATTTAAGAACACTTTACAGAAACTTCATACTCAATCAAATCTGCTTATGAGAAATTTAATGAATTAATTTCGTAATGACGATAAATATTCTTTTTATATTTGAATACTGTCCCACAAAAAAGTAAAGAATTAAATTTATGTTTTAATTGTAGAATTTTGCTTTATAAAACCTTTTTACGTGCTTTACTTATCATTATTAAATGACTACTATGTTTATTTTGCGTTAACGACTTAAAATAAATAAAAAAAGTATTAAATGAAGCAATACGACGCTAGTCTTCCCACAATTAAAACTTATAAGTCATGCGATTCCTCGAAGAATAAGCAGGAAAGCGCGAGTCCAAATCAATGACCCGCGAGGAGGCTCACGCACCTTCGTGATGAAATGCGAGTAGGGTAGGAAGCACTGCAGGCCGACGTGTAGCACCAGGAGGGCGACGATGATCCTGCGCTTTCTGGAGGTCGGCGTCCGGCCGTTGGATCCGGAGCGTCGGCTCGCGCGTCCGGCCCGCCGGCCATTGTCCGGCGAATCACGGCGGCGGTGGCCGGCTTCCTCCGCGACTCCCGCGGATTTGGACTCGCCGCCGCCGGGCAGGAGCTTCCGGGGCCAGTCGACGCGACAAAAGAGCGGCATTGTGGCCAGGCACACGTAAGGGAACATACCTGCGGGCGAATAATGAAGAAGAGACCGCGTTTCGTCATCGGGATGTGCGTGAGCGCGCGATTCGAGTAGCCGATCGGGCCGCCCGATGAATGAGCGCGCGGATGAATAGACGGACGGAGGGAGGGGGAGGGAGGGTTGATTATACTCGAGGATTGCGTAAGTGAGCTTGGGCGTACCTATGCTGAAGAGGCGCGAGTTCATCAGGTGGAAGGCTGTGCAGAAGAGCATCGCGGGGATGCGGCTGTGCTTGTGCAACATGAAGAAACCCACCGTCAGGTCGAAGAGAAAGCCGAACCAGTGGACTATGTAAAAGTCGATCTGGTCGATGGAGAGGAATAGCCTGGAAATTTAATTAATCGTAGAATTTTCTTTATTAACAGTGTAATTCGATGAAAAACATTTTTCGGGAGAATTCATAGAATCAGAAACATTTAAAACTTTCTTGTGAAATGTGCTTTATTCGCAGGAACCTCGCGAAATGTTTTTCTTTGAGAGAGTTCATGAAATGCGCTTTTTTTCTATACATGGGCGACGATTTTTTGCAATAAGCCATAAGTCATCACTCATCAAAAAAATAAAATTTAATTACATTTCAATCTAAAGAAACTTAATATTACATGAAAAGTAAATATATTATTCATAATGGAAGTTAGTGCTGTGATTAAAATTTCATGAAAACAACGAAGTAGCCCAATCACATCTGATTTAAAGCAGCTGTTTTGTTTTGTGAAACCAAGATTAAATATCTGTTCGATGGCAAATGTTAAATTTTAAATCACCAATGTTAGAGGGAAGCTCTCGGCTAAATCCGCCGATAATCGCCACCGCTTTCGCCGAGGGTACCCGTAATGTTTAACCGCGAGTTGCTCATCGCATGGAAAGACCCCGGGCTAATGAAAAGCATTGTGTTGACTTAGTCCCAGGAGATTTTTATCAAAGCGATATACTCAGATTAAAGACACGATAAGCGCGCATCTGAAGCAGCTTACTTGAAAGGCTCGAAAACCCAGTGCCTCGAGAGATTTGTCATGGAATATCCTTCGAGCCATTCCCAGCTGGACTTTTTTAAGCCCGCTATAAAGTACAGGGCGAAGAATTGAAATTTCAATATGAAGTAGTTCCAATAGGGCACGCCCTCCTCCTTTACTCTTCCCAGTTTCACATCTAAAGAGCTGAAAACGTATTTGTGAACATAACGTATTACGATATTTTAATAATTTCTAAATGAATTTTGATCAATAAGTAAATTCAAAATTAACCAATGAGATTTTACATTATTTTGGGATTTATATCATTTAAATCTAAGTCAATTATTTAAAGTTTCATTACTAGAAATGAAAATTTTCGTAAAAAATAAAACAGCCAATTATTAATTAGTAATTGACGAAACTTACAAGTATCGGTTAGCGCAAGTTCCCCAAAAGAGTAGCGCGACGACTCCGTACAAGTAGGAGTGATTGTTCCAGAAGCTTTTGTCGAGCAAAAAGATGAACCAGTAAGGGACGACGAATAAGGCGCAGGCGAGCCTGAAGTAGAGCCCGAGCATGATGCCGAAGGCGCCGAGCCACATCGCCGCGTACAGGACGATCATCCAGGAGAGGGAGAGCGGGCGCAGTCCGTGGATCAGCGGGAAGTGACACGCGTCCGGGTCGCCCCACTTCAGGTCGATGTTCGCCAGGCCCCGCTCCTCCACCACGTCCAGCACCATGCACAGGCCTGAATCGATCGGATCGAGGCATCGATGAGATATTCTTTTTTCCGAGTGCGATAAAATGGCACTTGGTTTATTCACGTTCTTATATGTTGCGCGCACGATAGACTCGAGTTTCGTACTTATATATTATTTCAAATGATTGGGAAGTGAAGTGTGGATTAATTAAGGGAATTTCGAGAGTGGGTGCAGTGGAATTCCCGTGACGTGCAGTTAAATTTGAAATTCCCAGCGATAGCGCACCCAATTTGCCAGGGTCGGTAACTAGTTTAAACGGATTTAAATCGCATCAAATATATTACACGGTCTTCCGGCTTCTATCGTGCATCTGGATTTGGCCGCCCATGCATATTGCGGAGAGGGTCTTGATTTGAAAATTGTACGCCGTTTAATTTTCGTTCGAGACTTTAAAATATTATTAGTATACGTATATCATATTAAATATTATTATTATAGATATCATAAAAAATATACCTATATTATTTGTAATTATAACGAAGGAAATTTATTTAAATTTAATTTACGGACTAATAAATCACATTTACAAAATGTGATATATATTTTAATGATTGTTAGTTGCTGCACATACTTAATACTTCGCGTTAAAAAGCTATTTAGACAAGTACATTACGTAAATAAAGCATTACAAAAAATTACTGCAGATATTGCAATGCATATGTAATTGACTATAACTCTAGAAGATTCATACAGTAGTGATCTCATCTACTTGATTCATGAGTCAACGAGTCATTTTTCTTTTTTCAAAAATGAAGATTCTGAAATTCTCCTCACGCTCTAACAAGCAATTAAAAAAAATTTATATTCCCTTAAAAGCTTAATTGCAGCCCGTCTTCTACTAAATTACAAAAAACCTCAATACACGCACCAATTCCGAAATTCTTAAAAACCAAGGCAATAAAAAATTTCAAGGATACCCGGAGCACCAAAACTTAGAAACGCACATTCGACGGTCACTCGCATCGCGCGTACTCACCAAACAGCGCCCGAGCGACCCCGAGGCTGGCAGGATCGGTGGGTCGGTACATGACTCGGACGAGTCTGTCGAAGCGGAGGTCGTCGCACGGGAAGCCGCACAACCGCTCGAACGTCGCCCGGAGCTCTCCACCCTTGGTCGGCGTCCTCGTCGCCGTCGCCCCGTCGCCCGCGGCCGCGGAGCCGCGCCTCTCGAGCCGTCGCCTCATGCCGATCTTCCGCGCGCGCCGCCTGACCGGGAACTGACCGCTCGGACTCGTCGGCGCTGCCCTTCCGGAGGATCGGCCGGCGTCGCCAGGCAACGTGCGCAGGCGGCACCTCATTATTGACCCGCTGCTCCAGCGCGTCTTTAACTCCGCGACCCTGCGGCCGCCGCCGTCTCATTAGCGCCCGCCGCCCCCGATTCTCAGCTGATGAGAGCCGACACTTTCACCGGCCCAGGGTCACCGATCGCCCGGATGATTGTCTTGCCGGAAGCTTAACAAAGTGATATTTTGACCAGGGGGTGGGCTCCGTTGTCTGCCACTGGGGCGTCTGTTTTGTCTTCGGGATGGGTATCTTTGGGAGAGGAGGTGCAAAGGAATTTTAAGTAGTAGAGATAAATTTAAATGTAAAAAGGAATTGTGACCTTTTTAGAGGTAAGCGATTTGAATAACGAACTTTATTGTTATAACAAAGATTTACATAATGTTGTTTTTGAACAATAACTTACGCGCGCAGGTGTATACCTGCAGCGTCGTAGAAAAATGACCGCAAAGAAAGTGCCGTCCAACTTTGTTGGTTTTCGCCGAGCGAAAGTCGCGCACTCGCCGGCTCGAAAAATTGCATTTTTCTCTTCCGCGTCGCCTTTGTCCGAGACGCGACGTTGCGTGAGCGGCAAGAAAGCTGATCCGGATTGCGGCGCGGCCGTTTGCGCTCTATAGACACGTCGAGAAGCCGCGGGCCTCTTTTCGTCTTTTCTAAAAGTGCACACTACGGTTTCGTCCCTTCGATCCCTCCGCTTTCCCCGCTACTCCCCCCCTTTCCACTCGTATTCATACGCTCGATAAGATGTACAAAAATTCATAAATTAAAAAAAAAGAAAAATCATTTTTAACGAATCACCGAAATCATCATAGTGCATGCCGACACTGGGAAGAAACTATAGCCTACCAAGAAAATGGCGAAAGCGTAACTCGCGAGATTAATAGCCGTCCGCTCAATGCGAGCGGCAATTGATGGACCGCGTGTGTCAAGTGGCCGCTCGCGTATATACGTGCGGATAGCCGGCGCGCAGTGCACGCGATCCTCGTCACGTATCGCAACGCCAGGCGAACGTGTCAAAGGCCAGCAGATTCACGCCGGCAGTAAAGCTGCTTTGTTCTTTTATTATCTTTTAATCAAGCCTCGTCAAACGCCCGCTGACATTGTGTTCGCGGGGCCAACCGTCGCAGATTGCGCTTTACTGCAAAGCGATTCAATCGCCTGTTTTATTGACACTTTCATTCATTCGCTGTATGAATTATTTGGTGAACGAATAAAGAATTAAATAGCTGCAGGCGGTTTTACGCGGTATTATAATTAATTACAGATTTTTGCAATTGTCAGTAAAATTTTTTTGTTTTTCTATGATTAGTTTATTTATTTTTTTAAATAATTACTTTAAGTTTAGAGTACGAGTCAATAAGACTACTCAGAAAAATAAATGTTGAAGCTATTGCGTGCTTTACTCACAACGAGAGTATGAGGGAGCGGGTTCAGTATACTTTATCTAAACTCTGCAAAATGTTTCTTTATACGGTTATTAAAATGATGACCCTGTATCTCAGGATTTTCTTGTATTGAGCCATGTTACGAAAGTAGGTGATATATTTAAAAAATCATTTTTTTGTGAGTATTGTCAGTGTTCAATTAATTATTCGAAACATCAATTTATTTATTTTCATTTTTTCCTTAAAATAAAACCCATCAGCAATAATAAACTTTAAATAAATTTAAAAATAATTATTTTTCTAACGGTACATTTTAAAGCTCTTTCGGCGCGTAATTCAAAATCTCAATTTGCAGCATTTACCTAATATTATGAAACTAGGTGACCCCAATATCCTCACCTATTTTCATCCGTTTAGTTTTGCATTATTGATCGCGCGGCCGCATCGCTCGGCGGATTATAATTTTCGCCGGGGCGATTAGCGCGCGCCCACGTGAAAAGTCGATTATCGGCGCGGGCGCGAAAGCGGGAGGAGAAAGTCCGAAGGACGAGGATCGCCGCGCTTCTCTCCCTCGTTCTTCTCGCTCCCCGGCGGAATCCTCGGGGGAGTCCCGCGCGCCAAGCCGATGACGACATTAATTCTAATCATTTCCGAAGCACTGCCTCCTGCGCGCCACCCAAAAGGATCATCCGCCGCCTCGATGCTGTAATTCATTTATCACTGTTTTATAGGTATTAGAGAATTGGGCTTTTCGACGGAATTACTTTTTTTTATGTTCACTTACTTTTCCATGTCGATTACAAGAATATACTTTTTCTGATTTATCGTTCGGTGGACGTTTTTATCTCTTGTTACTGCTGGAGAATGTAATTTTATTGAATATCATTTAGGCGATTTACAGGGTGATAAAGTAATTTTATTTCTATGCTAGTTTCTTTCTTTCATTTGAATGCATTTTTTAACATCTACTATTAAACTACAAAAATAAGTGTAATTTTTCGTTTCATAATGACCGCGATGCGGAGAAAAAAAATGCACTTTTGTAAGTGCATTATATACTGACTCACAGTTCAGGAGAACAGGAGAGAGACAAAGTTAAATCGGATCACGTTTTCATTAAACTAACAAGGAGAGTGTCAATTCGCTCTCGGTCACCGATATACATGAAACTTTGAAATTTGTTTTCTGCTAGCGCCTAATAAAATTAAGCACTCCTGATTCAATCTCTTGAGATTTTGTTTAATATGTAGAACGAAAAACATATTGACACACTTATATGCAGATCATACCAGCAACGTTAACAAAACAAGCTACAACATATCGCTGACCGGGAGGGTTGACATTCTCCTACTAAGATAGACTAGATTAGGCAGCCTCAAAAGGACATCAATCTTAAAATATCGGCGAATCATCGGTGTCGAGGCGCAAGCAACAGCAGGATGAGCTGAGAGAGAAAGAGGGAGCAGTAGGTGCGCGAAGCCAGAGATGAAACGACAATTGCGCTGAATGTATATACGGTGATGGTGCATCGTGGCGTCAGCGAGCGCACACAGCTGGGGCGCGCCTTTTGTGAATAGGCACGCGTGTCGCCAACTCCCCAACGGCCGTTTTCAACTTATGTAAAACAAAAGACTGATTTATTTCCAACTGCCTCCTCCTCAGTGTATGTACGACTCTCTGCGGACCACCTTTTTCAGGACGGCTACCTACCTATTTACCGTTTATCATTTCCCCTTGGTATTTTCTAACAATCATTGGCTTAATGTTCTTTGCAACGAGCGTCATTTTTATAAAATTGAATTTTAATATTTTATATAATAAAAAAGATTATTATTAATTAATTAAGATAAGGAAGTCTGAAACTATAAGTTTGAGGAAGTTAAGTGACAATCAAACGGCAACGGCTTTTTTTCTGCTCATAACGTATGGTAAACTAGATCAGGATGCATTAACCGCGAGCAAACACGGGCCTCGCAACCTATGCACTTTTTTAATATATTCACAAACATCCAACAGACGTTAATTAATGTCGCAATCAATCGAGGAGTTGAAAGAAGCCACGTCGACAGGGCAAATACACGCGCGCGCCACTGCCTTACGTTTCGATGCGCCCCGGGTAAATACTCCGCTCTCGGGTTTAAAAAGCGCCGGCAAAACGTAGCCGCGCGCATAGATTACGCGACGAATCCTCTCGTTACGATGTTTGCTTGCTCCTGTTTGCTCAAGCAAACTCGGGCACAATATGCACCTGGAGCCTTGCCTCCTTTTTTCACTCCTCTCTCTCTCTCTCTCCCTCGCTCGCTCTCTCGCTCTACGCGGCATGACCGATCACCCGACTCTATTTACTCGGCTATTTATCACGGTTTATTATTACTCATTGTTGGCCCGGGCCGGGCCATTGTCGGCGAATTTCTAAAACCGTGTCCGATTGTATTTGCATATTATCCGGGCGGGCGCTCGCGCGAGATCTTTCTCCTCTTTCTTTTTTTTTTTTTTCACCGACGACGGCGCGTGTTGTCGGTGTCCGATTTCACGGGTTCGCCCTGACGAGAGTGGGCTACAGGCGATTATGCTCGTGACGGGACGGATGATGAACCGACGGCGGACGAGACGAGGCGCGAGGGATGCACTTAGCGCGATTTCAAGCTACGTCGAGAGCGAGGTGTCGTAATGCCGGCTCGTTAGAGTCGTTAAGTTGCTTCCGCGAAGTTTTTAAGGGTGCAGCCGAGGGGTCGCGCGGTTGCGAGCTTTAACGCTATAACCCGAATCTCGTGCCGAGGTTTTTAACGCGATTATTTAAGTACGCGTTTTTAGGGTGAAATTAAGTGATGTACTTTTACTTGTACTTTGTGAGAGTTGCACGCGATAAAAAGTTATTTAAGGCTATTTTATACAGCAAGAAGAGGATAGAGTAGAAAAGTAATTATTTATATCAAGAAGTCAATTTCAAATAAAACTAGCAGGTAGTGTAACGTATAATCGTTTTATGTATTTATTTTATTACATACACAATTGTTTTTTATTTAAAAAGTAAAATAGTGAAAACTTATCTCTGTGTCGCTCTATGTGTATGATTTAAAATCTGAAAAAAATAATACTGAATAACAATGTATCATATTAACAAAATTTTTCACTGTTAAATTCTTTTCAAAACATTAATAAAATACACATTTGATGGCGCGAATAACAATAAAAAAATTCAACATACAACCAGTATCACTACCGATTGGAGGGAATCAAATAAGCGCGTCTCTCGGCGCCTACTCCCGCGTATTCCTTTGAAAGGAGCGCAATGGAGCGAGGCAAACATGAAAAAGAAATGTTTGATCTCCCGCGCTGATTGGAAGAAGCCGAATGACAGTGCCCCTAGGTGAAGTAAGGATCTCGCGGCGATTCGTTCGCGCTTCGGGGCGACTTTCGTCGCCCGCGGCCATCCCGTCCCTGTGTACCCACTTTCGGGGGAGCGGCGGCTCACAAAAAGTCGGGCATAAAATTAACAGTGTACAGAGGCTGCCTCTGCAACTGCAGCTCGTACGCGCGGCAATATATCACGCGAGTCCCTCTCTAGCCCCTGCGGAGAGAAAGAGAGCGAAGGAGAGCCAATGGAAGGAAATGAAGAGGGGGGGGGGGTGCGCCAGACACAATGGAACCCTTTACCGAGCCCCCAGGAGCACCCAGCCCAACATCCATACATCATCATTCATACTGCGCGAAAGTGAGAGAGAGAGAGAGAGAGAGAGAGAGAGAGAGCGAGAGAAAACGAGAAAGGAGGGGAGAAGAGGTAGAAAGGAGCTAGGGGCACCTTGTGTGACGCGTGGAGAGGCTGCCACCGCGCGCGAGGGGCCCACTTCCAACCTTTTTTTTTGCGCCGAGTGCTCAGGCCAGCGCGCCGATGTGTGCCGATGTATATACTGGTTTGCCGGGCGTCCGGAAAATGTGCAGCGACGATGTTGCCTCTACTGGATAGTTCAGTCTTACACGAGTTGTTTTTTTGCTCTTGCAGGAGATTGTATCAATGTTGGTTTTTCAGTGAATTGTGTTTTCCGGCTTTTTTTTAACTGAGTAGTTACTTGCAATGGTGGAATCAAATTAAAAATTTAAACCGTAACGGAAGTTGTAAGTTTTCATCTTTACGACAGTTTCAAGATTAAGTTAAAACCTGAGCATTACTCACGCATTAAAGCTGCCGTAACTCAGGAAAATTGAGAGTCGTCGTGGTTTTAGTGTCACTAAACATTTTCAAATAGAAAACAATAGCAACATAAAAATGATAATTGTTGCACTTGCGTTTTTCTTGAGAAATGTTAATTCTTATGAGTTGTTTTTGAAAGACTATTTACTTTAGTCATGGCGAAAACTTTTGTCCTTGTAAACAATTTAAATACAAAAAATTATTATTTGTAAATGTTTTTGTACTCTTCCTGTCTATTTTATTAATGACTGCACTGTAATTGAAAACGAGATGATTAATTACTAAACTAAAATCTTGTATTATATGCCCATATAGTTATTGCTCGGCTAGTAAAATTGAATACACCGAATAAATTTTTCACGGAATATTGCTTTCTTAATGAAATTATTCATGCCACGAAGATCGAATCCGCACAAAGACGAAGTGTTGAAATACTCAATCTGCATACATGAATACGTTCATCCCGATTCTAATTCTAATTCTATTAGTCGTTATTCAAATTAACGGGGAAATTTAAGTGAACCGTTGGGGCGCCCGAGTCTTAGAGCCTTATACGTTCGTTTGGCTATGCAATCATTTGCTCAGTCGTTACTCTCGCCGTACTTACTTTTACGGCTGTCGTACAAGAAAATAATCCCCGGCTTTCAATTTCTGCCGCGCCGCAATCAACTTCGCTCGGGCTTTTCCCGCGCAACGTAAACAAGCAGCAGGTTTGCTCCGAACCAAAAAAAAAAATTGTCTCTCCCATCCAATCGAAATAAGCGATCGTTAAAGGCGCGGAATCGTTACGCGAACCCATCGGCACACGAATCCGCGCAATTTCGAAACGTCGCCCGGGACGCTATAAATAACCAGCCTGAAACCGTTTCACCCTTTCCGCCACGCCTCCCGCGCCGGGAAAAAGTAAACGAGGGGTCAGACGTCGAGGAGCGCGTAAACAATGACGATCGCGAAAGGAAAGCGTTTTTTCGTTCATCGATCACGGCGGCCGCATCGACGTAAATATACGCGAGGACGAGAGAGGGAGGTCGGAAAAAAAAAACGCAAGGGACGAAGGAAGGAAGATCGTAATCCGCTTTTGAAGCGCGAGGCGGACCCCTTTGGCGTGTCACAGCACGGCTGACTGATTGTAAAACCATGGACTGGGCCGCAGGATGGGGCGGCCCGTCGAGAAATTAAGCCGCGTAATCGACGTGTAATCCCCCGAAAAGCGTGACGGGGCCTCGCGTTGTCTTCGCGCCGGTGCGCGATTCGAGCGCGCCACGGGGTGAGTCGGGAGCGAGAGACTTGACACGGTGGCGGATTTTTTTTTTTTAAATTCGTACGATTAGCCGTGTTCTGGTTACGCTTGTTATGTAGATTTGGATTGATGGATTTAAGGGTTGTAAGTATCTCTTTTTTTCGAGTGTTATGTTTGTATGAGGTGGCGATTATCGTTTTCGGGGTGATTTTGATTTGCACGATGGTTTGTGCTTGGATAGTTACAGAAATCTAAATTAAATACGTAGGGCAATGTTTATATGTAAAAAAATTGCAAATAAATTTTGTAAAAGTTGGTAAGCAATAAAATTTGACTTTAATCCTATAAAAAATATTTCGGTTTAAAATATAGTTTATTATTATATTAACTCCTTGCGAAAAGAAAATACAGGCGTAACTCCTGGTATAACTATTGGACAAACTTCTAATTTCCAATAATTTTTTTTGGAACTACTGACATAACTACTGGAAGCAATATTTTTCAATTAGTAGTTTATTTTCCTAAGGGACGCGTTACATCATTGCCTAAGCTATTTTTCTTCGACTAATGTGGCAATTTTTCTTACACTACTTTGCACATATATTATGAATTTAGAGGGATTCAAACATAGAGAGAACACAAAATATGTATGCACACAATGGATTATATAAATAGAATGTGGATATTTCAATACAACATATCACCAGATTTAATCTCAATTCAAAGCGGATTAATATCATTTAATCTTCTTATCGCATTTAATAACTTGATACATTCGCATTTATGAAATAAAATAAAAGTTTATAAATAAATAGAAAGAGAAAAGTTTTAAAAAATAGCTGTTATATCTATTATTTGCATATTGTTGACAGAAGAAAATTATACTAGAAACAAACAAATATGTGTCAAACGTTTTATTTCATCTCACTCTAATCGAGCCGGACCATCAAATCCCTGCTCAACGCAACGACCACATTGAACATCACCCCAAAAAAATCGCTTTCCCCATTTCCCCTGCAAAAAATCTACTTTCGCCATCGAAATCCCGTGCAAAAAAAGCCCGCCGATTGTCCGTCAAATCGCGCCTAAGCCGTCGGACCCGCAGATCGCCGCTTGCGCCCCGCCAAATTGGAATCTAGTTAGCGCTCATCGCTGTCGGCGCGCGTCCGTCCGAGCGCCGGGCCCCGGGATTACCGCGGGCCGATTGTTCGCGCGCGTCCGCGCGTAGAGACGTTTCGCCGGCCCCCCGCGCGCCGCGGAGACAAACGGCAGGTACGCCGCCGGGGGGGAGAGGACGAGGCGAAAAAAAAGGCGCCGCGTGTCATTCGAAGGGGGGAGAGCCGACGCGGGGGGGAATCCCGCTCGCCCCGCCCGAAGCCGCGAGGGGTGGCACCGTCGGGAAACGCTTCTGCGCGCGAGCTTTCCCGGTGACTTTTCGCAAGGGGGGCGGAGGGGACAATGGCGCCTTTGTCGCCGAAAGAGAGAGAATTTTAATGGGATTTTTATTTTTGGAGCAAGGCGGTCTCCCGGGGAGTCAAGGCTCGCGCTTTGTTTTTCTTGCGAGCGGAATTGGCGTTGCGGTGTCAAGTAGGGTAATCCCGTGTACGGTTGAAAATCTTTTGTCGTGTGGGATGCCTGTTGTTTATTCAATGAGGTGTCTTATGAAAGGATGATAAATTTTTTTCTTTTTAACTACCTAGCAGTTAAAACACATTAATGTTATCTCTTTTTAAATGACTGTTGCAATTGTAATTTTTATGTTGCGCTTTTATAAAAATTTACGAAGTAAAAATAAATTACTGCCTTGGCATAGAGGCAACTTATAGCTAGCTAACCAGCTAACTCACACCTACATACATCACCACTTAGGTTCAGTGGCATTTGACTACAAAACCAATCGAGTTGACTCCATTTCAATATAATAATATTTTTATAGATGCTGAGTTACCTTAGCCTTAAGTTGGTTTATAAATGAAACAGAAACATCAGATTTGTTAAAGCGAGAATATCTGCCATCTGTCGCTAGAGCGGTAATTTTACCAAGAATGACCTCTCTAAATCTCATTTAGTGAAAACTGAAATTTCACTAATTTTTAGTACAGATCGGGGCAAACCAGTGAAAGTGACCTGATCTGAACTGGAAAATCAGTAAAATTCACTGAAATTCACTGAAAATTAGTGAAATTTCTGAATGAGATTTAGAGAGAAGTACGCATGTATAATGATTTGTTGTTTAAGAATCACGATTTGACAATATTTAACGATACATTTGAAATAAGATTATAAAATACATATTTACTGACTAAGAAATGATAAATTGATTTTCCATTGATTAAAAAGTGATTGCAAAGTCACTTATTTACCAGTGATTTGCAATTTCACGGAGCGAAAGTGAATAACCCCTCGGTATGGCCTACAAGCAGCAAGCCCAACAAAAGCGTCCTGCATCCACGCGCGCTTTTCACGCGCTATTTCACCTCTAAAAGAAAAAACAACAAAACAGCAATAGCGCCTCCCTTCTCGGGGCACTAGCTCGCAGCAACAACGTTTCCGCGTCGAAAGGCTCTCTCCGCATCCTCCGCATTATCGCACCGACAAAAGTGCCTCCAGGGGCAGCGGCGCGTGCCGCGCGCACGCCGGGACTCACCCCCGGCCCGGCCGTTTTATCTCGCGCGACGACGGTCCACTTAATTTTCGAGGGCCGCCACGATTGGCATCTGCGCGTCGGCCTCCTCCGCCGGCGCTGCCAGGTGCACCACCGGCCGCGGAGGTTCCCCGGTGCATTTGTTTAAAAAAACGGAGAGGCTCGAGTGCGCGCCGATTCATTGTGGCGGCTCGAGTGCGCCCGAACGCTGCTATCGGGGGTACGGGGAAAATCGGGACTCGATACGTCGTTGAGCAAGTCAAGTTGATTTGCGCAGGGTCCGAGGTTTATTGAAATTTATGGCTGGACTGGTATGCTTCGATGATGCTGGGGATTTCTTTTGTTTGTTTTGGTCGTTTTTATTTTTTCTATAAGATATATAATTTCGTTTTAATCTAGAAACGGCTTAATGCAGCTGATTCAGCGATTTCTCAGTAAGAAAAAAAATTCTTTTTATGCAGATTTTAAATTTTCCCTCGGATATATAGGAAACTTTGATTTATCGATAATAGGATTTTAGAATGTAGAGAACTAGAAAATAAAATAATTAATATCAATTATTTTAAAGAATATTTTTAATATTAAAACTTATGCATTGTTTTAGTACATTGCCTTAAGATCACATTATCAATCTTCAATGATTGAAAAACTACACTATCAGTACTTTTTTCGATAAATTCAATAATAGCACTTTCTACATGTAAATAAAAAACAGCATTTTGTAATTCAATATCGCAACGATCTTTAAGTGCCATTCAATCCATCACAACAACTGATTTCGAAGCATCTGCCCACGAAATCGGTATCTCCCCGAAGCATCAGCGCGCTTCGCTACTATCAACCCCGTGAAGTCCGTAAAAAACAGTTGACCAACGCAAAGCAGTCAGCCACTTCCTCCGCGTCGCCGTAAACACCGTGGCGATAAGGGCGAGAGGAAAAGGCAATTAGGCGTCGGAGGATAGCCGGACACTTTCGCCGCGCGAGTTATGCACTCTCCGGCCTCCACCTCCGACAACCACCTCCACCCCCCGTTGTAAGTACGAGCTCGAAGGAGATAATGATCGGTCCCCGGGAGAGGGTCACGGGAGACGAGAGTTGAAACGCAATACTCGCGGACATTCCCTCGGGAGACGGCCAAGGGAGAGAGAGAGAGAGAGAGAGAGACGGACAAAAGACGGGGCCACCCCCCAGGGCACCGCGCCGGGGCATTACTACCCACCGGCGGCTGGTGCAGGGGAAGGGAGACGCGTCGAAAAAGGAGGGCTTCGATAGAAAGAGAGAGAAAGATCGCGAATTGGTTTCGACGATGAAAATTAATGCGCCTAGGATGTTTCTCTCTCTCTCTCTCTCTCTCTCTCTCTCTTTCTGCACCCCCGCGGTGCTCGTGCGCAAGGACGCGGCGCGCGCAAGTGCAGCGGGGGCGGGAGTTATTAAAATCGGGGGAAAATTAAAGGAAATTGGCGAGATGTCGGGGCAATTAGTATGCATTGGAAATGGCCTATGCGAGAGCGGGAGGGGAGAATATCTATTAAAAGTTGTATTAGGTTCAGGGGGATTATTAGAAAAGTTCAATGGGCAATCTTTTAATTTGACGCGGTCGGATTTGCGCCAAGCACGGCCGCACAAGTTTGCCGCGCGGACCGGCCTTTGTGCCGCCGGTGTATTAAAACATTATAGCGCGCGATGAAAAGAGAGATTTTATTGCGATGCTTGCACAGTTCGTGTATGGCGTTTATTGTTGCTTGCGAATTAGTTCTTGTCTGATATTAGCAATTGAAAGACCGAAAAAAGTTGGAATTCTTATTTTTGCTTTATTCTAATTTGTGGCGTTCAAATTTGTACACGTGGGACTAATCGTATTACTTAAATGGGAAGGTATTGAACAACCGAAAAATAGTTATTTATATAGAGTATGGTATATGTGCAAAGAATCTTTGTAATATAAATATTCTCAGAAATATGATTTAACTATAAATAGGTATTATTGTAAAATAACATAGATAAGTACTTTAATTATCTACATAATTATTTACGTCAAAACTCAAGAAAATTGTAGGATTTTCTCACACTTTTTTAAGTACCGTAAAAACTTGTAGTTTACTCATTTTAAACCTGGAAAATTCTCAAACGTATTATAACCGTTCAACATGTCATTGTTTTTCTCATGAAAATACTCGGGAACTTCATCCGACAGCGAGAAACTGTATACCCCGCAGCAACGAAAAGTACATCCTCGTCGCGCGACAAAAGCGCCGTAACTTTTCAGCCTAGCCGAGGCCAAACTGTCCATTGTCCCGAAAAGTCGCGCGCGCGAGCGACGACAACAAAGATACGGTGCGCGTGGTCGTAAACCAGCGAGAGAGAGACAGTGGAGCGTGGACTCGTCTCTGCAGCGGGGCATAACGGTAATGGGCCCGGTAAGCAGGAACTAATGCGCCAGATTAAGATCGGCCGGCATTGTCGGGCGCGTCCCGCGTACGGGGCTCGCGCGCGGCGTCAACGTCAGGAGGCGTTACGCGCTCGAGCGACCTCACCTGCCACCCCGATAATCTAATCGCGCGCCGCTCCGTCTGCAATCACGAGGCCCGCAAGAGATTTTAACGTTGATGATGCGGATATGGCAGCTTTTATGCGGGACACCCTTCCGACGGCAGGCCGCCGCTTCGCGCCGCGCGCTTATCGCGCCGCCGATCCGTTTACGCGCATGGCACAATGAGCGCCGCTCGCTCCCCTGCAGCCCTTTCGCCGTATCTCTCACTTTTTTTGCTTGAAAATGGGCCTTTTTTGAGTTCCACTTCGACCTTTTTTTACTGTTTGCACGTTAAACTTTTCAAGGTGGAGAAGAACATTTTTTGTATTAATTAATTTTTGTAGTTAATTCCTGAAAAGAAAGTAGAGAATTAATATGTTTAATTGTGCAGCGCGTTAAAAATTTACTTTATTTTTAAAGCAAATTTTACTTAAAAATAACACTAATTTCTATAACAATGATTGATTAATATTAGGAGAATAATGGAGCAATATTGGATCAATATTGGAACGGTATTGAATCAGTAATATTAGAACAATCTTGAAATAATATTGGAACAATATTGGGACAATATTGAGTCAACCAGATTTTTCGCTAAACTATTCCCTCATGAAATTTCAGTAATATTCATGAGAGAAAATTGAAAATTTTTTTGTTTATTATGATAACATTAATGCGGTATGTATCATTTGCAGAGGTCTTGGAGAAAAATAAGTTTACAAAAATATAATAATATTGTGCTTTATTGAAGAAAATAATCTGCTTGAACTTTCTTCTTTTTATGCTGTTACGGTTACATAAATATTGCTAAAGGAGTCTGGAGTAACTCGAAAGGCCCGTATTTTCTGCACGGAAAAAAATCAATGGGATTACTTCACGCAAGACCAGCTTCAAAGCTAAATAATTCAATACCCGGTGGTTCTTATCTACATAAAAAAGCCACTTTATAGCGAACTAAGGATGCATCCGAGAATACATTAATTCTTCATGCGAGTACGCGCGGTGCGCCGCTTCCTTCACTGGCGCAAAAAAAAAAAAAAAAAAAAAATTATCGGGGCGCCGACGAGGGGGAGCTTGGTCTGCCGATACAAATTTGTGATTTCGATTTCTCCGCGCGTCTCTCGCCTCTCCCTTTCGCTCGTCGGCGCTTCGTTATCTGGATCAGGCTTAAGAGCGGACGCGGATGATCGAGCGGGATGCAGTCCACGGGGGGAGTTCAAGCTCGCCCGCGTAAGTAAATACACAATCGGACCCACGTCCGTTTTCGATGTAATTTTTCACTTTTGTTTGTGAATACGGCTGCAGGAAATATGGTGATCCGCGATTTGCGGATAAGTCTCGGTTAATGGACAATTTGTCGTTAATTCGAATTATTAGCAGGATTAATTTTAGCCAAGGGACAATGAATATTTTTCTGATTTAGTACAAAAATCTTTTTCCAAATAAATTTTTGACCTACTTTAACTAAAATTAGAGGAAGCTATTCGGCGTTAAATTTTGCAGGATCTATATACAATAATATTGTGTAAAACTTATAAACTTATTTAATTTAACGCTTAATCGTTGGAATTCTACGGTAAGTACTACTGGATGCAAAATAATTTAAGCAGCGAAATGAAAGTCGGGAGCCACTTAATAAATTCGTCTGCACTTAATACATACTCGCGTTTCAGTAAACCAGAATTGCATAAGTCCTTTGAAGAGCCCAGCGAACAATGCGACGAGCGGGGGGTGGATTTTACAAGGCGACAAGCCGCCCGAGAGGGTTCGCCGATCGAGCGAACTTCACCCTTGATTGAAAAGCTACGAGAAGAGAGAGTTGGAGGGAGAAGGAGAGCGAGTCATTTGCATCGGGATCCCGTATGAGGTTACGTCGGCGGCGCGGGCGACTGCCCACTGTGCCTTCAATTGCGACCTTTCAGCCGCGCTTTTCAGCCGTACCGGTTTCATTATGGACAAAAAACCGCCTGCTTTTTAAACGGCCTTTGTCTTCGAGTGCCACTGCCTCTCGTGCTTCGTTTTTTTTTTGGATTTTTTAATTCATCACCTTCTCTTCGTTTTTCTATTTAAACGCAAGTTTACCTCAGCGTAAATGTGCACCCGCGTCTTTTATTTTGCAGTGACGAGTAGTTCGAGTTTTTCGTTGGACCGGTTCGAGCAAAATTTAAGTCGAATGCAGCACAGTGGATGCGTAATCCAATTGTGAATGGCGGAGTCGCCCGAGGCGATTCACGTGGTGCAAACATTTATTGAAGAGCTGATCATCATCCCCAATATCCCGCGGCAATTTGCCGGGTGATCCGTCTGCGTATGTATTCAGGATTCGATTCGCACCTAGTCTCCCTGCAAGAAAAGCAAACAATTTGTTGTTAAAACCCGCTGGCGCGTGGCACTTTTGTCTAAGTATACGTTGGATTGTTTGTACGCGAGGAAAGCGATTTTGCGTGTGCAATTTTGCGGTTAAATCAATGTGATCGAGAAATTTATACACACTGAACAGTAAGCTGTGTTTTCTTTCTTCAAAAGAAAACAAATTTCATTGAAAAAGTTATTTTTAAGATTGCTGATATTTGTATAATGAAGTTAGAATTGTAATATAAAAACCGCTGCCAATAGATTGGCACGTAGCTTCCACCAACTTAATTTTAGATTTCATTTTTTTAATTTAATAATAA
>JAXIUT010000009.1:10645345-10659609 GCA_035586675.1 Eurytoma californica | reverse complement strand
TTATCAACAAAAAATGTCTTCCGACATCCGTCCCACATTGCCACCACCGCTCGATGAGAACAAAATTTTAAAGTAAAAAAAAAGGTAAGCATTCAGCCGGCAACATGAAAAACTAAGAAACGCGAGCGTGAGTAAATAGAGTGATCGATAACGATTTGTTTTTACGGCCGCTTTCTCACAGCCCGAAGACCAGGAGCGATCCACCTACCCCCATACGTCGAGAAATCGGGCACTCGAGAGTTCCACGTACGGGCCTCGAATCTCGTTAAACGCGTTAAATACCCTGAAATTGCGAGACCGGTGGTCCGCTCAAAACAGCGCGGCCGCAGCCGCGCGCGTACACACACTCTTCCGTAATCGATTCGTCGCGCTCCGCCGCCCGATCTGTCGACTCTGTATACTCGCCGCGCCGATCCTTCCCGAGGGTGCGACGCGGGGAGAATCGGCTAACGAGTCAATGAGCGAGGCGCGGGATTCCTTTCTCGATTTTGAGGAGGAACCCGAGGTAAAAAAATTACCCGATTTACGACGGCAGTTTGTGCGCCGGTCTGGATTTTCACGGCGTTTCTTGCCCGCACTTCCGACCGGCGGTTTTGTCGATCCGAGTGGGTGTGTTTACGCGCGCTGTTTTTCTCTGCTGCGGATACTTTCGAGTGGGCCGTAAACTGGGAGTTTTATTATTCTGGATATTTGCATTGTTTACAAACCTGCAATTTGTGTAACACATATATGGAAGTCGAGAGTTGCTTATTCGATTTATCGTCGCTTTGGGATATTCCGCTTTCGTAACATGTTGCTTAATGAAATATTAATTTTATTTTAATACCTACCTACCGCTCCTTCTTCGGCACTTTATTTCCTTTCCTCAACGGCCTCGAAATATCGACGATATTTTTTTTCTTTTTCAAGAAACTACAAGTACCCTTGAGCCCGTCTTATTTCCTGTTTTCGATCAAACTCTCCTCTCAAAAAAATCCCATGGATCTATGATTTCCCTCAAACTTAAAAAAAAAAAGGAGGAAATCCACACTCGACCGTAACAGAAACTCCTTCTGGATACCCGCTCCCCTATCTGAGATTTTTCCGCGACGACGTCGGTCCCCCGCCCGCGCTCAAAAGCGCGAAAATCCTGCCGGCGTGCGCCGGGTGCATTTCAAAGGGCGCCGCCCGGGCCCGAGCGGGGGCGTGGGCGCGCAAACACACCGGGGTGGTCGGACCCCTCGGGCCCTCGGCTTCTCGGGAAAAAATCGGACCACGCACGTGAGGGCTTATCGCCGCGAGTGTAACGCGCGTAGAGGCGCGCGCAGCGGCCCGCGGGAAGCCGCGAGCGCGGACCTTCTCGCCGGCCGGTGATTTGTGGCGCTCCCGAAATCTGGAGGAGGGTCCAGATGGGCAGCCCGCGGCGGCCGATCGGCTTCTTTACAAGCGTGGGCGGGTGTCAAGGCGATGCCAGCCGTGACACATCGGAGCAACTCGATATCCGTGCCAAGTGATATTTATTGCTTACTAATTTGATTGGGAATTTTCCTAAATCTAATAATGTGAGCACAAATTGTTAGATATTAAGAATAAAATTATAGATACAATTGTTTTTTAAGGGTGCAAATTAATTTATTTTAATTATTTATGAAATTTCTATAATGAATAATGTAGGAAAAGTTGAAGATTGTGATGAAAAATTAGAAAAATTACTATAAATTTTAAAATTATAGTAATATTTACAATAAGTGATGAATATTACAGTAGCAAAGATTAACGATAAACAAATGGATAGTAGATTTTTAATTTGTTCACTTCTTGTAATCTAGAATCCATATCTTTTATTGTTTTTTGAGCAATATCTCTTTTCAAAGTTACACTCTTAGGGTAGTTAATATGCTAGGCAGTCGGCTACAAGGTATTTAGCTTTAACTAGCAGTATTTAAAACGATACTTGGACTTTTTTTCTTGTAAAAAATGTTCTGCTTGGTGTAGGTTATTGAAACAACAACTTTATTAATAGTTAATAGCAATTCTATCTGTAGAAAATTATGATGCAAAATTCTACATTCATGATTTTTAAAACTTTAATTATACGTACTTCAATTTGAAAATGATTTGTAATAATAACAATAATTCATAAGATCCATAATATAATTTAAATTACATTTTATATACATATAAATAAAAAACGAAATTAAAACGTATCCAATTGGAGTATACCCAGCTGACTTCACATCATTACCCTGTCCGCAATTAAATCCCATCGAAAGGTCATTAATTACTTTTTAATCCAGCCAGCATTCGCCTCGGCTGGGAGCCAAATTTTTACCTGCGCGCCTCCCCCGGTGGCCGAACAAAAAGTCACCCGAAATTACCGCGCGCGCACAATGGCCCCTCCAACCCCCTCGGCGGCTAATAATCAAAGTTCGATTACCGCGACGGCGATCAGCTCCGTCTAAACAAAGGGCCACTCGCGGCCGCCCGGGAGGTACAACAAAAAAAAAGGTCTCCACTCCGGCGAGCGAACTCACGGAGAAAATTACGGTGCACTCGTCGCGCGAATCGACGGCGCGCGCGTGCACTCGAGGCCCGACTTCTCTCGACAATGGTTATCGCCCTCGCGCCCGCTGTCATTGTTAGCCGGCAATAATGCCGAGTTTTTCTTTCGCGCTTTGTCGTGCGCTAAACAATAATGCGGGCGCGCGCTCACTGGTGGACGGCTGCGACGCGCCGCTGATTTTAGCCTCTCTCTTTCTCCACTTTTTTTTTTCTTTTTTCTTTTCGAGGTGATTGATGTCGACCTGGCTTCGCTGGAAAAAGGGGTGGCTCGCTTATTATTTAAGAGGCGCGGGTGAGTAAGCTCGCGTTACCGGAATTGAAAGTTCGCGGCCGAGTGTGGACAGGAGTTAAGGTTTCGAGCGAACGGGATAGTTGCCTTAATGGAGGTTTGTGCTCGAATTAGTCGAGCTGTATATTCATCAGAAACATATCAAGATTATTTACTGCTTAGAGCAATTGAATGCTTACTCGAACTTGCGGAGATTTGATGATTTAGTGATGATTTAGTGACATTTTATTACCATGATTTTAATCATTTTTCCAATGTATATATATTCTTTAGAAACAGTATCTAGTAGAGTAGTGATAGCCTCCTCTGGAAGCTTAAATAGTCAGATCTTATGATGACTTATATATAAAAATGAGATAGCAGACTCACTAACGACTAACGTGAGAGACATCTGTCTCAGAGTCTACCTGGCAATAAATGTACCAGATAATATACGCTGCATTTAGCTTCAAGAACTTTTAATTTGAACAAGAATTAATATTTTCCATCTGAGCCGCAAACTCCAGTTAAAACGTTTGCTCGACTATTCAAGTAATAAATACTAATTATTGCATAGTACTTTAATCAAGTAAATTAATTTTAATTTTTAATGAATTTTTATTCTTTTATGCTTTTAAAAAGATGTTGAAGGTAGTCAATTGTAAAACAATACAATTACTTTCCATCGATTGATAAAATATTATTAAGTCTAGTTTTCTTTATTTTGTATTTAATTATTTAATTTCGCTGCTTAAAAAACATTATTGAATTAACAATTATTAGTTGCTTACAGAGTATTTATGCGATTAAAATAAAGGCATTTATTTACACTCGACTATCCAAACAATATATTACTAATTCATAATTATAAGTTGATTTCCTTCGATTAAAAAGTGATGATTGCAAAGTCACTTATGCAAAATTGGTTTTGAATAAGCTCTGTTGTGCGACATGCGACAGTGTAATTTTAAAAAGGCTACAAAGGCAGCGAGATATTTTCACTCAGCAAATTCCGAGCGAACAAACGAGTAAGCCACCCGCACAAGCCCCAGCTGCATAGCGAAATCGCTGGCTCTCTCGACCTTTCCGCACCCGCTCCCCGCCATCCCTTTCCATTCGACCCACGAAAATTCGCTTCAGCACACCATAAATGAACTTCTCTCTCCGCAAACGCGCGCGCGCGCTAACACGCGTCCGCCCGAGCGACGGAGACGAAAGCAGAAAGAAACAGTAAGTCGCACCGCGCGCGGATAAGCCCGTACGAGCAAATCTCGTTTTTCCGCAGGCGGCGGCGGAGCCGGAGGGGGTGGCTCCGGCCGCACAGATGGCGGAGGCCGGCCCGCCGCGTCCCCCCTTCGCGTATTCCTCGGCTCGGGCACAATGGGGCCAAATCAGAGCCGATCGAGGATCGGAGCGCATACGAGCGCGCGCGGGGGTCGCCGCGGGTGTTTAATGAGCTGCCCCCGCGCGCGCACGCGCACCACTTGCCCGAGCAGTCAAGTGCAGCGGGGAGACGATGCCCGGCGTGCGTGACCCGTGACGAGCGGCGATGGAGGATCGATCGGCGAACTTTTCGCCCGGCTTTACTGAGGTGTCACGGCTGACGCCGGGCCGATTTGCCCGAGCGAGGGCAGGGGGCCTTTGATTGACAGTCGCGACAATTGAAAAGTTACTTTTTTATTCGAGTAATGTCATTTGGATTTTTCCAGGGTTTTTACGATGCGCGTGTTTTAAGTTTTTCATGATGGATTTTTTGTTGCTGTACTGGAGTAAGAAGGGTGTTGATTTATAATTTATTTTGAGTTAAAATATGAAGTTACGAACATTCCCTCTAAAGTTGAATCAGCGAAATTTCACTTAAACAAGTGAATATTTACTTATTCTAAGTCAAAAGTCTTCCACGTTGGAAGATATTTAACGTTAAATAAGTGAAAATTCACTTATTTAAGTGAAAATTTACTTATTTAACTTTAGAGGGTTAGTGTAAGTAAAGGATATTTTACTTTGTTAAGGTATTATTTTTATGAACTAATATTTCGTTGAAAACATGCGCGCGGCAATTAAGTACAAAAAGTCTAAATTTAAAAAATGCAAAATTTTGTTTGGTAGAGTCAATAGTAAATGTCACGCGCTTTACACGAATAACTTTTGATTGCAATCCTTCTGTAAAATTAAGAATTTTCATGATGAGTTTTCTTTTAATGTCGCATTTCAACAACAAAAATGCAGGTGTGTTTTTTAAACAATCGATAAGATAATTGACGAAGAATAATTTTTACCTCGAATCTTTTATTTCAACATGAAGAATAGTATATTACGTACCTAGCCCTGTATAATAGACAATAATGTGATCTGAGGCTTTCTTATTATACAGGGCTAGGTATGTATACTATTTTTCTGCTCGACCGGAAAGCGACAACTTCCTCGCGCGCAGCGGCTGGGAAGTTGGTGCTTTCCGGCCGGAGGGCAGAAAAAAGTATTTTTGATCCCAAGTTAAATGAAGAAGTTAAAATGTGCATCGGCGATGAAAATCTACGCCGTCGGCCATCCGAACGTACAATTACCGCTCGCTAATGGTTTAATCGTTTTCACCGTTGCATTTTTACATGCTGGCCGCGCTTCCTCCTCGGCACGCCACTGCTGCACGCTCGAGTTGCTCTGTATGCGCGTACACGGGTCTGTTGCGTCGGCGCGCGCGGACTCCTGCGGTCGCGGCGCAACAAGAGCCAGTCGCGTACGTCCGGCCGTCGGCTCGGGTTTCCGCCGATTTCTTTTCCGATTCACGGCGACTGGGAAAAGTCTGGCCCGCCTCGGATTTCCCCGGGGCTCTTAGATTTTCCTCCCGGGCTGGCCGTCCACCGAGTGCACTGTGTAATTTTACTTTCTCGCTGTAATTGTTTGGAGCATGCATTCGGGTGGTGGGAAGAATTGTGTTGTAATTGAAAAACGTTTTTGCGAGTTTTGTAATTTAGAGAAATTTTCTTGATAAACTAGATAATTGAATGATATTAAAAAATTACGTGACGTTGACAAACAAAATGTGGATATGAGAAGCGGCAACATTTTTTGTTGGGCTTGCATGATGAAAATAAAAACGGAGCAATGCAAAAGAGCTTTACAACTTTATTACGTTATAACTGAAAAAATCTACTATTATCTCCTTAAAATGACTTACACTTTTTTCGAATAATTCAACAGGTGTCTGGTAACATCTTTTTATTTTTTTTATTAAAAATCGGACACAGTGTTGTAAATCAAAAAAGTGATGTGTACTCATAAATCTGCAGATTCTTCTCATCTTAATTATTGCATTTCGGATATAGTGTAAAGTATACTTCGAGATGTGCGCTTATCTATACAGCCTGACCGCCTAAATAATTTCGTATAAATCTTATTTGATTTCTACTAACATTATTCTTTAATGTGGATCATTACAGACGCAATTACATCTGAAATCTCAATTAAAGTGTATCAATTAAAAATTAATAATTCATTTGGTAATCAGGCTATTTTCTTTTAGAAATTTATTTTTTATTTTTTATTTCAGAAAGTAGAATGTTGACAAACTTTTATAATAACAATGTGTCACGCCAACTGATCGGGCCTTGTTCACATGGTCTCTCGAAAGCTATTTTAACGTCTGAAAAGTAGTAACATAATTTTGTCGTTAAAATTCATTATCGATGCTGCATAAAAACAAAAAGAAAACTTATAGTTGGTATCAATTCCTACTCACCAGTTTTTTCGCATCTGTTGTGACAGTTAAGGGTGAACCTGCTTGTGTATGTATTATTGTCGTTTCCACAGACTGGAATGTAGATATGTGGTGCCGCACAGTAACATGGCTTTGCTGTTTGAGTCATTATTACCGCAATCGTACACACGAGCAAAACTGAATAATTCGAGATAAAATGCAAATTTATTAAAAAAACCTGCGTTTAATGTGTTATTACCGAGTGTACCTATACTTACAAGTGCAAAAGATGAATTTCATTTTTGCAAATTTTATGCAAGTAGCCTCTTTTGAGAATTATCAACTTTTATATTGAGTTGAACGGTTTTGCATTAAATATATAGCACGATCCCCACTGCAAATTGAGGATTATTAAATGACTAATGAAGTAAAATTTTACATGATAAAACATTGGATACGAAAGACACGTTCTTTTATATATAAATTGTTAAAAAAAAGACATCAATAATTATCTTTTTCTTCTCTTTCTATGTAATTGACGTCACGTTTTTGATAAATATAGTTCCTATCTTTTTAAATTTTAAAAGAAAATAACAATTAAAAAGAATTTTAATTTTAATTTCAATTAAAAAGAAATTTGAATAGTTATTCGTTCTTCGGCGGTTTATTTGTAGCATTAAATAAAGATTCGTAAATCGTAAGACATTTCACCTTCACAAAGGATACTAAAGATACTTTAACAATTATTTTACATCGCATATTTTCTTCTTAAAATAAAATATAAAAACTCGCTAATACCATCACAAACTAAACACTGTAAAAAAAAGTTTGACGATTCTCCGATTATCCCTCCAGCCTTATCAGACCGCCTCCGACCCTCCGTCAAAGCGGAAAAAAGAGAAAAGCAAACAAAAGGCCGTGTAGCGCGTGAGTCCGAGCGTCGCGAGGCTATCGGAGCGGCGCAAACGCGAATAAAAATTTATGAGCCATCGGCTCGTCGCACTTTATTCGCTGAGCAAACGCCTCGGCCCGGGAGTCACCGGCGCGCTCTTCGGCTGCACATTTAAAATCTCGCGTATTTGTTTTGTTTCCTAATAAGCCCCGGCTCGCTTTGTACGGGAGGGTGGGGGGGGCACCCGTGTAATCCCGCGCTAAGCCACCCTCACGGTACGGGCGCGAGGCCTCGCAAAAAGTGAGCGCGCACCGACAATGACGCGCCGGCTTTTACAAGTGATTAAGGACCTCGGCCCATTTATGACGATTGCGATTTTCAAAGTGTCTCCCCGACCCGAGTTTTTTCGCTGAGCCGCGCCGATCCCCGGCCCGGGGAGGGGCTGCGATTGGGTTTGCAATTTCGGGGCCGGGCGACGGAGGCGGATTTGCGCTCGATGCAATTCGAGAGTGAAGTGTTTTCTTTTTTTTCGACGGAGCAGGCCAATCGGTTTAGTCGGGTTCATTTTGTCGCGTCGGATATAAGCTACGCGTGTTTGCTTTAATGTGCAATCAGTTTGATTCAGTTAATGACCTTTTAATGAATTTTTTTTTTCTTTTTATGATTTTAGGAACAGTTTAGCAGGTGCATAAGGTTATTGTCAAGAAATATAATTTTGTTATAGTTGCGTTTATTAAATGTTATTAAATACTTTTATTAGTCGTTTAATTTCCCTGTTTAAAAACCTTCATTGAATTAAAAATTATCTGTTTAAACACGTTTAAATAAAAAATTCTATAATTAATAAATAATTGTCACACTAAAGAAAGAAGATTCAATATAAGTTTCTGCAAAATTGAAAACTGCATTTATAATAAATATTTAATTGCTTATCATCTATTCAATGGGGTACTTGAGATATCTTTTTCAGATTTTTTGAGATTTTTGTACTCGTTCTTATAGTTTTTCTTAAGATTTGAAAACACTACGGGCTTCCTAAAGTGTTCACCAACTTCCAAAGGAATTTCCAAATATTTTGCTGATTTTCACAAATTTCTGAAATTTCTACTATGGATTTCTTATAGTAGATTTCTCCTAGTGCTAACCCCCCGTTCAACTTTCCCCAAAATTCTGTAACTTTCCGATAATCAAACGAATCTCGCGTATATAGAGCAAACAAAATCGAGCCATCAAGTCAGCTCAACCCCCCCGGAATATTTCCACATCGGCGTAGAGGAGGCGGCAATTCCTGCGCAAGAAAATTAATACCCGGTATAAATTTTCGCGGCGATTAATCAGCCCGTGTCCCGTGATCGGCCGTATACCGTTGAACCCCCCCTCGCGCGGTCGGAAAAGCCCCGGAACGCGCGGCGGCGGCGAATTCGAATTTCCGGGGGGGTTGCCGCGCTAACGAGCGCCCCTCTTCAAGTAAATTATAGTCTCGAATGGCGGGGCCCGGCGGGGGGCCGGCCGGCACGCGCTCGGCCTACACCTGCCTCCCCCTACTCTGCCGCGCGCGCGCGCGCACATCTGTCCCGTCGACTTTGACTCTCTCTCTCTCTCTCTCTCTCTCCTCCCCTCCCCCTTCGCCGAGTTGCATTGTCGCGCGTACGCGCGGCCGTTATCGCCGGACCGTACGTGCGGTGGTACGCGGAAATCGCGGATCGGGGGCACCTGTGCTTAGGCGCTGCAGTATCGGTAGCAGTTCTAAGCGGCGCGCGCAGATTTGGTAGCGCGATCCTAGTTTTAATTATGATTTTTATTTCTTGTAGCGGTACTGACGGAACGGTTATTGCGCTCGCTTGTTGAGTTTGTAGGTCGATCGATCGGCGTTTATCTGATCGGCGGTAAATCTGCTTATCTGTCGACGACTTGTCTCGGTGAAGCGAGGCGATTGCGCTCCGACGAGTGCGCCGAACGTCTTTCTTAATGTCTCATTACATCAGCGAGGCTTATCAGGCGATTTGGTATTCACCGCGATTGGGATTTTTAGGATTGATTAATATGTACTAGATCGTTCTTTCACCTTAATCGTTATCAATCAATACGTGGAGATGCGCATATCTTTTGAAAGCTATCACTGTCAAATTTTTTTGTTTACTATTCAAAAAAATGTTTTAAAACGCGTCTGACTATTGATTTGCGTTTAAAATGATGATATTTCTTTTTTAGAAAAGGAAATTAAAAATAATAGAAAAAGTGAAATTTAGAAAAAAGGAAACTATAAAGCAATCAATCTTTTAGACGTCTGTCTAGTTTTCAAATAAAAAAGGCATTATGAAAATTTAATTATTAATTTTCAAAATTGTGTGGTATTATATGTAAATGAAAAAATTAAACATAGTTTGTAAAAAATATTTTTATTCTATCTATTAGAATACACGTTTATTTTTCAACCGCTGGTGCGCTTACACTTGCACTGGCCGTTGACGCAGCTTCCAGTGTTGAATCCCTGCATGATACAGTCGAGGGAACAGTCACGGTCGTTGCAAGCTACGCAGAAATTTATTGGCTATAATGTATCAAGCAACCGAAAAAAAATATCGTATGTCTAGAAATCGAAGCGCTTAGCTGGAGAAAAAGGACGAGCGGTCAAGGCATTTCAAATGGATTGCGCGCCGATTTACCATTCAAGCGCTCGGATTTATATTTGAAAGTCTCTAAGTTACGTGAATGCTTTATGAATAATAAGGGAAGATTGAGTTTCTGATTTGTGTAGAAGAAAAAAATGGAAAATTGATATCAGAATAGAATTTAGTACGTAAAATTAATTGTATATGTTTCAATAAAAGTATAAAGTTACACAAATGAAATAACTTGTACTTTTTATTTTTTAGTATATTATATTATATTATATTTAATAGTATATTTCATTTTATATATAAAACATTTTAGTTGAACAAATAAGAAAATTGAAAATTTCGTCATACAACCGAACAATTACAAATTGAGAAAATAGAAAAACAAAGCTTACCAGCAATGGACTGGGTAAAGTAAGTCAATACGACGATCAACAGGAAAGCGAAGTATACAGCCTTCATGGTTGCCAATGAGTTGATTGCTCGGATTCTTCGGTAAGCCAAGGAACTACTGTCTGATCATCGAGCGCATCGCAAAGGTTTATATACCAACCGCCGAGAGGAGAATCGTGCAGCCGCGCGGGGAAGAACAGCGAGGAAGAAGCGCGCACAAAAGGGACCGGGGAATCACGGAGTTATCGCGCCGAGCGTCAGATAAGCCGTGCGCGCCGCAGAGTACTCCCCGGCGATTCGAACGCATCGCCCGTAAAAAATTCGACTATTCAAGGACTCGGGACGCCCACGCTCGAGCGGTTCCAGCGCCTCGAGAGCCCCGCTCCCGCGGAGGCGGCGTGCTTTTGTTCGCGAAGCGATGTTTTGCTCCGTAATTTTTTTTTTTAAAGAGTTCAGAAAATTGAAAGCTTCGGTTCGATGAGACGGAGGGTGGTGCGGCGCGCGCAGTCGTTGCGCGAGTGGACTCAAGTGGACGTGAAATAATTGGAGTGGAGTGTTGGAAATTTCGTGTGTTTAGGGTAGAATTTTGGAAATTGAATAAAACGTGCATAGAATTTTCGTTATTATCGCATCAAAACGTGGTTTATCATTATTTTTTATAGAAATAAATTAGAAGGATAATTTTTTAATTTTGTAACTGTAATTAATGGTGTTCTAAAAAATTTTCAGATTCTCTTTTTTTCGCATCTAAGATTATAAAAAAATCACTTAATTTTATGTCAAACTTCGCTAATTATTTTCACAGTTAAAACTTCCTTTCTTCAAGATAAGCTAACAAACCTACCAGAGCACTAAAGCTTCATAAATTCATCGACTATACAGATTTTAACAAAATCCTCATTTCGACCCAATCGAATTTTCCGCAATGACTGGGCATAACAGTAAAAATTCGGCCCGCTCATGGAAATCCTCACTCCCTAAAAAGCATCAAGCCGCCTAATCCCGCGCTCGCGGGTCTCGTTTTCTCGCGTATCGAATCACCCGCGGCCTCTCTCTCGCGCGCGCGTCTATACGAATCTCGGAGCGGCGCGAGCAGCCGCCTTTGTTCGCGGTTTACCACAAAAGCCTGCAAATGCCGGGGCCACAATGCGCGCCTGCCCTCCCGTGTGGCCCGCCTGCCCCGACGGGACCTTTTCGCATTCAAAACAGATGCGGAAATTCGACGCCGCCGCGCGCGGAGAGGAGCACCGCCCGCTTTTTTTTTCGGGGATTTCTTTTATTTTTTTCCACTCGTCTTTAAAGGGAAATCGGGAGCCGCACGTGCGAGCGGCTCGAGGTGGGGGGCTGGCTCGGTGTCACGGGGTTAACGCGCTAATTGCTATTGAAATGAGCCGTGATTCTGGAGTTGGCTCCGGCTGTTTGGTAAACATTGACGGGAGATGCGTATTTTGTGAGCATCCGGGTGATCTGCTCGTTGATTGATTGGATGCAAATTTATGGTAAGCAGGTGCTCCAAGGCCCTTCCGTGAAAAATTGTAATGAATAAAATATTAATATTGTTTCTCGCGCGTCGTTATTAAAAGCTTTTCAATTTTACCCTCGAATAAATAAATCAGCGATTAAAAGTTGTTACACCGTTAAATACGAAAAGCAAACAATTTCAAACATTGGCGAAATCGCGGGGATGCTCGAGCACCAGCCGGGACGATCGAATGGGACCCCATCGTCGATCTCTCCAGCAAAGTGCTACCGGCGCGCAATTCATCATCGATTAAGCGCCCAACGATCGGCCGGGGCAATTTCACGAAAATTTCGAGAATCGGGCACGTCGAGGCGCACAAACGTCACGCGGGGACGCCCCTCCCCTCTGCTCTACGGGGGAGCGGAGCGCGCGTCAAGCCACCAGTATGTCGGCGTCGCGCCGCACAGGCCAGCGCCCCGGCACAATGCGCGCGAAGTGCCTCGGTCCCCGATCGATATGTGCACTCGACGATGACGGACCGCGCGTAAGCTCGATCAAAGGGAAATCACGCTGCAAGCGCGAGCGCGCGAGGAGGGAGCGCGTAAAAAAGCGAGGCGAGGTGGACGCGCGCCAACGGAGGGAGGCCTTTTTTTATGTAGGTGTTGGTGGTGACTGGAATATCGGTGGATTGCAGCCGATAAAAGCGGGTAGGGTTTTATGGCCGTGGGGAGAGCTGTTTGACTGATTTTTTCCGATTTTGTCGTAATCAAAATTCACTGGCGATTGTTTGAATGTGATATTTAAGAAAATAATTAATTCTAAAGATTTATGGCGGTTTATGTACATAAGTTTAGATTAGTATGGCTAGTAAGATGAAATTAATTGTAATTTTCAATGTCTGTGAGGTAGATCAAATAATAGTTCAAGAACATATATCATTTTATAAAAATCTTTTGTATACAAATGTCTTTCTTCAAAACTTTCATTAATCAAATGCAAAAGATTTCGTACGTTTTCGGAGCAAAAAACTAACTATAATAAAAAAATAATTATCGCGTATATAACAAAAAATTGAAATAAACTAACAAAAAAAAAAAGGCCTCAAACCCTCGGATTTCAAATCTTTTTCATTCTCTCAAGATAAATTCATTATTCAAATTTTTTACCACAAATCCAACAATAGGACCCAGCGCATTGAAGAAAAAAGTGTCCTGCACCTTCACCCCAAGTTTCCCCAAATCGGAAAAAAAAAATTCATAGCCCGCGTCTCGCGCCAAAAAATTAGTGTACCCTCTCATTAATCAACCCCCCTCGGCGTCCAATCCAGGCTCGCGTAAAAACCTTTGCGCGCGGGGAGGCGATAAAGGAGGAGCGGGGCCCGGCGAAAAGGTACGCGCGGGCGATTCCCCGATCCCTTCCAAAAATCCGACACCTCGCCGGGCCGTCTGTCGCGCGGCGGGGCTGTGTACACATTGATATATCGTCCGCATAATGCCTCCATTGAGGCATTACCATTATATTGGCGAGATTTGGGGAAAAGCGCGGCCGTTAACGGATTCGTCGCAGCTTGCGCTGTTTGCAAATAGGCCTGCGGCGCGAGCGCGGGATGAGTTTTTCCGTCGATTGATCGTCCGGCTAAACGCCGCGACGAATTCGCCGTGTATACACTCCGGGAAAATGCCATTGTTGCGGAGAAATCAAGTGCGCGTCACGGTAGTCATTGATTGAGTCGCGTGGCTCCTGCGATTTCAATCAGTCGAAATATTTTACTCGGCTAAGTGCGCGTTCATCGGGGTATTAATGTTTTCACTTTATTTCTTCCTGTTCCGTATTTCAGTTTCAATTAAATTAGCTGAAATACGCGAACAATTTTTTTAATACGCTCATTTTTTTTATTCAAGACAAATATTTTGCTACTACCTTGTCGTCTTCTCTTCGAGCAGCGGGGTACATTCTTTATAATAATTTTTTTTTCAGCGTCAGCCAAGTTTCTCTTTTCGCGTTATGAATTTCTGCGACAAAGAGTTGCGTCAGCGGAGCGCACAATGCGAGGCGGATCCACTCGAGGTTGAATTTATGCAAGCGGGAGGAAAATATTTTCTTTTCATCGAGGCGCAGAGTCGGACGCACCCCCTGTTTTGATAGATCATTCCGCGTCGCGCGCCACCGTCTGATCGAGCGGCTATTTATTTTTCCAATACTTAGGATTGTCCTTGCTCCTCCCGATCTCTCGGCCCTTATGCTCGTCTTTGTGCGCTGCTTCCCTTTAATCCGGAAAGTCAAAAATGTCACCTCGCAAAGATAAATAATTGGCGCTCGAGTTTGATCAATCGGATAATGCTATTTCAATTTTGAGTTTAATTCAATTATGAATATTTTTGTAAGGGTTCGGAATA
>JAXIUT010000009.1:10569816-10636811 GCA_035586675.1 Eurytoma californica | reverse complement strand
TAATTATGAAAAGTTTAGTAATCTTTTCTTTATGGTCAAGTAGGTCGCCCTTTTAATAGAAAAATAGTAATTTTTACTAATCCTTTTTCTCAGTGTAGAAACGTATTCCGGCACTAGTTCCTCAGCTAACGACCTCGTCTTTGACTTGCAGGCCTGAAAGATGACGAGAAATTGGACAAAGAGGATGCAGCACCTGCTGCTATTGTCGGCCCTGTGGGTGACGTGCCAGGGTCAGGTGTTGAACCGGGCGCCGCACTTCGTGCACGGCGGCGACATGGCCCGGCTGGCGGTGTCGGAGGGCACGCCGCCCGGCGCCCCGGTTTACACGCTGCAGGCCGAGGACCCGGAGGGCTCGCGCCTCCACTACTCCATCAGCGGCGGACACTTCACCGTCGACCGCGAGACCGGCGTCGTCGTCCTGCAGCGGGCCCTCGATCGCGAGGCCCAGGACCTCATCGAAGTCATCATTAGCATAACCGGTACGCAGCGATTTTTTGCACCGATTACGATTGCGATTACGGCGACGTAATTGGAAAATCGGAGTTTTCGTTTTTTTTCGAGCGACGAGAAACTGGTAGTGGCGGCGGATAAATGAATTTGCACGGGCGAGCGCGAAAGAGGGAGAGTGTCGGCTTGGAGGAGGTCTAATTTGAATTTACTGAAGAAATTGTTGGTAAACGACGACGATGATTTCGCGGCAATTAGTTTGCCGCGGAAAGTGGTAATAAAGCCTTTATTGAGGAAGCCGAGATGTCATTAGAGCGATAATTCGTTGATGAGTATCCCCGGGAATTAATGGATTGCTCGTAATTGTAATATTTTACAGCCATCGCGGAGCTAAAATCGTGTCATTAATAATGCGAAAGTGAACAGCTAGATCACGCAACGGATTTCCTCGGTTTTATAATTCACGCGGCTTATTTTAAGCGTACACGAGTCATCTTTTTAAGCAGACATTTCTCGAGGCGGATTCCCAGCGGACTTTCTGAAAGTCGTAAAATTCCTTATACAATCATAAAATACAAAATTAATTTTCTTTTTATACCAATAAATTTATGTTTACTTACAATTTTTAAATTTTAATACCGAAAGAAATATTTTCATAGAATCTCTTACTTTACGCCAACATTTAAATACCACATCTTTTTAAAGAAAAAAGTAAATAAAGAATAAACGTATCTAAACAACAAACTCGTAAAAATACCAAGCAAACAATCCGCTCACTCAGCGCCGATTTTCCAAATACGTCCTACCTAATTACCGCAACCAACGCGCCTTCACACATCGCCTCACCCTGCAAGAAACAAAACGTACACTACCTCGAGGCCTCGCCCACCGTTATCCAGGCCCGACCGGTCATTATCCATTCCATCGAAACGAAAAATTGACCGGTACCGAGCGCTCTCTATATCTGTGTGTTTTTTTTTTCTTCCTCGACGCTCGCTTCCGGCGCAGACGAGGGCATAGCGGGCAGCGAGCCAAACACGGTGTCGCTGCGGCGCGAGATAGCGGTCCTCGACGAGAACGACAACGCCCCGGTGTACCACGGCCGGCCGTACGCGGCCCGCGTGCCCGAGAGCGCCCGGGTTGGCGGGCCGCTGCTGCCACCCGGCACCATCACCGTCACCGACCGCGACGGTGGCGTCAACGCCGACGTCACCGTCGAGTGCGTGCCGGCGTCCCGCGACGACGACGCCTGCAGCGTCTTCGCCGTCTCCACTAACAAGGTTTGTACATGTCGTAAAAATTGAGTGTAAACGTTTCGCGCTTTCACTGTGATTGCATTAATCCATAAGCGCTGGGATGAATGTAAAAGGGCGCTTGAAAAAAGTGTATTTTTCTTTTCAAGTTTATTAAACATTTTTCACCCTTTAGGGGGTAGTGAATTAGAAATAATACCTGGATTGGAAAAAGAGACCATCTTTTTACTTAGGAGGGGTAGTTATTTCAGTTGTAGGATACAGAAATACGCCTTTGTTCAATAATATAATATCTTTTTATAGTCGCTCCGGCGCTAATAGATTAAAAGAAAAGGTTAACTAGTTTTGAGTCGCTTTATGGAGTTGCAAGAGTAATGGAATATAATAAATCGCGAGAAAATTTTCTTTAAGAAAAAAATTCAATGATGACTGGGTGTTACCAAATACTCGAGTAGAAAAATCGACAAGCATTCATCTCAAGTATCAGTTAGAAACTTAAAATGACAGTATAATTATGACATAACAATTCGACCTCAAAGAAAAGTATAGCTTACAATATATTAAAGTTTCACAAGTTGTGATCATTCAAGCAAAGCTGTTAAAAGTTATTAACTCTTTAGCTTCAATAAACTTTTTTCGAATACACAGCAACTGTCGTTCCTCATACCATCACTGCTCACACCAGCAGCGTAAGTCAGTTACGCAATAGACTTGTCATTTACACAATTACCCGGCTAGCGAAAAAGAAGGCAGAGAGACACGGGGAAAATGAAAAACTTTCTCACGAGTCGCGCGGGCGCGCGCAACTGACCGCGTATCCTTTAATTGACAGTTTTCCTTTTTGCCCAGCTGGCGGAAGGAAAGTACGACGTGCAAATAACCCTGACGGAAGCGCTGGATTACGAGAGGCGAAACTCGTACCTCATCAATTTGGTCGCCACGGACGGAGCCAGCGATCCGCTCAAGAGGCTGCAGGCGAAGGCGACCGTCGCGGTCGACGTCCTCGACGTGCAGGTAAGCTCCCCCGTGAATTTCTTCTCTCGCGGCTCGCGATTGCCCATCTTTACGGGGGACCGGACGGATTCTGAATAGAGCAACGACACGAGGTGCCCAGTGAGATGTGGCCGAGTGAGACGTTGCCTACGGAAACGCTGACCAGTTCGTGTGGGAACCGCGGCGCGTTTGCTCGGCTAATGCTGCTGAGGGAGGAATGTGGTCGGGGGAACTCGTTCTACTTGGCGCGTGGTTTTTATGGAGGCGCGCGAAAGTTGATTTAAAAAATTCATACGTTTCACTTTGCGAACAGTTCATTATCAAGCATAGCGATTTTCGATCTAGTTCAGGGTGTAGTTAACACTTTATTGCAGGTTGCGTGTAGATGAATTTACTTCGTGCGTAACTTAAATGCCTACTTTGTGTGCTTCATTTTCAGCGGTAATCGTAAATAAGGTAATAGAGTCTATATTACATGTTTAATTGGAATATAAGTACGTAATTAATGCACTGAAGGATATTAAGGATTTTTTACGAGTAAGATTTGATATGATATGACAGATTTTTAATTAATTTCAATGTTAAAATAAGCATTCAGCATTTCCTGTTTGAAAGAAAATATTAAAAGAAAATGTTTATTTTTATTCAATGTTTAATGCATTTTTTTTTAAGTCCAGCAATGACTGCTATTTCTATTAGAATTAGCTGGACATTTTTCACTTTCTCCTCTTTTTCTTACCGACGCGGTACTTCCTTGTCTATAAATCTTCGAAAGTGTGCCCTCAATTATCACCCACATTTATCAATCCATCCTTTCATCGAATTTTCAGGACCAGCCGCCGACATTCATTAACGCGCCGTACAGCGCAGCGCTGGCAGAGAACAGCGCACCGGATGTGACGGTGTTGACTGTGCGCGCGCGCGATGGTGACACCGGACAACCGCGACCCCTGCGTCTGCAGCTCTTAAACGAGGATATGGGCTACTTTCGGCTAGAAGTGACGCAGCAGGGCGAGGTGACCCTTGGTCGTCTCATCACTACCAACGTTTCGCTTGACCGCGAAGACCCCAGCATCCTTCAGAACGGTGGCATCTACACCTTTGAGGTCAAGGCGACCGAGCTGATCAACCATGATGTGCCCGCGGACTCTGCCACCTCTATGATCACCATTGTTGTCACGGATGTTGATGACATGAAGCCCAAGTTCAATGAGGATCTGTTTAATTTACGGATTTCGGAGGATATCGGAACCGATACTCCATTACCTGGTAAGCAGGTTTAATTATATCATCATACCTAGGAAATACTGATAAATATAATTTTGAATACTTTTGGATTATTACTGAACAGTTTTAATACTCAACAAGTACCTTACGAGCCTGAGTAAAAAGACGATTTAATATTGTTATATTTTTGTGTAGGTAAAAAGACGATATAATATTGTTATATTTTTGTGTAGGTTTGAACATGCTGGTAACGGATGACGATGTGGGCGACAATGCCAAGTACAAATTGGACCTGCGCGACTCTCCGGTTTACCCAGGCGTAAGTGCAGCTTTTGCGATAAGTCCCGAAGAAGGTCAAGGCCGCGTCCAAATCGTCATCAGAGCGCGGGACTCGAGCGTCTTGGATTACGATCTGCCAGGCAATCGGGAGCTCGAGTTCCAGGTGACAGCCTCGGTTAACGATCAAGTCGTAAGTGTATAGTTATCTGTATTCTCGTAATTACCGCTCACTAAAATCCCCTAGCTCCATTTAAGCATTGCTATTTAATGATTCGTGGAAGGAGATGGAAATGTGCGCTAGAAATGTCTCACACTCCTTTCGCGGTGATTGAGATGGCACCTACTTTCTTCCGCGCAATTAACGTCATAATTAAGATGATTAGTTTCCTTATAATCGCCTTACGTAACCTCGTTAATTCGGAAAACAATGCTGCTTAGAGAAAAGGAGAATTGCATAAAAGTTCCTTGGAGTGTTCACTCGCACGATTACCTGTACGTTGCACTTTTGTTTTCATTGTTCTTGAGAATGAAATTTCAATGCAATTCTAAGTTTGATACTATTACATACTAATTTTTTATTACTTTACGTCACTCGCGAAATATCC
Source organism: Eurytoma californica (assembly GCA_035586675.1). Lineage (NCBI taxonomy): Eukaryota > Metazoa > Arthropoda > Insecta > Hymenoptera > Eurytomidae > Eurytoma > Eurytoma californica. The sequence continues at coordinate 10,632,007 of JAXIUT010000009.1, read as the reverse complement.
TTGGGATAATGCACAAAATAATAGCTTTTGTATTTCTGATTTTATGATTGTGCGTAATGAATTATGCAATATTTGTTTATGTGATATCTTGCATGTATTTCTTTAACAGTTTTAATTTCATAAATTTTATATAATTAAATTTATGTTAGTTATACTGTTTTTGTGCAAAAGAATATTATTGAAACACATAATTATATAGTATGTTGTCATTCCATTACATCGTATTTACAGTAATTATCTATCCAAACATTTATAATTTTTGTAAGGTTCACAGGTGTTATTAAAATTAAATACCGGTATTCATAATCATAAAAAAGTAATAAAATGCGCTAATCATCTAGGAATTCTTTTCCATATAACTTGTCTGTATAGTAAAAACTCGGATGCTTAGTTAACGTTCCAACGAGTATTAAATGTGAAAGTGCCGATAAAACACTTCAGTTTTGAGTGTAAAATTGCATATGTGCAAAAGTACTCTTAAGTGTAAAACTGAATTTTTCATTGAAGAATTTTATGAATAAATTAAAAAGAAATCAATTTTATAATTATTTTTAATAACTTATTCTTCGAATCAACGCAATTGTGAACTAAGAAAAAAAGACACTGATTGTCCATTTTTAGAGTACATTACAAAACGTTAATTTGCCGAAATAACAGTATCGCTTTTTCTTTGACAGATGGCCAATTCTACCGTACATATTCAGCTGCTAGACGCAAATGACCACAGCCCAGAGTTTTCTCAGTCCGTGTACAAGCTGACCGTGGCTGAGGACGCGGAGATCGGCCGGAAGTTTGGCGACGTGCGGGCGAGAGATGCGGACAGTGGTGCCTACGGTCAGCTGACCTACAATCTTCGCGGCTTCGGTGCAGAAAAGTTCCGCACGGAACCGAGTAGCGGTGGTGTTTATGTGGCCAAACATCTGGACTATGAGGTGCAAAAATCGTACTCACTTACGATGGAGGCACGCGACGGCGGTGGTCGCCTTTCCACCGTCAACATCCTCATCGAGCTTGAGGATGTCAACGACAATGAGCCCATATTCGAGCAAAAGGAATATTCCAGAATCGTCAGAGAAGGCGCCACCAGCTTTGACCCACAGATGTTCGTTAGAGCGACTGACGTCGATGGACCCACTCAGGGGGATGGCAAGATTACGTATTCTATTAGTCAGCATAATAGTATGAACGATAACGTGTTTAAGGTAAGAATTCATTTTTTGTGTAAGCTAGAGAATTTGAAACGAATAACCAGGTTAAAAAAACATTAAAATTTGTGAATGCTTATAGATCCATCCAGAAACCGGCGAACTGATAATAGTTAGTTCGGCGCGCTCAGGCGATACAGAACGTGGTATCTATGAGTTGACGATTCGAGCGACGGACTACGGCACCCCAGCCAAGTTTTCCGAGGCCCGTATTTACATTCGAGTAGGCGTTCCAGGCAATCAGAAGCCAGTTTTCCGGGGCAATTTTAAATCAAATCTCCCGGGCCCAAGTGCGTACCGAGCTCGTATTCTAGAAAATGCAGCATCCGGTACGGAGGTCATACGCGTTACCGCCAATGATCCGGATGGTCGTGATAATTTGCTACAGTATCAGATTAGGTCCGGAGCTAAGGACAACTTCGTAATTAATTCGGGGTCGGGGGTGATTACTGTATCACCCGATGCCAGGCTTGACCTAGAAAGAGGTGGTGATAAGTACGAGGTCGTTGTTTATGCTATAGATTCAGGTGTACCTATCAAGGAAACTGCCACTACCACTGTTACTGTTACCATTATTGATGTGAATAACAAGCCACCAGTATTTCAAAATTCGACATACCAGGTTTACGTCTCGGAACGAGCACCTATTGGTAAAATTTGTTTGATCACTGTAATGATTATATCTTGTACCTGTAGTTAACTTGGATGCTACTAATTTCCTCACAGTAGTGTTTCCATCCATCTCCCCTTGCTTCCTCTAGTGCCTTTTTGCGACTACACCGAGCTCCTTGTAGTATTCCAGCTCCATCTCTTCTTTATTTTTTTTCTGTTTATTGAAGAGAACATTCATTAAGTTTAAGTTTCCTTTTAATCAGGTGAAACCGTACTGAAAGTAATTGCGGAAGATCCAGACTCTGATGCCAACATCGAATATTCCATCGTCGAACCAATCCGAGCGATGGACAAGACTGGTGTAGCTCTTAAAAGCAATGCATACGACTACAAAACTGCCTTCCGCATAAATTCCACTACTGGTGCGATTTCAGTGAATCGTGGCCTCGATTACCAAACCGCAGCTGTGATAATCCTGACCGTAGAAGCACGCGACGTCAATGCTGTCGTCGATAAAGAAAAACAGGTGACCCGAGCGGAAGTGACAGTGTACGTACAGGCCTATAGTGATGACAACCCAACGTTCGTCAATGCCGGCTGGTCAGCAAACAATCCAACCATCAAGCTAACAGTACCAGAGGAGCAGCCTCTTGGTACGACCTTGCTCATGCTCACAGCTAAGGAACCTCAGACTGGATATCCTATACAAAGGTTTGAACTTGTCAGGGGTGACAATGACGAGGGGTACGTTAATGTTGGTGTACAGAGCGGCAATGTTGTGCTGAATAAGAGACTAGATTATGAAACATTGGAAGACAAGGTCAGTTCAAGTGATTTATTTTTCTTCCTTTAATCGGAATGCATTTGAAATGATAAAATTTAAAAAGGAAACATAAAAATATGAATTTATAAATATTATGGTTTTCAGATGATTAAATTCAAAGTTAGAGCTCTAACCAGGGATTACGAAATCACCCGAAGGATGTCAGAAGCGAACGTGATCGTCAGTGTCCAAGATGTGAACGATAATAGTCCATTATTCACTCAGCAGGATTATAAAATTGCAGTGCTAGAATCTGACAAACCTTCCAAGGTAGTACTTACGGTGAAGGCGACGGATATGGATAGCGCGAACTCAGAGGTAGAAATAAAGCGGGGATACGGTATCGTTAGGTACTCTCTCACTGGAGAGAACGCCAACCTCTTCGAGATTGACCCTGTAAACGGTACTGTTCGGGTAAGTAATGTAGTTTATTTCTTCACTTCGCATTTAACAATTCTAGATAATATTGCATCGATAAATGACTAATATAAAGCTGAGTTAATCATCCATTCGTGACTCCAATAACAATTGACCTAGAGTCTAAGAGCACGATTGATACATTAAAACTTTCATTTTTGATGAAGGAAAATGTTTGTAATGTATTTATGGTTGCAGATAGCGGCAAATACAACACTGGATAGAGAAAGGCAATCTGTGTTGCGCATGTTTGTAGTGGCATCAGATGTACCGGACGGTGGGGCTGAGCAAAGGACTGCTCGGGCCTTGGTGACTGTCGATGTACTTGATGTCAACGATAATGCGCCATCATTTCCACAGGATTCATACACTGGTGTAATACCGGAGAATGCACCTACCGGTATCAGCGTTATCAACATCACCGCAAGCGATCCCGATGAGGGAAGCGGTGGCGTTATTCATTTCGAAATTATAGACGAGGGAGAAGCTAGTGGTTTGTATTTTAAAAAAATGATTTTTTCAATCTTATATTTTATTTTTAATATAAACATGATTCTAATGGAAAATATTACAAATTTACAGGACTGTTTAAAATAAACCAAACAACAGGAGAGATAATGTCGAATCGCGAGTTAACAGGCAAGGGTCGCACGGAACCGTACTACATGCGCATCCGAGCTCAGGACTCGGGTGACCCTACTCTGTTTTCTGATGTAAAACTCACGCTGTATATTGGTGATGTCGTCAGCAACGACGGAGTTCCTCTGTTCATCAGGCCCACTCTGGATGAGATCGCTCAGGTCTCTGAGAACTCCACAATCGGTAGTCCTGTTTTCCAAGTGGTTGCATCAGATCCTGACGATCCGAACCTACCCAATGGCAAGATTACCTTCAAGTTCCTAGAAGATGGCAATTTTGGTAGCGATGCCAGCGCCTTCAAGATAAACGAGGAAACCGGACTTATAACGACAAAAATTCTTTTGGACCGCGAGTTAAAGGATAGCTACACGCTAATTCTGGTAGCGCAGGACCTTGGCGAGCCACCACAGCAGGCAACTCGAGTGCTCCAAGTAAAGATCTTGGATATTGACGATCATAAGCCGCACTTCAAGCGTAGCTTTTACAGTCCACCACTCGAATTCATTGTACGCGAGGAAAGTCCAGTAGGTACAAAAATCGGCTACGTAACAGCGGTGGATGAAGATATAGCCGAGAATGGAATGATCGATTACGCATTCACGTACGGCAACGAAGCCCGTCTTTTTGCGATCGAGCGGCTGGCCAACAACAGTGCGGTAATCAAGTCCACTAAGCGACTTGATCGGGAGGCTGCGGAGAAACACCTCCTTACGATCAAGTGCTTCAAATACTCGAGCTCGAAGACTTCCGATACCGTGCCGAAACCGTACAACCGACAGGATCCGACGGAGCGGCAGATATTAGTGCGCGTGACGGATATTGACGACAATCGGCCGCGCTTTAAGAAGGAGAACAATACGATCGGTGTGCGTCTGAACGTACCTGTAGATACGAGTTTGATTACCCTAGAAGCACACGACGTGGACGCGGACGCTCTGCCAATCAACTACAACATGGGCCAAGTGAACTTCGTCTCGTTGGTAGACCACTCCATGTCTCGACGATCGATCACACCGCCATTCTCGCTGAACGCAGCCACTGGCGAGGTGAGGACTAGCGCCTCGTTTGCCGGTTTCGCCGACGGTTACATGGAGGTTCCCATCTCGGCGAACAATTCGCTGGTACCCGGCAGAGAGACCAACGCCACACTCAGGGTCTTCGTGCTGCGTGATCGGGACATGCTGAAGTTCGTGTTCTCAAGACCACCAGTAGAAGTTCGCCGTCGTCTGGAGGAATTCGAACGGGAGGTCCAGCGAGCGCTTCACCTGCCACTCCAGGTTAATGTTTATGACACGCAGTTCTATGCGAAAGAGGACAACTCGCTGGACTTCTCGTCGACGAGCTCCTGCTTCCAATTGGTTGGTAGGGAGAGCTTCGGACTGTCGGATACCAAGGCGCTACTAACGGATACGAAGAACGAGGACCTTAAGAAGGTGTTCAAGGCGTTTAACGTTGAAAAGGTTCAGAACTGCGCGGCGACGGTAGCCCGCGCTGAAGCCTCCCCCACGCAGATGTGGGTACTGGCCATCGCCACTTTCCTCGGAATCGCGGCCATCGCCTCCAGTTGTACCATCTGCTGCATGCACGCCAGGTAAGATATATAAAAATGTTTCTTTGCCTGTTAAATATTTTAGAAAAAAATATGAAGAGTCATAAATTATAGGCTAAAAGAAATTAAAATACTTGCTTTTCTCTTAATATTTTGGCAGTTTGTCGGTGTCCCGCCTTCATTTTTTTTCAATTCTAATATTTTTTTTATTGAATTCGAAATCTGAAGCCATTGTATTTAAATCATTTTGCAAGATACTTCAAACTCCCGTAATCGAAAATTTCGATGTTTCAAATAATTAATACTTACTACGTATTTAAATTTCTTAAAAATCACAGAACACATCTTTTCCGTTGAATATACAAAATGATTACAAGTCGATTGTTTCATTATGAAATTTCTACAATACGAGCAAGGCACAAAACAACGATTAATAGTAAACTATTCAGCGCCCGATTACCCAACAACGAAAATTCTCTACATTTTACAAAATATGCAACGCAAACACGCCCGAAACGCCTGCGGCTAGCAAAAAGCTCCCATCAATTGAGCTAATCCCGATTTTTTTTCCTCTCGTGAATTATATTGACGGGGGAAAATTAATCATCCGCGGCAATTCGAAATTTTACCTCTCGTCCGATTTCGCAATTGAAAATCGGCGAATCGACTCGATCACCTTTTGACGCGCTGACGTGTTCGCAGGTTCAAGAGGCAGGCGAGGCACGCTCGACTGCGGGAGCAGCCCCGGGCGACGCTCAGCTACGTCTCCTCGGCGCCGGGGATGATGAGCGCGAGCTCGCACACGACCCTGGGACCCGGCACCCTGATCTCCGTCGGACCGCACGACGGCTCCTACGAATGGGGCAACGCGACGCTCTACCATCCCAGCACGCTTTCCAGATCGTGAGCGAGGAAAGGCAGCTTTTCGGGCGGATTGGATTTTCAGTGCCAACTGGACCGGCGGCTGCGGGGATTCGAGGTCGGCGAGTGACGACACTGGCCCGAGAGCTGCGGTGTTAGTGTGGAATCGTGTTACTGACGAGTCGATGAAGTGCGCGGTAAAAGAATGAGGCAGCCGTTACTATGCGATTTTAAGGATTCGAGAGACTTTATGCCATCCTTCTTTAAAATGTTTTTCTATAGTTCCCAGAAAACATATTTCGTTCAGATTTTTTTTAACTGTATAGATGGCTTTAAAATCTAGTGTAAATCATTTAAAAAAAAAAATCACTGAATATGTTTTTGGTATAAGCTACGAATTCATATTAATAAATTATGTAAAAAGTGGTCGTACGATCAATGGTAACGTTTGCCATACTTTTTCTCGGTGTTAAAACTCTGGAGTTTGTGGAAAATGTATATTTATTACATGTATAGATACTTAAACAAGGACGATTATTAGTAATAAGAGGTAGTTATTTTTCGCCGATATAGTTTGTAAAGGATGCATTTTTGTACAAAATAAGAAAAGAATCAAAAGTACGACAGTATGTACTATATTTTTTATTTGTGAAATATATAAGATTTATTATTACACAGCAGTCTTTTTGATTAATCATAAATAATAACGAACCGAATAAATACTTTTAAACTTCCATCTGATTCTCTTAAGAATTAACTGTGTGATTCATATTTTCCTAGAAATATAATACAATTTTACATACAAAATTAAATTAAATTTGTAGATACAAAAATTTAAGATTTTGATAGTCAATCCATAGCAACCAGACTATCCGCAAATTTCTGAAACCCTTCGACGGTGTCAATATCCAAGGTCGTTGAATTCTCCTTACTCGTAGTACTGCTAATTTCCTTAGTCGTTGTAATACTAATCGTCGCAGTAGTGGTGTCAACCTCAGCCTCGGTGGTAGTCATCGTAGTGACGGTTGCATTCTCAGGCGCCGCAGTGGAGGTTGAGATGGTAGTAGTAGCCTCGACGGTCGTGATCTCATCCGTCGAATATCGCTCGTCTAGCTTCTCAGCCACAGGCTCGAGTCCGCGACTATCTCTGAGGGTCAGCTTCTCCTTGGGCTCCAGGACGACCCCCTGCTCGGCCGCCAAGTGCTTGGTGAGCGCGTCGAACGGCGCGAGCATCCGGTCGATCAGCTGGTCCTTCTCCTCCGGTGGCTGCGGCTCCGAGCGGCCGACCACGTCGTTCCTGAAATCAATCCCACCTTTATTGACGACCTAATCCACCTGCCGGATTCTCTCGGTGACGCACACCAGTCTAATCATAATCTCAGGGCATGACGTCAACACGTCTCATTACAATACGCCAACGCTGTATATAGCTCCGGGCATTTTTTTTTTTCGGATGAGGAAAACCGCGGGAAGTGGCACCACAGTCACCCCTCGATCGACTCCGTTTTCGTACGTACCAGTCGCACACTTTCGAAACGCGGCATCGCCTTTGATTTGTCGAATGCGAAAGCGCCGCGGCGCACGATAGTGAAGGTAGAATCGCGCGAGTGACCAAAGTTCGTGGCCTCGCGCAGAAGGAGGCTCTCCGCTCTTCTCTTCTCCTCTGTCTTCTTTTTTTTTTTTTTATCCTATTCCGCCGTTTCGCCCCGAGCCGCGGCCGCGCGAAGACGCGACTTTTTCGCTGCCGCGGCGCGCGGCGCTAGTGAAAGTAACCGGGGATCCCGAGCCGGAGTCGCGGAGGTGATAGGACGGTACTAACGTAATCGGATTCTCTATCGCCGCTCGCGTGTAGGTAAATTGGCGCCGCGCATGATCCCGCTCGAGCGATAGCGGTTCAATACGATTTCGCACGGTATCCTTGAAAATAGCTCGTGGGTGTTTTTGCATTTTTATGGAGCTCCGAGGAATTGTTAAGAAATTTAATTAATTCGCATCTTTATATTGAATTGATATTTTGTATAATTCAGAACGAAATATATAGTTTCAATATTTTTTTTAAATTTCAGATTTCGAATTAGACTATTATTAGAAATATTGAGATTTACAATATATAACTACTCTATTGTTCTATTCTATTATTTATTTCAGTAATAAAATATTTAATCTCCACTTATTCTCAACTGCAATTGATTGTGAGTCTAACATCCGCAAAGAAGCCGAGTAATGAATAAATCACTTTCCCCAAGAGAAATAATTACCTCGTGAATTTGCTCTTCCTCTTCGGATAAACGTTCAAATGAAGGATCATCTGGTGCTTCTCCTCCTCCTCGGGTGGCTGAATCGGCTGGCTCGGCAGGGGAATCGACGTGGGTTGGGCGTAAATTTTCGGGTATCTGAAGTAGGGTACGAAAGGTCGCCTGGGCTCGGGCTCGTCCATCATCGGGAGCTGAAGCTTCTGGGGTGACGACTTTTTCGTTTGATCCGCCGAATCGCTGATTGGATATATGTCCAGCATCACGCTGAAGGGCTTCGGCTTGCGCCTCTTGCCGTAGCTGCTCACAGCCTCGTACTGATTTTCCTGGTAGATCGCCTGCTTGTTCGTGTTCGGTCGTTGGAAGTACGGGTCGTAATACGGATTGTATCTTTGCGCACCCGTTGGTGAAAACCTGAGAAAATTATTTGAGAATAATAGCATATTTTCTAAGTTTATTCAATTTTAATAAAAAAAACCGCTCGAGTAAATTATGGCGGATGCGAAAAAAGTATTTAAAAATAACAATGATCTATCAGTAGAAAGGTAGTTAAAAGTCATCATTGCAAAAAACAATAGCTCACAATAACAGCATACTTTTTAAATGATGGTATTGATGTCTTATAAATCTACGAGGCATTATTCGCATCCTAATATATCAGACTTTTTTAATCTCAATTCTTCACAAAGAATTCAAAAAACACACTTAACAGAAAAAAAAGTTAAAACAACGAATCGAACCTAAAATTAGAAGTGGCCAAAAGGTTGACGTCAGTCGGATGCTTCGGCTTGTATCGGTAGAGCGGGTCAGCATTGAGCGCGACGGCGTAAGGCGCGCTCTCCTGCTCCTCCGAGCCGCCGTAAGCGACCTCGCCAATATCGGCGTGTCCCGTATCGTACTTCTTCGGATTCAAGTAGAACCCGGTAAACTTGATGCCGCGATTCAGGGTATCCGGATCGCTGGTCAAGTACTTGATGATGTCCTGTATGTTCCTGGAGGCATGTGGGTACCTGTACTGCGTCAGCTGCGGGTACTTCGGCCTCTTGAACGACGCCGGTTGCGGTCCCTGCATCTCGAAACGGAAAGGCGTCGCGGGCTGCAGGTTGTCCTCCTCGCTGACCTGCTCGTCGGGTTCAGGGAACTTCAACCTGCTGTTGTATTAAGCAAGTCGCGGTTATTGCGCAGTTTCTTACGTGTGTGCCTTTTTTTGTGTTTTTTTTTGTGGCATTTCAGAGAAATTCCTTTTCCGTTAAAATAAGTAAACAAGTATATTTAAATACACCTGACATAATAATTATAAACTGGGAAGGCATTTTTATCTAAACTTAAAATCGGCGATGATTCGTCGTGCGTTTATAGTATACCGCAAAAAATTTTCGAGCGGGTGATTAATTAAGATAAATGAAATTTAGAATTTTCATTTAATTTAAAATAATGCCTGTTCGAAAAACGAAAAATTGATTACCTCATTCGATATATCATCGCGTGATTATCGTTTATCTGCTTTTGCCGGGCCACGATGTCGTCCTCGTCGGGCAATCGGTCCATCAGGTTGTCGCGCATCTTGAAATTCTCCAGATTCTGTGTCCTGACCTCCGGCTCGTCCACTGCCATTCTCTGGGCCCTCGTCTCCGCCGGTGGCTTCTCGCTGGTCCCATCGAATTTCCCAGTGCTTCCAACGTCGTCGGAACGATCCTCCAGAACCGGCTGTGTGCTGTTCGTCAGATCGATCGGCGGAGCGTGGGTCGAGCTGACTCTTCGCGCAATACCACCCGTGGACTTTCGCAGGCTGTTTTGCAGGATATAAATGTGCTTCGTCTCCTGATTCACCTTGCTGGTCGCCGAAGCGCTCGACGCGAAGTCGTACAGGAATATACCGATCTATTGGTGGTTTCAGAGGAGTGGCTACATTAGGTGCTTGCAGTACTTGATTTGTAATTGAGTTGAATGGAAAATAGCGAGCGTCTTTAACACGTTTCGAAAGTACATTTTATTTACTTAATTGATAATAGGTACTAGAAAGTGATTAATAAAACTTTGAATTTTTAAAGACTATTACAATCTATTTATCTATTTAGAAAAATGAAAGTTTCTAGGAACCGCCTCGTCATCCAAACAGAAATTTAATTCCATTTCCTAATTTGGGAATTAAGTTCCCACCGGTTAATTTACACCCATCGACTGCGACCGACGAATTTTCCCTCTCGAGACAACAACCTCCCGCCCGCCAATTTTGCGGTCAGCGCTCGTTTCCGCGAGCTCGCGGCGGGCGTTGCGCGTGTAAAAAGCCGAACGGACGATCGGCCGTTTCATGGGGCATGAATTAAGCAGTTGTTAACCCCGTAGCCCGCGCGCGGCGCCTTTCCATCGCCCGAGCTAATGCCCTATATGTGTAGAGCGCAGAAATTGCGCGGGAGGGGAACGAGCCGCTTGCCGCGCTTGGCCCGTCATGCATGCAGCCGACGCTGTGTGCACCGCCCGAGTTCAGCCAGCTAAGTGAAAATTGTGTACTCTTTATCGCGCGCGCATAATGAGTCGAGATTTTTTTACTCGGGATTACAATGATTTTTCTTCTGCTTTTTTTTTTTAATGCTTCAGGAAAATTTAAAAACGGTGTGTCGTAATTGCGCTTTGGGCTTGATGGAATTAAAGAGTAGTAATAGGTTATTCGTGCTTTAATTTGATTATAATATTTAAAAATTATTTATGATTTTATAATTGTTTTTGTTTATATATTTAACTTTTTTTAAGTTTAGTAACGCTTAGCATTCTTAATTTAGAATTATTTATAATGTTAATTTCATATATCAAAGTCGTTATTTTTCTTTTAGTTTACTTTTGATGTAGGATACTCAAAAAATAATATTTATGTGTTTAAATTATGAATATATTATAAATAACTATTTAATAAATTTATTGTACAATTTAAAAAAATTATTAATATTTTATAATTAACAATATAATTTATTATTAATTATTTTCATATCGTATGAGTATTATCACAATATTTGTCCTACAATTATGATAACTTTATCTAAAATGAGGGTAAAAAATAAAGACAATTCTTGCAATTATTATATATTTTGCAATGCAACAAACTTACCAATATCACTGACACGACGACCATAATTACAATAACAATTTTTCGAATAGCCGCACCGTAATTGTTCGTGTTGTAATAGTCGCTGTGATCAGAGTAAAGTCCAAACTCGGAAGTGCTGATGTGAGATCTTCGAGCAGTATTGAACATATCTTTGGAAGTTTCACGTTCTCGACTTCCGTCCTTCAATTGCAATACAATATATCCAATTACAAACGTACTTACGACCAAAAAAAGCTCGAAAAACTAGACAAATTGTGCTTACCATTGGCGCACAGTAAAATCACATCACCACAACACGTACTCGAAAACGCGTAACTTTCGCGTCGGATAATTTTCACGTCGGGCAAACTTCTCGTAGAACGACTCAATACATTTTTGCGGCGATGATGCCTTTTCGATGCATCGTCTAAGACTAAGGAGTTACATTTCTCGCTGGGAGTTTTCACTAACAATCCCACAATTGTGAGGATGCGAGAAGGTAAAAGATTTTCTTTGTCAAGAGTTGGGGAGTATCTAAATGGTAGGAGAAGTCTGGGAGTTCTGGACTACTTACTGCGCGGCAGGTATGTGTAGCAGAATTCAAGATGCTTCTCTCTCCGAAATTACGGCAAGCGTGAAATGCCTCGCTGGCGGCTCGTGCGCGGCTTTAATTACCTCTTCGGTGTCGAAAAGAAACAGCGTGAGATTCCACATTTAGTAATTAAAACTGGATTTTTCGTTTCAGGAGGCAACTAATAAGTAAAAAATCGTCTGGATTAACTTATTTTTTGTGTTTAAAAAACATTTATAATTTGTATACTTAACGATCTATACTCGATTTATTTTTGGAGATCAATATAAAATACTGTAAGGTAATGGATATTATTTGCAGATATGAAGAAATAATTTTGAGGTATAGTTAAAAAATATTTTATTTGAGTAATTTTTACTCAGGATTCAATCATGTTTACAACTTATTATTTGACAGAATGTCGACTTATTTTACATCACGATACTCGTAACCGAGCATTTTTGCATTATTTACTATAAATAAGTAAATTATATGTTTGCGTAGGTCACTGACTGGTTGCACGTCGACTTATAAATTATGTATTGATACCTTTTTTTACAATATGTTCACGTTCGACGGATAATCGACTCACTTATAAAGTGTAAAATTCGAACAATAGTACGCGATTGTTACTTGAGGCGATTATCGTTTACGGAAATCAAAGGAAATTTCGGGAATTGGATAGTTGTAGCCTTGGGTAGGTCTCGGCGTAGTGGGTGGCAGAGTTGGGTAAGGAGCTGGGCGACCGGTTGGTGGTCTGTAGGTCGAAGTACTAGGAGTGATGCTGTAGACGACTGTTGGTGGTGGGGGTGGCTTAACGGTTACATAGGTTGGCCTAGGGCTCGAGGGCGGAAGGTAAGGAGGTGGTCTGGCGGTTGCGGGTGGACTTGGAGTGTACGGGCGTGGCGTCGAAGGCGGCGATGGCGGTAAATAAGGCTGGGAAGGCGTAGGAGGAGGGGTGGGTGGCCTAGTGGGTGGTGGTGGTGGCCTTGTCGGTGGAGGTGGTGGCGGCCTTGTCGATGGTGGTGCTGGCGGCAGATAGGTTGATGGCTGTGCGGGTGGTCTAGTTGGTGGTCTAGTTGGTGGTGGAGTTGGTGGTCTGGTGTATATTTGAGGCTGTGATGGCGAAGGTGGTAAGTAAGGAGTTTGAGGTACTGGTGGCCTAGTTACCGGAGGCCTGGTAGGCGGTGGTGGAGGAGGCCTGGTTGGCGGTGGTGGAGGAGGCCTGGTAGGCGGTGGTGGAGGAGGCCTGGTTACCGGGGGTGGAGGTGGCCTGGTTACCGGTGGTGGTGGCGGCCTGGTTGGTGGTCCCGGAGGCAAGTAAGTAGGTGGTTGCGGTGGTGGAGGAGGCCTGGTGGGTGGAGGAGGTGGTGGAGGAGGCCTTGTGGGTGGTGGAGTTGGTCTGGGTGTAGTGTACGGGCGCGGCGTCGAAGGCGGCGATGGCGGTAAGTATGGTTGGGAAGGTCTAGGAGGAGGGGTGGGTGGCCTAGTGGGTGGTGGTGGTGGCCTAGTGGGCGGTGGTGGTGGTGGCCTTGTCGGTGGGGGTGGTGGCGGTCTTGTGGGTGGAGGTGGTGGCGGCCTGGTTGGTGGTGCTGGTGGTAGATAGGTTGATGGCTGAGCTGGCGGAGGAGGTGGTCTAGTTGGTGGTGGAGGTGGTGGTCTGGTCTGTACTTGAGGCCTGCTTGGTGCTGGCGAAGGTGGCAAGTAAGGAGTTTGAGGTACTGGTGGCCTGGTGGGTGGAGGAGGTGGTCTAGTTGGTGGTGGAGGTGGTGGTCTGGTCTGTACTTGAGGCCTGCTTGGTGCTGGCGAAGGCGGCAAGTATGGCTGAGAAGGCTTAGGAGGAGGGGTGGGAGGCCTAGTGGGTGGTGGTGGTGGCCTAGTGGGTGGTGGTGGCGGCGGCCTTGTAGAGATATTCAATTGAGTACTTGGCTTTGGGTAATTGTAGCCCGGAATAGGAGCTGGAGGTCTTGAACTCACAGGTGGGCGAGTAGGTACTTGAGGTGGCGGTGGTGGGGGTCTGGTGGGTTGGGGTCTTGGTGGCGGTTGGGGTCTAGGTGGTTGTGGACGAGTGTATATTTGCGGTGGTTGAGTGTTGGACGGTGCGGGGTTGAACGGAGTGCTCGGCTTGGGATAAGTATATCCTTGTGTCGGTCGCTGCGTTTGCGGTGGTTGTGGTCTTGGTGTGGTTGGTGGCGGACGCGTAAAGACAATCGGCGGTGGTGGCCTAGGCGTTGTCGGTGCCGGCGGCGGTGGTGGTGGTCGACTAGTTACAACTAAAGGATTCGATGGCTTGGGGTACTGGTATCCACCGGTGGTCTGTTGTGGCACTGAAGGCGATGGTTGGTACACAGGAGGCTGTGGCCTAGGCTGTGGCCTTGGTGTGGGTCTTGGAGTAGGCGCGGGTGTCCTTGGTGCCTCCGATACCAAAGGCCTAGTTGGTCTTGGGTAATCGTATCCCACAGTCTTTGGGTTGTTGATGGTGGGCTGAGGCGCCGGTGGTCTAGGTGGTGGCGGCCTTTGTGGTGGCGGCTGCGGTTTAGGATAATCATATCCTATAGTATTTTGAGGCGGTGATGTTGGCCTTGGAGGTGGTCTTGTTTGAACCGGTTGAGGTCTTCTATAAATTTCAAAAGTATTGTTATCACCATTAACGACATTAAATGTAACAAAAGCAGACTCGTAAAAGAAACTTACGATGGCAAAGTGAAAGCTGTTTTTGGAGGTTCATAATTATAACCTTCGAAGCTTTTTGAAGCACTATCGATTGCTCTTACGCTTCTTTCACCCGCATGACAGGATGCGATAACCGCCACTAAAGTGGCAGTCCACAAGAGTTTCAACTGAAAAGATAATATCGTACATTAGTATACGAATAAATCGATAAAAATTAAAAGCATTGTGTTACACGAAGGAATTAAAGTTTTAAATTAAAAAAAAATCACTTGCTAACTATTAAGTTTAAAATGATTAATCAAAACACCAATAATTTGAAACAAATGATAAGTAAGGTGCAGTGAATAAAATGCAATATTACTATTGAAACAGTCTCTTAAAATTATCTCACGCTTCACTTACGGCGATCTTACATAACGCATTTGCAATAAATAGATATCTTATCGGTGTACGATGAGCAGATGATCGTGAAAGATTCGTCATTAAGAAGCAAAGACAACGAATACGATATTAATTTTTAAATCTTTCCTTATATTACGATAAATGTGGCATGAACGAGTGACTTGACTCGATCTTGGCCTAGAGCAAAAATATACTAGGGAAATGCGTATCAGCGATGAGACATTTCTTAAAGTATCTTGGTCGTGACCAAAATGCATTGTGACAAAAAATAGAATTCATTTTTTTAATTAATAAAGCATTGTTTATATTTGTTTACAAATTTATTTGAATTTGTAATTAACTCCTGTGATACTTAATGAATTGCACATGCCGTTATAGAATAAAATGTTAATGTTATAAAGTTCCCATCAATCATTATTAGCCGTTTATCATAAGTGAATGAAGTTGGTATGCCGTCAAGCTATCGATCCTTTTTTAAAAAATTAGATGCTTTTAACCGCATTTCAAACAAGCCAATTTGATAATAATTGTCAAACACGGAACAAATAAAAAGTCGGGAGAAAGTTTGAAAGTTATATGTCTTATTATTAATAGGACTCGTTTTAATTATTTCTAAACAGTGGAAAAGTGCGACCACGAGTAGAAAATGTGTTTATTGTCTAAATCTTGACATAGCGTTTAAAAGCGAACATTTCCCGTTCGACGCGATAATTAAGTCTTTAAGAGTTCATTAGAGATGTACCCTTTCACGCATAGTATCCGCGAGTAAACATGTTTATCGAGAGACGTTTTTTTCTCGCGGACCACGTAAATTAATGCAACACCAAAATAAGTTTATTAGCATATTTTGAAAAATGGAATATTTTTGATGTGGAAGTCAGTATTTCGGTCGTGGCAATAAATTAGTGTTTTTTTATTCATCCGATTGTGTAATCTATGAAATCAGGCTCATCCCAATAGTAGATGCGAAAAGAAAAGAGTGAAAAAATGGACAGACATTTAATTTAATGCTCTTACGAAAGGATGCGGGTCATCCTGAATTTGCCGACCAATTCTACCGCAGGCTCTTTGTTGCATAATCGGTGTTCCTTTGGGCGGTTAATAATGGTACGCTGATCGACTCCTAGCTTATGTGTAATTAAAATATTTAAAAAGGGAAAAAAGGGTTTTTCGAACCTCTTGGGCCTGGGTACGTTAAAAATTACCATTGTAATTGAAAAATCGCGTGGGTAGCGTTTCTTTATTTTCGAATAAAACGAGAAGATTCATTCATCCTTATCGAGTAGCGATACCTTTCCTTTTCAAGGCTGGCGAATAGATATTACAGCATCCGAGCAGATGCAAATGATGAATCGCGTCAAGGCAATAAACTTTAACGGCAATATAAGCTGCGGGGCTTGGGAGGATGGCACGAAATAAATATATGCAAACGCCTCATGATCGTTGAGAAATTCATAGTTGGTTTTTTATTTCTTCGCTTTATTCTCGAAAAAAGATCTATTCACCGCCGAAAATTAATAGCATTAACCTTCGTCGCATAATTTTTATGCGATGACGTATTTCGGTTGAATACACGATTTTACGATCATAATCACGAATGGGCGCTAGAAAAAGAGTTTTAAAAACAGGTCTACGGGATGGGGAATTTCTAAAATTAGCTGAATAATTGATGTCTTTTTCGCATCGATTAAGGTTTTTCAAACACACGTCTATTCTCAGACCGGCCGAGCAGCTACCAAAGCATCGTGCGAGGGGAAGATCTTTATCCTTAAAGTAGAACGTTTGTGATTCATGCACACAAAGGTCACATCCTTTCATTAAGGAAAGATTTCGAGTTTCATTATCCGCGCGTTCAATGAGCATCTTTTGTAAACAATCGGCGAACTTAAAGTGCAACCAATAGCCGGTAAATCTCCTCGCATCATTAACGTCTCGCGTAGCTCTTGGTATCTTTTAACGGCGCTGCTGCAGCGTATATACATATAAACAGTTTTTATGCTCGGATGATACTTTAGGCGTTATGAAATGAGAAATAAAATTCAGATTCAATTTTCCAGGATCGTATGAAAAAAAAACTTCATAAATAAATTTATCGAAGTTCGTAATTGACTTTAAATTAAATTATGTAACAATCCCGGCGAGCATTCTCGCGCTGGAGCGGGGAAATTATGAATGCGTTTTTTATTTAAATTTATGCCCTCGTTCGGATGCATTCTTCGCCGCGTTATTAGCGCATCCCGAACAAACAGCCGAGTGCGAAAAAGAAAGAAAGTTGCGCGTCGTCAAAAAGCTCGCGAGTAAAAATGTATTTTCGTTTATCAGCATCTCAGAGCGGCGCTCGAACGGCGTGAAATCTCTAATGCAATTATTATGCAGTTCATTAACGGGCGCTAATGCTATTATGTCATAGAGCCCCCGGGGAGAAATCATCCTCACGTCGCCGTATAGTTTCGGCTGCTTAGCATTGCGCGCGAGCGCCGGGAGTGACAAAAAGCATCAAATTGATCAATTTTACTTTGTGCAACCAATTTAGCATCGCGCTTACGTAATGGGATTGTGACCTTTCACTGAAGACGAATCCTTAAGAGCGCCGAGGCGCTCGGGGACACGGGGACTCGCGAGCGAGGCGACGTCTTTAAATTCGACATTTCGCAAGTTTTTATGAATTAATTATATGCCTTTCAGGCAATTTACGATGCTCCGTTCGGCGTTACACACATTTTTAATAGATGAATATTTCATTGACGTGTAAAATATTGTGTCAGCTTTTTTCTATTTTGTTAACTTTTTCGTAATGGTTTACATTATTTGAGAGATTTCGTGGCATAAGGAGCTCGTAATTCGACGCATCCAGTGTTTCTAAATTTTTAAGCGTTTGAAAATGCATTTCATTTGTTAACTTTTTCGTAATGGTTTACATTATTTGAGAGATTTCGTGGCATAAGGGGCTCGTAATTCGACGCATCCAGTGTTTCTAAATTTTTAAGCGTTTGAAAATGCATTTCATAGGTACACATTGGGATTAAGAAAAAGAAAGTTTTACGGCACAGTTTTATTACTTAATGAAAGGAAAAATAGTTTACGAGGTAGGATAATTATTTTTAAACGTTCGAATGATCACGTGACAGCGATTAGTTTATTACTTTACTTGTGAAAGGTTTATTTTCGAGTCGCTAATAAATTTGTCATTGTGGAGCTTCGAGAAATTTACTAGGTGACTTGCAAATGAGACTAGATAAAAGAGATAAGGTGATCACTGAACGTCATCAATTTAACACCTAATAAACTCGTTAATTTGCGTGGATTGTGATTTGTGAGTGATGAATGATTTTTGTCGACTTGAATGACTTAGTTTTAGATTTATTTACACATTATCCATTGACATTTTTGATAATTTATACAAACTGTACAATCTATAAATTTCTAATCGACAAAACAAAATTTACATAATTACTCTAAATTTAGTCATATTTACATGATCTTATCGGTATCGGACGTCAGTCACAATTTGAATCTTGTCAATTTAAGTACCGCGAATTTTTAAACAAAAGCTTAACATTGCGATGGTCAGCGACGAAATAATACACGCCAGCGAGTGCTAAAAATTTGAAAGTCGCGAAGAAGAGCCACGCTACAAATAGGAAGTTGCATACAAAGCAGCACATCAGAATAAACTGCTTCATCTTCGAGAGGAGAAAAAAAAAAAACGGGTAAAGGTGAGAAAAAAAGGTGTCGGATCTCGCGGCGAAGAATGCGCGCGAGGCACGGCACTCGATGGAAAACTGCGTTTTCTTCTTTTGTAATTATTAGAAGGTAACCTTGTATTATCGCTCGAGGCACCCACGGAGGCGGCTTTCAAATGTCTCTTTACGCAGACGACGCAGCTCAACGGCCACTAATGAGTGCGAAAGCACGTTACGAAATGTCCTATCGGCGATCGGCGGCGCGATCGAACCTCCGCCTCGGCGATCCCGATTTCGCCTCTTTCTCTTTCGCGGATGTAAATTTTACCAAAGCACCAAAAAAAAAAGGAGTAGTCACTGTCCAAGTCCCCGGCACAGCTGCTCACTGCGTGCTCTCAGCACTCGCGTCGCACCTTTTGTTTTATTCTATACTTTCCACTGTTTTACCCGAATTTTCGTTCGGCAGTTAGCGTCGCGGCGTGGCGGACGCGAGAGGAAGCGAGGGCGCACGGTAATGAGAAGCGTGTCGAATCGGGGTGTCCATCCGCGCGGCGGTTCCTACTTACCATGGTTCCGTGCCCCTTGCGACTCGTTCTGAGCGGCCGCGAGGAACTTAACACATGTCTCGCGGGAGCGTGTGTCCCGTGAGTCAACTTCTTCGTGAACCCGCGCGCCGGGGCATTTATAGGATTCACCCGATTGCCCGGCGCGCGACGGTGGGGGGGTCCCCCGTGTGCGGGATGTGCGCGCGGCGCGCGATGGGAGGGCGCGCCGCGGGTCCACGCGACGCCCGTGGATGCTGTAACCCGCCGCCCGAGGGAGACGGAGCGATGCGCCTCCCCGCGGGTCGACGGGGATTCCGCGAGTGTCAGGAGAGAGACGGAGAGGGAGAGGAGGAGGTGAGAGCGATCGCCGATGGCGGAGGGAGAGAGATGGAAAGTAGAAGGCGCGGGATCGCTCCGCCTCGGTAGATCGGCCGAGCACGTGCGTCGCGTCTTCCTAACGCTTTTCGACGGTTTTTTCGAAAAAAAATTCTGCGACGACGATTGGCCAACTTGGCTCCGGCTGAATTATTTTCAGATTTTGCCGCTGACGCGGGTATCTGCTGCAGCGGTAATTGGACGCGAGTTTAGTTCGTTAAGTGGAACTCGTTTTGAGATCTCTAGGTTGATGCATCGGTTAAATTGTTTTTTTTTTTTTGTTTTGACGGGTACGGTTGAAAAAGTGGGATGCTTCGGTTTTGATGAGCCTTTGTGAAGAAACGGTATAAAAAGCTGCAGAAATTGATTATGCAAAAGAGCCGAAGTTGAGAATTTTGTACGTGTAGTTTTGTAATCCATTATTTATTTATGAAAATTTTATGGATCAAAGAATTTCAGATGAACTTTTTGTATAGTACAGTAATAAATATCGGGATAAAGTTAACGGTCGTGAGTAAAAAAAACCGCTTTTATTTTAATTTTTGCTTAAAAATTTTTAAAAACACGCCGAAATTCCTGATGGCATCTCCTCGTACATCAATGCGATAACTGCATTTTTTGTGATTTACTTTAAAAGGTTTTTGACACCTAAGAACTTCCGTGTAAAAAGTAGCAATTGAATACATGCGCTGTGCGTGCCTGGATAATTATACGCGTGGATCCTAATAGAAAGAGCTTATCTTGTATCAGCATGCAAGTACTGTCAAACACATAACGACAATTAAAACTATGTAATTTAATAACACGAATTTGCCAAAGAAAAGCTTTTTACGAAAAATAAGTTTATTATACATTATGTCTTTTATTTATTACCTAAAATGCAATGTTGAAACTTAAATTATTATTTAAAAGTATTTACGAGTTAATATTAATAGTTTCACTTACAATAGGTCATTAAATTTTTATTAATTTTTCTATAAAATCATTCCACTTAAATTGCAGCTAAGAATAACACGGTCGATTTTATAAATCGAACACTTTTAATGCAACCATAGCTGCAATACTTTGCATCCTAAAAATAATTGGCTTGAGTAAATAAGTAGTTCGGTAAACTTCGATACAGAGGTGATCAGGAAATAATTTACGAAATGCCTGACTTTTGTTTATGTCATGTTACGCATGAAAATTACACGTTTAATGACGCGGCGAGCTTAAACCTGTACATAAATTAAAATACATCTCCGTTTGACAAAATAGTTGTGCAACGGGCCCGGCGTTTTTAGCATACGCGTCTTTGGGAGAAAAAAATTCCACACTCTTGATTTTTACGCGTCTAGGTCGGCGTCCTTGATAGCGTAACTACTTCGGCGCCTCTTCGGTCTATTGCAATTCGAATTCCATGAAAAAAGATAAAACTCACAGCGGTCATTTCACCCGTAGTCATTTCCCCAAATGTACTCTAACGACTTTTTCGTATCACCTGTCCGACAGTACGGAGTCGTCAAAAAAGAGTTAAATTTTCAGCATGTCCGCCTTAACGATCGGAAATTTTACCATACCCGAAGTGTACAGTGCCTATTGTGGATCGTTTGTTATTGTCGATCTTTATCGACGCGAGCAGGTGAATTCTTGTCGTGCCGTAAGTCTTTTGACTTTTGGCAATCCCGTTAATCCCCGGTAACGTAATAGCCTGTCGAAACGGGTGTAGTCGAATAATTCCCCAGCTTATGCAACTGATAGACAATGCGATCGAGGCGGGGCGTCGCGCGATGAAATTGTCGGCGATAGATTCGTTTCCTTCTATGCGGAAAAAGTCGCCTCCTCCACAGAGACGACCGGGAGGCACCCACCGTGGCCTTCCACTTGATACCGACGTGAAATTAAATTAGATATTTGATTGTGATGACCTTCCCCGGACTCCGATCATCCTCCAGGTGGTTTATGGAGTCTGGCTAGCGCCAAACTTTCACGTAAATTCATCAAGGTCGCGAAGCGGCCTACGCAAGGCTGAACAAAATTATCAAATGTTAGAGCGACTTCATTAATATCGATTAATTGATGAATCGGCTTGAATTTGTCTTTAAATTACTGAAAAATGTACGTATGATTGCGAGTGCTAAATTTTTTGCTTTTTAAAAAGGAGTCCTTTTTGAAAATTAATAATATATATTACTAATAGATAAATTATTACAAACATCTGATAGGTTTATATTAAAATACTGAAAACTGAATGATCTTCTAAATGTTTGCTTAAATAAAATAATTTTGAAGGAAATTCCTTTCATTTATTGACGCAAGTTAGAATTAAAAATATGCAAAAAGTAAAAAAAAAAAATATCGGATATTTTTTTGATGTAGGCGTAAATATAAAGCATTGTAAATTTAAAAAAAGGCATTTAGCTAAGTTGTACGTAGCATCGTAATTTATGACCCGTGAGCAATACTAAATTAATTAATATTTATGTTATGTAGAAATTTGATTTAATTGAAAGAACCAAGCGAAAGAAGAATTTTCTTAGGTTTCGATGAAAAGAAAAATTCTTCTATTAATTTATCGTAAGAATGATTAAAAGTAAGCCATAACCGCTGAATAATTTATGTAATCCGCGAATATTTTTATCCTATGGTGGAATATTCTTTGCAGCCTACTTTTTTCAAATGAACTTTACGAGTAAATAAATCTCCGCTTCAATATAAATTCATTCATATTTTCTGCTTGACCCTCTTCAGGGAAGGGCTAGATTGCGATTTTTCCTTTCACCGATGATGCACCAAGTCGCGGAAACAACTTATACCGCGGCCGGTACAAGGAAAACATCGTCGATTCTTATAAAAATTTATTTCACTTGTTATCCATTACTCCTGTAAACGGATGTTGTTGATAAGTCGCGCATGCCGCGGAAACGTTCGAAATGAAAATGCGTACATTTCAGAATTAAAATTAGCACTATATATTAATTCAATTTTTTTCCGTTTCTCAAGCCGGTATTTCAATTATTACAAAATTCTAATAAAATCGTCGTATAATGTCACTATTTTTATCTAAAAATTTTGGACTTCACGATTGCCCAATATTTTTTTTTATCAATCTTACACGTATACTTGATGCGAAGGTGCGGACGATTTCGGTAAAAATCGATTTCAGAAAAGAAACCGTCAAATAGAATTCAGTCGACACGCAACGCTGACAAAATATTTGTAGGCTCTATGAATTTGTTTTTTAGCATAATCAAAGCATTATACAATCCGCTTAAAAATGCAAATAAAGGCTGTGCGACCGATCCCAGTTGCAGCGATCGATCGATCCTCGCCTTATCGCTTACTCAAGCATAACACCGGCGGCGGTATATTATTAACGCGATGGCGCCATTAATACACCGTTCGAATTTACGGGTGCATTCTCCATCGCGGAGCAACGGGACCCGCGCCTCCAAGTTCAAGATTACGCACAATGCGCGCGCGGAAAAAATGCTTCCTCCCTTCGGCGGACTTGCGCCGATAGCAGCGAGACTCAAACGACTCGGCGGTGTTATTTAGATCCGAAGAAGGTGCGGAGGGCCGTGATGAAACGCGCAGATGCGCGAGTGCCTCTTCCTCGGCGATAACATCGGCCTTGGGGCTTTCTACGAAAAAGCACGGAACGAGGACGGCCGGTCGAGTTCTTTTTTGTCGGAGATTCTTTTGCGCTTTTTTCCGGCGGCTGGGTAGTTGGTTCGACGCCGTGTGGGTGTTGCACCGCTGGTTTAGGTGCACTTGGTTTTTGCAGGCGACGGGAGCTCGCGATCACGACCTTTTTTTTCGATGGTCGTTTATGGTGAACGGAAAAGCGGAGGAGTCGGTATATTTTTTTCGGCGGGAAAATTTTTCTCATTGTTTCGGAAATTACGACAGCGCGGGATTATAATGGATTTTTGCCGCAGCATTAATCGATATTTTAATTAAACCAAGATTACGGATAATTTATAGTGATTCAAAGCGAAGGACGTGGTATAATGACTCTTTTCGTACTTCAGAAAAAGGATCGTAGAGTCTCGAGAAAGAATGAGAAATAATATTTGATGATCCTTGGTTGTAATGTTTTGGAAACCATTTTTTGCCTTTCTTCGTTTTGGGATTGTGTAACGAGAGACATAAAAAATATCATAGTCTTTCGAAAAAAATTTAATTTGCACAAAGATGTGTTCAATCGAGTGTCCGAATATTTTTTTTCCATGGGTAAGACGTTTCGGTGATGACTTTGCTGACGTAAAAAAATAATCTCGAACAGAAGAGCAGACTGTTTTCGAAATATGATTTTGAAATTAGGTTATCTTTTTGCTAGCCATTAATAAAACAAAACGAAAACAAAAACTATAAAACGTTGAAATATTTCTGTAATAAACTCTGGATGATAGCGAAGTAAAATGAGAACGAGTTTGGAAATACAAAAGACGGTAGGTTCAACAACATGCACTTTTATTGGAAAACGTTAAAATTCATAGAAAAAATGGATGTAAAAAGCAATAATGTAAAATTGTTGCAAGCACGGAGAGTTTTTGTTGCGTGACTCGTCAGTGTGATCGGACTGCTGCCGCGGCGTGTCAGGCTTGTGACAATTTCGTTACGTGGGGGTCATTCAGGTCTCTTGGATTCTCGATATTCTTTACAGGTAGTATCCATGTCCATATCCATAGCCATAGTAGGGGTAACCTAAAAATAATTTTATTTGTTATAATTGCATTCAAAATTTTATTTTAATATTGGATCAGAAAATAAAGAAAGATTACCATATCCATAGCCATGTCCGTAGCCAAAGTAGGGGTATCGATTGTACAAGTATGGGTAGCCGTAGCCTCCATAGCCGTAGCCTCCATAACCACCGTAGCCGTAGCCCAGACCGCCTATGTAGCCCGGCTTGGCCGATGCCACTGACAGCAGAGCGACAAGCAGCAATGCTAAGAACTGAAATCAGATATCGTTAGTAATTTTTTAAATTACAGGTTTAGCTTTAGTTCTGAAAATATTTAATTTTTCTATGTACATTAAAATTAAATGCAAGATTAAAAAATAAGCTTCTTTTAATGCTGCAAGAAATTTACAAATTATTTGACAATTAGACAATTTGACAGGAACAAAGTAATTGTTGATGAATCTTGCTTTCCAGTTTCACTACATAATTTGATTTAATCGTCCGTACTTAAAAGCTTACGTGGTCGTTCTTTAATCGTATAAAATTAAGAACTATTCAATTACATGAAAATGGCCAACCAGCAAACTATTCATGAAAATGCAAAATTTAAATATCTATTACAAATTTTAAAAAATTTTTGCTGTAAAATGGAAAATTTAGTAGCGAAGCTATAACTTAATTTTTGTCTGATATAAAATAAATAATTCATCTATTTAATTAATTTTAATTATACCACTTTCGGAATTACTGAAAAAAAAAATAATTGACTCGACTGGGCCATTAA
The DNA here is from genome assembly GCA_035586675.1 of Eurytoma californica. Taxonomy (NCBI): domain Eukaryota; kingdom Metazoa; phylum Arthropoda; class Insecta; order Hymenoptera; family Eurytomidae; genus Eurytoma; species Eurytoma californica. The sequence goes on along the minus strand of JAXIUT010000009.1, from coordinate 10,606,865 downwards.
AAAGTTAACAGTTCAATATTAAATTTTTGAATGATGTAAGGTCGTGCAATATGTATACAAAAGAGATTAAGTATAAATGTCAATTTTTTGTGATTAAATAAAAAATAGTTAAAATGATCACTCTATTATGAACACGTGAAAATATCATCTATTAACTTCTCACCTTACGATATTTGTAATGCAATATTACATTTTACAAAAACTTTAGTCCAAAAAAAAAAAAAAAAAAAAATGTAAAAAATATTTCGACAGATGTCTTTTTGTCGAACTAGCGAATGCAACTAAGATACCTCTTTTTCTACATTTGACTAATTGTTCGTATACAGACTTTCTTGTTCTTTAAAAAACCACTTGATTCAGCATACAAAATCCCTTGCACCCTTAAACTTCCACTTTGCCACGAAGGTAAATAAAAAAAAGACTCACTAGCTTGGAGCAGGCCATATCGCCGGGCAAGTGAGTGCAGCTGATAGTACCGAGTGTCCTGTGCGTCTTCGACGAGTGCCACCGCCCACGCTTCTTTTTATAAAGCCGCTCGCGGTCGCCTCCGCCGCGTCCTCGTCCATATTAGCGCTAATAACACGGCGCATTGTCGTACATGCTCATGCGGACAGCCGATTGTGAAACAGCGGCGCACTTGGCGTCGCGGACTCGCCCTCGCGGCTAATGAGCGGCTGCCTCGCGCCAACCCCTTTCCTCTCCTTCCGTCCTTTGCGACATCTGTCGCGGCGCCTCGCCGGAATATCGGCCCGCGCGCGAGCCTGAATTATCGCATTATGAGGCCGCTTGCGCAATCGCCGGGAGCTTGCGACACGAGGCGCCTTGCACGCACGTCGCATTTTTTCCGCGCTCCTCGAGGTTTTCGCGTGCACAAGGGCTCCTTGTGCGACGCTGGTATGTGCGTTGGGTAAGTTTTTTCTTTTTTTTTAACGGATGATCGACGACAAAATTTCGCGCGACCTTCGGCCGGTATAAGCTGCAATCGCCGGCGATCGAGCATCGGGGTGTAATTGACACATTAATTCGTAACGCGGGTAATGACTGTTTTTGCTTTTGTTTTCTCGATTGGAGACTCTGCGGAGTGATAATTATTGGGAGATAATGGAAACTCGATGATGAGTGTAATCTGTCGTGGGCAAAATTGTAATTTGCTTGGGTAAGGTTAAACGTACATTACATTTTGTACTCGAAATTTTTAAAAAGCTATGTTTATGCTAGTCTGGCATTTAAGGAAACTTTGTGTAGGCCTACACGTATCAATTAAAAAATTTATGACTTTTAATAGAGCGTATCTGTTTTGAAATTTTTGAAATTTTTAGCAATAGTCTAAGACTTTTCTTTCAGTTTCAATCGAAATTTCGCGAATCATTATATACTTTAACTTTTAGTGTAGGTTTCAATACTCGAATAGAAGTACGTTTCAAAGCATCATCTTTTACACCTACACTTAAATTCAAAATTATGAATGTACACAGTAAATACATTTCAAGTGCATTCGGCTTCTAAGCGTGACCGTTTACACCTACATTTAAATCTGATAGTACAAATGTACACAGTGTACATTTCAAATGCATTCCACTTTCAATAAAAATCAACATCAACTACCTATGCGAAGGCTACTAATATATACGCAGAAACGATTCCATACCATACCTTGCGATGCTATCTCCAAAAATAGCGGTTTAATTGGCTGCCCGTAATTTCGGCGCGATGAAAGATTTCCGCACTCTAATTATGACCCAGAAAGCGTGCGCGCAACATCGTAATGCCATGGGCGGAGTTAACGAGATTTGGCTTTCATTGTTTCGTTCAGCCGTGCCTTGATTGATTTAAGCGGGAATTTGCATTTTTGAATGCGAGAGTGGGCTCGAGAAAAGAAGACGAAATCCGCAAGACACTTACGTATGTAAATTGAAATAAAGTGAGAGTTTGAATTTGTCGGCGGATATTCAAAAACGTTATCTCGAAATTAATTAAAAGAAGCTAAAATCACGATAAGACTGTAAATAAAAGTTTGTTTCAAATTTGTCTAAATTCAACGGGTATCAAGTAGTAGAAGTCGTATCTCGAACCATCTTTTGTACTTAAAATTCTTATTGCGCTCTGAAAAGGTACATAATGGGGACAAATAAAGTGAAATGAAATTTGAGTGGATTATTAACAAAGAATTTTATTTCCTTAATCGTATAATTAAAAATATATTTAAATTAGGATACATTATTTTAATACTCGTCATTAGGTAAAGTAGACATCTATAAAAAAAGAAGCGCGCGTAATACAAGTGCGCGCCAGCCGCTCCTCTAAACCTGGAAAGAGAACACCCCCCGTGCGACGAGATGAACGGCGGAAGCCGCCAGCAGCGGCCACCCGGCGGTTACTCATGCCTGCCCCGACTCGCTGGGCTTCTCCGTCTTATCGGCCGCCTCGACGAAGCTGACTTTATCCTGGGCGGCCTCCCCGGCGCTCGGCTGGCCCTGTCGCCTCGTGCCCGACTGCGCGACGGTCTCCTTGGCGGACGAGGCCCTCAGCGAGGAGTCGCCGCCCCCGAAGCCGGCCCCGTCGCCGTCCTGGAAGTAGGGCGCCCCGCCGGCGCCTCCCACCGGGTACTGGAAGTTACCGCCGCCCGGCCCGAAGCGGTAGTTATCCAAGCCCTGCCCGGCCGCGTCCGCTGCTCCGCCGGCGCCGCCGGCACCTCCCGGCAGCGAGTTGTAGTTGAGCGACTGGTAGGGGCCTTGGAAGAAGCTGCCGAAGTACGGCTCGCCCAGGCCGCCCAGCCCGTTGCTCGACCTGTGACCAAACCACGGACGATTAGGCCCCCTACGGGCGTGTTTTGACGCGAGGACGAGTCGATTGATCGCTCGAATTAGACGGCGAGATCGTTGCGTCGGAAGGTGAAATACTCGATTGGCTAAGTGTAATTTAACTTTTTTTTTGTTTTTGTTTGGGTTTCGTGTTTGCTCGTAATTATAAAATCATTTGTGTTGTGGAAGTTGGGTTGGAATTTACTGCAATAGCTAACGCGTGAAATTGAAAAACGTTTCCTCCGTAATCGTACCTAATTGAATTTTTGAATTGGTTAAATATTTTGAAAAATTACTAGATAATACTGTGACTGATTACTATTAAAATATTCAATGTTCTTTCACAAACTTATGAATTATTAATATAATCAAACGATTGGACATTTCCGCATAACTATAAATTTCTTCAAATCCATAAAAAAATATTGAATACTTAACAACATAATAAATAAAAAAATAATTAAATTTATTTCATTTTAAATGCAACTCAATGGTATACCTCAGATCGGACGAAGGTCCGATTCCAGGTCGCCCAGTGAACTCCAAGCTAGAGTACCTGTCGCCAAGGGGCGACCTGTACCCAGCTCCTCCGGAGAAGGGAATCTCATTGAAGGACGGCGAGAAGTAGTTCCGCTGGTCGAGGGGCGGATCGCTGTAGTAATTCTGCCGGACGCGCTCGTAGCCCAGCGTCGAGAAGCGATTGTCCACCCTGACGTTGCCGAAGCGACCGCCGCCCCCTGCGCCGGCCCCGACTCCCGCCCCCGCGCCACCCCCCTGCGGCAGCGCCGCGAACTCCGAGCCCTCGAAGGGTCGGCTCTGCGCGCTGGACTTGGAGTCACCGCCGCCGCCGACCGGGTCCAGGCTCTGGATCGAGTTGGCGCTACTTCTGCTCTCCTGGGAACATTTAATTGACGTCAGAACGGAGTGAAATTCTAACTTGGCTCTGTTAATTTTTGGCAGATGATGATCTATTTGCGGTAATTTGATATGTAGTTTAACGAATGGCTCTTGTCACTTTGATCGATCCGTTCGATAAAGCGTATGAATTTCAATGTTACTTAGGTTCATTTCATAAGCATCGAAGTCGGGCACACAAACAAATATTTGTAGTACAGCAAGTGGCTGGATCATTGTATAGAAAGGCTTCGATTGCTGATTTATGGAAGTACAAATTTAGCCTTCCAAGAATTTTAATTAATTTTTTTCTTTTGTGCAAATTAAAATGTTGGCTACCTCCAAAATTAATTTAACCGCGGATTAATGTGTACGCGAGTACATAAAAATCCTTATTACTTCATTTAAATGTTAAAATATTCCAAATCTGTTTTCCATTCATAATATAATGTATCAAAAGTGTTTTCAAACAAAATTGCTTTTTTTCAGAAAATATGAAGAAACCATATTCCGCATGGAATGCTAAATAAAAAAAAATTGATTTATCACTACTGGATTTTTAAGGTAATACATGTCAAAATAAAGATCTAAAAACAGACTATAAACATAATATAATCAACTAAAAATAAAATGAAATATAAATAAATGTAAGTGGTTGCACTAATCGAGAAAAGCTCAATCCCATTAAAAATTCGAGTATCGCCTTTCCCAACATCCAAACGCCTCACCTTCACGCCGTTGGCGTTGACGCCGGGCTCGAGCGGCTTGCCGCCTGCCTCAGCGGGCGCGAGCTGCAGCTGCTGGGCGCCGAGCTGCGCCTGGAAGAGCCTCGGGTCGAAGGGCACGCCGCCGGTCAGCAGCTGATTGTTGGCGAACCCGCCGGCCGGGTAGAAGTTCTGGGTGAGCTGCTCGTTGAAGGGCGGGTAGCGGTAGCGGTAGGTGCGCTCGTACTGGAAGGGGACGCCCTGGGCGGGGAAGGGCGAGACTCCGCCGACGGCACCGGCGCCCGGGGCCGCGGCCGCCGGTCCCGGGGCCTCGCCGGCCTCGCTCGGCTCGTCGCCGGCCACCGGCGCCTGGCTCTCGTCCGCCTGGCGGCGCGTGGGCTGCTGCTCCTTCAGCGCCGACGACGAGCGGTTCTGGCGCGCCGCGTGCGCCTCGCCCGCCAGGCTCGGTGCGAGCACCGTGCCCACGGTGTGCGCGAAGTGTGTCAACACCTCCGAGGCTGCCGGGAAACGAAACGGTTATTTTGGAGATCGAGTTGCATCAAAATTTTGAAATTCTTTGGTGTTTTCGTTCATTATGCGACTCTGGGATTTGTGAAAATTATGTCTATGTAAATATGAATTAGGGAAATTTTTGGTCTATAGTGATACATTGCTAGTTACAAGTTTTCCATAAGTATAATTATTAAGTGGGATACTTTTGATTTATGTTTTGACTAGTGTCAAAATATTAGTGATATTGCAGAATTTTGACTAATTCAGATTTATACAGAGATTAGTTATTTTAGAATTAAATAATATTTTACTGATGTAGAAGTACGACAAGTATTTTTGCTTGTCGCTTTTAAATTTAATTTATATTCGCATTTTCAATTTTATTAATATTTTTATAAATTTTGAAAATTTGTTAATAACTTGCGTGGAAGAAATTCAATTCACTTTAAATTCATAGAGTTTTCTTCTTGAGAATGAGTTTGCAAATATTTATGCGTTGTTTCAAAATTACTAGTTAGTTTCATGTTCTTAATGTTTTCTTCTGACAAAGAAAAAGTTTACTTCATTACTAATATTCGTTTAATCGGCTGGAAAGAAATAAAAATTCCATAATGGTTACGCAGGCGTAGAATTTTTACCCACCTTGAAAAGCTCATTAATAAGCAGTTAAATGGAAAGCTTAAAAATGTAACACACATGGATCACACCTCTTTAAATCAATACATAATTAAAATCACCTTAAAATAGGTGAACATTCTTTGAAAATGCGAAACGTTCAATGTAACGTAATACAAGCATGTAAACGATTGCACGTTAACCAACAATAAGACATGGCCAATTTCTTTAACTACTTGTAAGAGATTAAACAGGCTAAGGATCCTACCGCGAATTTATTGCGAAAAAAGCAAAATTGTACAAAAGTAAAACGAGCGTATCAAAACAAAGGATCGTCACTTAAAAAATGAGTTGGCAATCGAAAACTTTTCACTTGTTGTACATTACGAATTTGAGCCTGGCAATTAGCGACAATGCGATTGTACGTTTTACTTACGCGAAGCTCCCCTGGCCGCATTCCCGCAGCTGAGAAGGCTAAGCCACGCAACGCAGTGCAAAAGTGCCTGTTGGAATCATAAATTAAAATTACTAGCGGCATTTGAGAAGCGCGGAGGAGCGAGCGAGAGTTGCGCAAAGGTCAGGCGATTATTGGCGAAAGAGGCGGCTCTCGAACTTCGCTCGCTTTGGCGATCGCCTCGAAAGTATTGTTTACCCGCGCGACTCGCTGTGCGATTTTGAAAACCGAGGCGCGATTCTTTCCTTCCCGCTCGTTCTCTCCCGTTTCTCGACGGTTGCATTATATTTGGCGAAGTTACGCGTCGCGGAGCGCGAGCGTTGCGTCGTTAAACTGTCGCCGGGGGTAACATTAAAAACTACTGATTACCCGCTCGGCTTCCTCCGGAGGGCGAAATTACGCGCAATTATTCGGTAATACTTTTATCGATGTTTAATGTATCGACTGCACGCGCGATGACTTTAGCGTTTTGCAACTTTATTTTTGTTTAATTTGCAGATTGCGAAGGATAAAATACACTGGTGACACGAGTGATAGACGAGCGCGAAATCGTACAGATATTCGATAGAGAGGAAAATAAGTAAAAAAATAAAGTAAGCACGTGAATTGCAGGTTTTAGTAATTTGTCAAGTGGTTATTATCGTAAAATTTAAAGAAGAAGTACTTGATTATTGAGATTCCACTGTAAATGAAAATTGATTTATTGAATAGTTAATGGAGGTCAAAAAAGTTATGCTTAACGAGTCCATAAAAGTTATTTTAAATTGATGGAAAAATTATATGACCCTATGATGTCTTAATCAACTGAAGAATCCATAAAAATTATGTAGCACTATTAATAGGTATATAATACAAAACATTATTTCACAAAGTAAATAAACAGGTACTACATAATACGTTGTTTACGATTAACATTAATATTTTTTTGGTGATAATAAAAATTTTCTAATATTCAAAGTGGTCAGATAAAAAAAATTTATGAGGAATTCAGAAAATACGATACTAAATCTATAAACGATTAAAATGATTATTTTTTGTTCGCTTCAAATAATTATAGAAACTCGGCAAATTATACATTACAAACAATTAGGGAGAAGTGGAAATCACTACTCCTGGGAAGAAGTGACAATTTTTTTTTTTAAATTTCTCTTTGATTTTACTATTAAAATAAAACCTTTTTGTGACATTATTTAAAAAATAGTCACTTTTACTGCGAGCTACACAACTAAAAGCGCACGAATTCATCCCCTCGATCAAAACAATAATCGGCGTTACTGTTAAAACAAAAATCAATTTCTTTATTGGAATAAACGAAAAACGTCGCTCCGCGTACGCTCCCGAACCGATCCTCCCCCGCGGCTGGACCCCCGCGCGCCACCCACACTGGTCCACTGTACTTACGTGCGGTGCGTAATGCATCGTGCGTACGGCTCATGCAGACTAAAGTGCACGCGAGCTTCCCGTTGACATTTATACTTTCTCCCTCGGCGGAAAAAGGCGACGCGCGCCGCGCTTCCAATTTCGCGGATCCGCGAGGGGAAAAGACGGGAAGTCGAGTTAATGACCTCCCGCGCAGGAATCGCGCGCGTTAACTATTGCGACGCGCGTGCCCGTTTTTCCTCTCTCTCTCCCTTTTTTTTTTTTACCGCTACCCGAGCGCGCTGCTGCACATTTTTTCCCCGCCTCGAAGAGACGCCGTTTCGCGGTCTAGTTCGAGAGAGCGCGTCGGCGTTAATTTTCGCGCTTTTAGCACGTGCCTCTACGGGGAGTGAGGAATCGCCGACGAGATTTGATTTTACTTTCGTTTTCTCGTCGCTTTGGTTTAAGGGGGAGGATCAGAGGAGGGCATGAAGATTGATGGGCGAGGGAATCGTTTGTCGAATTTCTAGTGAATTGCGGCTCGACGCGGTTGCCAAATGTGATTTTGTTAATGGAGTTCTTTGATTTGTATATCGTGGGATCGGACGAATCACTGGATGATGATACAGAGATGCCTGGCGGCGATAGTGGCTAAACTCTTTTATTTTTTTTATTCGCGGGATTTTCTAATATTCAAATTATGGTTGATTTTGTAAATAAAATTCGATAAAAAATAATTTTTAAATTCTCCTAGATAAACTGGTCTATCGAACCTTGGAGAAAAGCTATACGAGGAATTCACATAAATTTTGAATACAAAGTTTTAATATAAAGCGATGATTCCGCGTATAAAAAGATATTTATTTTCGTTTCATCTTCAAAATTCCTTTGCTTAAACGAAAACATTAGAAACCTTAAATTCTCTTAATAACTCAGTATCTCATAATAACTATCTTTTTATATTCGTAAAAAATCATCATTAAAACCGTGATACACGTCTGACCGAAAATGACATTCCTTCCGCATTCCATCATACGTCAAACCACAAAGTTTTCTGAAAAGTTTTATCTCCTTTCTTCAACGAACCCGTTAATGTATCTGTCATGTACAACTCGCACGATGGAGCGTACGTCATCGTCGCTTATCACTTTATTTTCTCGTTTAAGTCCGCTTTTACATCTTATTGCGAAAGCGGCGCTGAAAAGAGCTTGTTAACAGAGTGTACGACGAAAACAATGAAAATAAACAAGCAATTGTGTGCGGAACGTTTACACAGTCGTAAGTGCCGTTATGAATATAAAGACGGTAAACCAATTTTTTTACGTTCCGCATTACTCGCGATAATAAGAAGCGGTACGTAATAAAAATCTTTATTGATGTTACGCGTTTGCGGCGAGTCGTCTCCATGCGAATATTAAAGCAAATTACGCGAGGAAAGGAGGAATAGGCAAAAATCAGAAAAAAAAGGAATCGCCAATCCCAAATTTTTGAGAGACGAAGATTGTGATTCAACAAAGCTTACACGCAGTTACATAAAAAGCGCTGATTTATAGTCGAATCATCCGTGAACCAGCTGTATTTTAAGCATCTTGAGAAACTCCACCTCTCGCGAGTGGCATCGTCTAACGCGCGGGGGTATCGCTCTGTAGCCGCGGCGTCCGTTAAAAAGGCGATCCGTTCGAGGGATCCGTGGCGGCCGGTCGATTTGTCAAAGCTCGCGCAATCGCTCGCGCGACAATTCGTGGCTTTCTCCGTGAAAAACGTCCTAAAAGGCGCTGCGCCGCTTTGCATAATCCGCGCCGAGGGGGGAAGGAGGCCGCCCGGCGAAAAGCCGCGCTCCCGATTCACTTCGCCACGGAGAAATGCGGGAAAGGCGAGTTTCTACCGGGCGGGGGCGTGGAAAGTAAAATAATAAATTGCCGCCATGCGAATCTAACGATTTTCCAGAGCGGGAGACGCGCGCACCGCGGACGTTACGAAAGAGGCGCGCACGAAAAATTTTTCGGACGACGGGTAATGGAGTGGCGGAACGGCTGTTTGATGGTTGCGGGCTAACAGGTGCACCGGTAAGTGGGGTGACCGAGCGTTTGACTTAATTAAATGATTGTCATCAAGGCACGAGGATTGAGTGATTTTTAAGCGGTATGGAAGGGTGATTTATTTATTTATAATTAAGTTTTACACTTATTAAATTGATGATAGATATTTCTGAGAATGTCTTAATCTAAATCTTGTAAGCCATTTGTAATAGCATCTTCTACCATTATGTAAAAGAAATTACGGCATTGCTATTAATTTGTAAAATTGATACGAAATAGTAAAAATTTATTACTTTCGTATAATTAATACACAATCACTTTATTTTTTACATGAATTAATTACAAATAGTGTTGATGCAGCTGTGGGCGTATTTCCTGATGTAAATAAATTTGATTCTTCAATGTAGCTCAATACCTCAAATAAAAATTGCAGTTGAATGATTACCTCGCTTTACATTTAGAATACCGTAATAAATTTTGTTGAAAAAATCCCGCGACTACCTTAGCTCACTCCCCGAATGCATATTTAGTGCTCGTATGCATTTAACGGCATCGATCGGTTCTCCGTGAACGAGGGAGCGAGGCGAGCCGTTGTCTCTTCTCCTGGTTTCCACGATCAAGATCCGCGCGTCTCGCGCCTCGGTCCAAAGCGGTCGTCCTTCACGGCACTGGAGTTGACACGCGTTCGCCGGGTCCACCGCACTTACTTATACGCTCGAGAAATTTACGGCGTCGGACGAGTGCCGCACCGCCGGGAATTTTCATAATCTTTCGGGCTTTCCGTCCTTCTGCTTTTTTCTATCCCCGCCTCCGAATCCGAGCGATACGTGTTAGGAGTCCGAGCCGCGAGGCGCCGCAGAGGCCAACGCTAATTTATGGAAGCTATCGCGCTAACTGCGGATTTATTTTTGTGTGGTTTTTCCAGAAATTTCTTAAAATAAAGCGCTTATACAGGTACGGCTGTATGTCGTCAGTGGTTTATTTTCATTTATGGTACTTGCGTTTCAGAAAATTTTGTTAAATTAAAAATTCAAGGTAATGTGCTAAAAGTAGGCAGATTGAGTGCACCCTTGTGTTTTCACCGTACACGCGATAAACACGGACTAAAGAATAAATTGTTAGTCGCTACTTGTAATTATTCTATAACACAAAGAAGGTCTTTTATAATAAAAGCAGTAATAACTCCCCTCTGAATGACAGGAAATTTCACAATAAATTAAAGATTTAACGCATGTGCAATTAACTTACAACAAAGTACATAACGAAGCTCTATTGCTTCTTAATAATGACGAAACTTAGTAACAATGATAAAAAAAATTGAGTTAACTCATCATAATATTGTTCTGAATTATTGGGAAATACAATTAAAAATATCGAAAATCGATCTTCCAATTTAATATAACAGTGATTTTTGTGCGCTTTTGATTTATATAATTGTATGGTATGAATTTCTATGCTAGTATGAAAGAGAAAGATCTTAAAGCTCTTGCGTGAAAGCAGAACAATTTAATCACTAAAAATTCTGAAATTATGATTCTTAAATAAATTTAGGAATAGTTAATTGGATTTAAATAAATAATGATTCTTAAAAGAATTAAAACTTAATGCTGAGCATAATATTATTTCGTACATTTACCACCAGGTGGACTCTACGGTAGATGTTTTTCCCGATAGCGAGTCTACTGTCTCAGTTTTATATATAAACCGCCTTCAGACCTAGTACGGTTAGGAGTCTGGAGGTTACCAGTACTTCATAATTCTGATTATCATACAACCAATTATAACTCTTCTAAAATATTAAGATTTGTTTATAATCGAAAATTTAATAAAAGCATTAAAATCTTATAAAGCGCCCAGCAATTAGCAAAGTCTTTTATGTGTTTTCGTTCGCAGATTATGAATATCGAGGTTGGACAGTCTCAGATTTGTAGTTTTTTTGTTGTAAATAATTCAATCATTTAAACTGCTGTGAGATCAGTGTGATTGATAATAATTATATTCTAATTGGATAAAAGCGTAGTGAATCAACTAAGAATTATGCTCGTTTTTGTAAAATTGAAAAATATTGGTTGCAACCGGAGATATTACCAATTTAGTGCGCGCGCGCGGACTATATCTATATACATGCGCAACACTATCTATTATAGATATGCTCCATCCTAAATTATTATTCTTATCTTATTTCTTAAGGTTATAAAGTCATTATTTTTATCTGAATTGTCCGACATTTGTAAAAATTTCTACAGTTTCTATTCTTTTTTATATTAAATAAACACGCTGATAAAGTATTGCGTATGTAATACTTAAATCGAATAAAGCTACTGTATTGATGTAACATTATTATCAGTATATTTTATTAAAAACAACAGATTAATTCTGAGCATGTTAACTGACAATTTATTGAGTGCAGTTTTTTTTCTCGTACTACTGCTTTACCATGATTAATCACTCGGGGAATAAAGTACACTTTCCCATCAACTTAAAACCAAACGTTTCTAGATTCCCTTTTTTCCCCACTCAATTTTCCCCTTTCTCTCGTATTCTTTATTCCTATCTCTTGAACCTTACATAAGAAGTGTATATAAATAACAATTCGCAGATCGCTGCAAGCAGTGGTCGTCAGTGTGGAATTATATGTACAAAATGTTTCGTCGTCTCTCGGCCGGAGCGCGTCCCGCTCGAGTCGTCCCTCAGTAGATGACGGGCTTGACCGAGACGACTGCTGTCCTTGTGATGGGCACGAGCACGGAGCCGACCGCCTGCTGCACCGAGTTGTACGGGTAAGAAGCCGTGCCCAGGGAAGCCGGCGAGTAATTCGCCAGCATGCCGCTCATGCTGCCGTACGGGATGCCACCTGCGCTCATGCAAATCCGCTCGTTAGTACATCGGGAATCGACTTTCCACTGGTATTACCAGTGTTCTACGTTCAACTTTTTTTGTAGTATTTCAATCTTGCCTCGTACGCAATAATTGATCGATTAATTGCCGACGATTGCTGCTGGATAAGTGCGATTGTCATTAGCGGAAATTTAGGTTTGCTCGCGTAGGCTGGATTTGATTAGATTGGGAATCGCGGGGATAGCGTGGGATTTGATGACTTTCGATTAATTGAGGATGAAGGTGTATTTATTTTAAACATTTTCAAGGCGAATTAATAATGGTATAATTTATACTAATGAACTATAGTAAGGGATTTCACAATTTAAGATTAATGTTAGTTCTCCATTCTAATTTAATAAACTTACGTAATTCACGATTATACTCTTTTTACAATTTACTAGCGCTTTGGCATATTTTATTTATAAAATTTTTTTTCATTCCTCATGGAATATAAATTGACGAAGCTCAACTAAACACTTAATATGTTTAGCGTAAACATCGCGAAAACCAGTTATTAAAAACGCCACGTTCCTACGAGACTGCCAAAGTTACCAAGTCGCGTACGCAAAAACCGCTGGTTCAAAAAATTCGATAATAATTTTGAGAGCCCAGGACCTCTTCAATAATTTATCGCCAATCAAAAACTGGAGAAACGACCAAAAAAGCTCCTCGGCTGAAAAAATTGTGGTTCCCAAGATGCGTCGACGGGACGAGCGACGGGCACAGGTTGCCCGTGGGAGAGAGAGATTCGCGCCTAGAAGGTTTCATCACGAGAGCGAGAGATTCGCGCGAGTGTGTCTGCGCTAGAACTGCGCGCCCGAGACCACCGGTGAAAAAGTGAAAGGGAGTCCTTCGCTGCAGCCTGCACGGGTGTTTATAAGAGCGCGGCGCGGCTCGGGTTTTAGAGAAAGTGGCTTGGAACTGACAGAGCTATCTGTGACTTAGAGCTGGTACTAAGAGGCGATGGAGGGTTCCGATGATTAGGATTTTAACTTTATCGACTGCTGACTGATTAGAAGATAATCGGAGGATAAATGGATGTGTTATATCTGTAGATACCATTTAATAATTGTATTTCAGTAATTTATTTTAGGAAATTTAGGCTTTCTTTATCTTGTATAAGCAACCGTAATTTCTTTTTGTAAAATGAAAGTTGTTATGTCCAATGTTGCTACAGTGCACGTTAATAAAAAATAAAGGTTATTGTGATCAGAATGAATGGGTATTAAAGAATCTTAAGCAATCATTCACGCATTTTGATGCAAAAATAGTATCATTTCCTGTTTCGCATCTTACGTATAATATTTCATAAGAGAAAGTGTAAATTTATCTGGATTACAAAAATGATTTAAGTACCTAATAGGCTTAGATTTGAATATCGACATATTGAATTAATTTTGCTATCAAGCAAGTAAGGAAAATATTAAATAACGTGCGAATCGGAGTATAAGTTACAACAAAGACGCGTATTGATGTATTATTGAATAAATTACAATTTTTATAGAAGACAAAAAGTGACCTTATCCAGATCCTTCCTTTCTAGAACCTTGAAAACGAGTTCTTTCATTTCACTGTAAATCTAATACACATAAATTATAAAGATGTATTAACTTAACCTGATACTCTCTATAATAAACCAATTAATTAACCGAACGTATATGAGTAATAAAAAGTCAATAAAAAAGAAAATTTATTTAAATCTTTTAAAATAAAGCTAAACCCCAATCAGTCGATAGTAATCAACGATACGTTATTCAAATCAGTAATAAAATATATTATAAGTAGAACAAATATTTACAAATGATATGCAGAAATAAATGGAAACCCGCGAGAAAATAATAAAATTTGCATCTTGCGCAAGAGCTCTCCGCCGTGCATACAACACCGTATCCGGCCAGCACCCGGAAAATAAAGTACCACTTTATTCCAGCGTACGCGCGCGCGAATAAAAGCTTTCGCAATCGCTTGTGCAACGCGATCCAAAACGCTCCACCCGGTGTCCGCGAGTAGACCCGCGAAACCTAAAACGCGCAGCCGCCAAGCTCGCGAGCCCTGACACACATGTCCTCTGAGTCACTTGGACGACTTACCGTAGGCGAGCCCGTTGACCATCTCGACTTGGCCGGCGCTGTCGGGCGCTGGCGCGGCTCCGCCGTGTCCCAGGAGCGCGGCCAGCAGGACCGCCGCCGCGATGATCTAGACAACATTTTGCTCAGTTGAGCGAGAAGCGTGAAAATGCCGGAGCCGTGAAAGCGGATTCGCACGCGCCCGGGGATTGGGAAAGACTCGTTTGTTTCCGCTTCCACGATGCGGCCGCGGGCATTTTTTTTTTTTTCGTTCGCCGCCTCCGCGCGAGGACCCAAGACCGATCCGTAGAAAGTTCGATCGGAACGAGGGAAGAAGGTATATCCAGTTTTTGTTTGTTAGGAAAAAGATCGGTGTTAACGATCTTTTTAGTCGAAATTTATACGCAACTTATTAATGTTGTGCATTGCACATTAATTTTTCTTATGTACATTTAATGTATACATCGAGTATATCATATAATTATATGATATTAGTACTATAATTTAATTGGTGATTTGAAATTTCATAAAATTTGTATTTATAATTCAAATTTTAACTGGAAACACCTTACTGCTAGAATGTCGAAAATTAACCGTATTACGCATTTATTATGACAGCGTTACATAAAATGAATTAATTGAAAGTTGAGTTGAAGTCATTGCCCGAAAAGGCCGAGTTCTATTTTGAAAATTGGTCTAGTGTTTTCGTTTCGAGATACTATTACACACCAGTCACTTTTAAGGGAAAGGTTGAGAACTTATTTGAGTAATAAAACTTTTTTTTAATGATAAAAAATAAGGGATTGCGTTATTGTTAAACAGTTCAAATTAATATTTCTTTTTAGCTACTTTTCTGGAGTGTCTTTTTAATGAACATATATTTCCTTAACATTATAAATACGTATACATTATACGAAAATTAGATCAGCAATGTATAATTATATTATCATCAGAACGACCAAAATACAAAACACAAATTGAAACTCATTACTGCACAGCTGGAAGGAAATGTACGACACAAATTTTAATGACATTTTAAGTACCACGCGTTTATAATGAAGAACTTGATTTAATACACAAAAAAACTGAGCACTACATCGCGAATGGACAGCGCACCGGCCCGACTATCGAAGTAGAAGAGGAAAAGACTCACTCTCTTAAAGACCATACTAGAGAAGCCCAAGTGGTGCACGCACGACTATCGAATATAACAAGCGGCGAACGAGAGCAAAGACCGAATTATATAGACTGCGCTGCCCCGCGTTCGCCGGCCAATGGAGACTCGGTGTTTCCTTTCAAGTACGCGAGCCGCCCCCCCGCGCGGGCACATAAAGGATTTTTATCAGCGCGAGTACGTGCGGGTGTGCGCGAGTAGGGACACCTTGACCTTGATGCACGTCTCGCCGACTAGTCGAAAGAATGGAAGCCACCTCCATCCGCCTCTCACGCAGGCTGGACTGGCCGGATCAAGGCTTCCCGCGAGAGTAATGCCCTTCCCCGTCCCTCTCTTTGACCAAATACCGCCGATGCGTTCGCGTTATTAGTCAAGCACCGATCCGCGCGACGTGCCTGGGAGAAAACGCCTCGCGAGCAGCCGCGGAGTACTTAGGGCCATTGTGAGCGGACAGGCCATTGTGAAGTTGAAATCACTTGAGGTTTATTTAATTTAGCGCGTTCGCACGCGCTCCAGCGCCTCATCCGACGTTTCCTTGAGATTAGCATTTTGCCAGGTCTGAAATGGATCAAGGTGATATGTCTAAGTCGGCCGCGTGTGAATTATATTCTTCGAGGCGAAATTATTGAATCTGGATGATTGATTTTGCAAGATTTTTATTTGCATTTTATTTTAAGAGTACAGTGATACTTTAATTACTTACATTAGTTTAATTTTTTCTACAGCTATTTACAAAAGTTTTATTATAAATTACACGCATATGATTGACGATCTCCAATGCATTTTATGGATATACTCAATTACCAATTTCAATGGATGAAATTAGACGTTTAATACAAGAATTGCAAAGTTATGCAAGCGTACTTTAATAGCGAATACTTATGCCCTTAATCTACCGTTGTTCAACGTAAAAGTAACGACGACTGTCGGGATCCTTAATGATAAGAATAGAAGGTTTCTTTTCCTTATTATCTGTGTCATTTTTGCTTTCTTGGACATTTTTTTTATTAGGCGCGTCAGACTTTTCACCTTCGTTATTTCTATTATGCTCTTCATCTTCGATTTCATCATTACCGTCCTCGTCATCGTCGTTTCCGTGATCATCGTCGTCGTTGTCGTCCTCGTCTTCACCTTCGCTGGAGTCATCCTCTACCGAGCTTTCTTTCTCTTGGCCTTTTGGCTTGCGATCAATCGGAACGGGCGACTTTTGAAGTAGGTTCCCTACTAGGTAATTCTGAAATTGTTCATCATATTCGATATCGTTATTCGTCTGTGGGTAAAAAATTGTAGTGTCTCGTGTCGTTTAGAATATGTAAAACATCAAATGTTGTAAATAATAAATGTCGTGATGTGATAAAAATGTTTTATGTATCGTAGGAGGTCCGAGCGTAAAATAGGGTGGAAAAATAAATTAATTACAAGTGAAGAAAGAATATCTAACAATTTACAAGCGATCGTCTTCAGAATCCCAAGAAAAAGCTGAACGAATCATGTGTTTGTAGCCTCGTGTGGAAACGCGAATAGCTCTGAGTCTGCGTGGAGAATCACTTACTTCTGCCTCTTGGTTGCTACTGGAATCATCGCTCGGTTCTTCAGAATCTTGTATCACACTTTCAAACGAATTGAAGTCTTTTATTCTATTTTTCATTTCCTCCATATCGTGATCATCTTTTACTCGAAAATTGTTATTACGTTCCCTCGAAGATGCTGTATTGTTATTGGCCGTGATAGTGACAAATTTTCCTTTAACGCCGTCTTTATCTATTTCCTCAGTTTTGAATACATGGTTTGGCGTCTCTTCCATTGTAATTGTAACCTTCTCAACTTTCTCCTTCACGGTGTGTTCATCCGTGTCATTCTTCGGCTTATTTCGATGCGTAACCTTTGAATAGAGTGGTGCCCTTTCTGATGCTAATTTTTTATTATCAGACTTGGATACATCTTCGTTCGTGACATCATCTTCATCACTATCATCTTCATTGGTGATGGTTTTAGTAATGATTTCTTCTTTTGAAACTCGCGAATGATGCTCTATCGTTCTTCCTGTAGATGCCGGTGCAGAAGACAATGTTGTGGAGCTACTTTGATCATTCTTTTTATTTTCAGGTAACTTTTGAATTCGTTCGGAATGAAATTGTGTTCTAGAAGGTCTCCTACGTTTATCATTTAACGTTTTCGAGGTTGATGATACCGTTGTAGAAGTTGTACTACTGACTGTCGACAACCTATTTCGTCTACGATTTGGTTTTGCTGAAGCAACAGTTGTAGGAGCAGCTGTAGAGGAAGTAGTCACACTTCTACCGCGACCTCGTCTACGCATTACTCTAGAAGCAGGCGTAGTTGATGTCTGAAGATTAATTACAGTCTCGCTGCTTGCAGCTACTTTAGCTTTACGTGATCGCATCCTTGCTTGCCTTGGCGATGAAGTTGTTGTTGATAATGGAGCGTCTGTAGAATTAACGATTTTTTCAATGGTAATGTTTGTAAGATTAACTGGTGGCTTCAGCATTGAGTTTTCAATTTTTGATCGCGTTGTTTTATTGGAAGTGAATGTAACAGTATTTACAGTATTCGCAGCGCCACTAACATTTTTTGGAAAACCATATACAATTTTAGATTTAGGCGTTGTTGAAACGGCTCTCTGTAAATAATTCATAATAGACTGCTTAATTGCATCGTTATTAGCTACGGTGATCAACATTTCTTCGTCATCTAGCGGTACTTTAAGAACTCCAGATTTATATCTACTACTAAATTTAGTGACTGGTCGTTGCTCAGAACTTCTTTTTACGGGTTTAATGTCTTTTTTACCTCGTGGAACTATGTAACTGTAGTAACGAGGATATTTTTTTCTTAATGGTATATAAACTAGTCTAGTAACTGATTCTTCTTCTTCTGGTCCATTTTCTTCTTCGTGTCCATAAACTTTTTTATTGTGCAATCTCCGTAATTTCTCTTTTTTCCTTCTTTCTCGTTCTTTTCTTTCTCTTTTTTCCCATGGATATTCATATCTACTATAATTCTGTGATTCTTCACCTTCATTCTTTTCTTCTTCATCAGCTTCCCAGGGGAAGACATATGTCTCATGATCCTCAGTTTCTTCGTTGTGTTCCAAATCATCATTATCTGAGCGATCAATAGTCTTTCCTAAAGCACGTTTTTCATATTCAGGTACTTCAAATGGAGGGTGATAAAAGTAGGGCTTATTTATACGTGGTCCAAGATCGGAATAACGTTCATCTTCGTAATTTTCTGGCGGCGAATGTGGTCTGGACGAATATCTCACAAAAGGCTCATTATCTGATTCTTTTGAATTCTTATTAGGATTATTTTCTTCTTCGGTAGCAGGTTCAGAATTATCGGTCGACTCGATTTCAGGATTTTCTGAAGTACTTTCCCCTACTTGTTCTTCATTTTCATTTTCATTTTCGTTTTCATTTTCATTTTCATTTTCATTTTCATTTAATTCTTCAATTTCTTCCTCATTAGGATCTTCTTCTTTAGAATGAGCAACTCGAATTGACTCTTCCTTTTTGCTTTCTAAACGTTCAGGACTTTCATCTGGAGGAAATGCTTTGTCGTATCCAGGTGGATCTCCTTTTAAAAATTCATACAACTCTTTATGTTCTTTACTGTCAGGCATTGAAGAGTATTTAGTTATTATTTCTACCTTATCACCATCATCAGTTATTTCGGTCGTTTTCTCGATTTTTTTATCATCTTCTTTTATGTTTTCATGAACTGAGTATGGTTTGTTTGCATCTTTTGTCGGTTTTTCTTTGTTATTTATTTCAGAATCTTCGCTATTTTCTGAATTTTCTGGTTCTGGCTCTTCAATTTTATCTTCTGGTTCTTGTTTCTGATACGTAGCCTTGCTTTCTTGTGGTACTCTTGCAGTAAAATTTTCATCTGGCTTTACTATAACTGGAATTAACGTCGAGGCTGAGAAACTCAAATCTATCGGAGGAAGAGGAGTTACACTCGATTCATTTACTGAATTATTGGATGTTAAATTAGAAGTAGGAACTCTAATCGAGTTTCTTTTATTTGAATTATTGTACCTAGGTTCTTTTCTTCTTGTATCAGTTGAGGAAGTAGCATTTTCTTGATTTTCAAATTTATTATATCTTCCTAAATCGTCTCTATTTCGATAAGAATGTCTTATTCTATCGTTTATTGTATAAATTATTCTTTCAGTAGTTGTAGTTGGTTCATCTTTTATTATTGTTACTGCTTGTCTTGTTGGTCTAAGTTGTTCAGGCACCGGAGTGGTTAAAATTATTCTAAAAGGACTTTTCTTTTTTCGTTCATTTGTATTATTGTTAATATTATTTGTATTAGTATGGTTTAAAACATTTTTATTTTTATCTTCTGCATCGATACTTCTCTTAAATCTTTGTAAAGAACCGTCATTGTAATTATTTCGAATTCTTTGATTTAAATAACCATAATTATTACTTTTCTGAAGTGTAGGATTAACTAAAGGTGGAGGAACTAAACCTTCAATTTCCGGTGGCTTTCTTTTCTTCTGTCTATTAGGTTCACTACTTTCTTCCTTTTTCGTATTCTCACGGTTATGAAATTTAGAAAAGGCCGGTGAAGCATTGCGCTTTGATCCAGGAGATTTATACATATTTTCTAAATTCATTATTGTTCCCATTACGTCTTCATAAACTTGCCGTTGATAAGAAGGCGTAACTCTTAAGTTGGGTTTTTTTGTTCCTGTTCTAGATCGAGTTTTGTTTGATCTTATTTTACTTTCGTTAGTAAACATTACCTTAGGAGGTTCTTGATGCCTCTGATGGCGTCCCTTCATATAACCAGAGTTTTGCCACCACGGTGCATAATTATAATTCATATTCTGCTCAGAGAAATGATGCTTGGGAATATTCCTCTGCTTAACTTTTTTTTGAATAGGACGAAATTGTTCAGGATATTTGGGACCTTTTTGAATTACATATTCATCTTTTTCTGGAGGTAATTCCAATATTCTAGAGGCAAATTTTTTAGCATCCAGTTCTTTTGGCACAGAAGGTACTTCTATTTGTTTTTCGAAAAATATAGGATTATCTAATGGGTTTTCATCAAAATATTTGGCTTTATAACAGTCCAATTTATCACCTAAACCATGAAGCTTAGGTTTATTTTTCCGAGGGCCTCGTTTATTTGCAAGATCCTCTTCTTCTGGCACAATTTTCTCTAAATTGGGATCAATTTCTTCGCATTCTAAATTTCTAGATTCATAAAATTCCATACCACCTAATGTCTTTTGGGGAACATCCAAAGGATTAACTATATACTTTAGAGCGGTATTACCAGAAACTTCATCACTTCTATAAAAAGGATATTTTTTTACATCAATGCTAGGCTTTTTAGTAGTAGGTTCCGGTTCATCTTCTTTAAAAATATCAGTGAAATCAAGTTCTGGTACCTCAACTTCTACTGAACCATTCTCTTTCGAAGACTCGTTCAATTTTTCTTTAGATTCTTCGTCGAATCCCTCAATCGTAGATTCTTTTGAAGCCTCACTTGATGATTCTTCAGAAGTTTCTTTAAATCTTTGACGGATTTCCTTTTTAACTATATCCTCAGCTATTCGTGGTGATTGCTGAAGTAGACGATCGAATTTTGCAGGAAACTTGTTGTTAGATACCTTTTTCTCATTTATTGCACTCCCTGCATTAGCAAGCTTTGATAGCTTCTTGTGCTGTTCTTCTTCACGCTGTAGTTTTAGATCTCTCTGCATAATTTCCCATTCTCGCGAGGGACCGAGAGCGGATCTTTTCTTCCGCAGTAGAAACGGAAATGCCTTTTGTTTGCCACTCTCATATTTATGAATGGATTGAATAATCGGCATAATGGCCATCATAGAAGGCTTTGTCGATTCGGTTTTTGCATTTCGCAGATGAAAAGATGCATACTCACTAGCACTGAGAGGTGAAGGTGGAAGGAGTCTAGTGACAGGCTTTGAAGCTCTTTGCAGCTCTATATCGATCTGAGGACGTGAGACTTTAGGCAACGCGCTGTAAGCACTTTCTACCGGCCTCACACTTTCTTGAGACACGGACCACTGATTAAGCACATTACCGTAAGACTCGCGTGGATAATCAGAATACGTGATGAGAGCAGGGTTGGGCTTCGGTGGCTGCAATACCGTGTAATAATCTATATAGCTGTTTTTCTCGTTTCTCAAATAATCCAACATTTTTTCATGATTTGGTAAAGTTTTTAATTTCTTGGGTGGTTTAAAATTCGAATCAATCGGACGTTCTTCTACATACAACTGTGGATTATTGCGCACGTACTGTGGAGAATATCTTTCCCTTGAAGTTATTTCAGATTTTCGATCTGTTACTAATAATGGCCTGTGCTCGATATACGCGTCAGTCAAGTCAGTACTTGTGTTATCCACGGGCGTCGTAAGGTAATGAGCATTACTTGTTGTTAATTCTTGATTCTCTAATGGCCTCGACGTAAATGGATCAGGTGGATTCGTGACCAAGAATAAATAAGGTCCATGACCATTCACTGTTGCAAGGGCTAATGGATTGGTAATTATAGGACTTACGGTTTGCGATTCCGAATAAATAGGCTGGTAACCCACTGCGGGTTTTTGGCTTTGATCGTTAACCGAGTATGATGTAATAGAGCCGTAGTCTTCAGTCGAAATGTCGCCATTATTTATGTAATCGCTAGTTTTCGCCGCCGGATAGTATTGTGAAGGTATATTTACTTTTGCAAGATAAGTTTTTGGTTTTACTGCGTGCGTTATTCTTCTCGGTCTCACAGTGAAAATGTCATGCCTTGCCGTGGTCGTTTCTTGTTGAATCTCTTTTGGTCGAGTCGCTACTTCAACTGGTGATGCAGTAGTAGTTGCATATGGGTCGGTAGATGTTCTTTCTGCCTCATATGCTTCTTTTCTTAAATCTTCGTCCAGTCGAAGAATACCATCTTCCACAACATTCTTTGGATTAACTACAGAGTCCTGCAATGCATATTTCAGAACTTTCAAGTCCTCCGGTCGGATGCGGTGTTTATTAGTTCGAGCCTCTTCGATTACTTCTAAATGATCTCTATAGTCGTCATCATAATTATCAAACAGAAGAGCTTTACTCTTTCGAGGTTTCTTATTGTGTTTTTTGCTACTCTTTTTTCGAGGTCTATGACCATTACCGGCAAACCCTTTTTTTCTATCAAGTTCTTGGTTAAGTTTGTGAGCGAAACCCTCGTGAAAGTCTGCATCTCGGATTTGACCTGCATGATCGTAAGCTGCATCCTCGTAACCCTCTTCGGTGTACACAGTATTAGCCTTGGATATTTTTACAACTTCCTTAAGCCTTGCAGCATTTTCTTTTTCTTCGTCAGTTTGTGCACTACTCACTGCTTCCTCGCGCGGCAGATGTGCAACCGTGTGTGTACCACGTACCTGTGCGTACAGCTTCGTTGGTACGAACTCCAATGGGATGTTCTTGTCAGGAGGAGGTTTTGCCCAGTTACCTGGAGCCGTGTAATTTGGTCGCGTGGACGGTTCTCTCGGATTCTCATGTTCTGAATGAGGAATCACGTGATCCGGTGGTCCTTCAGGATCCGTATTCTCATCACTTTCCTCAGAAGAGGAATCCGCACGATGGGCATCAGCATTTTTCTCTACAAAGTTACTCGAGCCCACTTCAATGCTCGGCTGAGCTGTCACCTGAACGAGTCGCTGTTCATCTGGTTTTATAGTAGTCAACCGAACGTAGTTGTAAGGTACTGGATGCTGAATCGATGAAACAGGACGATTGTCTACCTTCGGTCCGTGGGTCGTGAAAGCATTGGCATACGACTGCAGAATGGAAGCGATAGTGTTCGTTGAGTGGTCTGCCGAGTAGGCGAAGTTAGCAGCCAGCAACAGCAGGAACAATGTCGAACAACGCGGTGTGATCATTTTTCACCTCATCGTGCCTTCACACGCGACGATAATAGCCCTTGATCCCGAATACGCGCGACAGCACCGCAAGAAAGCACCGAAAGTTCGAGTGTTCACAGATCATCAGAGCACCGCAGAGTGGGCTACCACTCGATTCGCGTTCTGTTCGCTCTATCGGCGTTACGGACAAACGAGCGATCGAGACAGGCGTGATCGGGTCCGCGTCACTTTCCTCGGAATGATCGATCGAAACTGTTGGGCGCGCGGCCGCCGCAGTCTAATTTATATTTTCTCCGCGGCGTCGGGGAGGTAGGACGGAAAAAGGATGACGGGCGTTTAATGGTTTACAGGCGAGAAGTGTAGGCCGGACCCAGTCCGCGTCACACTGGACTGACTCCGCGCGCACCTGGCCGACCAGAACGGACAGGGCATGTAACGCGCGCACGCGCTCGATGAGCCATTGTTTGCCTTTTTGCCGAGCCTTTCCTCGAGTGTGTTTTCTCGCGACCGCTGAAATTTGAGAGGCTTGCGGATCCTCGTTTTCCATCGAAGCAGTGGAAAAGAAGGTTGAGCGTCAGTCGTAAAATCGATGAGGCGAGAGACAACGTACTTTTTATCGCGAGATGCTTTTGGGACAAGGATGGGCGTCACATTGCAATGGGCAGGGTTCTCGTGTTCTTAGTCGAATGAAAGAAATTGTTTATTACGAAAGAATCATTTTTATTCATCGATATAATATACAAAAATATGAAATAGCATTTCTACGTTTACGAATATATAGTACAACATAAATAAAGATAAACACATGTACAAAATAGTTAAATAAAATACACTACTATACCTATTACAAGCTAACCTGCCTTTAATAGCACATCGATTGAACGATTCAAAGCGAGTTTCAATAAATAATATAGCAATAATAAAAACATCTTTTGAAATTTCGAAACAAAGTGAAACTCAAACTAAATAATTACGCCGTAAGTAGGGCGCCGTTGCGTTTCTTTCCGTTTTACTGTTCCTCCTTTTTGCTTCTCGTTAATCGAGGCCTCAGGTACATTCGACGATAGCGGGCGCGAGAGAGAGATAAAGATAATGAGAGGAGCCCGGATTCTCTCACGACTTGAAGATGGGCTTCCAGGAATCGTGATCCGCGGTCGCGGAGGCCTGCATCGGCTCCTCGGACTTGAGCATCGCGGCCTCCGGCTTGAAGAAGTCGATGATCGGGTGGTAGTTGTAGTTGACCCGGCGCTGCGGCTGCTCCTGGTACTCGTCGTCGAAGCCGCCGTTCTGCAAGCGCAGGCTCGGCTCTAGCGTGTCTTGATCGAACGCTTGGTTAAACCTGGTAAAACATCGGGATGGTTTTTTTTACTATTAACGAGTTGCAATGTTAGAGAACGCCAGATGCTTTTGCGTAAACACGTTTGGTAATTTGGGACTGCTGGTGTTTACTTTGTTTTTGCACTGCGGTCGAGTGCGATAACTTTTTTCAACGAAACGACGTTTTAATCAGTCGATTTATTTATACAAGAATAATTCAGATATTATTTAAAAAAGCGAATCATTTTTTTAAGGAAAAAAGCGTACTTCTTATTTATTTAGAGAAAGATCACCTGCTAAGCGTAGTATTTGCTCCGTTTTCCGTATAATCCGATATTTCCGGTACTGATGATTCTCTACGAAAGGGCCGGTTCGGCCTGGGGTGTGGCCTCGGACCTTTGTAACCGGGTGCTCGTGTGTTGGGTGCATGTTGCTGTGGTAGTTTGTCGAAGGGCCGAGGCCCCCCAGACGACTGGGGCTTCCTAGGCCGCGGAGGCCTAGCTACGCTGGGCCTGCGGGCGCTGCTCGAGTGCTGCAGTCCCGTATCATCGTGATCGGATGTCGCACCACCGTAGTTCTCCTTAAAGAGATTCAACGCGGCCGAGTCCAGGCTGTTGATGTACTTATTCACCGGATTTGCACCTAAATTTTAAATAATAAATTAAACGGAGAATTTTATCTGATTTCATTCACAACAATCTATTATTTATCGTACATTTTTTGTAAGAAAACCTTGAATTATAAAAAAAAAGAAAAATAATATTGTGAAATGGTTCTAAATTATAATTTCATCAGACTAGTACTTAATTAATAAAAAATCAGGAACTAAAATGATGACATTCGATAATAAATGAATTGCCTCTTTTGCAGTCACAATTTTCTCGCGAATCATCATTAAATTGCAGTAACGCTATTCGTTAGAGATGCAAACCTTTGGATAGATGTGAATCGCTTGTGGCGAAATCAGCTCCGGGGAATGACTCCTGTCCTTTAACTGGTGGATCCGACTGATGTGGTGGGAACAGTTCGGTGTACCCTTGCACGTGGCAACTGCAGCAAGTCGGCACCTTGAAGATATCCATGTGCAATCCCAGCTTGCTGTCCCACGTGAGCAGCCGATGGTAATTGTACACCTGCATGCAAGTCGATCGGTAGTTCTCCGAGATGAAGGAGCAGCTTCCCCGTGGATTTCTGAAACAAAAACGATCAAACGATCAGTGTCTGGCGATTGTCCAGTGTCAAACAATGCGACGCGACAAGTTTCCGATTGACTGAGCACCGGCCCAATTGGATTTTACCGCTTATTGAACGTATGCACAGGCTTGCTTTCCAACGTCACTGTTCGTCGTGTTTTTCCTAACTTTCCCCGGCGCGATAAGCAGGTCACTTTTTCCACGGCGAAGGTATTTTTTGCATTCGCGGCCCCGGTGATGTAGATTTTCTCCTCAAGCTAGAAATACGGACCGCCGTCTCATTCGTAAACTTTAATTGCAAACGCATAAAGATGTCGCGCCCGTTAAGTACCGAGCGAAGGATGAAAGCTTCCCCCCTCGCCGCCTCGAAACTTTCGTTCTCGTAAAGTGTCTATTACTTTTCCTTACAAAATATGGAATGAATTTCACGATCGGCAAAAAAATCGGTTTTCATTTCGTCGCCGGCGTGGGCGGCGACTTATCTCATTAGACCGCAAATTTTCGTGCCAAGATTGCCGGCCGGTGGCTCCGCGGAGAGGGAAAGTGTACACATCGGGCGATCGATTAGAAACACCGGGAGATATTACGGGAGGACGGAGGGAGACCCAAGGTTGCACACGGAGCGTTGCACGAGTGTACGAAACGAGCCGTTTCTTGCGCCGGCGGACTTTGGCAACTGCGTCGGCCCGTGGCTTTTTTCAAACGCCACCGCCGCCGATAATTTATTCCTGAATTTGACAACTGCGCCGTACGACGAACGGCGGTTGATTGAGCCAAGCTACGCCCACGCCTTTCTCCTCTGCTGTTCCGCAAAAATAATGATTTTTTTATTAACAGTGCATTTTGCAAGAGGATTTTCCGCCGATCATTTTTCTAAATGTAGATTATGTTCTTAATGGATTTCTTCAGTGTTTCGTAGGCAAAAAATTTCAGTGGCAATGTCCGAGGTACATTTTTCCATTTCGTAAACCAATTCCACAATATTTTACCACTGAAATTTTGAACAAATGATTTCAATCTAATTATCATACTTTACTTTCCTTTTAAAAGCATTCACACAAGTCTTTATACAAAAAATTAAAAAAATTTTTTTTTTAATTTAGATAAAAATTATATAAAAACAAAAAAACCGAGAGAAGCAATTAAACCCATTCTCTCCGCCTGTAAGCAAAAAATCACCGTTTAACGGCGGCTAAATTCAGAGATATATACAGCCCGCAAATTACGAAAGCCGCGACACTATCCGCTCGCGGATTCTCAGGAAGCGGCAGCGCGTTTATGCAACAAAAGGGAAGTCGACTCGGCCCCCGTGAAAAAAGAGACGCGCGTTCGCGCGGGCTCCTCTCGCGGCTCGCGCGTCGCGAATCAATCGGCCCGGCTGCCGCGCGCGACGGCCCCGCCGAGCCGCGCGGCGAAAGGCTTACTCGCGCTTCGCTGCAAAAAGCGGCGCGAACCCGCCGTGTGAAAGGAAATTTCGCCCGCGACACCTACACGCGTATCAATTGACTCGCGAGCGCGTCGCGAGGGGGCGGCGACCGATCGGCTGCTCGCGCGCGTGGGAAAGTCCCCGGGGTACTTATTTTTTGCGCGGCGAGGCGCGTGCACCGCGGATAATTGCGGTAATGCGGCCGCAAAAAGGCCGCGAAAGTCCGATGAAGTCGCCACGTCTCGGTGTCTTCCGCGGGGAATTGTCACTATCGAGCGGAAAGTGAAGTGAATCGCCGAGTTGAATTTCAGATGGGTGCAATAAAATTGCGTCGCCGGCGGGGGAACCGCCGCACCGGCTCTGATAAATTTTAATTAAATTCCAATTTCTACTTTCATCGATGGCCGTTTTTACGGCTCTCTCGGCCTTTTTTTCCCCCCTGGCGAACACAAAACACTTAACCGGTTAATCCTTACATAAACAAAAAACGAGCGGTTTTTTACCGGACGTCGGCCCGACTTAGAAATGCCATCCCCGTACGGCGGGATCACTTTCATTTATCCCGATCGACTTCCTACTGGCGATTAGCCACGCTTCTTTCGGCCGCGGGTTCGACGGAGGCTTTTGCACTGCGACTGGGTACACTCACTCTCTGCAGCCCGGGATTGGGTAATTGGCGGGCGAGGGGCAAAAAGGCGCGCGATATTTTTCTGAATTACAATTGGTTTTCTTGTCCGGTTAACGGAAGTCAACTTTACACATTGCGTAAGGAGGTCGAAATTATTTTGCTCCACGTATGCGTAATTGCTTAGGCATGTCCTTTGTGGTGCTACCGTGAATTTATTGGATATTTTCTTTTTCTCGAGGAATGAAGAATTTTACGTGAAAGCGATAAAAATCTCGTTAGATTTTCATCTTAATTGAATTTGAAAGGGGAAAAAGCTTGATCAAATTTACGAGTTTCTAAAATTATACATTAAGTGTTTATCCGACGCGTATTGTTTCGAGAGATAAGAATCTTCGGTCGACGTTAGATTTTCTCACGCTTTTAACAAAAATTATCCTTCAGCAGTTTTATGAATCGCCTTTCTTGGATGGAATAACAATTGCAGCATATCCCGTATTCCCTAATTAAACTGTCGATGCTTGACGAGTAATGCCCACATTTTGTCCAGTAATGGAGCTGGGGATTAAATTTTACTCGCAGCAGCAAAATAGTCAGTGAAATTTCGCGTCACCTTTTCGAGAAAGTAACTAAAAAGTCACGAATAAAACTTCGGGAGAGAGAAAGAAAAAAAGCTTACGAGCACTTCTCGAGCCTGATGGTCTGAGTGTGCTCCCCGGTGTTGATGATGTACTTCCAGACACCGGAGGCGGCGCGTGCCAGCTGTGGTCTCGCGTACTTCACCAGTGATGGACACGTGAATGCCTCCTCCGTATTCTCGAATGGACCATTAAATTCGTACTTTCTGCAAATAAAGGATAAAGTTTAATTTATGTTTTGGATGCATATTCGTAAAAATCAACCGACAAGAAATGTAAGAAAAAAAAGCGCGACACGCGAAGTAAGAGTTCATTCTTCCCCGTCAATGCGTTTTACGGATTTTTTCAAATTTATTGACATGAATTATTTAAAATATATTCGTGGAAAGTGCAGTTATTCAGTTTATTGCACACTCCGGGATAAACGCTCAATAAAAATTTATTTTATGTAACAAATTGATTAACGAGGTAAGATAAAATAATTCAAGAAACATATCGCACTGCAGAAAGTAAAGCTCAAATTATTCTTTTTACAGTAAAGTGGAACTTTCTAAACGCATAATTTTTTAAATATTCTAACTTACTGCTCTCTCATTTAAAAAACAAAATTATTATACATAATAAGCGAAAGAATTTCTTTTCTTAACTTATCGCACAGAAAAATATAAATATTTAAGAAATATCAAAACGAGCATATTCTACGAGCCTAGCGCCTGTGCACCAGCGACCCGTCGTACACGAGGCACCACCGGTGCCTCAGCCTGCCAGGCGCAACGATCTCACGCTCACCTCTTGATCTCGTTACTCTCGAAGCGGTTCTCGTATCGCTTGTCGTATCTGTTGTCGTAGCTCGTCTTGTAAGAAGACTGGGGGACGTCATCGTCCTCGGCGAATCCGCTGTCCTGAACTTTGAGGTCCGTTAGCAGTGCCGCCACCATTTCTTTGTTGCTGCGAATGCTGCGCATTATCGCCTCCCTGGTGGGAAAAAAAAGCGGGGACAATGTAAACAGACGATCGAAAAACGGACTGGCTGTCGGTCGCCCCGCGCAATTGGGTTGCTCGCCGTTAGACAATCCCCGTTCGGTTCTTTGTCGCTATCGCCGCGAGTTATAGCAGCTACGCTCTTTTTGTGGTCGAATGGAACGTCGACGTTGAATAAAGCAGCTTTTGTACCGGACCTTTTGTAATTTGTCGTCCGAGTATTCTGTCGTCTTTGCAGGTTTGAGCTGTGGCTTTCACAATGATTTGTTGACTTTTCGAAATTGAAGTGTGAATCTTTTATTCGGGACTGTTTTGTACACGTGTTGCGGTTTACACTGACAGATAGTTTATGAAATGACGGCAAGATTAGAATTCAAGAGAAAAAGACATCACTGTAATTTACTCGTCAATTTATCTAAGTTTCCATTAAAACCTATACAGCTTATTAGTAAAAGGTATACTTTCTTTGCCGACTAATCTTGCAAAAAATCTATTAAACTTTTCATCCATCAATCAAGAAATATTTTCTTCACGAATTTAACTTATTACTGTACATACTCAATTACGCAGCTGCGATTTATTCATAAAAATTTGAAAACAGTTATTAGCAAGCCACAATGGCTTTATAGAAAAGCTGCAATACCCACATTATTAAAATAACTTTCTACGTCAAATTACTCGCGATAAATTGAAACCGACCGTAGTAATAAACATCTGCATTTAGTTACTTCGTTGCCGCTTCCTAGAAAGGAATCCATAGTGTTACGGACGCGAGAAAAGAAACCCGCGCCTCGTGCAACGCCGGCGCATAAAACGTCCACGGTTAAGGCGAAAAAAAAGTGAATCGACGACAAACGACCGAGCGGAAGAAATTGATCGATGACTGCAACGGCGCCGAGTGTCAATGTCGGTTTTTCCAAACGGCCGTTATACTTACATGGGATAGTCGACGGCCTCCAGGCAGACGGTCTTCGAGAAGAAAGTGCACTCGCTCTCGGTGGGCGCGCGCTTCGGGTCCGAGGGCCGGCGCGTGGACCCGCGAATCCCGGGGCGCTGCGGCTTATCTGCTAATCGAGGTAAAAAAAAAGAATCAGTTACCGTTTGTTTGAGGCGACGATTTTTTTTCTTGCTTCCAACGCGTCGTTTTTTTTCGCTCGCTCGATTTTTCGTCCGGTGAAAGAGTTCGAAAGGGGAGCAATTATCGGTAATGGGCGCCGCGACGGCTATCGGCAGAGGGACTTTTATTTTCTTTCGATTTAATCGCCGGAACGCGCGCCGCGCGCTTCTCGATAGAGAAATTTCAAGGAGGCGGCGTTCGGTTTCGTTCAACGAGATAATTCGTGGCGCGATTTCCACTAGGCCTCCCTTTCCTTCCTTCTTTTTTTTTTAAAAGCTTTTATTCAAATTCTTCTTTTTTCATTCCCGTAAGTAAACGATGATGAATCGATCGGCGATCGCGTTCGCTTTCGATTGGAAACTCGAACGTGAAAAATCGTGGTGACGGTGTCGGTGACGCGCGTGTTTGATTAATGATTTGATAGGAGGTGAGAACGTTTTACGAACATTTTGGAAAGCGCAGTCGCGTTCAATTTCGGTAAAACGATTTCGGAGGATAATGACGGGAGATGTTGCATGAGCGGAGGAAACAATTTGTATCAGTACCATTTCTGGGGAATTCACTGATTTACGTAAGACAGTGTGTTATTACGTCTGAAGGTGATTTATTTAAATTGCCGTGAAAAATTATTTAAATTTCGGATGATTTTGCTTGAAATAATAACGCGCCCGTGAGTGATGCAAAGTGATGTTATTTTAAGTGATTCCTATGACTTTTCACCGTTTACGCTAAACTTTCAATTCTTAGTTATATTTGCACGATCAGTATTAGAACTGCTTGAAAAGTGACATTGTATAATTTACGTTTTCCTTTCGGTTTGACTTCTAATAATATACTGTCTAGTTACATGTAACTCGTTTCGAAAAAAAATTTGAAAAGGAGTCTGTTTAAACAGAAACTATTCTCTGGATAAATTTATACAAAAAAAAAAATTATTATTGTCCTATAGTACTTTTTCAAATCAATCAATTAAATAAAGTACTAAATAATCGATAAAAAAAAATTTCCGAAACTGTTTAAACGTGACCTAACACCAATCTCACTCGAGCAAATAAAATAGAACGTCAATGCAGAAGAGAAGCCTCACCTGAATAGACATTTCTCCGGTTGACGGAAGAGCGCCTGGTGGGCAGCGTGTAGTAGGGCCTCCTGCGGTAGCCTCCGGCGATGCCGGCCCTCAGCTCCAGCGCCTAAATCAGAAGCCCCGCCATGAAATAAAAGGACAATAGGATAAGTCTCATTCTAAAATCGCGCGGTGAGCCGTGAAACTCGGCGGAGAAAATCGCGCGAGCGCACTTGCCACGCGCTAATTGCTGGTCAGAATGGAAAGTTCTCTCTCCTTCCGCGGGGCCGATGTGTGTCGGCGATATAAATGCAAAGGGGAGAATAATCCGATTGTGCCGTGCGAAAGTCCATTATACGCTATTGCCGCGTGCGAAAAACTGCATCGACGGATGCGCGCTTCCTACCGCCCGTTTTTGGGCAACAGCGACGATTGTTCGCGGTGCGTTGCCTTGCGTTTCTTTCTGACGCGGTGAGAAGAGCGAGTGAAATGTCGATCGACTGTTTGTTAAAGGCAATTGAGAAAACAAATTCGGTCCTAATTGGATCGTAAGGCGAGTATTTGACGGTTGGGCTATTGACCTTTGTTACGAAACACGAAGAATAAGACTTTATAATGGAGTGTAATAGACTTGTAGCTTGTTAAAAAAAAGATAATAGTAGGATCTATTCTTCCGATTCACATTTGATCCTTTATTTTATTATAGAAACTCAATTACGTGTAGTTTTCTGGCACTAAAGAATTAGGAAGTCTTGGCTATCACGAAATCAAAGTAACAACTTTTTTACGGTCTATTATTACTATACTGATGCGTAACTATTATTTTTTCTCTCGTTATGTATAATAAAAGTGGAACTCCAGGCGTTAGGAGTTTCACCACGAAAATCTTAATTCGAGCAATTTAATATTTCATCCCGGCCGAAGTGTTGCAATTTCGAAAAGCGCGGCGCGTCCGTCTCTGGGTCATCTAGTTTTCGTTTCCTTTTCCTCCCCACCTCAGCGACGGCGCAGATTCCCTGTGTTAATAAAAGAAGGCGGTCGAAGTGGGAACCTTTACGGGCGAAAAGGCGACGTTTAATAAGACTGAAAGTAGTATAACGACCGGCGGCTTATTAAGCGCTCGCCTTATGTACGAAAAAAGTGAAATTTTTGAATTACCTCTTTAATGGTCCGTCGGGGGATACATAAAATAATTTTGACACTTAATTATCCACATAAATATGGCATTATCGAGCCCCGGAGAGAAAGGACTTTCTATCAATATATTATACATAACTTCCACGACCTGTCGGCCGATTTCGATTATTATTACTATTTATAAAAATTTACGATGCCTGCCACGACGTTAAATTTGTAAAGGCCATTTTAGGCTTCGCGATGAACATTGCCAATTTTAGAGATATGCACAATATTCGCTGATCGGTCTTCGTTAATTTTTCGTCGGGTGATGGGAGCGAAGATCGAACCGCAGATCGATTGCAGTAATTAAATTATTCTGAGAAGTTGCAACACCAAAATCTGACCCGAATGATCTCGAATATAAAAAAAAGTCGATCTTATTTCGACGAGACGCGGTGCAGGGACAAAAAATAAGGGAAAGGCTGCGTACCTCGGGCAGTTCCTCGGGTTTGTCGGCGTCTTCTGCGTCGGAGAACGTCGTATTGTCGGCCACTCCGAGACGCGAACGTGCCTCCACCAGAGATGCGTTGGCGGAAATCTGAGGAGTGTGGCAAAGTTGCTATTAGCGATTTTCCCCTTAAAAATTATGCAATGTCATTGATGATATGTGATTTTCCGCAATTTAGTCGATTTTTCTGGCCAAGGATTAAAAATAATCGATTTGACGTTCACAATTATTTGAGACAATTGATAATCAATACTTTGGATCGAGAAACAAATAATTGTTTCCTTGTAATCTGATAATGAACAGAAGAAATAAAAAAAATTTGTACTACTCATGATTATAAAAAAAACTGCAGTAGGTTAAAGAAAACGCTACTTTATAATTATAAAAAATCGTATTTACGTATTTTATGAGTAAGTTTAATTCATGAAATATGTAAATACGAATACATTTAAAGTGAAATTACATTAATACTGTATCATACAGGAAAAGAGTAAACAAGGTGGAACTATGCAAATGATGATCATGGCGTTAAAAAATCGGATGTTTCGACTTACACTGAATACGGCATCACGAATATTGATATTGCTATTAGTTAACGATTCATTGCTCACTTTTAACGAAGTGGAAATCTCTTGCTCCTCATCTTCCTCCAATTCAAGATCCACATTCTCTCCGTCCTTTGCGGCTTCCTCGGTCCTGGATGCCTCGATGCTCGACGTTACCGTGAGCGTCTGCTCATCGCATCCAAAAAGAAAAAGCGTCTCTCATTTAGTATCCGCATAAAATATCGGTGAAAGTTGACTCATAAAAACGTAGATTTTTCCAAGTTTCCGGAAAAAAAGGGGAGAAAAAAAAACGAGTTCGATCTCATAAACCGAACCAACACCGGGAAATATGCATCCGCGGCCGAGATGAACTGACCCACTAAACGCGCTTACACAGCTGGTTTCACTGAAGATCGTTTTGAAAAAAAATCATCGCGGCTGCACCGAACACCCATTCCCGCCAAACTAAATGCCACACTAAAAGTGTAACTTATTTAAAAGCAGAAATAAAAAGAAGATGATCCCCCTCGCTCGTAAAATCCGCGGGCGTGACGCTCATTTACCAGTAGCAGCAGGCCGGCGGCAGCAGCGCAGATCCTCATGTTTGCGGCCGGTGCCGGCTCAGGCCTGGCGATCCTTCCACCTCCTCCTGACGCTTGCGCGCGCAAAAAAACGAAGTCCCAGCGAAACAGAACAACCGACTGCGGGTCCCTTGCGGCGTGCGTGGTGTCGCGCGACTGTGTACACACGAAAGCTCAGCTCAGCTCGGGGGCACGACTCGCCGGCCGCCTCATCTCGCTCTCGACTAAGCGCGCAGCTCTCGCGCGCGCGCACCTGCTCCCCAAGTTTTTGTAGGTCAAAAATCCGCGGCCGTCCACGCGCCGCCGCGGATGATGTCTCCCGCCGCTGATGCGTACGCGCGCGCGGCTGGGGAGGCTGACGCCGCCGCCGCCGCTGACCGAGAAACGCCGCAGTGAAAGAGAGACCGAGCAGGCCGAGAGGGAGAAGTCGGCCACCGGGAGAAGAGATGTAACCCCACTCTCCGAGAGCCAGGAGCGACGGGGAGCCGGCTAATCTTCGCTTCCGAGCTGACGCGCTTCCTTCCGAGCGCGTAGTCTTAGCGGATTTCGGGTTCGAGGGGACGGGTGGAGAGCGGAAATTACAATGAGGGATTTGATTTTTTTTTCTTTTTACGTTAACTTAGCGTGTTAGATTTGATTCACAGTTTTTCGATTTGGAGGATGACTGCTGGGTTTTTACGGGTTAGTAATTGGGGTATCGATTTTGAGGTTCGACGATTTTCGTTTTACGTGGAGGAATTTATTGCTAACGGTTGTCTATATAGAAGTCATTAATTTTTTTAGGGTATACTGCTGCTGTTTATTATTTACGTGCAAAATATTTAAAAATTAATGAAAGAAACAATTAATATTGTTTTTTTTTACGTATTTATTTTATTTATTTCAAAAGCTTTTAATTAGTCCTTATTTAATTACATTGTAATAAGTAAAATCTTATTGCAAAATTATACAAATTTTGTTGCATTATTTTATTTGCTTTTTAGAAAAATAGAATTAGAATTAAAAAGATAAAGCGTCACCGTTTTTCTTGATTTTCGTAAAATTCGTGAACGAAAGTAGGTACTAAAGTTGATAAATTTATTACAATGATAACATTTTCCTAATTAATGCAACAAGAAAACTTACTTTTCGTTATCTACCATGCGGTATGCACATCAAAACATTTTCACTTTTATCTAAAACTAATGTCATCCACATCACTATTAGCTTATAAACGATAATGGAAATGTATTTCATTGATCTGCCAGAATAATTAAAAGCTCGGCATCGATTACCAGCCATGAAAATTTTCTTAAAATAAAACCTGTAAAACCGCACTCGCCTGAGAACACCGCGATAAATCTACTCCGCGAAAAAATTTTCGTTGCAAATTAATTAACCCGAACTCTCGAGGCTCTCGCGGTTTTTCTAGCATTTTCCAGCGGGTTAATTTGCTTCTCACTCCACTTTGCCGAAGGAAAGTGCACACTCTCGGCGGGCCTTCGACAGGAGTCAACGGGCTAAGGATTCTCACTTTCAAAGTCAAGGTGACGCTTTCCAAGGCCTCGGATTCCCCGCTCACCTACGCACTCCTCGCCGGGCTCACGCGCCTCCACGAAAGTTCCGTAATCCAACTCTTTAATTCCCATATTTATGACGGCTCCTCGCTCCGCCTCCGCTGTATTTACGCCGGCGCCGTTCGTTATTTATTCGGAATCGGGTCGGTTTCTGCGGCTCCTCACCGCCGGTAATCGTTCGCCGCGTTTGATTCTGTGTTTTTTTTTCGCCGAAAGAGGAAACAGAAGGTTTTTTTTATTACGACGAAGAAAATTGGAACAGTGGACTTTCTTTCACGCAAAGCGATAAAGTGGGACGAAAAATATGGTGATGTCGTCCGTTGTCTGACTGATCGACTTGAGTACAAACGCACAGGAAGATCACACTGGTTGTATCATTTCATTGTAAGTGCGTATCTCCAGCTGAGAGTCCTTTTTTGTGAATCTTTTTCTCACTAGTCTAAACGATTATGGTAATAAGTAACGCAGTCAAACTGCAGCAAAGCGTGAAAAAACCTACACGCTCGCGGGTATTTTGTGTTCCAGCCCCTTTCACGAAGGAGGATGAGTTTCACCTTATTAATAATTTCGTGAAAAACGATCTCGACCCTTCGGGGAGCAGCGCGGGCTTTCGAGCTCGTTAGGGAACAATCGGCTTTGCACGCGAACAAACGAAATGTCTTTTTAATTAGACCTCGCTCGGAGTCAGAGCGCAAAAAGCCGAAGAATCGAACGTTTAATGTATTCAGCGAAAAAGGAGTCGGGGTCCCAGGCCAATTAATTTCCATAAAGACCATCGCGAAAGTAACAAACAACAAAAGGCCGAATATTATTAGCCGTGTGAATCCGCACCGGGAAGAAAGGAAACGGCCGTTGCGACATTTTTACTTTCTTTTGGGAAAGGCCAATGGCCCGCCGAAAAGCACAGCCGCTGACACGCGCATTCAATAACCCGTCGTTCGGTTTAACTGCTCGAAAACTCAAAAACCACGT
>JAXIUT010000009.1:10539600-10569716 GCA_035586675.1 Eurytoma californica | reverse complement strand
GAGATATTTTATTTAAATAAATTAGTAATTTTTAGTCCCGTAGGAGATAAACAGTTAGCTTTTAATTTTTAAAGTTTCATTTAAAAAAGTTAAAAATATACTTTAATGAATTCTCACTATATCGGATTCAAAATGAATTCATCAATAATAAAGGATTATAGTGAACGTAACGTCAAAAAACTTTCTTTCGTCAAAAGAGATCATTTTTATTCAAAAATGATAATTTACGTCGTAATATGTAAATAATTTGAAATTTTGATTAAAAAAATGCTTTACTAAAAAAAACTCGTATAACTACTATAATATTTAAATTAAAACTTTAAAATCAGAGAATTAATAAATATTAAAAAAAAAAAAAAAAAAAAATGTTTGTAATGTTTTTTCTTTATAAATATTATAAATTTTTTTGTAAATTATAATAAGGGTTTTTTGCCCGTTTAAAATAAATAAAATAAAAATAAAATAAATTTATTTAAATAAAGCACAAAAATGAAATTAAAACTACATTACTGTACAAAAGAAATTCTTCGTCACAATAAAATTCATGGTAAAAGAACTACAAGTCCGAACATCGAAAGATTTCTCCAAGCAGCGCGGACCGATTCATTTTTCCAAACGCATGTATAATACGCTCAGTAGCCGGTGTAAGCAGGCGAAAATCAAGAAGGAGGGGGGTCTAATTGCGCGTCAGTAGCCTGATTGCCCGGACAATCAGGGACAGCGCGGCGTCATGCAGCGTCGTCTTGTCATCGGCGCCTCGCCACCGACCCCCCTTCATTTTTCCTTCCTCGGCGCATAATGGAGAATCTCAACGGTACACTTTCTAGCTCGCGATTCTCCCATCATTTGTGGCCCTCCCCACCGCCGACGCGATTTCGCAACGCGCCGCACGTACACGCGCGCAATTACAAAGGCATTATTTACTTTCGTATACGCGCTCCCTAGCGCCTTCTTTTTCCCTGCCTTTTTGTCAGCCGCTTTGATGGCTTTTCTCAGCGTTTATTCCTACGCGGAAAGTTACGGTGTTGGGGCGGGGAGGGGGGAGGAGGTGCCCGAGCCGCGCCAGTGGAAACAGGCGCGGTGTAATAAGCCTGAACAAACATTAGTAGTAAGAGTACAATGCCGGTAGGACGGCATATGGTTTCGAGGGAAGAGTGACTTGTCGGCTACAATTAATTCCGTCCGACGCTTTTATCGTTAGACCGTTTCGAATGGTAAAAAGCCTCTCTCTGCTGTATTTATAATCCGTGACAAATGCAGATGATAATCTGTCAATCTCTTTAGAATCAGTTTGACAGAGCCTTCGCGTGCTTTTTGTTAGTCATTAATAAAATTAAGCTAATTTTAAGAGAAAAATTTCACGGAATGAGAAAGTATTCAAAAAATGTACCTTGGACAAAAATTATTTTTAGTAAGTCTAAAAATATTATTGAAAAAATCGTCCTGCAGTATTTGTCCTGATTCTATTTCCATATAACCACAGAGTAAAATCAACAAAGTCTATTTTTAAACATATTCCATTATAAGTAAAGAAATAAAATGTCTTTTCAGCATACATCCAATTATATTTTATGTTTTATAAGTCTCCTTATTACAAGTAGTCGCACGTACGGACATCCGCCTTACAATTTTTGCGCTGAACTTCATATAACCGTAATGACATAAATAAATTTCTATCGTGATATAATTAATGCAAAGATTTACATTTGATACTTAAATATTAAGTAAATCACGCATACTCATTGCAAAATAAAAAATAATACGCGATAAAAGCGTAAAATTTATAGGAAAGATGATTAATTAAGGCAGTAAAAAATAATTAGACGGCAAGGTCCGATTAATGAGTCGAATAACGAAGCATCGATGTTTGCCAAGTTCTCACCGGGTGTAGAAACGAAAAGGCCCCGATGTAGATCAGCGCCGCGATTTTCACGGACTATCGTGGTGTTACAACAGGCTCATTATAATACAGCGCGATCGTTATCGCAAGCCGCGTGTAAACTCGTGTATTCGAAAAAGCCGCGCGGATTAATCACGGCGGCGCGCGATTTCGAGCCGTCGCCGTACGATTCAATTAATTTCGTCGAAAGTCACCTTTTGCGCGACGCCCGCTCGATTAATTGCGCCGCGCTCCGGCTCCTTTCGCAAGCGTTTGTCCTCTCCGCGCGCGAAACGGAACGAAACCCCCCGGTACATTTTCCCCCCCGTGTTTACGTAAATCACTCGATCGCCCGTTGCAGTGAGTTATGATAAAAAGCGAAGCGAGCGGCGCGGGTATTCATCGATTTCCCCGGCGATATACCCGGCGATAGCGATCGGCGACTTTTCTCGGGCGCGGAACTTCATTGTTCGATCGCGCGCTACCCGTCGCCTCCTTGGCACCGTTTTCGCCGGGCGGATCCGCCTCCGGATCGAAAATTTACTGTCGGGAGGCAAACAGAGCGCGAGCCCGTTTATGAATATCGCGCGCGCAATTGCGCCGGACGAGAGGCCGGGGCTTATCGCCGCGCGGCTTTTCGAGGGTGCAGGCTCGCGACCGATTTATGAACTCGAGAGGAGTTACTTTACGGCGAGGTGATTGCCGGTTCTGCCGAGATAAACTGTGGTAGTTCCAGGGAGGGATTAAGTTTTATTGGCGGATTTTTTTATTATCTGCGGGTGATGAGTGCGATCATTATACTGGGTGTAAATTTATTCGCTGATTATATGTAATCACTATAGTTAATAAGGGAAATGATTCACGTGGATGTTTTCGAAATAAATTGCAAACATTTTAATTAAATGCGGATCAAGTATATCAAATACATTGAAGATTAGTATCTATAAATGAAATAATGTTAAAAACATTGTATAAATTTACATCTGAAGTGTAGATAAAGAAAAAGTACATTATTTTTCAAAATATTTAATGACTCGCATCGTGGCACTTGAATAAAAATCTGCATGCAAATGACGTAAACAACGATAAAATCAGAATTCATCGACTATTGTTTCATACACATATACGCGCCATCGACTGATTTTCATCCTGAATACAAAATCAGTCTACGAACGCACCGGCATCTGCATGTTAACCGTTTAATCCGGTTTCTCGCTAAAGCAATATTCCCCCCGTCTCAACTCTCAACTCGCCGATACTTTCTTGAGATTTCGTCGGCGATAAGCGAAAAATAAAAGGAGAGCGCAGGAATGACGCACGGCCGCGCGCGCGAATCCCGCCAGTGATACGCGGGAGCGCCAATTCGCGCTCGATAATCACCGTATAAGGTGCACGCGCGCTTTGTTCGGCCGCGCGTTATCGCGCCGCGGGATCGGGCAGCTTTTCTCGCGAATCGGGGCGCACGCGTGTTTCACAATGGCGCTCTTACTTCGGCGCGAGCAATCATTTGGAAAGCTAACAATTTGCGATTAGAAATACGCGCGCAATTATTACGCTGGCCACCGGC
The DNA here is from genome assembly GCA_035586675.1 of Eurytoma californica. Lineage (NCBI taxonomy): Eukaryota > Metazoa > Arthropoda > Insecta > Hymenoptera > Eurytomidae > Eurytoma > Eurytoma californica. The sequence goes on along the minus strand of JAXIUT010000009.1, from coordinate 10,566,270 downwards.
GCCGCGCGTGACCTTGTTACTTTCGACGCGCGATTAGCCGCATCACGCGGGATTCAAACTACTGCCCGGTCGAGCTGATGCGGCTAATTTGCTCAAAATATTTTATGAGAAATGTGCGCGCAAGTCGTACCTTTAAGTAAGAAGCAACGTTTATTTGTGGATGTTAAGGAACGAGGTTGGAATAAAATTAGGGTTTCAAAGGGAACGTGGAAAGACGTGTGGTCACTTTGAGTGGGAAAAAGTGATAAATTTAAAAAGAAGGACTCTTCTATTTAAAAGGACGAAAATGGACGACTTGCAAGATTCTTCTGTTTCTATTTCAGTGAAATGAATTCGCTTGTCAAATCAGACGTAATTTAGAAAAATATTAATTAATAAATTTAAATAGGATTTTTTTTTTCATAAGAAAATGTTTTTATTAATTAATGGTTTGTTAACAAAAAAATGTTAGTATGATAATTTATTTTAAAGTTTGAACTTGAGTTGAATAATGACATTTATACTTTCGTTGGTGGGTTTTGCTTATTCACCGCCAGGTGGAAGTGACCAGTTTGTGTACGAATGATAAGTTGGACACTTCAAATATTTACAAGACCACCGCAACATCTGGGTTGCAGAGTCTTTCTTAATTAAATTGATGGTGTAAGTTCCATAATTCCCGATTTCTTTTATTTTACAACAGAAATAATAATATCTTTCAATGGAAATTCTTATTATTCTTCAGATGACCAGCATAATTATTATAATTAAATTTAAGCACATCTTATTTTTAAACGAATTTTAAAATTTTAATGTGACAACATAATTATTCGTGAATTAGTCCTACGAACTTAATAATTATAATTAGCTTGTGAAAAAAGTGAATAAAATATAAAAGAGATGCTTTATGTAATCGTAGAAACTCTTACCTCGACTAACTCGAAAAGTTTCTTTATTCTCAAAACACTTATGGCATATATCTGTAATATCAACCATCTAATAAAAGTAAGATCACCTGCCTAGACAAAGTGTTCCTTGAGCAACCCGCGAAACAGCTTACACACTTAACTTAATTTAAAAATTCCGCACAAACCTCCAGAACAACAGATATAAAACAAAGTTACCTAAGCGAAGGCAGCAGCACCACCAACTCTTGCCAATTGGCCACCGGCAAAATCGCCTGCGTCTCTTCCGTAGCGCGCGTAACCCGCGCTAGAAAGCGAGAGCCCCGATCGCGCGACGTTTTCGAGAAAAGCAGCGGACACGTCAAAAGACACACGAGAGTCCAGGCCTGCACTACCCGATGTCGCTCAGTCGTTTTCGGCCGTTTTCACTTTCAGCCGGAAAAGCTCGCCCGCGGCCGAAGATGGGCTCGTTATCTTTATTAAACCGCTCGCGCCGATACATATTCAACGCGCGCGCGCGCGCCATTTGAATACAGAGCGGCGGGGAGGAGGCGCCCGCTTGAGATTCCCGGCGCGCGGCCCATTAAACCGGCCCCGACGTCTGATTGACGTAAGACTCGGATTTCCGAGGCTCGCCCCCGCGGGCGCCCTTAATGGACAGCCGCGTCGCCGCGCCATTGTGAGTTGAAAGGGGTATGGATGCGCGCGCCGGCACTAAAGAGGATGCTATCGTCCGTTGCTTAGAAGAAAATTTCGCCGGCTGAGTTATTGCGCGACGTGGAAAGTGGCGATTTGTGCACCGCGCGTAACGAGGGGATCTTTAATTAAACTTTTTTGTCGGGGGGGCATTAAATTTTTTGGACATAAATTTGCGTGGATTTTTCCTTTAAAATCGATTTACGTCGGCTGTAAAGATCGCGATGCGCGCACATGTGATTTCGAAATTTTAGAAAACAGTTGTAAATTATTGAAGGATAAAAGTTATCCGAGAGAAGGATATTTTGAAAAAAGTGTGACCTATTTTATGTTTTAGGGAAATACAGTCGATGCAAATATATTAGCATTTCTGAAAATATAAAGTGCTCGTAAAAATTAAAAGCCAATTACGAAAAACGTCTCTTCAAATTAACCCTTTCTTATGAATTATTAAAGAATTTTTGGTGTCCACAAGAATGTCAGGACACGCGTGCTACAAGGCAGACTGACAAATCGACTGTATACATCTATGATTCTACTTTCTTCTGTTTAAGATATATAAAGCTTATTATTCTTTTCTTCACTTTCTTCCAGTAAAAAATTTTTCAACTTAAACATTTTTCATTGTACTGTACGTATAATCTTAGTATTTATGTCCTTTGCATAAAAAATAATGAGCCTAAAGCTGTAATATTTTTCAAATAGCTGCAGTAGCATCCTGAAGAGTTATGAGCCAGAGGCTTCTCTCTCAATTAATTTTCTGTTTCTCTATCTACAAAAATGTACTTCTCCAAGGTTTTTCATTTGAATAACGATAGTGTATTGTGTCCTCAGATGCCTTCCTCTTTATCAGAAAGACCTTACATTGTAAGTAACGAATCTGCGCTAAGTAGATACATTCCAAGACTAGCCAGACATACTTGACATTTTTGTTTATTACAAAGCAAATGCTTACCCAAACATCTGCATCTATCTGCGGAAAAAGGAAATACGCATGCAAATACGTATGCATATTGACGTCATCGTTTAATAAGATTCATTACGCGGTCAAACCAGTCACCGCATGACCAATTATAGGAAAACCAGTTGACTCAATAATTATCGCGAAAGTTCATTTATAAAATCTGGCGCCAAAGGGCCAGCTCGTCCATCAGAAAAATCAGCCATCCGCCGTGAACCCACCGGGCGGCTCGAACCTCCGCTTTCTCGCAAAATTTTTCCCGGCGACCGCCGGCCCGTAACGACGTCCGCGCGCCGTGCGTCTCTGCCCGCGGGATTTCCGGAATGCGATCCAATTTGCGGTAACGACCTCGCGCGCGAACGCACAAAAGGGCCCCGGGATTGAATCGTTACCCGGCGCGGCGAGAAAAAAGAAGGCCCCCTCGAAAACGCGCCGGCGGTAACGAGCTCTGCCCGGCAAATTTCCGATTCCGCCGGACGGATAAACGAGGGGGGGCCGCGCGCGAAAAATCGCGACTCGGCCGGACCACTGTCAACGGCGATATTTTACTCTCGCATTGTCCCGGGGGTTTCCTCGAAAGCGCGCGAGTGCGTTACACTCGCCGCTATTTCTTTTTATCGTTCACCGCTTCGCCCGTTTTATAGGTGACGTTAATGCGCCGGGAATAAAACGCTTACGCGGATAGGTTTTAGAGTACGGTTTAGAAGCGCCTTTTCCGCGCGTCGTGACATTTTTATGCGACGCAATAAAACCTCGATATTCGTTTATCTCTTAATGTTTTGGACTTTATTTTTCTTTTGCTTCATGGGATTTTCTCTTGTGTAAAATTTTAATGATTTTGCACGTGCGTTTAGAAAACATGAATTAAAAGCTAATTTTTTTTAATTATCGACAATGGTAGCGAACTTTTCCTACAAAATTAACGTTACGAGGACTTTAAAAAGTTAAAGCAGCCAATTACTCTATTAGGAAGTGAGTCATTATTACATATAACGGAAGAAATTAGAACTAATTTAATATTTAACAGTAGAGAAGTATGTTTGTTCAACTTTCGAGAAATCTCTATATAATTCCTTCCCGTATTTTAAAAAGCCGTGAGCATTTTATTCGTTATCAGCAATAACGATCGGTCGAAAGGAAGGTAAATACTTTAAAAACGCCTACGAGAAAGAAAGTGTAACGAACGCACTAACACCGTCATCCTCGTATTTTTACGTGCTCCGCCAATTAGCGACCTTGCACAAAAAAAAAGGAAGAAGGCGAGCCTCGCTCGAAGGGAGAGAACTTTCGCTCGATTTTTTTTTTACACTTGCAGCGTCGACGTCATTATTTCGCCGCGGCGAGGCCGGTACCGTTAACAGGACTCTCGCGAAATCGTGAGTGGCTCGCCGAAGGCCGGCCGGTCGTCAGCCCGCGTGCGCTCGCGCCGATTGTCTGCCCGCGCTAACGGAATCGCTGCTCTCGTAACAACGCCGAATTCAAGCGAATCTCCTTAATCCCCGTGTTTGCCGCCTACTCGACGAAGTACCGTACCGCGACTCCGGAGTGGACGCGGAATTTTACACTCGACACATTTTTTTTTCAGTCGAGGAGTGAAACAAAACCCACTTTCGGATGAATACGCGAGCGCCTTTTCCCTTTCGCGGCTATTAAGAACAAAATAAGAGACGTCCGTGAGAAAGTGATTTGTGATTTTAAAAGCTGACGCTAATTGGCGAAGTAACGTTTTTCGCCGAAATTTTAACGACTCGTTGATTTTTTTGGACTCCTGAAAGTACTTCGCTGCGAGTAAATATTTCAGCGCGTGATTTTTAATTGAATTTACATTCGATAAAAATGCCCTAATGACTTCTATATTCGAGATATCAAACAGCGCTGGCGCGTAGAAGTACATTTTCCTACATTCGTTCGAACAACATTTTTCGAAGTACGTACATCTCGCAAGTGCACTTTTAATCTCGGACGTGAGTAATGATCGCTTAAGAGTGAATAATACACGTAGATGCGAACGGTACTACTATTACCGCGATGCGTCACGATAGCTTACGATGCTTAATAGCGAAGCGCGCCGTACATCATTTATCTACTATAGATCGGAAGAGCGCTTGAGGAGGCTGAGCTTGGCATTGTTGCACGAGAGCCGAGGGAGTTTATATTAATGATGGGGTTTTTTTAATTCGTGTTGCGGTCGGAAAAATGAGAAATAATGCGAGATTTTTCAAAAATATACGATAACATTTTACTCACAAAAGTTTCCTAAATACAGTATAAAGTACAGCGTTACATTGTTTTTTTTTTACAATAATGTTTTTATTTTCATTTGTACGCGAATCACAATGAGGTTTTTCGTTTTCAGTGGACGGACATACAGTTGCCGATCGGTCGATTACCTAAATTGAGCTTATGCAAAGATACTCCAAAAAAAAAACGGATAATAATGTAAGTGTAAAAACTAAGTAAAACATCAACTGACAAAAGTGGAGCTTTGATCAAAATATAATAATAATTAAAATAATAATAGTATTGATAATAATTGTAATAATAATGATAATAATAACGATTATTAATGGAGAAGAAACGAATAAATGTTAGCGACTTGATCTCTGCTCCAGATGTGTCGAAAGACTAGAATCATTAAAATTAAACGCACGATTAAATCGCATCATCATAATCATTAGATTCTTGCGTTTTTCAATGATACGTTTGATTAAGAGTTTTGAGACCCGAGGCACACTCGTTTACGGTTTATGCAAAGAGTTATCGGCATTATTTGTTTATTTTTTTTTTTTAAGATTTTTTTTATAAATTAATCCGTAAACGAGCGTGTCGCAACGCGCGGTAGACAGAAAGAATTAATAATTAATAGACCGGAAAATGAGTTTTTCCTAAATCTTACATAGCGATCAGAAAGTGTTGCACCTTCGCCGGCCAATAATAAATATACGCAGTAAAAAATAAAGTGTGGAGCATGAGCTTGAAAAAAAAATGGCGCGAACATCACTGATGTCGATACTGTTACTTAAACTAGCGTTTTAAATTGTTACAAAAAAAAAAACTGAAAATACTTGCATTCCTGACAAGCTCGTCGTAAAAAAACGAGTGCAGACGAAACTGTCCTGGCACTCCTATACCGTTTCCTCTTTCTCTCGCTTCCTAATGCCTTTCTTTGGAGAATCTACCGTCTAGTCGACTTGCCTCCGAACGCGACATCTTGGCATGCAGCTTATTCCTTAAATATTTCACGCGCGATTTGCGATTTTTTTTTAAAACATTTTTTTACACGAATACTGAATCGCTAAAATTCGACGTCTAATACAATCAATTATTTTGTTTTCACAAAGAATAGCCTCGATTCTCGAATTTTTTTTCACATCCCCTTCGCGAATAAGTGTGTACTTTACAACGAGGCGAATCCGCTACGCCCGTCGATCCTCAAAAATGGCAATCGTCGAAAGATCCTCGCAGCTTTTGAAACTACAACAATTTGTGTGCGAGCCCGCCGACGGCGCGGGCCTTTTTTTCCGGCAAAGTGTTAAAAAAAATGTACAGAGTGCGGTCAATCGGTGCACTCGGAGGCGAAGCTCTCGAGGTCGACGTAGTGGCCGTTCATGTTGTCCTCGAGCAGCTGGGCGAGGTCGCGCCTGAGCACCTGGAACTCGGGCCTGCGATCGGGGTCCGCGTGCCAGCATCTCGCGATCACCCGGAAGAGCTCGCCGCGACAGTGCGACGGCCGCTCCAGCCTGTAGCCGCTCTGCACGCTGCGCATCACTTCCCTGGCGGTCATGTCCGGATATGGCGTTGATCCTGCATGCATGAACGATCAATTAGTTTATTATTATATGTAGATTTATAAGAGAACATTTTATTAGGTAAACAATAAAGAAATTATTCTTTTTTTAATTCGCACATAAAATAGATAATAAAATCTTTCAATCAAAATAGTCTTTTTAATATAAATACGTGTCTTTATGGAAATAAAACCTTTTTACGGAAAATGTAATTAAAATTTAAATGAGATATATTCCTGTAAATTTAATTTACATTTTTGACAAATGCATGCAACTGATTAACATTGGAGATGAAAGGTAAAAGAAAAATCTAATATTTCTAACTAAAAAGTGAATTATGCATTCGAAATAAGATGGAATTTCCGCAGTGGGTCATTGGGCGATTACGTGGAGACTTTCGTTTTGTGACCGGGATTTGTTGTTGAGTTTAATGAACCGCTTACTCACTTCGAGTGATTTCATTTTTTTCTCGAACACCAACGTGACTTTAATTCATAAATAGCCACTTCGAAACTTTACTTTGAATCAGCACTTCTATTCTCCCCTTAAAAAAAAATGCTATCTGGCTGATCAGAATCAGAATGAGTACAATAAATATTGAAACTAAAATAAATTTAAAAGAATACTAACAAAAAACATATAATTTATGGACAGCGGTGGTATAATGATGAATTAAAAAGCCGATAAAGCGTCCCAAATATAAATTCGCATAAATCTACAACGCGAGAAACAAGCGAAAGTGCCTTTCGGCGTCCAGCCGCGCGTAAATCATTCTAACGCGCGCGAAATTATTTTTAGAACATATAACTGTACAAACCGCCAGCGGACCGCGACGACAAAGCTACGCGTATAATACGCGAATCGTCATCGAGGAGGCGAAAGCGATCGTTTCTCGAGGCGATTTCCAAGAGAGAAAGATAAAAAAAAAAAAGTGAATGAAGTAGCGGTCCTCTCACCGAGCGTCACGATCTCCCACATCAAGATGCCGAAGCTCCAGACGTCGGTCTTGGTGGTGAAGAGGGAGTAGATGAGCGACTCCGGCGCCATCCACCTGATGGGCAGGGCGTTCCGGCCGTGCCGCGTCTCGATTACCTCGCCGTCCTCGTTGGCGAACCTCGACATCCCGAAGTCCGCGATCTTGCAGAGTTTGTTGTGGTCCACCAGGACGTTGCGCGCCGCCAGGTCCCGATGGATGATCTGGAATTACCCAAGGGAATTAGAGACGATCACCGGCTACACGCTTTTTCTAGCCTAGCTGCGGCTTCCTGCTTGCGGATTCTTCGGTAACTCGAGTCAATATACCGCGAGGGACACTTTTTTTTAGAGCTTGTATTACAGGTTTGAAAATAATTGAAAATGGTCGGTGAATGCTCTTTAGGAGTGATAGAGAAATTATTGTACACGATTTTAATGTACTAAGATAGTTATGAGATTTTTATTTCTCATAATGATTTAGAATGTGTTCGTAATGTTTATTGATAATAATTTTATCAGAGGTCTATGATGTTAAAATTGTATATTATTGTTCTACGATTAAGTTTTAAGAGAAATTAAGAGAAATTATTGTACACATTTTAGATGTACTACAATAGTTTTGAGATTTGTATTTCTCATAATGATTTAGGATGTGTTCATAATATTTATTGATAATAATTTTATCGGAGACGCGTGAAGTTAAAATTGTACAATTTCATTCTATTATTAAGTTTTAACACACTTTCGAGATACGAGGTTAATTGAATGTAAATCTTGCAAAGAAGATAAAAGAAAATAATTAAAAATGATAAATTACTTTAAATCATTATAGTTAATACATGCATAAATATTTCACGATTATCATAAATCCATTCGCTCGACCTATTTATATTTTCCGACGTCCTTTTATCATCCAAGAATCGCTTCTTCCCACTTTTCCCCGGCGCAATTTAATCCATTAAAAAATAAAGTAACACTCGCAATTTTTCACTCTCGCAAGAAAAAAGAAAATAGTCGTATAGCCCCTCGGCCATTAATTAATCAATCGCTGAAAAAGTCGCGCTCAAAAGAGACAAGAAAACCCATTACGCCCGGCCCATTAAAAAGCGATACGTCCGCGGCATCATCGGCTCGCTCGATCAATTGAAAAGTCAATCCCTGCGAGGGCAGGGGGAGGGGGGGCATACGCACTCGTACATGCGCGCGTAATTACACCGCGTCGTCCAGAAATAGCCGCGCGCCCGCGAAAGGAGCGCGCGTACCCCTCGCGGCGCGCGACACAATGGGACGCGCGCCCCGCTAACTGGGACAAGGAGCGCGCGGACGGACCGAGAGAGAGAGAAAGGAAAAAAAAAAGCGCGCCGATTGTTATTTATATCGGGATGCCCTTCGCCTGAGACGAGGTGCTGACGCTCGCAGGTGCGCTTAATCGTCGCCGCGCGGACCGTTTTGGTCGCGCGAGAGGCTCGACGAGATTACTACGTTTGGCATCGCTGATTCAAATGCTTGTTGTTGTTTGCACACCGTTGATTGCTTTAATTGGATTTTAAACAGGGCTTCGTATTTGTTTCGTGCCTGATACGGCGGATACTTGAATTTGTTGAGATTTTTGTAATCTTGAAAAGAATAATTTGCAGAAGCAAGAGAAAATAAACTAAGCTGGAATTTTGCGTACAAATGTTCATAATTACTTGTAATTTTATGTTCGGTTCCTTTTACGATTATGCTTTTGTTCGGAATAGCTCCACATTTGACTCTACTAAAACCTACTTCTTTGTCATTCTAATAAAAGAAAACTATAAAAGGCACGCGTGCTTTATCGCCTTAGTTTTTTTTATGAATGAAGCGAGCAACGAAAATATGCGAGCGGCTTATCTAATCGGCAACACCACTACAACCATTTGGAAAATCCACGTAGTCAATGAAACAGGTGAGCACAATAATTTCCGCGGCGCGCGTTACGTGCGATTTAAGCGCGAGATAATGAAATCGTTGAAAGCCCGAGCGATTCTCGAGGAGTAACGTGAGAACGAGCGAAACGTCGGGCAATTATTTAGTCAGCCGGTCGAATATCGATGAGACAACCGGTGAAAATATCATCGCGCGCGTTTCACAACAATCGCGGGCGCACGCGGCGGCGCGCGTGCGCGACGGGCATTTATCAGCGATAACGATCGCCGCGACTTTTAAGACGCGTCAGCGCGCCGGCAGCGATTGTTGTTGCCTCTCTTCTTTTTTTTTTTCTCCGCCGAGACAGAGAGGAGCTCGGCCGCAATAAAAATTACACCTCCGTAATGACTCCGCGCGCGCTAATGGCCCCTCGCCCGAGAAAAATCCTCGCGAGCCGTCCGATCAAAACCGCGACGCGCATGATGACGACTCGAGAGACGAGAAAAAAAAGGAGAAGAGCGAGCAGCATCCGGCGCGAAATCCGAGGGTAAACAGATGCTCGGGTGACGACGGGGGCGGGAGGTGAGGTGAAAAAGAAAACGGCCGTTACGCAAGATTGCACATCCGAGAAAGGCATGGCGCGTTGGTACACGTGTGCATACGGCGGCGGGCTCCCGATATGCATCACGAATGAGCGTAATTACTGTGTTTGTCGTCTCAATTGAAACCCGCCGAGTACGGGAGAGCCTCGCGCGCAATCTCCATCTCGCGCGGGGATGGAGAAATTGCGATGCGCGCATTAATCGCATCGACGTGCCGCATGAGAAATGAGCAGGCGGGAAAAGCTGCGACGAGGGGGGGAAAAAGTCCGAGGGACGAGTGCGCGGAGGTAATGACCGCGAGGGCCGGTCTTCCACCGGGTTCGAAGGTTGTACTTAGGGATTTTTAATTGGACGTAAGCGGCGTGTGGGATTTCACGCGACGCCGGACACGGGATCGGTGGTGCTGCGCGAGGTACACGAGGCCCCGAGGTAGTTGCCGGCGAAAGACGATACGCGTTTTACGTTTTCACGTTGATTAAGGATTGCTTATATGTCCAGGTCTATTATAGGCGACCGATTTTGAAATGCACGGGGCTTTAATTGAAACGGAATGAGAACGGCGTAAGGCTACACTCCGGCTGATGAATCATTCGTAGTTTAATGTACTAATTTACTGGTAATGAACGGATTTTTTACCGACTTGTCGCGCGTTTTCTGAGAAAGACGTCGGATAATCGGGTACGAAGAAAGAAAGTGTTAATGGTTTATTATTAAAATTTAATGGACACCGACATTAGCCTAGAAATGTATGTTTCTAGGCTAATGCAGTTGCGCATTAATTTTCTGTGTGTCATCTTTTAATACTGAAATCTACTATCAAAACTGTGAAATGAAAAGTAAATTTTTATAGTCTCTCAATTAAATATTTTCTTTAATTTCGATGTTCAAAAATGAACAAATCCAAAAGTAAGTCTTCAATTCTAAATAAAAAAAACTCCCTCGTTATTTCTCCTACTGATCAAAAAGAAAAAAAAAATTCTTCGCCATTAGCACCGCGAAAAAACGCACAAAATTTGCATACACATACAAGCAATCGCCGACGGAGTTCCTTGACCCGAAGCGTGCGCATTTTTCATCGGTGGCGACCTATCGCCGAGATTAATGCAGCCCATCTAAGCGGCGTTCGAGGGCCGATTTGTCAGCGCAGGCGCGAGGCTGCTCGCCTTTTATCGGGCTGACGAATTTCGCGGTGGGGCCCACCCGTCGCGCGCGGATTAATGGCCTGCTGCACTGCGCGCGGCGCGTCCTTTGTCCCCGCTCGGGCGCTTCGACGGAATGAGGAAGCGATAAGATTCCTGCGGATGCGCGCGCGCGGGAATTAAAGAGGAGCGGACGGGGATCGGGAGTGGGCGATAAGCGCGTCGCGATGTCCTCTCGAGCGCCGCGAGGGCCTCTGATCGAGATAGAATTTACACTTCGTTCGAAGAACGACATTTTTTTTTTCTTTTGAGCTGGGAGTCATTGTGTTTTAGATCTTTTTTTTGGATGATAGATTGTACGATTCTTTTTTGTCGGTCGTTTTGGTGGACGAATAAATTTTAGATTTTTTTTTTACTAAGAACGAGAAATTTTTTATACTTTATTAATGATGTCGATAATGTAGTAACAGAGTATTTTTAAAAAAATTACTTTTATCCTCAAAAAAATTAGTAGCTGTCGGTATTCTTATTATAATTTTATAATTAATTATAAAAAAGGATTAACGAATTACACTTTTTATCATTTCTCGAGTAAATAGGACTTTATATATTTATATAGTTAAGTCATCAATATTCTTACATTTTCAAGATAATTATACTAATCCAAACCGCGGAAAAATTATTAACAAGTAAATTATCCTCACGCTATTTAATTAAACTGCAAAAAAGGCAAACTATAATTTTTCAAAAAAGAAGCTTGCAATTCTTACCTTCTTAGAAGCCAAGTACTCCATTCCCCGGGCGACGCAGTACCCGAAGACCGTGAGATCTCGGGACGTGAGGGCGGCGGAGTCCTCGCTGAAGTTATAGAAGTCCTGCCGGGTGCGGTGGTCGCGCAGGTACGCCAGGAGCTTGCCGTACATCACGTACTCGAGAATCAGGTAATGGGGCTCTGCAATCATCAACGCGAGATTCAATTTCATCCCCGCGCAGTGCGCTCGCCTCCATATCTTCTAATTTGCGAGCGACGCGACCGAGCCGCGTTGAGACATCGATACGGTGCCTCCCCCCTCGAGTCGAATTAATGCCCGCCGAGCACCGTCATTACGGAATCGCCTACTTGTGATCGACTGCGATCGCTTCTCCCCTTCCCGAACTCCCCCCGTTTTATGATCGTCCCCCTTTGATTTACGTAATTATCGGCCGACATTGGCAAACAAAAGGTGCAATTTCGAGCTGCGCGCGCATCTAAATTCATGAAATTTTTTAACGTCGTCGTAAATCAGCGAGCGGCAATTACGGCGCAAGCGGATTCAAATGCATCGATTAAAATTCAGATGCGCCGGTGATGGTCTCTCTCTCTCGGCGGCTTCCGCGAGCGGGCTCTCGCCGCGCGAGCAGAGGAGAGGACGACGCGAGGTGCAGTGACTCAGGGGCCGGCGATACGACACGCGTGCGAGCCGCGGAACAACCGAGTCGCACCAAGCCGGACGCCGAACAATGGCGAGGCGAGTCGCGCGCGTATGAGGCGAGAGCTCGCCCGGGAGCGAGAGAGTCACGGGGCAAAAATCCGCGGACGCTCGCTCGATCGATCGGACTGTATCGGCGCTTTCGCGGGAACCTGTCTTAAACCGCGTTTTGAACTTATAATCGATCCAGGGAATAATGTACAAATTGCGAGGTCGATCATTATTGAAATTTTAATGACATTTGATTACAATGATTAAAAGAATTCAAGTGATTTTTTAGCGAATGCATGAGTTCTCATGGTCAGTTGTAATTAGCTAAAGTATACAACACCATTAGCCTGTCCAAACTCTTAATAATGATCATACTCCCTGGTCTTTTAAAGTAGCGTATATATTTATCTGAGGTACCGCACTTGTTACTGGAAAAAATATCATAGCGTCCCCCTACCGGTAAATTTATCTATTAATATTACGCAATGTACATATGTACCCAAAATGTACGTTTCAATTTATATGAACATAGAACGAGTAAATACTCCATGTAAATGACTCTGAAGCTTTTCAATGACTACGTAGAAATTCGAACAGCCTGTCGAGAATTTTATAACTTGGGTAAAAAATGAGTTTATCCTTCTTTATTTCAAAGCAGACGCATAAAACTTCGACTGCTCATCAATTATATTCGGTTGCAGTAACTTCACGAGAATATTCAAATTTATAGATAGAAACGATCATATAAAAGTGATACAAAAAACCAACTACTGACTTATACTGATTACAATGAATTAATAAGTAGATTATATTTAGTCAGAAGAATCACAATTTTAAATATATGTTAGTGATTAAATATGGAAAAATCGATTATTACGAGTATTAAATTATAAATAAGTGATTAAAAAAGATCGCAAAATCAGTTTTAAAGTGTCGTGTGATTACAAACAACGAATAACCACTCGCTCGACAGTGGTAATCAATTTTATTAAGATGAGTGCAAACATCACGCGAATTTATGTTACGTGCGCTTTTCATGATTTCGCGCCTGAAGTCGCGAGACATCGGTCCTTTGATAACAATCACAGCGTGCGATGTGTACAATATTTTGTGCAACCAGCCGGCTGCATGTATCGCGACTCGCGCATGTACGCCTCTTGGTATTTACGAAAATGTCACAAACTTTTCATTTTTATCTCAATTCATTAACATGAAATAAATATTTACGCTAGCCCCGTTCCTCACCGTTGAAAAACGTCGCGATTCAACGCTTTTTCTTCCACAAAATCAGATACGCTCGAAGCAAACACTTTTTTTTTACTTCGTCATCAATTGTTTGCTAAATGCCATTAAGCGCATCTTCGTTATTTATAAACAATGACGGCGTTAGATAAATTATTATTGAGACAATAAAATAGCTCGAGGAATAAAATGAATGCAATAAATTGTTAAGTGCTATCGTAAATCCTCCGCGATGATTCATGCAATATTTATTTCCACAATTGTTTACATTCTTATATAATCAGCGAAAGAATGGCGTTATTTTAATTCCACGCATCTGCTATCTCAATAATGAAAATCTCAGTGTATCCTCGTGGCGCGATGTAACCGTCTTCCCTCGGAAATAAAATACAGCGCCGTGTACCCCGCGCCATTGCGTTTCTTTAACATCGCCAGGCGATAAAATAAAATATCATAAGTAATTATTTACATCATCGGCGTTATTTATCGCGCGCTTGTAGAGGAAGCTTTTTTTCTCCTCGATACGTTATTCAACGTTTATTTGCAATCGCCCGAGTCAAAGATGCTTGTCTTCTATTGTAAGCTAACTACTACCACACATCCAAGGCTATTAAAGATCGAGATTATCTCAGGATCGAGCAGAACCACCCTACGCACGAAATTTAAATCGCGCAATTAAAAAGCGAATAAAACCGGGGCATTTTTTCCCCGCGGTAGCATCGACTGAAAAGCGGCGTATAAATAATTCATCGATTATCGGCTCTCGTTTCTCATTCGAAGAAGACTCGTCCGATGCAAAAGATCGAGCTTCCCCCCCGTCCGAGTCTGGAGGGCCTGCGCCGCGCTATCGGCAGAAAAAGGCCCCGTGCAAATCGACGGCGGAATCATGACTCACTCGCGAGCCGATCCGATCCCTCGGCGACACGCATCCCCCCCGCGAAAAGGGAGCAGCGCGTGCGCGCCTCGCCCCGGGCATTACGCCCATCCAAGGGCGAGCAGCCCTCCTCCGCGCGACGATTACCGCGTCGGCGTGTCGTTACCCCCGCGACAGCCGCGCATTAGGGCCGCACTACCGTAATGATATGTGGCGCGGGGAGGGGCCCGGCGATGATAATGTTATTACCGACGCGACGGCGTCGTACCCGCGGAGTCCTTGCATCGGACGTCGTAAGCGTAAACCCTCTTTTTATCGCCGCGATGGGGATCTCTTATTGGTGCGCCGGTGTCGTTAACCGCGACGTTTTATTCGACGCGCAAAGTAACTGCAATTGACTTTGTTTCTCAAGCTCGAGTTTAACTTCGCGGTTCATTGGAAAATATATTTCCAGGCTTACTGCGCAATTTTCAAAGCTGTTAAGCTCGCCTTAACGGCCGGGGACTCCGGTATCCGGTATCCGCCGCTCAGCAACTCATAATTAATGTCCACAGGGCGACTCATTGAATCACAACAATGGTCCCCGGGTCGAAATTTAATGCCCGGAGACTACTCGCGGGTGTATACGGCCGGTAAATCAGCCGCTTTTTTCTATTGACCGCATAGCGGCGCGCGAATTTTTATCCCGATGTAATCGGAGCACGCAACGAAAGCTGCGCGGAGCGGCCGCGCGACTTACGAGGCTCGCGCGCCACCGCCGTAAACATCGCGCGCGCAGATAATCGTAAAGCCCGGCCCACCCCCTTAATGCGCCTCTTAAATCCTCGGCGTGACGCGCGCAAAAAAAAGGCGCGGTAATCCGAGCGCCGAAACCCGATCGGCCGAAAATGCGCGGTAGCTCCGCTGTCGGGGCGTAAAAAAACAAAAGATGAGCGAGGAATTCAACGAGCATCGAGAATAGGGGTTGCGCGACTTCCCGACGTCGTAAATCGCGTCGCGGTTACGCCATTCGTCTCGCGGACGTGCAGCGGGTACTCGGCTGGCCCGTCTCTTCTTCGACATGTTTTCTTTTTTTTTTGCGACCAGCCGAAAAAGGGCCCGACTTTTTTCGAGCAGAGTCCCCGCGGTGTGTCGTCCGTATTTTTTAGCTGCGAGTGGGTGTGCCCGGTGCACGGGGCTTATTTACGGCTTTTTTATTGCGCGCGCCGGTTAAAAAAGATGATTTACCGTTGCGGGGAAATTCGTTAATTCGTCGTTTTATTTTCCACGGCGATTCTATCGCGAGTTATTTAGTAAGACGTGAGGCGAACGGAGAGCCTGATTTATAGGTCGATCGGTAGTTTTTCGTTCGGGCTAACGGGTTTGGTCACTTTTTTGTCACCCTTTCAAGTTCGAGCCTCTTAAAAACCCGCGGCAAAATCCTCCTTCTTTCGAAGAAATATAAAAAAACTTTAAACGAAAAGTGTGATTGAATAATTGCAAATAAAGGATATCAGCGCTCGTAAATTAACGTTAAATAATTGTCTCGTTATCGATGCCATTACTTTACGTTAATCGTTGTTGAAAAAAAAAAATAGTATCATCGATATAATATTTCGTTATCGCGTCACAATTCGCACTGATACATTACGCAAGCGCGAAAAAGTGCGTCACTCCTTGGAACCGATAAGCCCGTACGCCTAAAGAAACTTTTATTACCACCTGCCTCGAAGTCGTCAATACCGATTGAATTCGGTAGTTCGCCAATCCGCATATACGATCGCGGTAAATAAATTCAAGTGCCTCACGTGCACGTCGAGCTCCATCTCGGTGAAGGAGAAAAAAGAGCCATAAGCACGCTGTCGGCCGCGCAAAAAGGAAAAGCAATTAAACATCGATATACCGGTGCGGGCGACTTTGCTCGCGGAGGCGCGCTCGCACGATCGATTTATCGGGTCGCGCCGCTCGGCCCTTTTTCTTGCAGCGGACGCACCGGGGGCAGAACAAAGGGCCGGCCGGTAGTCTTTTGTTTCGCCCACACTCGCGACAGGTCGTTTCGCAAAATCGGCGTCGAACGCCGCGGCGACCATTCAATTCCGATGTGTCTCGCGCCGGCGCATTTAGCCGCGGCTGCCGCATAAATTTCGCGAGTCGACGGGAGGGGGGGGGGGGGGAGCGAGACGTCGGCTTCGCAGCGCTTTGTGCTCAAGTCGCTCGGGAAATGTTAATCGAGGTAATAGAGAAGTCCCCGAAAAAGGCCTGGATTCCGCGAGCGCGGCCTGCCGATGCGGGATTTCGTCGATTAGTCATTCGATTATCGCCAGGGGACATCGACATTTCGATCTCCGGATTCCTGTATAGCGTCAGCGCGTGGTAAAAACGAAATTTTCCGGCAACTGTGACGTTCGCGGATTTTATAACGCGATTGCGACAAATTCGTGTTAAAAATAAGAAAGATGTTTTTATTTTTAGAAAGAAGCTACTGAACTTTCTATTTGAATTATACTTTGAATAAAAACGTAAATTTAACGAATAAGTTGTTTACTCGAAAAAAGCCGACTTTCTAAATTAAACCATTGCATAAGGAATCTACTAATTAAGTTTTTTCGGCCTATGTTAATTATCTCCACGTGACCAGCGCGTTGCAGTTAATTTAAACAAATCGTCATATAGATCTAAATAACTTTTTTCTGCCCCGGCGCAGTCGTAAATAACACTAAGCATCTAAAAAGTCTTATCCACTTTACGAGGCAGAAAATTAATGTTGTACCACGAGTGCGCAGAGCAAATAAAGCAGAAGCGAGCGGCGACGCGCGTTTAAGGACGAGCCGAACGCGGAAACGGCCGATCGCGCGGCGCGCGGGGCAGTCCGTCCACTTAAGCGCTTCCCTCGTCCACTAAAATTTTTACACCCCGCGCGACCATTAAAAATCCTCCATAGCGGTATATACCCTCGCGGAACGCGACTCGATATGCCTTTTAAAAGCGTCGTAAAGCAAAATAAAAAAAAAGACGGGGAGACGAAGAGAGTCGCGGCGTAATTGATATATTAGCGCAATAAAGGAAAGAAATGGCGTTATTACCGACGTAACAGTACACTGGCGCTGATCCTCTTTCGCTTAGAATCGTCCCCATCGATCAAGCGGCCGCGCGTTTCCGGTTCCCCGGCGTAAAAAATCCGCCGTCGTCGACGCGCCGGCGAAAGGATCGTTCGTCACCCGATGCCCCCGCGACGCGCGCACGCCGGTGAAAGCAATTACGCCGCGGGAGGACGAGATGCGCGCCGGGGCACCTTAATGGGCCGCTCGCCGAGATTGAGGAGTGTATCGATTACGCGGCGCGCGGCTCCTTCTTTCTCTCTTTTCGCCGAGCGAACCTGCCAACCCTCTTGACTGATCGACCGTACAACGCGGTGTGGGAGAAATTTTCGATGACGCGGCCCGCGGGGAATTTCTTTGCTTATTTTTCCTTTCGACTCCTTTTGTCGTCGCTGCGCCGCGGTGAAGCATCTTGGCCGGGGTTTTTACGCGGGATTTTTCGCGGTGCCTTTTGAGACACCGGTCTATTATTCACTCGATGCTCGTGGGATAATGGGTGCGCGGTGTGTTCGAAATGCGCGTGCAATCTTGTCCTCAAGGCGTCGTAATTTTTCGTTATCTCGTAATCTGTCGATTACGGGGGTATTTTAAAAGGATGAGAAACGAGCGTTTCTCAGCGAGTGCGCTGAATTTTATGGCTAATATCCCGCGCAGCCGTGAAAAATTCATTAATCATTTTTTAATGCGCTAATATACCGCCTCGCATCAAAATTAATAGTCATTACCCGGGGCAACATAAAACGCGTACTTTAAAAGCACACCGTGCCCCTCCCCCGTGTTAAAACAGCGATCCCCTTGCCCAAGAAACAAAACACCGCGAAAAATCGACGAAAGAGAAGGCACAGCCTGGAAAAAGAAAGCAGCAAATCGCTTTATTCTCCGGAGCGATGTTTGCGTGTGTTCCCCGGGGGGAAAAATCCCCGGCTCATCGCGATGCAGCAGACCCGTGAAAGAGAGGGAGAGAGAGAGAGAGGAGCGCGCAAACGTAATAAGCGCATTGTGTCCGGAAGATCATCTTGAGGACGTATGGAAATTTATTCGTGCCGGCCGATGAGTCCGACGATAGTCCGGAGGCGGAGGAAGAAAATACACAAACGCGGGGCGGCTCCCCCATCGTCCCCGCGGCCCTTCCCCTTTTTTTCCGCAGGCGCTCCCCTTTATCCACGCCACGGCCGCGGACGCGCGCTCGTTTGTATCGGAGTTTTGATGTCTCAAGCAGACTATAAATCCTACGCCCGCGCGTCGCGCCCTGATGAAGACGCCGCCGGCGACGACAAGCTCTTTTCGGCGGGCTTCGCGAGGCGATGTATCTTCCCCTGTTATTCCCGTTCGGCGGAATACCCGGTGTTTGAGCACATTATTTTTATTAATATCGATACGCTCTTTTTTTCGTTAAAATGAGGCGCACGCTTTTTAAACTCGTTTATGATGGATTAGCGCGCCGCGAAAAGTAATTCTCTCGGCTTTTTTCCCTTCGCGTTAAATTAATTATGGTATAATGTCGGCTCATTTTTCACCGGTCTTTTTAACCTTGAGGCACGACGGTGATTAATATCTTCAAAACGATTTTAATTAATCGCGTTAGTAAGTACCTGGCCCGCCGCTTGTCGTCGGGTACTACGCAGAGTTTACATTTCCCGAGTAATAAAAAAATTCCCCCACCGCGTGCACATCTTGTAAATCCTCGATTTTTACGATCGAAGTTCGATCACGACTTCCAAAGTCCCCCGGACCTTGCTTCTCACGAGCGAGCAAAACTCGAGCGCGAAGAACAACTCGCTCTCGGGCTAACCCACAACGTGACTAATCGGCCCGACCGCGCCGACCTCCCAATTTACCCGTGCAAAAGAAAGAAAAGGGTCACGGGAAACGGAGAAAAACTCACCTTGCTCTGTGCAGCATCCGAGGAGCGTGACGACGTTGGGATGGCTGCCTACCCGCTGCATGATCTCGAGCTCGCGCACGAGGTCCTCCTTCTCGCGGTCCGAGGCGCCCTCCTTGACCGTTTTTACGGCCACGAGGCGCGTCGTGCCCTGGTGACCCGTCAGGTCGTCCGCTTCCGCCTTCCAGACCTGCCGGCCGAAAGAAAACGAAGGTGTTCTCGTTAGAGATCGAGCGCGTAGGAGTTATCTTACGACCATGTTTTTTCTTTTTCCTCCTCGTTTTTTTTTTTTTTCTTTTTTTCGAGAGAGAGAAAAAAAAGGGAGCGCTTGTACTGGTGCTGCTGCTTCGTGTTATTACTCGTCGGCTTTTTTTTCTGATCAAGATTAATAGGGTGATAGATGGGCTTTTGTTGTGTTCATGGATTTATAGGGAGACTAGTTTGTCATTTCGAAGAAATTCGAAGTTTTGTTATTTAATTTTTCTAATATTTAATTAATAGTTAATTAGTGATGGATGTTCGTTTTTTTCCTTTTCATTCTAGTAATTTTGCGTTATGTAATTTTTTCAAGATAATTCCTTTTCTGGAGAATAAGATTTTAATTTGACGTTTCTCGAATACAATGCTGAAAATTACTTTTAATTTGTTTATTCACATTACATTAGTAATTAAGTCGTAATGTCTAAAAATAAACTTCTATAATAATTTCATAATTATCTTATTACTGCTGCATTCACAGTTAAAGGATCAAATAAAATTGCGTACCAATTAACATAAAAACAACACTTAATTAAACTTTTCTTTTAAATTTCCATTATTAATGTTACTTTACTTCTATACAATAACCCAAAATAATAAATATAATTTAAAATAATAAACTGAAGTCTTTTTTTATCAATACATATTTTTACATCTGCTACAGTACAATTTCTGTAAAAGTGAACGAATTCTAGACAACACGAAGCAATTCGAAACCAGATGATTACCCGATCCTCAATCGAGGACTAATCGAAGCAGCGCTTACTCGACCTCATCGGAAGCGGTTTCCGGGAACCTCGTCCCCGAAACCGCCGACCCGAGGAAGCCGCGACATCGTACCGTAGACTTCGCTTTTTTGCACTTTACTCACCTGACCGAAGTTCCCTTCGCCAAGGACCGTCTGCAGCCTGAGTTTGTCTCGCGGGAACTCCCAGCGTGACTCCTGCGACGCCGGCGGTGGCGGCTTCTCCGCCTCGTGGCACTGCAATTGCCGACCTCGTTAATTGTCGCCTCGGCAGCCGTACGGTTCCGCGAGCCGAATCGAGGTCTTCGCGCGATCCGCGAAATTAAGAAACCGTTAAAAGGGAAGAGACGGATCCCGCGCAAATCGCCAAGGAGGCGGTAATCAGAGTCAACGACACTTTAATTTAATTCGAGTGAATCACGCGCGGCGCGCACTCGCGAGGCATCCTTCTTTTTTATATGAATTATCGCGTGCCCGAGGACGTGGCGTGTGCTTTATCTAATTGGCGATTGAAACGCGAGGCTCATTTATTATTCGGCAAATAGAAAATCTCGAAAAACAGGATTGCGGAGCGAAGTTTAGTCCGTACGAGATGTGTTGTACGTCTGTAACGCGTGGTACAATGTAATCATCGGCGGGTAATTACGCGGAGCTCGCTTTTCTCCGGACTCTGATTTATTCGTCGGGCGAGACGAGATTTGCATTTTTATAATACGCCTGAAAGATCCAAGAGATAATATAATAGGCGAGTATAATGAGCGGTAATGCGGACGTGAAAAACCCGCGCGGTTTTTATCGAGCAAATACGATTTTTTGCCGGACGAATACATAATTTCCTCGAATACGCAGGTCATCGGCCCTACGGTTATTACACTTATCTTGATGATTCAAAACTATGTTTTCCCGGTCGATCAAAATTCGGATACAAAAAAAAATGTTCAGCTCACGCAACCGACTCCATTGTAATATTCAAATGTTTCTCGAAAAAAAGCTTATCTCTCTTAATAAACATACGAGCCAATTAGATTTATTTCCGACGCGAAGAATCGGCTTGGAATGCGAGGCGATAAAAATCGAAAGGAAAATTAAACGCGCGCGCGCGACTCGTTCGGAAGCGCGCGAATAAACTATGCTCGCAGTGGCAGAGGCGCGGGCTCGAGCGTAAAATTCGCGCGACGACACTTACGAGATGCTGTATCCTCGGCAGCTTCGTGATGGTCTTCTCTATGGGCATTTTGAAGTCTCCGGTTTCAAGGTTGAGCGCATCCTTCCTGCAGCTAATCTCGGACGACGTGTCCGACTCCTCCAGCACCTGCGCAACGCGACTCCGCGTTATAAGCTGTTCGCGTGTGGGTGAGAATGAGACGGGGAGAGGGGGGGAAGGAAGGCTTCGTCGATCGGCTCTTTTTACCTCTTCGCTCGTACTCTCTTCGGCACTTATGCAGAAGTGTTGGTGAGGCTTTTTTTCTTTGCATTTCCGTGGCCGGCCTTTTAGCGCTGATAAGCAGACGGGGGCCGCGGGATTGAAGGCTTCGCGCGTGAGGTGACTTATTGTCGGCGTACACCTTTGTTTTTTTTTAACGCCAGGAGTTTTTTGTTACTTTTGAAGGATCGCACAAATATACGAGGTGGCGCGGGTCAATGAATCTGATAAAACGACGTCGATTTCGGGCAAAAATGGCTTGACGTCGCTGTTTTACGAGCGTTACGGAGAAAAATGTATATTCGGCTTCTCCGAACGTTACTTAATAAAAAACCTAAAGCTTTTAACGCGTTAATTGCAAAATACACAAGCGAATTGAATCTGAAGTAATAAAATGCTGGTGAGTAATCATATTCATTGTGGCAATGAATAAAATGTGAATAATGAGCTTCCGAGAGATACAAAAATTTTCTCGAAACAACGAGCGATTTCTTTTTTATGCACCGTCAACGTTCACGCGGTATTTTTAATCCGGCGTCACTCGCGCAAACATACGCGCGCACAAAGGAAATCGCCGACGGTACAAAGCGAGTCTCGCTTAATCGGCAATTGTTACCCGCGCATGTAATTCTTGTTTACGTATACGGGCGGCGAAATCAATTTTTTTTTTTCCCGAACCTACCGGCAGTGCCTTTTTCCTCTCGACGTTGCACAACCTCCTAAAACATCGCCGCGTCGATAAAAATTTTGATTTTTCTTTCAGCTTGCGTCAAAACGGCGACTTTCTTTTTTTACTTCCGATTTCGCCGGACTCGATTCGATCGAGTCGCGTCAGCACACCGGCGGCGCGAATCTATAACAAAAAAATATTGTCACGTACGCCGCTGCTAATCGGCCGTGGAGCTGTGCGTCATTATGCGCGCGGCGTTCGCCCGCAGGCGGTGTATACCGAATATCGACGGGAAAACTCGTTGACAGATGGAGGTGGCACCGAGGAGTGCCCGCGGCGATTCCGTACGACCGATCCGAACCGTCCGCCGGCGACAGCTCGGTTCGACGCACTCGTAATAAGATGGGGAGATACCACGGGGCAGGCGGAAAATCGACGACGCGCCTCCAACGGAGGAGAAGAGAAAAAAAACAAGTTGGAGAGGAGAAAAAAATGCGGCGCGTTCGTAAGGTGTTCGATGAACGGAACGAAATGACGACCGGCTGTGGAGTTGCGCAATCGCGAGTATTGTCCGACGATTATTACCTCAAAACTCGCGACACAAGCTCGAATTCACAGTTACGCGATGAATTCTTTTTTGCCCTCGGTCGGCGGTGTTTGTCGTTTGGGAGTTAGTTTGTTTTACGATAAACGAATACTTTTTATCGGCGGATTTTAATTTGTTTGGAAATTTACGACGGCAATCATAATATTTACATTTGTAATGATAATGCTTGATGGTTTAGAATAGAAAAATTTAACTGTATTGGCTAGAGAAAACAGCTGTCCAAACTACGTTGTAGAACAAGAAGATAAATGTTTTTTGAAAAATTTTAATTCGATGTGTTCAAATTGAAATGCGTAGTTTTTCAAGTCTGAAAAGATAGATATTCAAAATTTTTTAAAACTAGGTATTATTTATCTTGCCCATTATTATGTAAAGAATCGAGAATTTAATCGACATTGTGGAACGAATTTTTCATGTTTTCCATCAGTTCAATTTTAGTTTAGCAATTCAATTTATTTAAGTATACTCGTGCGAGCACGGCGCTTGTCGAAAGTAGGTTCCGTAATAATTCGAACAGTGAGTTTTCTCCGCTATACATCGGCTTGCGGATAATAGTACTGTGTCCATGCATAATTCACCGACCTACCGGCAGGCATCTCCGTCGTTTTCAAAATTCACACATTAAAGGCCAATAAATTTATGCTCAATTATGTAACCGATAAAGCCCCGTGAATTGCCCACTACCGTTCAATTACGCCAATTACAAAATTAGTATTTACTGCTTTCGGGAAAATTTGATTGCGCTAAACTATTACGCATTACATAAAGTACGAGTGCGAATAATGTTTTTGAATTAATTTTAAGGTAATTTTAACGGACAGCTAAATTGTTTTGCATAGCGTTAATGTTCCGAGCAGAATAATTTATCAGCTTTGAAGTGGATTATGTTTTCAAATTTCTTGGTTCAAAATATGGAATCAGAATGATAAGAAAGCATCGATCGTATCCATACCTCAGAATTCCACGAGCATAAACAATCGAAATCTCAGCGTTGAATCGGTAGTTCGAGATTCTGCGATATTTAAAATTTAAATGGGCCCGCCACCCTACGATCTTCCGCGCCGTCTTTTGTGCACGCGGAAGAAAACACTGTCTCGGCCAAACTACGGGGTGCCCCGAAAAAGGTAAGAAAAAAAATTAACAGCGTACGCCGAAACGGGGGAAAGAATTTAGAGAACGGCCCTTGAACGAAAGGCGCGATCGTAAAAAATCGGCGTGCGGGCATAAATTAGGCGCACTGACCGGGGGATAAAAGGGCCCGGGTCTAGGCGAGACTTTCGACTGCAGATATGCGTCGAGAACAATAATCGAACAATTATTGACGCGATATGCATGACAATGGGCGATCACGTCTGGAGCGATGAGCGCGCGTGCCGAGTTTTTCGGCTTTCGTGGCGGCCGCTCACGAGTTGCTTCGTCCGAGCTTTCTCGGAACTAATCCGATTGATAAATGGAGCCGGAATAATTTTTTACGGCGGTTTCGAGAAAATTTTAATAGTTTCTCGCGAAGCTGCACCTTTTTATGCGCCTTGCGCCCTGCGTGAGGAACTTCAAGAATGACTGGTAAAAAGAAAGGCGGAGAATCGTAAGTAAGGTAATTTTATACTCTCAAATTAACCACTCATCGCCGAAAGAAGATAATAAAATTTCCTCGTCAATGTAGTAAATATAGCAGGTCCGATTTTAAATCTTTGATGTACACGAGCTCCTCGGGCATTAAGGCCCTCGTTGAATAATCCCGCAAGATCCGCGCGTAAAGCCGAAAATCGTCGTTGGCGCAACGACCCGCTCGCGTAATAACGACTTTAACGCGACGCCCGTTTAAACAGTTAGCGATTTTTTCCCTTCGCTCGTAGCGTCTCGAGTTTTAAACGCGCCAATTCGGTCCAGTTATGCGGACACCTGTTGCCCGCTCGCCGCCGACATTATAATTCCTGGCGAGCTTCCTTCGTTCGATGCTCGTCGGTGCGAGACGAAGAGACGGACCGAAAAAAAAAACGGCGAAGCAAGAAGCTTCGCGCGAGCGAGCAGCTTTTTACGCTCGAGGAGCGAGCGAGGGGACAGAAAAAAAACGAGGAAGAAAGAGGCGGGGAGAGCGGCCGATCGATGAGAAACGGCGCAATTCTTTTTGTCCGTGATTCATCGGTCCCGCGTACGCGCGGAATCACGGTCCACGTCGCGCTAATTAGAGCCGCCGCGGGGGAAAAAGGCCGAGGGATTCGCGGCGTGCACTGGGTCACGGCTGGCCCTTCGCAGCGGCGGTCACTCCGGAGCACGAATTCTACGGAAAATTGATCGTCGCTCTCTCGCGACTTTTTTTCTTCACTGTTTGGGAAACGACGCGGTCGGCTTATTTTTCAAAGGAGTATACAAGTTCGAGGCGGGAATAATTTATCTCAACTGACCGTCGCGTGAGTCAGTCTTTTCTTTTTTCAATCGGCTCGGCTACAAATGCAAAGGTGTTAGAAGACATTGTGTTTGGTAATTTTTACCCGGGGGGCGTTCCGAGGGAATCGATCGTTTAAATTGAATCGCTCGATGACTGAAATGTTGGTAATCAATGAGCGCTTGCATAATGTCGACGGGGAATTCAAAATTGTTACGATGTGTTCGGAGGAAAGCAGGAAATGTCACCGGCGACGACGCCGCGCCGTTGCGAAATTGTCTTCGATCGGCGCTGAACTGCCTTGGCCGCGGGGGAAAAGGTAAACAGAATTTGAACGGACTTCTTGCAGCGCTTATCTATGCGGAATCGACGGTGAATCGAAAAGTTCGCGGGGAAATTTTTCGAAGTTACTTCCTCGGAGCTAGCCTCGGAGTGGCGATTCCAGCGAAATGAAGAAAAGTGCGCGAACAATCACACATTCACGTGTCAATCACGTGTAAATGCTAAATAAGGTGCTATAAAAAAAATCTGCCATTCACGCCGCTTAAATGGACACTGCGAATAGACCATGAAAAATGCTTGCAAGGTGAATGCACCGGTAAATGTACACATAAACCTGCTCGGGTATACAGTCGTTTAAATGTGTTATTTTCTTAGGTTTAAATTTTTTTTTTTTATTTTCTATTCCAACTCGTAATTTTATTGACAGCATTTGCTTTATATTGGCCTGTGGAACGTTTTACGCTATGATAGGATGTTATAAAAGTTTAAATTGTTTTTAAGACACTTTTATATTTATTCAGCCACAAAATTAGCATTTAATGATGATAATAATATTTTGTGCTAAAATTTACAATACCGCCCGGTGAAAACATTTTTTATTAAAAATTAATATGTCGAAAAAATGACAAAAATTATTTTAGTAAATTACTCTGAATGTAATCAAATTTATTATAAATATTTAAAAAATTACTAATCACCATACTCATTTTTGTAATTTTTCGAATTTGCCTTAGCTTTAGTAAAGGCTATAATCAATTTTTAACGCAACATTTTTCTTCGTGTAAAAAACTACCCCTATCTGCATTAAAATAAATTTTGAGCACTTAAA
>JAXIUT010000009.1:10505769-10539500 GCA_035586675.1 Eurytoma californica | reverse complement strand
TCAATTTTTAACGCAACATTTTTCTTCGTGTAAAAAACTACCCCTATCTGCATTAAAATAAATTTTGAGCACTTAAAAAATATTTTAAAAGATTTACATGTCATTAAAAAATAAGTGAAATAAAATCTAATTTTTTCTCAAAAACATGTAACGTGAAAAGCCTTTAACACCGCGAAGTGAATGAAATTTCCAACTGGAATTTCCGCAGAAAAACCTAAATCCCTCGCGAGTGCTAAAGTTCCCCAAATATCTCTCTCTCTCCGGATGACGTCTTGCAAGCCGCTACGCAATCGCCGCCTCAACGGTCGAGCCGTAAAGAGCCGAGCCTTCCTTCCTGGATCGGCGAACAGGTTCGCCGTGGGTAAACAAACATTGGGCAACTCTCGATTTTTCGTCGTCACTCACCTTACGATTCCTAAGTATCAGTCTTCTCAGT
This sequence comes from Eurytoma californica, assembly GCA_035586675.1. Lineage (NCBI taxonomy): Eukaryota > Metazoa > Arthropoda > Insecta > Hymenoptera > Eurytomidae > Eurytoma > Eurytoma californica. Next base: position 10,539,064 of record JAXIUT010000009.1, on the reverse strand, counting down.
ATGAGGCCCACGCCCACGGCGATCGGGAAGACGAGGAGGGTCGCCAGGATGTAGCTGACGACGGCGACGGCGTCCAGGGCGTCGCCGTCGTGCCTGCGCGAAATCACTTCACTAACGTTCACGATGGGCTCGAGGCCGGGCAGCCCCGGCTCGAACAACGTCCTGCTGCCGTTCGGCTGGAGCTCGAGGGGGTAGTAGCCGGCGCCGGGGTGCAGCTCGGGGAACTCGCGCCTGTGCGGTTTCGCCGAGCCGCTCCGGTTCGCGCCCCTCGTCGTGGAGAACGCCGGCCTGGGCGAGGTGGTCGTGGTCCGCTCGCTCCTCGGCCTCCTCGTCGTCGTCGTGGAGGTGCTGGTGCTAGTGGTGGTGGTCGAGGGTTCGAGGGCGGGCTCGACGATGGTCGTCGTCGCCATGGGGGTGGTTGCGACGGCCGGCGCCTCGCTGGTCAGTACCGTCGTGGGGGTTGTGCTGGGCGACTCGCTGGCGTTAAACATGCTGGAGGTGTTGTACAGCTGCATGATCGGCAGCACGTCGTCCTTGGCCTTGTCCGCGAGGTTCCTTCCGCGCACCTCTGGCGACCTGGAAGGCCGGGGGGTCGTCGTCGTTGTCGTCGTTGACGCAGTGGTCGACGGAGAGGAAGGACTGCTGACGCTGGAGGTCTCGCTCTCCATCGTCACCGTCGGGGTCTCCTCGACGATCTCCGTCGAGGCAGCTGTGCTAGTGGTAGTGGGACTGGCAGTACTCGTCTCCGGCTTGGCCGTGCTTCCGGAGCGGTACATCTTCTGCACCTCGGAGGGTTCGAGCATCCTCTCGGTGGTCGTAGTCAGTTCCTCCGTGGTCGTGTCCAGCTCCACCGTCTCCGTCATCGCTTCCTCGGTAGTAGTAGTAGTGCTAGTAGGAGCAGTCGTCGTCGTCGTCGACAAGGGCATCGCCTCTGGGGTGACGATGACTGGCGTCACGGGAAAAACGATCGGCGCCTCCGAGGCAGTGGTCGGCGTAGTCGTCGACGTCGTCGTCGACATGGTGGTGCCGCTGGGCTCGTCCATGGTGCGGGCGGACTTGTCGCGGCGCCTACTGGCCGCCGCTGCTGCAGCGAGCCTGCGCCTCTTACTGACGGCGCTGCTCGCGGACTGCTGCCTCGCGTCCGTCCACCTGATGGTGAAGCCTGGCTGCTTCTGCTGTCGCGGCGCTGCTGCGGCGCTCGAGCCTGGTCGTGGAGCGGCGGCCTGCTCGACGGTCGCGCCGGCACTGAGCCGCGAGGCGGCCGGCAAGGAGGACGAGGTGATCGGTCCGCCGGAGCCACCGCCGCTGCCGCCACCGCCGCCGGTACTCGGCTCGTGCGAGTTGCGCAACGCGGACCGCTGCCGCTGCGGCGGCGGCTGCATAGTCACGTGCTGCTGCTGCTGTTGCTGCTGTTCCTGTGCCCGCGTTATCGATAGCGACTACTTTAGTGGGGTTTGTTTCGTTCAATAGGTCGACTTAGAATGGAGAACGTCGGCGCACGTTTCATATTGTAAGAGCGTACAAGTGTATTTATTGTTGCTTGAGAAAACTTCGTTTCGGCGGAATAAAAAATTTATTACGTGTAACTTTATCGCGAATGGCGTAAATTGAAGTTTAAATTTGTTTTAGTAACTTGTACGCAGTTTCGAGGGGGAAAAAATTTTAGATTGAAACGCACGGGATGAATGATCAGTTTGCAAAACTGGTTTTATCACTGCTGTTGTATTTTATAAAATAAACGGAAATTAAGTGTAATTAATTTTCATAATAGATAAGTGATATTAATTACAACCGACTTTTCAAAAATAATGCAAAAATGAATAAATGAACTTACCCCGTTCACAAGGGTCATTAACAATTCTTAATTGATATTAGAATGAAGCCTTAAACAAATTGTAACAAAAAATCCGTGAATCTTTTATATACACAGTACGCTTTATTCCATCAAGAAATTATAGTATCCGAAGAGCGTTTGAACCCGCCTCTTTCGTGTCCTTTCAATTTCATCCGCGACAATTAAATTTACTTCGTTGCAAATGACAGAGACGCTAAGTCCTACCTTGTTTCTGGACGCGACGGTAGCCTTGCTCGTCTCCTCGCTGGTTGAATTCGCAACGGCGCTCTCGATCGTGGGGCCGGCGGTCGTCGTCGACGTCGCAACATCGGGCGACCCCGTCGTGCTCGAGGGGGCAGCCCCGGCGGCGGCCTCGGTGACGACGATGCGGAGGCCGAGGCCCGCCTCCTCGGCCTTCTGTGCGTCGCCGGTCGCGTTCAGGCTGTTCCGGCGAGCCTCGGCCTCCAGCTTGTCCGGGCAGGCGGGCCGCGTCGTTTGCTCCCGGAAGCTCGTCGTTCGCATCTTCGTCGATTTCGAGCTCACGTGGCCGCTCCTGTCCACGCTGTTCATCTCGTCGTCCAGGATGTCCTCCAGGCCCGCTAAAAGCTTCTTCGGCGATGGACTCGCCGCTGAGCTGTCCTTTCCCATGCCTGCGAATTTTCCCAATTTTCGACGGGACGGTGAATATTGTTTTCGCTTCGAGCGAGGTTTAGTTTATTTTAAGCGAGATATCGGCTGGACGGTTGAATTAATAAACGTAAAATGGTAGGTGATTATTATGATAATGAAAGATAAATTAATAGGCTTGAGCAAAAAATACTACTTAGTTGATAAGCGAATAAATGAGCAGCTGTGTGCGCTTAAATGTAGAAACATCAATTTGAAATAATTAAGCGAAACTCACGGCCGTCACGAAAAACCAACAAAGTAAAAGACATTAAATTTAAAAATAATATAATTACGAAGGATTGCGCAAAATTGCAGTAGACAAAGCTTAAATACGTCATTTTGTATGTTTAAGTGAAAGTGAGTAATTTACATTATGTAGATGTGGTATAAATGCCTTCGGGAGGCGAGATGTACGTGAGGTACCGAATAATACGTTACGTGATTAAAATTTGATAACTCCATCCGTGAAATAATTTAAAATAATTTGGCAATTATTAATTGATTATTAAGCGCAATATTAACAAAGACCTTACTTTATTTGTGTTAAAAAAAGTCAATTTCCAATAGATTACCTACTTAACTCGTATAATTTAGAAATTCACTTACAACGACGATTCTATTATCCTCACGTGCAATCATCTCACCTCGCACCTCCTCAAATAATACTTTAATTGAATCGTCAAATTTGAACGAAAGCAACTTCGCAATTGAGACCCAAAACCCCGGCAGAAAGTAAGCGAGCTTCTCGCCCGCGAAATTCCCGCGACGGGGCGGGCGAGCGAAAGGAAAAAGCATTTGGGCGCGATAATGCACGGGGCGTAAATTGTAGAAAGTCGCCCCGCGCGCGCGCTCATCCCGCGCGGAGGAGCGAGAAAAGCCGGGCGGCGAGAGTAAAAGCCCGGGCACTTTCGAAAAAAGGAAAAGGGAATGCCGAGCGTGCGTATACCGGTTCCGCGTAGCTTCTGGCCGAAATACAGGAACTGGGACATGTCCTCGATGGGGATGTTGCTCTCGACGGGCCTGAAGTGATTGTACAGGGAGGCGGGCATCGCCACGATCTTCTTGCGCTGCTCGCCGCCGCTGCTGCTGCTGATGCTGCTGTTGCTCCTGTACGATTTGGTCGTGCCGTTGCGCCTCGGACTGCTACCGCTGCGGAAGAAAGAGGAAGAAAGTGCACGATAAGCCGGACTTTCCTCGGACGTTTTGTTTTCATTTCTTTTTTTTGTCTCGGGCGCGGGGCCATCGCCGATTCTTTATCGACGCTTCATTTTTTTACTCCCGGCCCGGCGAGCGTCATTCGCTCACATTTGAAGTACTTTCTTTTTCTTGAGAGCGTGAAATTTCATTGTATTTTTCAGTTCGCGTTATGTTATTGGATTGAATTTCGCTGGGAAAATTTATTGTGCGATAAAAATTTAATGCTTTCTGACGTATGTATCTGTTTTTGCAGAATGCATTTCATGAAACGTGATTTTTTTTAAATTATTTGTACTACAGCGAATAAAATATTCAATGATTTTCGAAAATATTTTCCTTTACTGGAATGTATTTATTTACATTGATGAATACATCTTTTTGATTTAACACGATTATTTGAAGATACTTAGCATAACCGCTGATTCACCGAAGAACCTTTGTCATTTTTTTTTCTGCGACGATGTCATTAATCAAATTCTGTTTGTTTAATTGAGCGTATGTGTTGTTAAAAATAAATTATAACTGTATCCCGAAAATTATGTACCTTAAAAATTCGACGCTGTATGTTTCACACTTTATTAATTAAATAATAACGCACTAGTCATCTCACCTAGTCAATTACAAGCAGCACTTCAAATATGATTTATTTCAACAGAACAGACGACTGGCGAGTGGGCATATACAAGACAAAGCACTAAGGACACTCACCCGGTGGTGCCGCCGCCGAGGGTCTCAATGACGATCTCGTGGGTGTCGTTGGGCGACTGCTGCTCGGGCACCGTGACGTAGAGGCCGTTCTGCGACTCCTGCATCTCCAGCACGTCCATTGCGGCGTGGGCGGCAGCCGGTCGACCCCGTCGACTCGACGACCTGCGGGAGGCGGCGGCCGTCATCGTCTCCGAGGAGCCGCGCTGGCGCACCACCTTGCGTCGACGCACCGCCAGGATGTTGCGGTGCGCCTGGACGCGGCGAGCCTTCGCCGTCGGCGACTCCGTCTGCAGGGACATGCGGGCCTGACGCTCATCGAAGCCCATCTGATCCGATACTGAAAATTGAGAAAAAAAAGTTTGTTTGCTCTAGTGGTTTGCATAGTACTAATAATTTTTTGTGGTCCTTTTATGAATGACGTGTACATAGGTGATGTTTACCAAGTGGAGTGAGTCAGTTTGATTGATGCTTAACACTTTTTTCCTCAAACTTTCGCCGCGACAAACACAAACATGTTTTTACATCCTTAGCTATTCGATCGAACTTTTAAGAGGATTGTTATTGACAAAATACGTTCTGAATACCTGAGTTTAATTACGACCAGATTTTTCGATGCGCGTTACTTCACTTTATTACCTCCCTAAATTAAAATAATTGCTTAATTTTTTAAAAGACCTACGCAAATGCAATTCCAGTCACGCTAATTCGACAAAAAGCGTGACACTTTAAAATAGCCAACATACCAATCGAAGCACTTTCATTTTCAAAGAAACAAATCATTTTACGTCGACCGTTTGAAAAATACGCCGTTCTCGTGCAGAAAGCGGCCCACGCGAACGACATTCCCCGGCACGCGATATTCCAGCCGCGCAAAAGACGCGAGTCGTGCCGGTCGAAAAATAAAAACAGTCCCCGATCCACCGCGCAGAAATTCGCTTTCATTCGAATAAATTTCCGATTATAATTTTCGTCCGCCTTATCCGCGGGCACTTTCGCGGATCTCCTCCCCCCGCCGGCCCCCCAGCGGCGATCGGATAACGCGCTCACCGTGAAAGTTCGCCGAGCGGCGCGGTCTAATGAGGTGACCTTAAAAGAAAGCAAGTCAGTGATCTCGCGAGCGCGCGCGCACAATGCGGGATTGACGCCCGGCCATTGTAGGTCGGATACCGTTAGGTGCTCTCCTCGCCTCGTTCCTATGCTCGTTCGTATTCGAGCACGCGCGCCTCGGATTAGCCTGGGGATGCGATTTCGTCGATGCCTCCTTTTTTCTCTCTTTCTGTCTCTCTCTCTCTCTCGTGTCCCGGACGTTACGGTTGCTGCGGGTTTCGGGATGGATGAAAAAAGTCGAATTTATTTTTTCGAGAGGACCCTCGTGATTAATTGAATTTTTTGCGGAGAATGCTTCATTAAGAGCAATGATTTTTTATTCAGTGGGAGTAAATAGAGCTGTTAAGTTGCTGAATGGCTTTTTTTCCTTTTGGCACAGGCAAATTTTGTTGTCTCAAATTTACGTAGAGCATCCGGGGGTCGGGAAAAAAAGTTAATTTTATTCACGGCCCGTGCGGTAGAGAATCATTTACTTACACGCGAGGTGTCCAGACTCGGCTGATTATGAAAACGTAGATGCGGAAGCGATCTACGATTAGCGTTCATATTAAACTTGACCCTGAGACAAAAGACGCATACGCCATTATATCATCTTCATTTACGAGAGAAATAAAAGGTCTCCTCCGAAGGAATCGAATCAATCTGTCGAATCACCGCGCGATAGTAACGCCTATTTTTGATGCCTTCCGTCGGTTAAAATCGCGAAAAAAGCGCGCCGGCCACTTATCCTTATAATCCCGGAACGACGTCGAAGCCAAAAAATGTCTAGTACTCCGAGCTCATCTCGCCCAAGGTCAAGGGTCAGCACGCGCGCTCGCGGTCCGAGACAAAGGCTCGCGGCGCCGCGGCTAATTGCACGCCAGTCGCGGGTCCCTCTAATTACACCGGCGAACGATTCCGCGCGCTTATATTGGCGAACAATGGGCGCGGCGTGTGCTTTCTGGAAGATGCGCCGCGGCCGCGATTATGAGGCGCCGATGATTTACGAGCCGATAGCCCGGCTCGTCGCGTGTTTGTTATGCTAATGGCGCGGGAGGAAATCTCGACGGAGGAGAGTCACGAGCTTATCGATCATCCGCGCGCTTATCTCTCGCGGATCTCTCCGCCCGTCCGCCGCGGTGATGTAAGCTAACGGATTTAGAATCGACGACGGACTTTTTTTCTGCATAAAAAGCTTTTTTCCCCGCCGTAACGATCGTAGAAGGGTCTTTCGCGATCGGATGCGTATCTGCGTAATTGACCTTATCGCAGAGATATAAGAAGTGGATGCGGAATTTTTTTTTAAGAACCTAACCGTTTATGAGCGCACAATCGCTCCGCGGGACAGGAATATAGCGCCGGTGACTATGAATAATATACAGGTCGGTAACGGAGCGAGTCAATATCGGGAACAGAGATTACGAGATTCCGGAGAAAAAAACCTGAGTGACGGTAATTATGCCCGACGTTAAACAGTTACATCGCCTTTTTCCATGTGTACCTAGCCGAGTAACACCTACTCGGAGGTGCGATCGTCGGAGGAACAAAAACCTATGTAAGCGACCCAAAAATCCACATCCTGCAGCGGGAGGCTGGAGAAAGCGCGCAGCTGCATCGGCGGCCCAGAAGAAAGCGAGGCGTTGACGTCATCGGGCCGCGCAGCGGCTATCGGTTGCAGCGCGCGGGCTAATGACGCCGGAATTAGCCACGGGCGGGACGCCGACGCGAGGTAAAAAGATCGAGGCCAGTCCCGGCGCTATCTGCTCGACGGATCGCGCGCGCCCCCGGATGATCGATCGAGGATGAGTTCGCGCGCGAATTTTCGGTTCGAGGATCTTCACGGGATGACCGGCCGGAATTTTGCCTCCTTCGTGGCTTATGTAATCGAGGCTGTCCGGCGATCCTTGAGTTACGCTGACGGGCACGGTAAACACGGGGTTAGGAAGAGATCCTCGATTTTGTCGGACTCACGGGAGACGAGTTTTCAAGGAGAATCGCGGGTATAGTTTTTACGCAGTTTTGGTGCTCATGGAAAATCTGAGTCATCCCGCGCGCTGGCTAATATCTTTTTTGTAGTTTTCCTATCGTTAAATGATCGTCGCTAATAATCGTAATCAGCTGACACTTTTAAGAATCGTTTAACGACATCCCGATTCACCGAACGAATTAAGACGACGAATGAGGTAACGATCCTTATAACGCCGAGGAAAATATATAATCGTGACATAAGGATCGGCAATTTCTTCCGAGCAACTTAACTCGTCTTCTCCACTGCAGCACTGTACGCTCGACCGCGGAGCGGCGCGAACTACCGCGTCGGGAAAAAATGAGAAACGCCTCGCCGCAGCCGGTCCTTCTCGGAAGGAGTTTCCTTTTTTCCCACCCGCCAACGACGTAGCGAAAGCCATTTATCAGGCACCTCCGCGGGCGGATGTTAAACGCGGCTTCGATTAGGTTAACCGCGCGAGAAAATGGCGTATGGAGACCGCGAGGTGAATTTATGAAGAGAGCACACCGGCACCCTCGGCGCGCACGACCTTCCAACCCGCGCCGCGCGCTCGCCGGTAAATCATCGCCGCGGCTGCTTAACGTCGCCGCGGAGACGCTCAAGCGCGATACCGATTTACGGTGCTTCGCGCAAAATTTGCCCCTTTCAAAGCTCCTACGTGGATGCGAATATAATGCTATCGCCGCTGATTGAGTCGATTTCGCGAGGAGAAGGATGCCTGACGTGTATTTCAAATTCTTGACATGAATTCCTGCAAGTTTTGCCTATTCGGGCTTGGAACGTTTCTACGCTTACGCGAGTTTAGTTTAAATATGCTGTCCGCGTTATCTTTCAGACATTCATCATGGGTTTCTCAACTGTTCTGATCGTTGGGTAAGGTTAATTCGTTTTCTATAATTCAACAATCTCCTGCACTTGAAGATATATGTAATGTGAATTCGAAAAAAATTGTTAGCCCCAAGAGTTGCGAGTGATTCGCATTGTACGTCTGCGAGATTCCTTATGATGTACAAATTCTTTTGTGAATGTTTCATTTCAATTCCAATCCTTGATATTTTCATTTTTCGTTAAAAGTACATTATACTATTTTATTTCAGAATAGCTACGAGTTAAAAGTGCATTATGCTATTTTATTTCAAAACGAGTAGTTCACACCGTGCAAATATGATAACTATTTTCTTCGTAACACGAAAAAAGTTTGTAGGATTACGTAAAGAGCGTAACTTTGCTCCAAAGTAAACGAAAGATCATAAATCATTAAAATCACTCGCTAATTCAACGCCAAAAGAATGAAAATTCTCGTTCACCCCGTGTACGCGTTTGCACAACATCATACCAGGTGTGCAGGTTAAACGAATAATTTTCCCGCTTCCCCTCGTGGAAATAAAAAGCCTCCCCGGCGATCGCCGCGCAACTTATCACCGGCGACTTAATGAGATCGTAAAAATCGCCCAGCGGGACAAGCATCCGCGGCGGGGCGGCAGCCCGTCCCCGAAGTGGGTCCGCACCTCGCGCCCGCCCGCGGGAGGACACGCGGCGCGGCGCTTCGTAAATCACGCCCCGCGGCACGTGTCTTTTTGGTCGGCGCTGGCCTACATATACACCCGAGCTAGACCAAGTCGCGGCCGATGATTTACGCCGGAGCGCGGGTGGTCGGTGCGGGCGCGCGCGATAATGACTCGCGGCCGGTGTTATTGTGATCGTAAGTCTCGCGCGCGCCGGGCGCTATTGGGGCGGGAGCGACGGCTGCCGGGGCCCTTTGTGCGCGAGGTGTTGCACCGTCTCGCGTACGCGCGAGATGCATGCTGAGGCGCGAGCCCGAGAAAAACTGGTTTTATCGCTCGCCGGGTCAATTTTGCTTGAGATATTGCCGGCTGAGTTATGCGCGCGCGGAATAAGAGGTGGCGAATCGCCGCGCACTTGTTAATGCGTGAATTAAGGAGAGCGGCGGGGAATATCCTTTTGTACTTTGGGTTATTCATGGCTTTTGATCGGGCCTTTCTTTTTGCGCCGGTCATTGTCGGCCCGGAATGACGGCCCGCGCGGAATAATGAAATTGAAGATTCGTTTCTCGCTGTACGCCTTTGCAGATTAATAGCGGGACTAAATTTTCAGAGACTATCAGGAAGTACATTAAGTTCTTCATTATTTCCTGAAGTGTCTTAAGAGCGATCGAATTATTAGACTATTAAGGAATGTCGTAAAATTTATATCGGCTGTTTCAAAATTGAAAAATCAATTTCAAGCTCCAATAACGAATCTATTATGTCCAATTTACGATACTAATCTCATTTCTACTTTCAATCATTGCTTATACATTTGCAAAATCATCATCACAACGATTGCTTTTTAACGAGCGACATTAAATCACTTATATTTGTATCTATTTTTTTTTCATTTTAATCCTAGAAATAAAAAAAAATATATTCAAGGTTGAAATTTAATCTGAGATGATTAAATCTATCACGGGTGAAGTAAAAAACGTCATATTGTAACATCCTAATCATATTTGTAAGAATAGGATAGTCATTATGCATAAATTTTCTCTTATTTCATCACTCGAGCAACTTAACAATTAGATATGTGAGCATTAAATCTCATGCTTTTTTTAAACACGAAGAATGTATTTAAAATGCACTTATTTTTGTACATTATTTTCATGTAAATTTAGTACGTGATCGTAAGACAAAAGTTATATATAAGCCTCTAGAGACGTGCTCAAAATGAAACATAATCTACGCGTCAACACAAAAATTAAAACCTATTTTACGACCAATAATTTTTGAATACTAAAATTATCTCTTAAAAGAACTGCACTCTCAGCAGTGAATTTTTTTTTTTTGAATCCTCTAAGAACCCCACTAGGCACAAGCAAATTTCTCACCAAATTTTCCCGACGTTTCCGCGCGATGCAAATCTGCCGACGGTTCCCGCGTACAACTGCGCGGCGGTCGTGAGGCGTCCGCGCGCAGGACCGCCTTCCGCGCGAAAAAAGGACGAGCGGCGCTGGACATCGTGAGCGAAGGCTGATTTTATGCGGCAACACGCGGGCCCCGGCATTGTTCCCCCGGAGGAGACGCGGCCCCGCGGCGCGACTCCTCGCGTGTATCTCGGAATATTATCTTCCCAAGGTATATACGCGCCCGGGACCGCGCGTCGTGTCACGACACACTTTTTATGCGGGCCGCGCGCTCCGGAAAAGCCGCGTATTAGCCGAGCGCCGTGTACTTGCCGTTCGAGGCTTCCTTTTTTCCCGCGCGCGCCGACGTCGCCGCCAGCGTAACGGGTATTTGCAAGGGTAATTGCCGGTGAGTTGCAGTTTTGTTTTGTTATTAGGCTGATTAATTTTTTTTTTTTTTTTTTTTTTTTTGGTGGGGAGCTACGGAATTTCTCGGAGTGCGTGTGCCATAAACGTCCGAGATTTAAGCTCTAGAATTAGCGATTTTACGAAAAAAAAGAAGAAATAAACGAAAAACGGTTTGCATTGTGCATTTACGTAATTTGGCTTTACGACCGATTGCGTCTCGGCGATGTGATTACACTTGAAATGAAAAATTTTTTTCGAGAGTTAAAATAAATATTTAATTTTCCTCGACACGTTTTTACTCGGCGGGTAATACAATTAGGCGCATTTCATGTTTTAACTGAAAACCATTTGCGGTCAACTGCCTCATTTGCGGTATAAGGAAGTACTTAAATGCTTTGATATTGTAACTTAAATAATGGCAATTAGGGGTTACATCACGACGCAAATGTCTTTCCAATACAGATCAGCGTTTCTCAATAATAGTTTCCTCACAAACTCATCGGCGTACGATCGGTCGTGCATACAAATGCACACCATCTTTTTACTAAACGGGCACATAATTTCCCGAAGAAATAAGAAATAACAATGATTAACCGGTACATCATCCGCGCTAACGAAACAAGCGCACTTAATCGCAAACCTAATAAATGTCATTTCCCATATTCCAGAAATAAAGAAAAAAAATGTCATTGCGCCAGCTAATTGCGCATCCGCGTGTCAGCGCCTCAACGGCGACGCTAACGAGCGCATCCCGTCGCAATCGCCAATCATCCTTCCCCCGAAATTAACGATATCACAATAAAAGTTGAAAAGCAAAAATATAAAATACGCGCCCGTCGAGTAAGTAGGCCTCGGGGGGAATCTCCGGCTTTCGATAATCGCCGAGAGAGAGACCGGCGCGAGGCTCGCAGCCGGGGGGGAAGGTTACGCGCGGCGCGTCAGTGTTCGTCTTTCGTGAAGCGTGTATCCGTTTCCGTTTGCACGCGGGTGAGGCAGAGGACACTCCGGTCACTGGGCACGACGGCGCGGCGAAAAATTATGTAACGCCGCGGCGCGCTGCGTTGGGAAACCGCGGCGACGAATCGTCGCGCGCGCGGTTGCAGTCTAAAGGACCCTCCTCGCTGTCCGGCCGCTGGACTTTTTTCCGCGAGGATTTATGTTCGCTCGTATCGCGGGAGCGGCTTTTTTTTGCGCTCCGATCCTTGTTTTCCGACGGAGATACGCGCGAAGGATACCGCACTGGGAAAATTTCTGAATTGAATTATATCAGAAACGAAGTAACGATCGAGGCACGAATGAGTGACGTAATTAAAGACTCGGCACGGCAAGTGATAACCGACCTTCCCGTTTTTATTTTTTTCCTTTTATAAGCGTATGCGTCTAAATTGGAATTGCACTTCGAGCCAAGGCATTACGTCTCGTTATTATGACATTATATCACTTATCCGTGCGAAGCGGTTGCGCAATCGGGCTTGTTCCGTTTCTCGCGCGCACCTCACGATCGGCGATGCGTCTCTCCTTTTTTTCGCCAAGGCATACAGCGTTTAGGCGGAATCCGCGCCGATCGGAGCCCAGGCTGACTCGCCTTTGAGGGGGGGCGCCGTATCGCGGCGGACATAAATTATCCGCTCGCCGGCGAGATAAAGTCGTGCCAAAGGTTCGCGGGGTCGCGAGCGGGGAGGGGAAAAAACGGAGGCATTATGCAGCAGCGCCTCGCGCTCGTAAATAATCCGCCGCGGATTCTGAGAGATCCGCTCGGCAGAAAGAAATCAGTCAAACGTATCGTACGTATAAATTCAAAGGCGATGAACGAGCGCCCGGGAATGGCTCAGACAAATTGGGAGGTCGCTTGTTTTGTGTTTCGAGATGAGGAGAAATATGAATGTACGGGTTTTTTTTTGGGGGAATTTTGTTTTTCTTGATTATAGGTAGATACCGGTCAAAGTTTCGTTTTTAAACGTATTTATGCGTTTACGTGTCCTATCATGTTTTATTTTCACAAAAAAATTTTTGTTTACTTCGGAGACGCGATAATCTCCTTCAATATGTCGATTGGAGAGTCGTCTTTTATTACAGTCTCGATAGCGAAAACAAAGAGCAGTGGAAAATATATAGCTTTTTTTCGCAGGTACGAAGACGATATTGAAGAAAAAATACAGATCTAAACCGTCGGCAATAATGTTATATCACTGCCATTGTTCCTCGAGGAAATTTCCCATTACTCTTTCAGTTTGAATCATAATGACGCTTCCGAGGAATCGCAGCAGAACCGGATTTTGCGGATTTTTGCACATCTAGTATTCCTAAACTCGCAGAAGCGTTTCCAGCTTGCTTTTCTCATCTCCGCTCGTAAATCACGCGAAAAAAAGAAACGAACACCTCCCACCCCCCCGTCGAAAAGATAATGAACTCGCTGTCGAGCAAACAAAACGCCGCGGCGGCGATCAATTGGCACGCAAGAAAACTCTATCTGGCCTCCTCCAAATTCAATTAATTGCCCGGCAAGTGCACCACCCCCGATATCTCCGCGGCGCGGGCCTCACTTATCGTTTTCATTAGCGCGATGCACCGGGCCGCGGAGGAATCCCGACGATACGGCCGCGGCAAAAGGAGGAAGGAGCGCGGAGGCGAGGCCTACGACCGGGGCGCATTGTTTATCGCTATTTAGAAGGGGGAGGCGAACCTCGTGGCGGAGACGCCGCACGCCGGCATAAATCATTTCCGGTCGATGCGTCGATCGGGCGCGAGGGCCCGGCGTCGCTCTCGCGAGGCGGTTACGTGTCTCCCTCTCCCGCGCGCTGCAGCGGGCCCCGGCGGAGATGCTATCGTCGCTGCCAATATATACCGGGAGGCGAGCCGCGGGGCCCCCGCGCGCGCTCCATTACATAAGTTTTCCCAGCACAATGGACTCGCCGGGCACGCCGGCAGCGCCGGGGATCCATTAAATCCTTATGCAAATATCCACGCCGGGCAGAGGGAACAATGCCTCTTCCCGGACACGTCCCTCATCGGCGATGCTCGAAAAAGACCAGCCACCCCCGGCCGCGGTGCGAGCGCCTAATGCCGCGTTTCGCTTATTGGGACTAGCTGCGGGCTAAAAGCTCCGCTTCGTAAAGGCGGAGAGGAATTGAAGGATAAGAACGTGATTTTCAAGAGGTCCGACGTTTAAGGCGTATTTTGAGAGGTAATTAATTTCATTTTCATTTTTACCGGTCGTTTAATTTCGCGGCGACGAGATGGTACCGTCACGTTTTTTTAAAGAGAGCAGAACGACGACTGGATACTCGTATCAAAAGCTCGCGGCGAGTTTGCACGATTAATAAGAAGGATAATTAGCTGATTTTAAATGGAGCGATTAACTTTTCGTCGGACACCTAATAAAATGTATAACGAAAAATCCGCCGCTTTTTAATTGAGCATTTACGGGCAGCACTAACGAAGATCACGTTCCAAGCTTGACTACCTCGATCCCACCGGTAAGGAACTTAGAATAGTGGGGATGTATAGAGGCAAGGAGTCGGTGTATTATCTTGTAGCTCGGTGGGATTTTTTTTTTCTTCCTTCTAGACGCTGCGTCGTCTTGATTAATGGCCACTTCTGATTATGGCCTGACGCCGGGGGTTGGGTGAATGGGACAGCGACGCGCTTCCGAGGATCTCTCTCGGTGTTCTTTTGTTCAGGCAGTTTTTATAACGTCGTGGCTCAAGCGTCCTGGAAGGATGAGAAGGGTTTCCCTAGCAGACGTATAAATTAAACTTCGAGGATGTGTCCGACTATTTTAAAAACTCTACGCCCACCGGACGTTCAAATGGTGCTAATAATCTTCTGACTTTTGACTATCGGTAAATTCAACAAAATTCATTCTCGTACACTTAGACATTTGTTTTCTCCAGTTGAAAGATACTCTTTGTTACGTAAAATGTGTAAGTGTATTTGTTGAATTCCGGAGCAGATTTCTCCTTTTTTTTTCTTTTCGCTTAAGAGAATGAAAATTTGAACGCAGGAATAAGATTGACGTTAATGTATCTAAAAGTCACCTATCAATCTTTCGAAATACGCAATAAGTACCTATAAAGTTGCTAAAACATTCGATTTTCTCTTTTCACACAGCCGCACGCGATCGCCACTATACAAATCCTAGATCCCACACCACCTGACATCAACTCGACTCGTCGGAAAGACGACTCGCTCCTGCCGTCCTTAATGCTAGGTGCGTCGGTTCTCGTGCAACCGGCTTTCCGCTCGCGCGAAAAACCGGCCGCGAGGCAGCTGCTCTCGGAAGAGCGGGAGCGCCGTCGCCGTATAACGATCCGGCTGGAAATTTATATCGATCGATCGGGCCCGCGATCCGCGAGCGGCCGCAGAGATCCGCAGCAAGGGCAAAACGAGCGGCGCGCGCGCGCGTCTATCTCGCGCTCGGATTAGCGGCCAGTTGGTAGGTACCCGCGTAAGCACGACGTCGCTCTCCCCGGGGAGCGGGAGAGAGACGGAAAGAGAGAGGAGCGAGCGCGCCGGGTCGTAGCTCCGCGGGGAGAGAGATCACGATCAAGATCATTGACTCCTCACGAATGTAAAACGAGACGAGCGAGCGAGCGAGCGGACCCGTAGGCATGTGTGCGAGTGTGTATAGGAGGCTTCTCTAGGCGCGTTTTACGCCCGCGAGGCGGCCGCTATTATGCCGCGTTTTTGCGCGAAACGCAGCGCGCCACGGACGTAAAATCGCGGCCCGCAGATGCGGGGGGGAGATAGGCGCGAGAGCGCGCCGATCGAGACACCCGCGAGATTCGCGCCGCGCGCGAGGGACTCACTGATGCGAGGAAGACGGGATGGGAGTCGGATGCGTCCTTCTTCTTCTTCTTCCTTTTTTTTTCACTCTCTTATTTTCGCATTGCCAGCGCGAGGGCTTGGGTTGCCCGCGCGCGCGGACGCGTCGATCGCCGAGATGATTCCTCTCTCCGTGTGGTGCTGGATTCTTTTTTATCGGGGAGAACGGTGAGCGCGCCTATTCGCTCGGCGCGGATGATGCTGGAATACCGATATCGACGTTTTATTTCGATGCGGACCGGGGGTTCGAGATGAGTGGCGGACGGATGCTTAGCGCGGTGAGATAATAAAAAAAAAAACGGCGTGTGATTGAGCGGAGGTTAACTGCGCTGCCTCGTGGGTATTGCGATCGATCTAAATCAGAATTGTAAAAAAATCTCAGTGACGGCAGATCGAAGTTGCGCGTAAAAATTTTGTTTGTTAAGCGAGGCTCGCGGAGGTGACTAATAAAATATAAGAAAAAATTTTAAAGTACGTAGTTTCTTTTTATCAGAATTTAACACTCATCGTCGGACTTGCCTTCTTAATAAAAAGCCGCTCGCAGAGGCCGTTGAGTATAAAATACGAGGAAAACAACGCGGAGAAGGAAGACTACAAAACTCGTATTTAATTTAAAATTAACGCTTTCCAAAGATATCGAAACGTCGCAGTTGCAGCGCTAATGAGCCTCTTCGGTTCCCGACGCACTGTCCAAAACAACAGGCTCGTTCATTCACTTCCTCGTCACAGCCAAACAAATCGTCATTCAATTCCCGCGCGACCTCCCAACGAAATCAACACGGAAATAAATACATCGATGCCGTTCGGCGCAAAAGGAATACACGGAGAAAAAAAGGCCAGTCCGGCCGAGCCAGTAAAAAGAAGAGGAGCTGGACGAAAGGTAGAAAAAAAGTGAAGACGTCATCTCGCGGCTCTCGTCTTCATCTGCATGCGAACGAGCGAGCAATTAATTCCTCCCGATTCCCGAGGAGCGAGAACGCGAGCATCGAGCCGCGATTAAAAGAATCCCGACTACGTAATCGATGCTCGGAGTCGACGACCTTGGAGCGGGTCCAGCGCCGGAGACGCATACGTGTGTATATACCTGCGTCGCGCGCGCCGGCGAAAGGGAGGGGAAGGTCAAGGCTGCGGCGTCACGCACGGACCCCCATCAAAATCGTCATCATCCTCCCGCGAGACAATGCCGGGGAGGGCATCGATGAGCGCGCGATTTTCATCTCCTTGCTAATTGCCGAGGCGCCGTTGGGAAACGTGGAAGCCAGCCGGATGGAAAAAAAAACGCCGTAATCGTTGGATAATCCGCCCATTGTGCGGATACGCTTTTTTTTTTCTTCAGCGCGCCCGCGGTATTCATCGCAGCGCGTAAATCTCGCGCCTTCTTTGTTGCGTTATGACGCGAGTATATTAAATTATTTCAATGGGTCTCAATAAAATCGAGGTTTCCGCCGCGCGATAGGATGTTTTTTGTTATCGCCGGCCGATGGTGTGGAAGACAATGGAGGCGGCGGGAAAAGGCGCGCGCGATTCTCGCCTCGGCGGAGGCGATGAAAAATGACGGGACGATATCTAGGCTTCAATGTCAAATTCTCGCCGGGCTTCGAAGGCGGTCCGACGCGGCGATGAACTTGAAAAGTTGCCTTTAAAAATATATCTAACCTGCAATTTGCATATCAGTCGCGGAGATTAAGTGGCGCATTTGGTATTTAAAGTGCTTTTGCAAATTTCTCTGCCATTTTATTTTCTCTCGTATTTTTCGCGGAATCTCGGGGCTCAGCGCGAGTCGCACTTTCTTTTACGGCTAATAGTTTATTTCTTGCCACTTAGTATTCCACGTCAAAGTACCCCGTGAGCTAAAAATAGTTGCTCGAGATAACCGGTCACTTGACATATGCAGGTACTACGAAAATTGATTCACGACAATGTCAAGTGTATGATCTAAAAATTGAAGCAACTCGAGTTCATCTTTCTTGAGTTATTAATTAAATCTCCTGCTGCATCTTTTTTATTATACGATACTATTACATCAACAAATTTAATTGCTCAATTTTTCTTATAAAAATGATATCACACTTAAAAATGTACCGATAAAAAAATTAAGGCAAAACCATAAGAGCTAAAAAAACAATATAAATTATATTTTAATAATAAGAATCATTCACCAAAAGTGCCTTTAAGTATGATTGAGAGTGAATTAATTATATTTGTTTAGTTTTTATATCTATACATTAAATTAGTTTTATTTCAACTATCTCACGCGTAAATCGTTACGCTGCTATAATACACGCGATTAGCTCGGAGAAAAAAAATTTAAAAAACCATTAGGCGAGGCTATAAAAAAAAGTCGAGCCGAAGTAAAAAGAACGCAGTCTCATCTACGGGCTCCCTAGCAACAACACGGCAGGCAGCCGGCGGACTATTGTGCTGTTCATCTCGAGTTACAGCTCGAGCCAAAAACCTCCGCCCTCTCGCTAATAGCGCGCGCTCTCGTCTCTCTCCTTCTCTCCTTTTCTCATTCACGACCCACGGCAAACCCACACGCGGCCCTTGAAGGAGATCGGCGCGATGAATCATCCGCGCGACCGCCGCGGGATTATCTCGTCATATTGGCCGAGCTCGAAATTTACGGTTCTATTATTCGCGTCGAAGGGCGCGCGAGGTGCACCTGCTGCGACCGTGGGATCTGCCGTGGGGAGGGCAGCGGAAAAAAAAAGAATAACGCTAGAGACACTCGGCGTGCAATTGGAGCGCGACCGTAACGAGGATCATCGAGAGTAGAGAATCGCGCGGTGTGGGAGGCAATTTATATCCTCCTTTTTTTATTCCCGGCGCAAAAAGAACCCAAGGTTCGCAAAAGCGCGCGACTTTTTTTTGCGAGCGCGCGGGAGAGAGCGAGCGGTACTAGAAGAGGTATATTAGAGTGACAAGGTGACATTAATGACCCACCGATCGTGATTTATCGTAATTAATGATGTAACTCGAGTATTCGGTTGTTATTTGATTATACGGTTAAAGCTCGTTCACAAATAATGGTTTTTTTTTCAATGGAGTTGATAGACCGTCTGAAATGAATATACAGTAGACGTCTTTCAATTTTTTTTTAACGGCGAAGATGAGAATTTCTGAGAATGCGTGTCCGCGGGCAAAGTGAGGTTTCAGTTTTCGAGAGTCCGCCGCTTTTGTATTTAAAATCGTGACTCTATACTTTCTTGATACTGTACGTAGCAATCGACGGAAAAAATACAGAATCATCGAGCTTTTTTTGCCGGAGATCCGCGGGTTATGATCCATCAAACTCACACGTACGCTTGGATAGTAGTTAAAATAAGAAAGAAAAAAAGTTTTTTGTGACACATAAAAATAAAATTTTTCCTTTTTTTATCAATACTCCTTGATTACCATCGGATGACGCCTCGCGGCATCGTCTACACGTGTAAACAAGTAGATGAACACCGAAAGTAGCGAGATACGTCTTACCGGACTCGGCGTACATCTACTTACACGCAGGCGAATATACTACCGGTGCATGTACACAGGCTTTCCTCCGTCTATGAATATCTTAACTTTATTTTCATCATAATCAGACATTCAGCATCAACAAATTTCCCGCGGCCTTATTAGGTACCCGATTTAACTCGACTATTTAAAATAAAAAGGTACGTTTATGCAGCAGGTACACGCGCATTTAATTTTAAACACATCTAATTGCGAAAGGAAACTCAAAAAGCACGAGTACACGTAACCGCTATCAGAACTCGAAATTCCCGTGTACGAGCGCACGATCCGCGTTCGCGTGCTCCGGGGGGCTCACGACTCGTTCCCTCGCGCAATCGCGCGGCGAACGAGGAAGCGACGCCTCTTCTCGCCCGGCGGTGCGATCGTGCGAGGCCGCCCCGCAACAAAGACCGCTCCGCGTACACGTAGTTTGTTATACACGCGTGTACACCCGCTCCGGGATTATTTGTATTCGAGCGCGGGGACTGCTCGCGCAACCGCCTCCGGCCGATAGAGAGAGGGAGCGAGCGCATATGCGGCCCGGGGGGATGTCACAATAGAGCGCAACCGCGCGCGCTACCGGGGCCTCCTCCTCCTCCCCCCCCTGGTACACGTGTACCTGTCCCGGCGGTGCTAATGCATTGCGCCTCGGCGCACGCGTTATCTCGGCGCTCGGCGGGCTTCGCCCGTTTCCGAGAGATGCGCCCGATCGGGCCGCGATAACGGCCCCCGCGCTTCGCGCCGCTCCGTGCATGCTGATGAGGCGCGGCCCGCGACGACGCGCCTGACCGTGTCACCGAAATCGCGCCTCCTGCATCGCGGAATGGGAATGATGCTCTGGAAATCGCCGGGATCGCTGGTACATGCGAATTATCTGGAACGAGCTCTCTTGATACGCTAATTTTTTTTTTCTTTTTTTTTTCTTTGTTTTGCAGGCGAGGCGCGGAATACGAAGGATCCTTTTAACTAACTTTGGGAACGGGGTTAGCTGTTTTCGTATCAAGTTTGCAGTGAAATTCAAATGTAATAATGTAATGTTGCCTAGTAAAATTTATTAAAAATCTAACAAATTTAACAATGACAAATTATAAAATTTATTAGAATTCTAATAATTATTACAAAATATGATTGCGACTGTTTCCATAAATACAAAAATAAGTTAATTAAGTATTGTATTTTCTAGAAGGGACTATAATTTTAGCGTATAAATATTCTTACAAACTCTAATTCTCCGAACTTAAACTATTTTTTAGTTTTTACTTTCTTTACTTTAACAATATTTTACTAATGGTATTTTGTATGGCTCTCGTGCACTAAAACTAATTAATAATAAAAAAGAAAAAAGCCATGCTTTTTTATGCAATTCATCGCGCCATTCAATTTAAAAGCCATAAAATGCGACTCCACTCCCGTGGCAATCTGAGTCTCTGGTTTTTCCTAATTACACGAAAGAATCGTCAGTCCTCCGCTGCATCTTGCTTGCGCAGCAAATTACCGGGCAGTCGACAATCACCTCCGCACGCTCCGCCGAATCCTCTACATACACATTTTAGCATCCTTTTAAAATCCACTTCTAAAGTGGAACCGAAGTCACCGGCTCGCCGAGGAATTCAGCGGCGTAGGCGTCGCGCTTGTCTACGACGGCCAAGTTAGCGACACTTTCCCATTCCTGCACGCGGCGGACTATTGCCTGCCACACCGTGGCACTGCGCTTCGAGCGGCTCGCTTACGCCTCCGTTTGTTTATTCTCACCGTGGAAAATGGCCGGCGGATCGCCGCAACGATTTTGCGTACGTGCGCCCGCGTAATCGCGGAGAGAAATCGGAGCCGCGGCGGAGGTGTGCGTACGTGCGCGCTTCTCATCGGCCGGGATTGCTCCGTTGCGCAACGCGACTCAATTACCCGCGAATTTTACGAATTTCGCGACAACCGCGCGCTAGACTAATTTTCGCCGACGCGTAATATCAATCTCACATTCGCGGGCAATTTTCACCGACACCTTCGGCTGTGCATGTACCTTGCGTCAGCGGGCAACCTCGTAACCTATTAAGAGGCGCGATGGTGTTTTTCCTCGCGAGCTTTATTTATCGCGCTTATAAAGGCGAAATTATCCATACGTCAGATTTAATTAAGACGTCGGCGGGAGAGGAGCGTGAAATAATTTAACGAAATTCCTCGCCCGCGGATTGTGCAAGCCCGCGTGCATATAACGGTTACGTAACGAAGAGCCCGGGCTTTAACAGTAAACGTTATTTATTGTTCGCGAGGCAATAAACTCGGGCGTTTAATAAACTAAGGAGAAATTTAAACCGGCGATGTTATTTATAGTCCTCGCGGATAAAAGATATCGGCGTTCTACACTCTCCTTCCTAGTGCGCGCACACACCGCACCTTTGTGGAGTCGCACGACGCCGATCGTCAAGCACCGGGCGATCACCTTCAACTCGGAAACTTATCAGCCATCGGCGAAGGAGGCGCAGTGCAGCAGGTGGATCTAATGAAAATCATCCGGGCATTGCCGCGCGCGCGCAGATAAGAGAGCGCGCGAGCCCCCTCGCTTACCTAGAGAAGCATAAAGCAAGACGGAGCGAGCGAGAGGAGAGATAAGGAGCGAGAGGGGGGGAGAAAACGCGCTCGGCGCATCCCCCCGAGGCACTTTCAAACGGAACTAATGGACTTCCAGGAAGAGAGCAGCGGCACAGAGCCGCGCGGCGAAGGTCGGCGGTCCCTGCGCCGAGCGCGCGCGCACGCACGCCTAGGATCGCGCGGCGGTAGCCGGCGGCCCGTCATTCCGCGAGCGAGAGGGAGAGATTTACGGGGAGTCCACCTGCCGCGGAATTCCCCGCACAATGGGAGCGCGCAGGCTCGTAAATTGGACCGGAGCCCGAGCGGGGACGCGATCACCTGCCGATTTTCGCCCCGCGCGCGGGGTGAACGCACCGGAGTTGCGCAACCGCCGCGGAGGATCGCGCGCGCGCATTGTCGGTATTCCGAGTCGGAAGCGACGGGACTCCGCGAGCCGAGGGACACGAAGAGAGAGAGAGGATTCCAAGCGCTGCGCTAATGGCGAATTTCCGCGGCGAACGACGGCTTTGCGAATGTGTGTGTGTGTGTGTGTGCGGCTTGTGGGAGAGAGGTGATGGGATTTTGAGCGAGGACTAATTACAGCTGAGGCGACGTCCAGGATGCAGATTTTTTTCTGGTCTCGAGTTTCTACGATAGCGCGAGTCCGTTGCGCAATCGTTCGGTGCTATTAACGCGAGAAGATGACGGGGATCGTCTTTTTATCCTCGGGCGAGGGGTAATTAATGCCGGTTTGATTTTGATTTGATTACGGTTTTCACCTGGGATTTACTGGTGTATTGCTTATTTGTACAAAATGTGGTCTGTGTAAAGCTTGTTTCGGCACTACCTCGTGTAAGTACTCGAACGTGGAATGATTTAGCGGCTTTAGGCGCGAGTTTAGAGCATAAGAAAAAAAAGAGTGACTTCGGCTTTGCGACACGATCGTTGAATTTAAATTTTCGTGCACGAAAACCGGCAATATTTCAGCACAGAAATGTGTTTTCTGCGACAGTAATGTATGTGAAACGGTGCGATGTTCGTTTTATTATTTCGGTTTGTTATAAAAGTTACGGCATGAGCATGCACAAATCATAAAATTTATGAAGATTTATGGATTGATTTCGCGTACATAATGCTATTGCCGGAAAATTGAAGGATTTTCTCAGCTGTAAATTTTCGCCGAGTTTATGGGTGTACAAACACCGATAGCAGATGTCGAAACGCGTATCGAGTAAATATTTTTTTATTACCAAAAAAAAGAAGAAAAAAATCGGTTATTCTGGTTAAAACTTACGCGGCTAGACATCAATTTAATCTACCGAAGAAATGATATTTTCAGCGACCAACCTGCAACAAAAAAAAAGTAACAATTAGCCTCACAGAAAAACGTTACATCGTAAAATTAGAAAAAAACGACGAAAAACAGGTAAACAAGAACCTAGAATTATCCGACGATTGAAAAAGAAAAAAAGAACCGAGAATCTAGCTACCATCGGCGATCGCTCTAGCGTCACGAAAGGCAGTCTCCAGCGCGGCGAACAAAAGCAGGAAGCGCGCGATTACCGGCTCTTCCTCGGGAGCCCCTGCGCGTTTGAGGGAAAGAGAGCGTCGACCGGGTGCACCGTTCGCCGGGTCCCGCGGGCGCACGCGATCGCGACACCGCGCGCCGCGGCTAATTGATCGGGGCTGCCCGCTGGGGCAGGCCGGTCCGCGAAGAAGACGAACGCCGCGCTTCCGCCGGGGCTCGGCGCTCCCGTGCGCCGCCGCCGAGGCGGGGGGAAACGTCGGGGCCCCTTGATTTAGAGGCGGCTGCCCCGCGCGCGCGAGCGAGCGAACGGCGGAAAGGGGGAAAAACGCTCGGCGCGGAAAGAGGAGAAGCGCGGAGAAAAAGGAGCGAGCCGAATGGGGGGAATGAACGGAGAAATACCCGCCGCGAGGAAGGCGCATGCCGCGCGCGGAGCGCTTCTGTGCATCGGCCGGGTGTGTATACGTGTATAGACGCGGCGCGGAGGTGAGCGGAGGCCGGGAGCGAGGAATCCCGAGCGAGCGCGGACTCCGAGAAATGGCCATCTGTAATTGCGAGCAGCGCCGAGCGAGTTTTCCCCCGCTGGCCCGCGGGAAGCGACATTAAAAGTGCAAATTTCGCCATTAGGGGGCATTATGCGAGAGCGAGGATGGTGGATCCTGCTGCTCGCCGGGGAGAGGAGAGGGTGAAGCGCACCGGGGAACAGTGTAGGAACAAACATTGGCTGAGCTATAAGACGCCTTTTACTTCTGCACTTGCCGTTTCTGATTTTGAGTTTAATTGCAATTAGCGAGCCGGTATACCCGTCATTTTAGGTGGCCTTCTAGCCTTGGCGATTGCCGGTGCTTATTAGCCTTCACCTTTTTTTATCGACTCTATGTCAAAAACTAGAACTGAAAATTATCCAGTCGTTTTTTAATTATAATGAGCACACGTTCGCAGTATACCGTAAGAAAAACAAATAAATAAAATATTTTATTTTTTAGCTAATTCAAGAATTATTTAATGCTTCATATAAATGTTATCTTGATTAATAAATTATAATTTAATTTCAATTTTACTTGTATAGAAATAAATTTCTTTTTATATTGAATATTTAAATGCACTCCCAATTTTAATACGCTATCTTCTTTAAATTATATATGAATAGCTTAATTCAGTTAAGTAGATTATAACTTAAATTATTCCATTAGTTACAAAAAAAAAAATAAAGTGAATAATAAAGTACCCGATAATAATATTTTTAAAAGCTACATTTATCGTGTATCTTCATAACCACCCTCACTTAAATCTACTCATCTCATAATACTTAAAAAAAAAGAAGAAAAAAACAATAAGTAAGACCTACAAAAAAACAACGTTACACCCAAAAAGTGAAAAGTAGAATTACCAATTTTCTGAAATCCCAACAACCACAATGCACTTGACCCGAAAGCTATGAGAATCAAAAGCCCCGCGGCAATCTCGGCGTTCCCGCGTGAAAGACTCCCTCCGAAAAAAAAAACGCTCCGGCACCACCCAGCTATCGGGCGCAAAAAAGTCCGCTTTGTTCAATAATCGGCGCGATCTCTCGCGCGTGCGCTCGGCGAGCCCGTCTCTCAAGGTGTTTCATTCATCGGCGCTGGCCGGCGGGGCCGCTCGCACGCGAGAAGAAGATGATAGGCCTCTCGGCTCGCGCTCCCTCGCCCATACGTTACGGGGCATATGCCCCGCGCGTAGAGCTCCCTCCGCCGCTCGTATCTCCGCTGCATATACCCGGGGCCCCCGCGTCCCAGGGTTATAGACCCGACGGGCAGCGCGCGCGGAGTCAACCCGATATCCCGGGCGAGCATCGCGCGTGCGAAAAATCGCCCGCCGCGGGACGTGTGAAATTTAATGCGGTTTGTCAGGGGATTGCGGAAGTTTCAGGGGAGCTCTCTCTCTCTCTCTCTTTCTCTCGCCCGCGCGCGCGAGATTTCGTAGATTGGATCTCGCGCGCGGTGCCGCCGTGATGAATGTTGCCGGAATAAAATTACAGCCGAGGAAGAGGATGCGCGCGTGGGCAGAGCTCCTCTATCGGCTGGTCGTCCGAGATTTCTAATGGGGAAACAAATTGCGAGCTGAATTAATGCCCGGCTGTGCGCCGTCTGTGATACGTATGTACACGCGCGCTGTTTTTGTAGAGCGGATTGCACTCGCGGCTCGATGATAAATACACTGATTTTTCCCACAAGATTCCGATCTGCTCCCGTGCCGTTTTTCACTTCGGTATTTATTTTCTTAAACGCAGAAGGACTGATACTCCGCGGGGTTTGTAAATCAGATCGCCGCAAGGAATCGAGACGGACAGCCAGGGAGATTGGTGCATATCTGCTGCGATTGCGCAAGTGCACGCCGCGGTTCGTATTAATTATTTGGAATTTAAACAAAAGATACTTTAATCGGCCGGGTGGGTAGCCGAGTAAAAATAATAATTTATCAGTCGCATTAAAATAGAGTTTATCCGGTTTGTATGTATAAAGTTGAGGATAAAAGCGCGCAATTGGCCAATGCTGAACTTTCGAAATGATAACGTTTGTAATTGCTTTGTTTCGGGTCCCCGTCATGCTCGGAACTTTTCCCAACGCTTTTCTATCCCCGCGCCGTATCTGTCGCATCGGTGATAAGAAATTGGATTTTCGTCCGTTCTTATAAGCGAAACTGCGGGTCCGCCCCGTTTTTATGTAATTTTTAATAGGAAAAAGATTCTTGGACCACCGACGCAATAGTTTTGGCTCCTTTCTCGCTCGGGCGTTGCTCAATTTCGTAGATTTTGATAAGGAACTACGGCGCTTGCAACACCGTCCGATTTTTGTGCATACTTTTCAGGATCATTTTTATCAGATGTACAATTCCCTTCTAGCATTAGAAGTGCTGATTAATTGGTCAACGCTAACGCGGCATAATGGGCAACGCTCCTTTAATGTACAATTATAAAATTAATATTTCAGCTGCAAGTCATTTTGTTTATCGCCGGACTTTCACTATTGTGCTTTAGGTACCATCGATGGCCCAATGTAGATTCGATGATTACTATAATCAAAATATCCCCGCGGTATCTTCTCACGTGTACTTTGACCGCAAGCGTTAGATAATATGCAGGAGGAGATTTGAAAACCTTCTCCTGTTTCAATTTATTTTTTATTTCATCCTACCCTGCGTAACTCTAATTAAATCTCTTTCGAGATTACCTCGGATAATTAAAATGTAGATTCTCCATTATTTACGGAGTTGCATCGTGCGTAAACAATTCCTTAGAAAACGCTTCCTTATGGAACGCCGAAGATACTTTTATTTCCAGGCTTATTCAAGATCACTCGCCAATCCTCGCACGATCGATTGCAAGAATAAGTTGTTGTTTTCGAGTTTAATAATGCAGCCTATCAGAATGTCATTAGTAGCGTGCATGAATCATGAGAAACCCTGAGTATTCCTTTATAGCTTTCTAAGCGATGTTTGCAAATTCACGTAAGTACTTCGCCTAAGCCATTATTGATGCTAAATTGTAATCCGAGATATATATTCCCTCATCTCGCGCGGCATTGATGGGCCCTGACTGTTATGACTGCAGGAAGGGGGGGATTACGATGATGTAACCCAAGAGCTAGAAAACTGGATACGCTTAAGGATGCTTGCGGTCCGTAGCGTTTAATCCCGCTTCAAATTTGCAACGAGCCTCTCGAACGCTTCATCCTCGTTGTCGGACGCGCCAATGGCTCCTTTTCAAAGCTCGAAATAAAAAAGCGCTTCCCTTGTTCGACTCGCCTTTTATTCTCGCGGACCGGGTACTTCAAGTACGACCGAGAGTACGACGCACCCGCAGAATATGTAAGAGCTCGTAAATACGCGCACACACCTCACCGCGGCGGAAGATCGAATCCGATTCTTTTTTCCGACGAGCCGTCACAATGGAGGCGAGGCGTCGCTCATCGTTTAATCACGGGCGCGTATTCCTCTTTCAATCACCTCGACCTTGTCGGGCGACTGTACTGAATGCTCGTCGTTAACGGCGCGCGATAGGACGCCTCCGCTTAGAAAATCCGCAGGTCGCGAAGGTAAATATCCAGTCTATCTCTGAATTTTTCCGGCCGCGACTCTCCCCTTCCGCGCAGAACCGAAGGCGCGCACGATTTCAATCTTCGCCACGTTGCGGTAGCGCTCCCGCTGCATTTTCATATCTCATTGTCCCATCGACTATCTATCAGACGCGAGAATGGAGAATAATGCCGAGTGAGGAGAGGGGGGGATACCCGCGGCCCCGAAGCTTTTCTTTTCCCTCCCGCGGATAGCCCGGCGTACGGTCCTTTTTTTTTTATCCCCGACGATACACGGGTAATGTAGCGCGTGGCGCGGAATCGCGCGTATCGCAATCGACGCGCGAGGAGAGCCCGGGCCTTCTTTTTCCAATTATTGCGGAGCGGCGCGCGTTCGAGAGTTTGTTGCTCCGCGCGGGGAGATAATGAGCGCGCCGCAACGTTTCAGCTGACTCACGCGAGTTTCGCGCGGGATTTATTAACTATTTTTGCGCCAGATGCGAAGTGCCGATAAAAAGGAGAAAGAGGAACGCGCGCGTGTGTACAAGGGATGCTGAGACGGCGGAATCTCGCTCGGCTTCTTGCAGGCCTACTTTTTTGCCCGTTCCTCGTAGACGCGGCCGACGGAAAAATCGGTTTAATGAGATGATAATTTGATTAAAGGGCGCGTCGGCGACGTTGACGCGTCCTTGAGGCTGCTAACTTAATCGACTTCGGTCTTGCATTTTTCTTCACAACGCGCTAAAGTTATTATTATTTTCTTATTTAACTTTTGTTTTATTTCTTTGACTAACGCGCAATAATTATGGTACAGGTATTTCTTATATTATGTTTTTTTTGTACGCGAGGATTGAGTATCATCGAAGTACGATATAAAGAAAAATGTTCTAAATATTTTGTAAAATTTCACGAAATATTGAATGGTTATTTTGTAACACCTCACTAAAGGAATAAAGCGTCACGACAATTGAATCATCGTCAAAATTCAATTAATGGATGTTATGTAAACACAATCGAGGATAAAGGCTTTACAAAATGTAAAAGTATCACGATGACTAACCGAAAGTCTCGAATTCACAGCTCATCGATCAAGAACTACGGTGAGGCTAATAGAAAAAGCGTCAATTACAGGCACATTAAGTGTTAAAAAATCCATTACATAAATACCTCTTTTCCAGCGCGCGAGGCAGTCATCCGCGGAATTCCCGCGATAATCCATTAAAAGCAGCGCACAAAGCCCTTTATTGATCCGCGCGGCGTCTCCTCCCCCGCGCAATTAATCACCTATACACCGGGCGCCTGGCGCGCATTTATCAGATGAGTACGGCCGCGGCGGCTGCATCGACGCCGCTTGCACACCCCGCGCGCGCGCGCGAAAGGGCCCGGCCTTTTATAACCGCGTCGCCTCCCGAGCCACCCTCGACAGCGAAAGCAACTTACCGCGCGAAATAACCGAGGTGCACCCACGCGCGCCGGACGGCCTGTTCCGCGGCGCCGGTCCATTAGAAGCGCATCGAAGCGGCGATCGGGCGCGGGGGCCGGCTGCCGCGTTTTCCTTTTTCGCGGAGGTTACTTATGCGAGGGGTTAAAGTGCGCGGAGTCCCCGCGCGCACAATGCGAGGAAGGAAGGATTTATGAATTGTCGACTTGTTACACTGCCAGAAATTGTTCCCGGGGAGTTCTTTCGACCACGGGAAAATGGAAAGTTTTTATTTTTAAACCTTTGTTTGAAATTTCTTGTTTTCTAAAAGTTGTGGTAGAAGTTCCTTCGTTTTGCTTTATGTAACAAGCGGCATTTACATAGTTTACTGCGAGGGGTTATTTTTATTGCGTGTAATCACAAAGTACTTTTAAATTAGAAACTTTGTAATTATTTGTTAATCGATATGAAGTCAATTTATAAATCTTTAATTAATAATAGTCAACAAATCCAATTTTGAAAAATGCATAAATCTTTATAACTGTAAGTAAATCTATATAGATTTTTAAATAATAATTGTAATTTTTCGGATTAATCATTCATTACATTTTCAATGATTTCTTTTTGAAATTTTCGGGCAACAGATCACGCAACTCTTGGACTCGCGAATCAACTCCGGCGTAGAATCCAAGACAGTTCGAGTCTCTGAATGAATATATTGACAATTTAGAGAATAATTTAGTGCATTTTAATTAAACCTGAACGTCTCTATAGAATAAAACAAAAGTGTAGCCCCTTAATACCGGTAATTGTAGGGGGGAAACTTCCTCTAAAATGTTCACATGATCTTAACTCATACTCCATATTATAAAACCGTATAATAATTCCCCCAACTTTTGTCCACTAATTTTAAGAATTTACAAGCAGCCAATAATTCTAAGCTCTTCCCGTTACTTCCGCGTGTGTCGATAACGACCTCGGCTAATTCGACGCGAGGCAGGCCCGCTGAAATATCTTCCCTCAATTACGTCAATTTTCATGCACCGGGCTGCGGGACGCGTCGCTCGCTCGGCCGACGCGCGCAGCCCATTATAAACCGCGAGCTTTTACTCGCTCGGCGCTCAAAGTCGGGAAAACGGCGAGCCGGTAGTCGGCGAGAGCTCATCGACCGGTCACACGGCGCGTATACGCGCCGCCGTCGGCACGCGGGATGTACGCGCTCGCATTGGGGCCAGAGCAAATTGCGCTGAATCACTACGTGCGCGCCGCGGCCCGTTTAGACCATTCCCTCCGCGCGCGCCCCCTCCTTTTTTTCCCGGACCCAGGCGAATCTGCATACGGTAATGACTTCCTGTCGTCGACGGGGGATAAATAAAGCAAGGAGGCGCGTAGCCAAGCGGCCAAGGCCGTGCGTGCGGCAGGAACGCCGCTCGTACTCCTAAGTACCGGGGGCGCTTTCGTATAGCTTCTCTCGTAGTTTCCTCCTTTTTTTGCGATTGAGTCGTTGCGAGATGTCCCGTTCCTATTTAAAAAGGAGAAGAAAAAAAACGGCAGCGAGGGAGCGCTCGCGGGGACTTAATTGACGTCATTAGCCATTAGTCGCGCGCGATGTTTGCTTTTGATGCGGCGTTTTTGCCCGAGCGGAGTACCCCGCGTTTTCGACTATTTGCGGTCGTTAATTAGGGGGCGTTTTTTTTGCATTACCGCGGACGTACGGTAACGGTCGACCCGATGTTCCACCGCGGATACGTACTCACCTGTACCAGCGTGTGGCAATCCCCGCGTCTGCCTCCGACTCTAATGGAATTAATTTTTCGAAAAGAAAAAGGTCGAGTAAGTATCGCCTCTTCTAAATTTGAATTTTCGCAAGAGCCGGCGAGCGGAGCTGTAGCACGTGCTGCGCGCGCGAACTTCGAATTAGGTATCGCCAGGCGTGACGCAACTTGCCCGCGACGAGAGTGTAAAATAATATTCCCATTTGAATGGACGTAGCGCCTCCAGAAAACTACAGCACGCGCTGTTACTTAAGCCCAATTAAAAAGTCCCTTCGAACTGCTCGAAACAACATCAAAACGCCGTTCTCCCGACGAGCCGCGAAAATTGCAGCCGCGCGCGGAGGGTGAGGAGGCCGGCCGTGTGCGTTTAATTGCGCGCAGGACATCGAGGAACGAAGCTAATTATAAAATATCGTTAATTAAACGGCATCGCGCGCGCGGCCGGGCATAGAACACAGCGTTGCCCAAGCGGCGACGAAATCCCCGATTAATAAGGTGCACAGCACCTTCGCCCGTCGTTTTATTATTAATTCCCGTTGTTTCGAGCAAAAGCGCGCGGAGAGAGGACGTTTTGCCGTGCGCACCGCGCTTGTCGCTCGGGCACGCGTAAGAAAGCCGGTCATTAAAGCAATCCCCTTATGCACGTGCGCCGACACTGCTGCTGCGAAAACTCGTTTTTCAAACGCGACTTTACTCAGTGGAGTAATATAGATATTGCGCGATCGCTCGCGTTATACATTTTGTTTGGAGTGGGGGAGACGCGGAGTTGGGGTCTGCAGAGCGCCGACCTCAGCTACAGGATTTTCAAGTGTGCGAAAGCCTCGGATGATCGATCGAATGGCGCAGGTGATGCCTTCTAGGAGTTTATCATTTTCAATGTACACTTGACGCGTGCAATAAAAATTGGTTAGATTACTTAAGGAATTCTTAATTAATAACGCGTATATTTGAAAGATATAAAACAGTTTTTATTTCATTGCTTTTCAGTCATTTTTCGCTTATCGTGAAAAAGGGAGAAAATGGAATTTAACTCCGAGGATGTATACATTTAATCATAAACTAAAGGTGTAGAGTAAAAAAAAAAAACTGGAGATTGGATCTCGATTATAAAAATCCTGTTTAATACGGTAACGTTCATCACGACGGAAAAAAAACTATTAGGGGCAAAACGACGAATCTTATCCGCACTAATACATAAAGTAAACTTATCAATAATGCTATACTGATCTTCGTAAATTGGTAATTCCAAAGCGTTGTAAAAGCCATTTCGAAAGCATTATGCGCGATACGTCCATAATCGCCAGGAAACGAGCCTGCCTTTTTACCCGGCGATTTAAAAAAAAAGCAGCACCTCCCGACCGTATTACACGGAGTATCTTGGCCGGCGGATCGTAAAAAGGAAGCACCGCGAACCCGCGCATTTTCCTCCCGACGTTTCGTCATTACGGAAAATCGAGATACAAGGGAGCGAATTCCCCTCGCGGGATACGCATTACGCCCCATTACAAATAAAACACAGGCCTCGCGGGGGCCGCCGGCAAAAAATTGCCTATCCCGCGGAGGCGTTTCGCCGGCCCTGGGAACGCGACGCCTATAAACGAGCCGCTAAGTTGATTATAGAGCCATCGAATGGTTATCGCGTCTGCGGCGCAAAAGAATGACTGGCGAGGATGGCTCCGGCGCTCCGGTAGGTAGGTAGTCGGACCCTCCTAATGAGCCGCGTGAAACCAGTTTAAAGTGCTACGATGAATTCGGGGATCGCGATGGGATCTGCCGGGCTGGGAACCCGGAACCCACGCGGCCAGACCAGTCGGAGACTTTGATCGCCGTGCAACGGCGAAGTCGGACGAATATTTACGATGCGGCACATCAATTTTTGTGATCGATGCGGACCTTTTCAAAATTCAGAGAAGATGAGAGCATTCGGTATAAATAGACCCGATAAAAAGATACTTTCGAATGTAGCTTAAAATGTTTCTTTGACGATAGAACGTCCCGCTCCGCGCATGTGCAGGAATTTTGATTAATCGGCTTATTCGAATAGTCATCCAGTATACAGTTAAAGCAGATAACGTACGGTGGGCAATTAACGCGGATATCGCGTTGCAGTATATCGAGGTCAAAAAACCTCGAGACATTCAGAGACGCCTAAGCCTCCCATTCATCTTTCCGCCGGGGCTTTATCGCTAATAACGTACTTTTCCTCGCGCCTGGGAGAAAATCCGTAACGTGACCGGCGGGCGACGCGAGGATTCCGCGCTCGCGCAAACGTCCGCCCGAGTCCATTATCCTGTACGAATACGCAAAGAGGATTTAAAGGCTCTAAGAACGGTAAACAGGCGAGAAACAATTTATTACGGGCTATACCCACCGACGTACAATACGCGAAACGGTATACACCGACTTTGAGTATTTTATTTCTTTTTTCTTTCGTCCCGGAGGTAGATGAAGATCCCCGGCGACTGTATAATTTGTAAGTACGGGATCGTTTAGTTGGGTAAAAAATTGATTCCGGTACGGATCAAGATTCGCTAATTGCGAGAGCTTAGATTGCGAAATCCGGTGAATGCTAATCAGTTTGAGTGTTTATCTTGAATTTTTAATGAACTCGGGTGTTCTCGTTACTTTTTGCATACACCCGTAAATTTCTTGCACGGCTGCTAATTATTACAATATAAAAATTACCATAGCCAAGATAGAAGCAAAATGATGCAACTAAATTACAAAAATATTTAAAAATAAAACAAAAAAGAAAAATAAAAAAGAAATTAAAAAAGTTTATTACTGTTGGGTAGTAATTAGTATCGAATATATAAAATATCTGGGTACATAT
>JAXIUT010000009.1:10495004-10505006 GCA_035586675.1 Eurytoma californica | reverse complement strand
ATGTACAGGTAACATTGCTTACCTCCAATAGGATTTACTATGTAAATTATCTGGTTTTCAATAAATAAATAAATAAAAACACATCTCGGTAGCAATTAAGCCCCCCGGACAAAAAAAATCGTAAATTCACCGGGAGAAAATCAAAGTTGTCCGCTGGCTAATTAGAAGAAATCTCCAGAAAGCGCGCGAAGAAGCTCGCGCTTTGGAAAAACAAACAGCTCAGTCGTATACACGTACGCGTATATGCGCTCGGCGATAGCAGTGCGCAGCAACCGTGGCGCGCGCGTCTTCGCGGTCAACGTACTCGCAGGCGCATCGCGCGCGCCGCACGGCAGCGAGGAACCCCGGGGTCCGGCGAGCTTTAATTGCAGCGCTAGGCCTCCGCCGAGTGTATACCCGCTCCGGCCGGGAGTAATTCCCGCGTAATTATAGACGCACGTCAATGCGAGAGGACGGGGAGGGGGAGAGGACTCGCGTCCGAGACGGTCTCATCCCTCGCGTCGTCGCGGCCCGATAAAATCGAATGAAAAACCGGCGCGGCCGCACCTGCCCCCCCCCTCGTCGCGCCGCTGAGAAAAGCCGCAAACCTGTCGCGGAGCGACGCGACGCGCCGGAACGCACCTACATCATTTTGAGAGTCAGGGTCGGTCGCGCGCGCCTGCAGCCCCGGTGTCCCTGAAATCGCGAAAAAAGCCGCACCCCGCGCCGGGAATTCTTTTTTGCCAATTATCATGCCGCGGCGCGCGAGGGGGGAAGTCGTTTCTCCGTCGGCTTTATCAGGGAGTTCGCGCGCAGCCGGGAGGGGGAATCGAGAAGGGCTCGGCGGAGGGACAATGGGGGAGTAGGCGTGAAAGATTCGGCGGACAAAAGACGGCACGGGGAGTGGGCTATTTTTGGCGGCGCGCGGTAACGAGTTTCGCCATTGTCGCGGGGAAATTCGCCGGGAGATTTCGCCAGCGGAGCGGGGAGAGCTCCTTTTTTTCTCCTCCGAGCGGTTTAAAAACTCCGAGCTTATTTAAATTTAAATTCGACGCGACGCAACGCTCTTTTTTTTACGGGCTTTCGCGCGAAGCGGCAACGCGATTAATTTACTTATGCAGTCCTTGCGTCAGGTCGTTTCACAAAAGACGATCCTTTTTTGAGATACGACATTGTTTAACCGAATTTCTCCGAAAGTATTGACGTACATTTTCATAACTGCCCGAGTTTACGTAATTACAGCGCACCGCAGCAAACGAGAAAAAAACAATCGCGTCGCGTTAAAAAGAAAACGAATCAATTAATTTGTTCCGCGGTTCGTTCATAATCCCGCTGTTTAAGGTGACCGAAATCCTCTTTATCTCCGCTCGCATAACCGGAGTGGACATCGAAAAATACATTTTCTCCGCGGGCAATTGCAAAACGACCAATAACGTCGTGGCGCGCGCGAATATCAATTATCGCGGGGATCTAAACGCGCTCGTGAAACGGCTCGCCGAGCCGGGGGAGCGAGCATACAAGGTATAACAGCTAGTTGGCCGAGCGAATTTCCCGTTCGGCCAAACCGGAAAGCGGCCCGCAAAAATCGGCCTCCCCGGCGATAAGCCGAGGTCGGATTAAAGCCGCGTCCCCCGCATACGTCGAACCGCGAGGATCGCGACCAGTTCGGCCGCCCGTCAGGGACGCCGGGGTATTACGCGAAAAAGTTCGCGCGCGCGAGCCTCGATACGCGTGAGGTAATCGTTATGCATCGACGCGCGGCGGCTCGTCCCTTTTGCTCGAGTTACATAAAAAGCGCGAGCTGCGAATATTCGCTCGATTTGCGCTCTTTTGAGCGACCAGTCGACGAGGAGGAAAACCTGCGGGCGCGAATTGATGGCGTATTTGGATTGCGCGTATTTCATGCGGGACCATCGGGGGCCGGGCAATTAAGCGTGCGAAACGATAAAGCGGCAGGTTCGAGTTTTCGTGCGATTAAGTCGCACGTAACTTCGCGGCAGATAACCTGATGGCTTTTTAATTCGAGCGAGGTTTATTAATGCTTCGCTGTTATTAATGGCACGGTGTTGTAGAGTAATGAAGTGTGGTTTTTTCTTAAAAAAGAGCAAAATTGAATTTAAGATAGAAATGTAATATTTTATGATATATTAGTTATGAAATGTAATATTTTAATCTTGCTTTTAGATAAACAAAAGTTGATATTTTTATCGTTATAAGAAAGGTCAATGTTCTATTGATTACAATAAATTACATTTATTCTTGAACTAAATTGATAAAACCTAAAATAATTTTTAATAATTATAACTAAAATAATTTTTATCTTGACAAAGTGATTAATATATGTCTAATTAGATCATTTAAAAATGCTAAAATTACGAATTTTGCGTTAATTTTTACAAACAATATCAGTCAATGCCTAGATTACCAACACATCGAAATTTTAGTCATACAAATAAATCTGTGCATAAATCAAATCTTACATGGAAATTCGTAAAAGTAATTTGAACGAAAATTTAATTAACTCGCCGCACATTGTTATGCCGGACCGCTCACGTGAAAAGGCTCCGCTAAAAGCAGGCAATTATCGAATTTTTTGCACCTCGGGCGAAAACGAAAAAATTGTAGTAATTAGCAATCATCTCCATAAAAAGAACGGCCATCAGCCGAACGCGACCCGCTCACAAAGAACCTCCTTCGCATTAAGAGGTGCGTGCGTAATAGCCACCGCCCGGCGCAAAACGAACGAGACGCGCAGAAAACTACGAGCGTCGGCGCGATATTCTCGGGCGCGCGAGTCTCGGGGCGCTCCTCCGCAAAGGGCGCCGCTGGAAGGAGCGAAAAGCCGGAATTTCCTAATGAAGCGGCCGCTCGTCGCGTGCCGAATGAAATTTCATAGGGATCGGATTGCGCGCACGCAATCAAACCGCCTCGCGCAATCGCCAATGGGAATGACGCGTTGCCCTTTTGAGATTCGCGCGCCGCGATTTTCCGGGCTTTTTCCGCCGGGGAAGAGATCGCGGTTGACCGCTACCTCCCGCGGGTACATGAATTAGTTATGAACTTTCGATTTTCCGGTATTTTTATTGAGCGTAGATGGGGAGAAATTCTCGTTACATGCAGGACACGGCGTTCTTCTTTTTGCCGCCGCGGCTTATAATTTAAGTCATGTAATATTTATCTTATTTAGAGCATTGTTTTACGTAACGAATCCACCGCCGAGATCGCCTGCGCGTAAAAGAATGCAAATGTATAACGGGACTGCAAGTATCGGTGTGTACGAGTGCGCGGCGTAAATTACGATGGATGAATGCATTTGTCTAATCTAATATTTGCTTACACGACGCTTATACCAGTCGCCGGTCGAATTCGACGTCGGGGTCTTGTCAATTAGCGGAATTTGTAGAGCTCCGAGCGACTCTTTCCGCCGGGCAAACGCGGATGTAGCCGATAAATTCCCGGCTTATACGGCGGTCGAGCGAGCGGGTCGAAACATCCTTAAATTTCCCCACGAGTCAATTTCACTTTCCCATGAGTCTCCGCAACATCCCCGCATCCAAGGCTAAATGCACATACACACACACCGCCTTCCTTTTTTCCACTAAGCCTCTGATTAATTCATTTCATTAATTAATCGCCGCGCAATTAATCGGCCAATTAATTACCCGAGGGGGGAGTCGAGCAGCAGGGCACACATAGCTAGCCCACGGCGAGAGCCGCCGGCGGGCAGGGGGAGGGGACTGACAGGGCGCGATGTCTGGGCCGCGATAAACGATCGCGATTAAGAATGCCCCGTGTCCATTCGTCTGTCAACAATCGACGTTTACGTGCGGCCCGATAAACCTCGCTCGCGGCGCGCGCGCTCAGCAGCTCCGACCCGGCGCTGTGTGTTACATCACTCGCTTTATCCGCCAGCGGATCTCCGCGAGTTTTCCCCGACGAGTGCGTCCCAATTCCACTATGGGCGGTCGGGTGCCGGACGATCGTGAGGCGATGCTCGCCGATTTTTTCTCTCTCTCTCCCTTCTGCGCAGGAGAGCCGAGGGACTTTGTTGTTGCGAAACGCTTCGAGAGCCGGTGTACGTGCAGGGGCGCCGATTGAGACGCCGAGCGGGTCGAAGGTGCACCCGCGGCGCTCGCGATTTTCATTTATCGGACGGAGAGGCGAGGTAATGAGATATCTAATTGAGAAATTTTGCTGAGAGGCGCAAGCGCGCTACTCTCGGCTGTGGAGGTACAACATCGTATACACTTGATTCGCATGCGAACTCGAAAGCATTTTCCGTGTAGAGGGATTTAAATATTTTTACTTTATCCTGATGAATGTGTTTAAAAAGTTTTTAAATAATTTTTATTTCTGTAAATTTAAATTTACCGAATGAAAATCGTTTCGTTGTTTTTTTGTTTTCTTTTGAATAAATGACGGATATTTACTAATCACTTAAAAAGAAGTGTATGATTTTCTTGTTTACATAAGCAGCGATTTGGAATATAACAATAGAAATCGACAAAAAACGAAAAACGTGTAACAATGCGAGTAAATTAATTATACTTAATTAACTGTTATTAAGCCCTATCATTTAGCACTGCGCATTGAAATTTTATTTTCACTCCGCAAAAGTTATTATAGCCACAATTGACTAACCAACTTATGTAAATTTCATACCATTAAGTACGTACATCCAAAAGAAATTAAATTTCGCAAATCTTCGGTACTAGTGACACATTAGCGATAATCATCCATTCACTTGCACTCCTCAATCGCCGATGCGCACCTAATGCTAAACCTTATTATTACCCCGATAAAAAGACGCGAGTAAAATGCATTTCCAATCAATCCCGGGAAAACTGACTAATTTCCAAGTAAACGCCGTACCGACAAGGCTCATTGTGTGTACCTCCTTAGGAGCTTCGCTCTCGCAATAACCCTCGCTCTTTTCGTTTATCGGCCGGTCGCCGTTGCACAAACGCGAGGTGCGAAGGCGCTTTGCGCTCGTAAGTGCACGCGCGCTCTGACGAAATCGTCGCGCGCGCGAGGATAGGCGGCCCGGAGATTTAGAGGCGCCGATGACTGGCGGACGTTTCGCGACTTTTTTCTTCCTTCGCGCCCGGTCCCGCGGTGTTTATTGTCCGCGCGCTCGGGAGAGCGACGTGCTTTTCACCGCCACGTAGGCGAGAAAATGAGCCGGCCGCGTTCGGTGGGAAAAAAAGGCGGATGTGCGAGCGCGCCGTTGAGTGATTTGTTTGATGGCCCGGCCGAAGTGATATAACGCGAGCGCGCGTAAATTTTAAAAGGCGAGCTTTTACTCACTGGGAGTTGATGTATAAGGGGATCTATTGTGCGTTCCGCGATGGTCTTACCTGCAACAGAAAAAGGAAAAAAATTCGTTAATCGTCGATCGTAATCTTGAGAAGTTTTAAAGGCTTTGAGATTGCAGCTTTGAGCTGATCGATATTGCGTTCTTTTAATTTAATTTCTGCTTTGGAAAAATGGGTTCCGTCAGGTGTATGACTGGCTGCTTAGCAGTTTAATTATACGCGCGTGGCAAGTAAAATCGAGCTTATCTCGTGGGAAAGTGGGAAAACACATTTTTTCGGATTTAAATACTTTTGTTTATTATGCGGCTGTTTATGTGGGTCGTCTGTCTACAGCGCGCCCAGTAACCACTTATTTAATATGCACAAATTCGCTATTCTCACGCACATCGTACTTTGGGATCTTTTACGGTATCTGATACTTATATTTACATTTCAAGTAAATGGTGAAAATCCAATCTTGTGTAATTTTCCTTTTTTTTGTCCCAGAATGGTGTGTAATGTTAATTTAAATTATCAATTACCCGAGTGTAAAAACTTCACACTAATTTATTTTAGATATTGTCGATTAAATTTGTTACAAAATTATTCATTTACAAAGAAAATTATTTCATCAAATTAATCAATCATAAATTGATAATTTCAATCTCCTTAAAAACGAAATGAAAAATAGTACTCCGAATAAACTGATAAATTCATTAGTAATAATTAAAATGCAAATAAACCAGCGGAATTAACATCTTATTACGAATTCAAGATTAATCTCCCAAACGAAATGGTTAAAAACCCCAATTACAAGACATTGACATGCATATGAACTTTCAAAACGGAGAAAGAAAAAAAAACTACAATCGGAGCAACGACCCGAGTGCCTCCATCGGCGCCTTTTTTCGCCTTGACAACAAAACTGCGAACCGATCGAGACACCGACTATTCCCGCTCGTTATACCGACGATTTACAGTTACAAAAAACTGCTACAAGCGTTGGAACAGCCATTCGACCGGACACGCCCCTAGCAGCTATCCAAGGTCCCCTTCGAACATAAAAAAAGGTGCTCTAGCCGCGTTTATATTCATCGAAAACACGCAATAGCGGCGGATTTTTGCTCGCTGAAAACGTGCTCTTCCGGTCGCGCGCGCACGCGCTCACGGGCGCGACGCGGAAAGTGAAAGCCGCGGGGCGACCGAAGGAGGATCGCGCGTCACGCGCGATCCTTATCGGCGCGACACTGATTGGCCCTGCGGCAACGCTGGTTTAATCCTCCTTAAGCGTTCGCCGGCCATTATCAGCGTCCGATTCGGACGTCGATCGTGTTTTGACACGTTTCGTTGATATTCCGCGGAGATTTTTCGATCGACCGAGGCTGCGGCCCAGCGACGCTTGTTTTCGAACCTCCCGCGGCCGTAGATTTTCTTTCGAAAGGGAAACGCGTGACGCAAAGCACGTGGGGTAACGCAGATTTTGAAATAATTATCAATTGTTGAATAAAAGCGATCGTTGGCGTAAAAAATATTAAAACGAGTAATTAAGTAGATAAAGGTGGCCTTTTTTTAGTGGAAAAACAGGCTTTTAAGGCACTTTCTAGACGGAGTGAGGTCAGCTCTTTAAAATGTATGCCTTTCAACGCTCTATGCAAACAGAGCCCTATCCTACCCGAGCAAAACCAAAAAGGAGCCAATATTTGCGCTCGCGGAGATCCTAATTTACTCGAACATTGTAATCTTGCGCTCGCAGCCTTGAAAAAAAATCACGCGTCAAAGTCGAAGGTAGCGTGTGCGCTCGCTCCATATTTACCCAACAATTAACCCGCGAAACATTTTCTCAACTCATCCTCATACACATTCACGGCTCCGCCCGCATGTTCACCTTATACGCTAGCCTCGAGCGCTGCTTTCCGTGCGGGCGAATTCCCGCGATGTCGAATTTGTCACGCGAGTTCCCGGCGAGATTAATCCGCCCACCCGCGGCACAATAGATACCGCGCTCGTGCGAGTAGGGGGCGTATCTC
The DNA here is from genome assembly GCA_035586675.1 of Eurytoma californica. NCBI lineage: Eukaryota > Metazoa > Arthropoda > Insecta > Hymenoptera > Eurytomidae > Eurytoma > Eurytoma californica. The sequence continues at coordinate 10,497,706 of JAXIUT010000009.1, read as the reverse complement.
CCGCGGATCACCGCCAGCGAGTCGGAGGAGAAGAAAAAAGGCGAAGGAAGCGAGGCGTCCGCCTCCTCCTCGGGGGCTAATTTTAGTGGCGCACGCACGTCTTATTACGCTAGAGCCGTTTCCCCGTCATTCCAGTTTTTCGCCTCGCGCTCCCTCGAGCAGCGCGGCTCTCGCCGAGAGCCTCGCTCACTCGCGTGTTTCGCGATGGAAATCGAGGCGATTTTATTGTCGATAAAACGCGGCGCGCTCGATAAGGGAAAAAAAAAGCGGCGGGATTCCTCGAGCGGCCGATTCCGCTCCTATACACTCGCGCCCCGTCTACCTTCTCGCGCGAGCGAGATGATTCACGAGCACGCCTTTTTCCCGTCGCGCGCCGAGTTCGTATATATACACGTTTTATACGCGCGTTTCTTATTCCGAGCGGCCGCGGGTGTATATAAAAGCGCCGGCGAAACTTTATAACCGCGCGAGGGAGCAAAGGTTCGCTCTACCCTTTTGAAGAAGGAAAGAGTGGCGGGAGAGGAGGGGGGGAGCTGAAAATGGGCATCGCATTAGGTCGGGGTAACGAGCGAATTCCCACGAGAGCGAAACAAATACCGATTGCTTTGAAAGTATAATTTTCGTCGGATGAATATTCATACGGGAGGCGAGTTAATGGGTCGGTGCCGCTACTTTGCGACCAAGGAAAATTCTAAATCTACAATTGCGAGCTCATTAATTATGCGCGATCGGGAGAGGAAAGTCCTTGTGCTAGAAAAAGGACGAGAGATCTTTTATTATGTAGGTCAGCCTTTCCGATTTGGTAGATCGATTGTATTGCTTACGAGGAGTTATTCATTCATAAACCTCTTTTAAATAAATTACTTGACAATGAATTTTTCATCATTGTGAAATTAATTTATAATTTCGTAATTACTATTTCGATAATCAGTTTTCCAAATGTGATCAATATAAATTGTTAAATAATGATTCTTAAGTCGAAAATCAAGTAATTTATTAAAATAATAGTCATTCGTGATCAGGAGAAGTAGCTATTAATTAGATTTACGCAAGTGTTTTATTTTTGTTGTAAAATTTTCGGGTTGCATCCTTGAATTCTGATATAATTTTATTTTATTTAATGGTAAAATTGAAAAAAAAACGAAATTCTTTTAGTTTCATTTTTAAGAAGCCAAAATATGTTTAAATGCAATGATAAATCCTATTATGGCATGTTACTTATTTGTAACACAGATGATTAAAAGGCTAATTAATTTAATCTATAATTCACAAAAATAATAAAAACAGTTTTTACTTGTACGTGCACCTGCGCTTATGTTGCGCTGCGTGTACTCTGAACTTAACTTCATACTTAGAATTTTTCTCGGTTTCCTCATCGGGAACACCGGGGCAATCGGCATAAAAATTTTTCTCCAACTCAATCCGCGCACTAAATCAGTACAATTTCTCCCGTGTACCCTTCATTAACTTTTATCGCGAAACTATGAATAATTTATGCTTTGCGCCGTCCTCTCCCCCTCGGCAGCGACAAAAATATCCCACGAATCCGCGCGCTTTTTTCCAGCGCCATTATAAATGGGCGAGCTGACTCGTGTAGCGCGCATCGGAGCGCTCGTCCCGCGCGAGAAAAAGCGCGCGAGCGGCACTGCGCGCTTCTCCCCCAAAGGGCCCGGAGCAGAGCCGCTTACAAACCCGCGGCGCAGACGGAACGAGGGAACGACACGATCGCGCGAGAATCTCATTAGACGGCGCGGACACCTATCCGCTCGTCCTAGAATTTCCCGATGTAGAATGCGATCGGGGCCCCGCGGGCCGTAATGGGACGCGTTGCCTTATAGCGACGCGCGCAGCCGGCCGAGAGGCGTCTATTATCGGAAAAACGCAGGCGCGCGTAACGAAGCGGCCGGGCGATTTATCGCTGGGAATCGCGAGGGATCTCGCCGCTGAGGGAGGGGAAAAGCCGCGGGGGAAAAAAGCGGCCCAGCGCGCGCGCTTGAACTTGCCCGCGGCCCCTGTTTTTTTTTTCGCTCACGGGAGGTATACGTACGAGGGGAGCGTCTTTAAACGGGGAATGCCGAGTTCGCGATCGGTAAAAATACCGCGCGGAGACGTCTCGCCATTTTCATTTCCAGTTTTTGCCGGGACGAGGCATCGATATAGGCTCCCAGGTCTTGCTTTCGAAATGCCGCGCAAGTGAAATTTATCGTCGGGGGTGCGAGTTTTTTTCCCACTCGCGCCACGGGTTTTCTAACAATAGACGAGCTGAGATTGACGATCGATACGATAATCTTTTCGTGATTGATCTTTAATTATTTCTAAACGTGTTTACGAAGGTGTTTCTATCAAGGTTGTTGAGGCAATATTTCTATTGAAGAGTTATACGGTTAGATGAGCTTAAATAGATAATAAAATTTCCTTTTAATATAATTAATAAGGAATATAAATTTATTTAATATAATTGCATAATCACGTTGAAAATGAATAATGAGCAGTAAAGAATTAGAAACTGACTAGGAAACTTTTTAAACTTTAAATCACGGATTGAACAAAATCTTTGGGAAATAGTTATCCACAGTATATGTCATGAAAAAAAAGAAGGAAAAACTTCTCTGAAGATGTCACAATAAAAAAACCGCTGCCAATAGATTGGCACGTAACTTCCTCCAACTTAATTTTAGATTTCCTTTTTTTAATTTAATAAT
>JAXIUT010000009.1:10422257-10494904 GCA_035586675.1 Eurytoma californica | reverse complement strand
TAAGTTTCTCAAATTCAATAGTAATAATTATTTATACACCATTTGTCTTTAAAAAATTAAAATTTACTTATCTACTATAACCATTACATTTAAAACTCTACAAAAATAATGTAGAGATAAAAATAATGTAATGATACATCAAGAATACCCACTTACTTTTGAAGAGATGAATCTCCAAAACTTTTTAAATAAAGTTTACATCAACTTGATTTAATAATTTTACCTATATTAAAGTCAATCTCACAAACATGAGATAATCCCCCAACGCTATAATTTATCCCGCGTAACATTAATCTCACCCGTTGACGTCCGAAACCTCGTTACAATGCGCAAACATCACGACCAGGAGCAACAAAAAGAAAAAAAAAGACGAAGAAGAAGGAATTGACGACTTACTCCCGGCACGTAACCCTGAAGCTAAAGAGACGCGCGCGTTGTCCCGGCGGATTTAATACGCGCGGCGTCCGGAGCAAAGTTGTCGGCGGTGTCAACAGCGTCAGCGGCCCGGCGCGTCATTAATTATTCAAACGCTATTTTCGTCCCGTCCATTACGAGGTGGCGGCGTGTACGTGTGCCCCCGCGCGCGCGCAAAAACGCCGAAGCCGCGAGACGTCGCGCCCGGTAACTAATGATCCGCGCCGGGTTCGAGCCCCCGGCCTCTCATTAGTCCCCCCGGGGGTAAAAGGACGAGTCCGGGTCCGAGCGACCGATAACTCAATATCGAGGCGCATTCAAATCGCCGCGAACCCGTCGATCTCGTTTCGCGCGGGCGAGAATGGAGAGTCGGGCGACCATAAATTACCCGCGGCTCGAGCAGAGCTTTTTATCGGGAGGGGAGGGGAATCGGCCGGGCACGAAAGAAGTATCCTCGTGGAATTTCTGCGGCCGAGGACGAATCGGCTCTCCGCGTTTTTTGCGCGGCCCTGCGGCTATTGTTCGCGTCGCGATAGCGAAGATTTACGGATTTATCGCCGGGGAATACTGGTTATTTTTTTTTTTCGAGGGAACGCTGGCGGTTTAAGAAAAAAAAATAAATGATATTGTACGGGACGAAGTATTTAAATTGTTACATAAATTACGCTGGTTGATGCGGTACTTTCGCGCGGTATTTATTTGTCTTATTTTTACGACGGAACTAACGGACAACGTCAATACGGAAAAGAGGCTGCTTGAACGCGGGCGTCTCATCAGCGGCGATCGACTCTCTAAGTGCCGGCGATAAAACGCCAAATGAACTTTTTCCGGATACCCGCGATCGGCGCTAAACCGCGCTCCTCTTTTTTCCGGTAAGTCGTCAAAGCCAACTTGTTCTCGGAAGTTTTAGAACAGAACGACCGTCATTACCGCGGCGGTCCCCCACAATTCATCCAGAAAACTAAGAGAAACGGCCGTTTCGTCCGTCTAAAATAAATAATTGGCCGCATAAATTGCACCCGCCAGTTTATCTCGCCTCTCGTAAACCCGCAATTCGTCAACCCTTAAAAGGCCGTTGCATAAGTGCCAAGTGCGCTCGCAACGACTCGGTGCTTTAAAGAAACAAACAAAAAAAAAAAAAAAAAAAAAAAAAAAAATATCAAGCGAGCCGGGGCGATATCATCTTCGGGGGTGGAAAACCTGTTGCTAGCGTCGGTATCGCGTTCGCGGCATCGGCCCGCATTCCGGCCGGCGCTGCCCCCCGCGAGAGATGGAGACGTTAGAAAAGGCCGCGCATGATCTACGGCCGCCGGCGGGAATAATAATAATTACGCCTCGTTTCTATCGCGATCATTTAATTTCTCGCGCCGGGCGCGATCGGTAAGTGTCTAATTATTTGCGCGCACTACTCGCGACATAACATCTTTATAGCATCGATTCGTAGAGCAGCGCCGATAATTTCGAGGCGACGGGGGCGCGCACGCGGAGTTTGAAGGATGCGCCCGGGGTCCGATGAGCGATGGGTTTTTAAGGTTCTTGTCGGTTCGGCGTGATCGAACGATTGAAATCGTAATGAAGCGGAGAATCGGACGTGTTCGGAGGCTCCTATCAAGCCCCGCCATCGGTGTTATTCATCATTTTAATGCCAAGTTCGATTCTCTTTGTCGGGAAGTGCACTAAGCGGACGAATTGTTTCGAGCGTTTACGATTTGCTCGTCCATCGAGAGAAACAAAAAAATCACCGCATAATGAATATAATCAGATGCAACCGAGAGAAGGCGCGTCTCGACTCGCCTCGTGGAAATCATTCGTTATTTATCTACGGCCATTACATGCGCGATAAAATTAACCGCTCCGGCGTGGATGTCTGATTTTACGGACTAATACTCGCGCCTAATCCGCCGGCGGATCGGTTTCCGCGATGAGCACGAAAGTTACGTGTGCGCCGTGTAAATAGCGATCGCCTAATAATAACGTCGTAACTCGTTAAACCAATTAGATAAATCTCCATCCGCCTGATGCCCCGACATCAATCTCAAGAGCCAATCTGAACGAAAGTGATTTCGGTCGCCGTGGAATAATCGAACGCCTTTGAAAAAAAAAGTGAAAAACCCCCCCTCTCCGCGAGTGAGTGATCCATTCGTCGCATTAATCTCGGCCCGGAGAGGCTCGCGAAATGATAAATCGCCGGGGATAATGAGCGGCGATGCACTTTGACGCTCTGGCGTCGCGGCAAAAGTGGGAGAGAGAGAAAAAGATAATGGAGAGGGGAAGTCGATCGAGGCGACGATACCGCGCGGCGCGAGATACGACGCCGCGGCGAGGATAAATCAGGGAGTTTATGCCCTCGGCGGCCGGCGGGTACCGTAAGACCTAGGCGATCGGCCCCACGAGCCTCGCAGTGGGTTTGCGCTACCAGCTAGCGAATGTCGGCTGCGGTACTGTTACTTGCCCCGGCCGCGCTTTCCTCGCTGCATCTCTTCAGGCTTAGCTTTTCGACGGGGAATTCCTCGCGGGCGCCTTCGACGAGTCCGCGATTTAGCGGGGCCTTCGGACGAGGACTGCGAAAAATTCCTTGTTTATTTATCGAACGGACTTGCCGAGTTTACTTTGGAATTCTGCGCGTGAGTTATCGGCTGGTTTTGTACGGGTTTTTTAGAATTGAAGTACTGCTACTCGTTGGAGAGCCGCGGGATGTTCATTAAGAGCTAAATTTAGCACTAATTTTCCCGTGAGAAAATTCATGATGTTACAAATTTGATATTTTATCGACCAAAAAATAATTCTGTGTAACATGTAATGATTATCAAGATTTATAAAATATTCTAAATTAAATGTTTTGAGGATTTTAAAACAGACTAACTAATGCAAGAGATTTTAAAACAATTTTAAGTAAGTATGCTTAATAAAATTGTTTAATTCAAAGATTTGCAACGTTCTCGACTTTACTTTAATTCATAAATTAGAATTAAAAGTAATTTAGAAGCTCCAACGCGTGTATCAATTGACCCTAATTAAATGCGCATAAAATCTTATCAAGATATTTAATTTTTCTAACAGAATTAAAGTCGTTTAAAGTACCTCCTTTAATCGTCGAGAGAATTGAAATAAATTTTAAGGAACATTTTTATTGTCGCATACTTTAAAGTTTTACTTTATTTCGATACCTTGACTTTACCATTTACAGGCACTTAAAATGTATGCACTAAAAGCAGCAGGGAGAGAAATTGCGATGCCTTTTTCTTCTCTGGACATCCGAGTGACACAGATTTTCGTTCCCTCGCAGGCGCGAGATAAAAAGAAGAGTGACCTTTCACTTTTACCACGGCGAGGAAGAGAGAGGGAACTAATTAAGAGGAACTCCGCTGGATTTTTCGCATCCGCGCGCGGCGCGTTCGGTTTCAATTGAAGAGATTCGAAGATAAGAATTCAAGAGCATCGGAATAAATCCAAGCGACCCAGAGGCATTTATCAGCTGATTTTTTTTTTATGAATACACCTAGGGAACTTTGTAAATAAATTCAATTATTTCGAAAATTAAAAGGGATGCCACAGTAATTATGAGAAGCGCGTTTTTACTACTTTTTTTCATCCTCGAAATTGCACTGGTGAAACCGAGCATGCGTCGTATCTCTCGCTGGTTTTTTTGTTTCGAAACTGGAAAATAATGGGCTGGAATGGCAGAAAAATGAGGCAAGATGACATTTGTAATTGTGCGATGGAATAGGTCATGAGCGTAAAACAAAACGAAATATCGTAATAGCCCAACCGGCCAGAAAGTAAAGTGCCCACGGGGATCATTTCAGTTGTCATCGTACGTATTCCGGCGGAATGGCTCTAGTCAGGTCTAGCAAACAGGCAGCCCGGGAATAAATTTCAAAGGAAAGCTGAACAAAACTGCCACGGCGTTGACAAGGAAACTTTTATTACTCTAATAGATCCGAATCTAGAAAAATAATAAACTACCGAGTAACTCACAAATTTTTTCCGCGTATAAAACAAGTTGCGAAAACCGCGTCGGCGTGTCCCGCACTTTTATTCTCGTCGAAATTTTTTTAATCCACCGCGCAGACTTTGTCTTATCCGAGTAAACGGCGCGTAAACGAGGTACATCGGAAAGCCCCGCAGCGGGGCTGGATATCATTAGGCGTAAAGATCGCGTTTTACTCGAACGATCGCGCGCCGCGCGGGACAAAGTCGCCGGGCCTTAACCGGTACGCCGCGTCGTCCGCGCGCGCGCAAAAGAAAGAAAAAAAAAAAAAAAACCGCCCGCAGCCGCGCGCATGCCGATTTCACGCGGCGAATTTCGCCTTTTCCCCGCGCTGGCGAGAGACACAAGAGCCCACGTGCATATAATAGCGGCCGAGCCGCTTTCCGCGGAGGCAGGAATTTCCTAAGGCTGCGCGAACAAGCGTATCGCTCAACTGGTCGTTCGACCGGGGGGAGCGAGAGATTATCGCGCTTTTCGAAGGCCATTCCTTATTTTGCATCTGGCGCGCGATCGAGACCGAAGTTTTGCCGCGACTTAGCATACGAAGAAATGAGAGGTATACGAAGTATGTTTCTTTTTTTGGAAAGCAATGGCGTTTTTTTTAGAAAGGATCGGTGCGCGATTGGTTTCGCAGAAAAGAATTTTAATATGGCTTCGATCGCAACGTACGATTTGACTTAAATCGGTTCAATCGATCAGCAATTGTGAAGGATTTTTAATAAAGAGACCGATCTATTCTTATGTAAATCATTTTATCAATGTCACTGGCACTTGTTATTTTTATTTCTATTTTGAAAAGCATTTCAGTGTCGTTTGAATACATACATTGAGTAGTTTTGCCGTTTTTTTTAAAGATATCGTTATACATTTCAAAAGTAAATGTCACAACGTCATATCAATAGAATAATGAATACTTAACACAATAAATTTAATCCCTTATGTAGCTCGGCAAATTTATTTATGTAGCTCTCATAATATTTGAAACTTACTTTTCCTTTCAAGAATTTTACTCTATAAAATTTTCCTTAAATAAATATCACCTTGCACTCTTATAAATCAGAATCTAAAGAAACGCCCACTGTGTAATATCCATAAAAGTAAATCGCAATCTTCCTCTGAAATTTGTAGCACACGCTAAACCAGTTCGATCGGTAAAACCCGCGTATTCGCCGATCGAATAAACCACATCCCTCGTAAAAAGAGAAATAAATTAAAATCTATTCCCAAAGCAAACGAGACGAAGGGCCGGGCGCGAGGGCACGTCGTCGCGCGAGCCGGAAATGCAACGATGTTAGCCGGGGCCCCGGAGCGCCTGGCGGCGGCTCGAACACGCTCTTTAATAAGGTAATGGTAAAAACCGCGGGCGTATACATGCAAAGCGGACGCGCCGGGAGGAGGATGCGCCGCCGCGCGAGAATCGCAGATTAATTGCCGTCCGCGGGGCGAGCATTAGGTCCGGCGGGCTCGTTCCTCACCGACTTAGTCGTCCCCCTCGCACACGATCGACTCGTTCCCGGGCCCCCCCTCTCGTTCGTCCGCACAGCCTCTCGATGCAGATTACCCGTCGGCGAGTGGATTAATCGCCCCGTCACGCTTCTTCCCCCCTTTGGATTTTCGGACGAGCCGACTTCGCGGCGCGGGGATTAAAACCGCGGAATTCGTCGTGTAAAGCGATCCGGCCGATTCGCGGGGAAAAGGAGCGATCGAGCTTTTTTCCCCGGGCTGCGGGGAAACGAGCGCGATTAGAATGTCGCCCGGCGTGGAACTCTAGCGGCGCGCGAATTCAAGGGGAAACGCGGCGGCGTCGATTTTCCGTCTTTCGAAACGGCACCGCTCGCCGGTCGGCGCGCCTTGCACGTGCCCTTGACTGCCTCCGGGAGGCGGCCGACCTCGAAAGCACCGGCTGCGGTGTAGGTGCAATGAGGTACTCGGTGCACTTTCACGGCTTTCTCCGGGCAGGCGCCTTCTTCGATCGATTGCCGTTTTAATTGATCGCGCCGGAGACAAAGGATCTACTTTCGGAAGGGGTTACATTGTTTTCCGCAGAAAAAATCGAGCTTTTCCTCGTTCCTTTCACTTTTTCATCGAGCTGATAAGGATAAAGGGAATTTTTTTTTGCAATTTAAAGGAATGACGCGCGCAAACGCCGTTGATTTATCTTCTCGCGATGGAACGATCATTTATTTGAAATTAAGAGATAGAATTTAGAGTTGTAAGTGTAATAATCTCCGAGGAGAGAATGAATAATATTTATACTTGAAGATAAAAATAAAAAAATTCAAGATTGAAAACCAGCGGTCATGGGAATAAAATATTTTCATTAATTCTCATACTAGTACGAAATTAAGTACCTAGAGCGTTTCGCATGGACGTAATTAAATTTGCGAAACATCGCTCCAGCAGAAAGTATAACTCGATCTAAGATGATTTCCCTCCAGCTACTATTTCTCCTCTTCGACAGCTCTATCAATCGGGCGCACAAAGAGCGAGAAAAAAAAAGGTTCAACGTTACGCAAAATAAAAAGAAGGCCGACGTGCGATGTGTGACTGGTGCTCCTGAATCGGCGTTATGTAAATTACCGTGAGATAATTGCTAAGGATGAAAGCGTCGCTTTCTATTTGCACTCTGTACCCTCGGTACACCCGACACGACTCGGGCGCACAATAAACAACGCGTCTATCGGCCGCGGGGCCCGGCGACCGCCGTTAGCCGTTTCGCAAAAGCCACTTGGCCGAGTGACCTCGCGGGTTCACCGGGGGGTCGCGCTGTCAAAACATCGCCCGGTCACGAGGACAATGGAGTCGTCATCCAATAATTTTTCTTATCGCACGCGATTATCGGACAGATCGCCGGGGTATACCCCGCGCGCGCGAAATCGCCTCCGCGTACGTCTCACGCAACGCTTAATCGCGTGTACCATCGACGGCGCGCACACGCTCGGGCGAGAGATAAATATCTCAATAACGGCCGCGCGAGCGCGAGTCTGTCCCGATTTGCGCAAGGCTAATCGCGCGCGCGCGCGCCTGCGATAGCCGGGAATTTGCTTAATAAAAGAGCGACCGTGCCTCCGGAGGGTCCCCCGAGCTCGTCGGAAAATGCCGAGCGCAATTAAACCTAACGCGACGTGAAATTTGCTCGAGAGGTCCTTCTTTTTCCGCGTATAATCACTCCTATAGTCGTATGCTAATTCAGGAAATTGCTGGTTTCTTTATTGTCCTCGTATGGCCGTCCCTGTTTCTGTAGCTTCATTCGGAAAAAGTGTCATTCGATCCCCGAATCATTTTAGCAGCTAGATATCGGAATGAAAGTAACTAACCGCTGGGCAAATATTGTTTCCATGAACTTTAGACGGTGTCGCAGGTTCTCGAAATAACCACTAGGCGGCGTCGACGATTCCGCAATACAAAAATATATTCATACTTCATATAAGATAATTAAAGAAAGTCGAAGCAGCATCGAGTCTCAACTTTATGGTTTAGATCAAAATGTCTCCGATATACGACTGGGTCGGACTGAGTGTAACCTGCACCAGATATTGCACTTGCACTTTAATTTTTTTCTTCTTTTGAGTAATCAAATGTCACTATTTTTACTTATGATGCTGCATAAAAAGTATCTCACATATTCATCACTACTAATCGCTGATATATGTGGTTGATAACCTATTCTTTCAATCGATTGTATAATAATGGATTTTTTTCGAAATTATTTAAGCAGATTGCTGCTTTCATTTCATTTAAAACATTTACCATTTAAATTAATTTCAGATTCTCCTTATCCCTTATGATAATCTTGTTGACGAGATTTCTTATGATATTGAGAACGAATAAAGAATTCCAGTAAACCATTGATCTTAAAGTTTCTTTGTATCTTAAATTTACCTGTTTAATCTCGCATGCAAATTAGTCGGAACGACGTATCCCCCCTGTGACACGAGGTGCGTTTCATCATCGCGACCTTAAGAAAAAATAAATAAATAAAAGTGCACACAATGAAATTAAATTATTTCAATGTAAAGCCCGCGCGCACTGATCAAGATTGATCGCGTGTCATCCTTTGTTCCGCGATAATGAACATCGCGTCCCTCCCCCCACTCGCCGGCGCTCACTTTTACTTTTATAGTCGAACGCATAAAACCTTGCGCTCGAAAATTTACGGCTGCCAGCCGACCGCTCGCACTTCAATAGTGCAATATAATTTCCCCCGCGCGAGGCTCTCTCCGAAACCCTGGAAACCGCAGCGGCGCAAAAAAATCACCGCGAAGGAAAAACCGGGCTGCCGAGCGATTACCTCCGGGGTGGCGCGTACACGGGAATCGACCCTCGGGTATCGCATAACGCTTATGGGGGCCCGATGGACGACGTCCGGCGCTGATGATGGGCGCGAGCGCACAATCGAAACGACTTTCACTCGATCGCCGATATCGCTGAATTAATGGGCGGCGAGCGAGCGGCGCGATTCCCCGATGCCTATCTGGAGCGTCGGCGCGGAATTAATGCCCCGCGACGGTTTCAAAACAAACGGCCGGCGACGCAGGCGATTAGTTCACCGAGCGACGTGCGTCCGCCGGAAAATGGCAATCGATCCGGTGGGGAGCTGGCTGGCGCGGTGCAATTCGAGCGGGCGAGTGGGATTTTCAATGGGCCGAGGCTAATTTTTGAAGGGAGGCTATTTATCGACGACACCGACAATGCGTCTGTTTATAGATACTCGAGAAGCGATCGGGTGTAGTCGATTACGGGGTTGCGGGAAAAATGAGGTGATTGATGGATACTGCCGAGGGAAGAGCGATATTAGCTCGAGAAAGCGCTAATCATTGGATTGAAGTTTCTTTGCGATGAGCTTGTCAAATGGCATTGAATACTCTTCAAATCTAATTTTGCAAATTGTGTATTCATTTTTTATTTGCTTACTGAGCATAACTTCATCATTTGAATACATTGATAAATACCATTTTTAAACATACCTAAGAATGATTTATGAACGCGCTACAAAGAAAAATGTTTTATTCATAATAATTTGTTTTCCCTTGAGATTTGGTTTTACCCAGAATGTCCAGCTCACTATTTCTAAGATTAATACTAACATTAATAAAAAATTACAAAGAATTTTTAAATACAATATTTTATAGAAAACGTATAGAATGAAAATGTTAATTTTTGATACGAAATTAATATCGAGTAGAAATGACTTCGGTAAAATATCGCGATAAAGTAACAATTGATTATTTAGAATACGAAAAGCCATTTGCATCAACAGCTTATTTACGTAAAAGCATCGGCGATCTCTCGCGGCGATACCGAACTTTTGTTAATTTTATAGCATTAGCCAACAACGCACTCGGCTCACCTTACTCTCACATTACAATAGCCCGTGATTTACTCCGTGTATTTCCATTTTAAGATAAATTATATATCCTTAAAATCGTACGCGCGGCAATCAAGCCGCGCGCTAAGCACCGCGTGTGCACTCGCGAGAGCCTCTCCGAGGCGATAAGGCGAAAAAAAAGCTCCGGGAGGCCGGAGGAGGGTTTCAATTGTTGACTCGCGGCCGAGATCGTCGGAACGAATTCTCGCGTCTCGTGTAACCGCGCGATCTACGAGCTGTTATCCTACCGCTTATGAATACATTAATAAATAACGCCGATCTCGCCTCTCGATGCACGGCGGATACCCGCCGAGCGAATCGCCACTCTCCTATTCCCATAATTTCCCATGAATCCGCGCGCGAGCCGCGTTGTACCCTCTCGCGTGCAGCGCGCTGTAACATCCGACTTCGCGTTTTGAAGATAAGAAAAAAAAAAGAAGCGCGAAGGAACGGGTATGGGCGCGCGAGCGATACGCGTATCGAGAGGAGGCTCGGGTGGGCTGCTCGCGGGTAGGCGGGCGATTGCTCTTGGCTTTCACTGCGCGTTTATAAAGCGCGCGCGAAAGTTTCGCGCCGGTGGTGGATCCTCGCTGCGATACCCGATACGCCGCGGCGATTTTTTTTTTCCCCGCCGCCGAACAATGCGCGCGCCTCGGCGCAGGATCCCGCCTTTCTTTTCCGGGGTTGCTCGATGTCTCCGAGCGCGCGGACCGCGGGAATCGATGCGCCGAGCCGGTGAAAGGCGAGCCTCGACGTGTACTTAGGCATTTTTGCCCGCGCGTCTCGCCTGTCGATTCAGACGTCGCGGGGAGACGCGCGTCGCGGTGACCCGCCGATGGGGCAATAGGGTGTCCCGAATCCGGCGCTGATTGATGCGAGCGCGCCGGTCATTATGCGGCGCGCCTCCGCGAGAGCAGCGGCAATTTGGCGCGCCGATATCGCTCGCCGCGATCCACTGACTTTTCACCCTAAGCGGTGAGAGTCGCCGACTCGAGTTGGAATGAAAACGTTGCGGTTTCGCGCGAGAGTAGGAGAGCGACTTCGCCTACCGGCACATTTCACCTGGTGGTTGGCTGCTATAGCGACGGGGCTCGGCAGGCCTGCCTGTTGTGCAATGTTTGCTTTATTTTTGCACGGAGGTGGAATTCACTTAAGCATGCTTGTTGCTTTAACGATGCTTCTTCTTGCGAATGGTTGAGGCGTGAAAGATAAAAATTTTAATTTACGTTAATTATTTGTAATTTACTTTAATAATTTTCAAAAGTATTATTTAAGATAAGTATCAATGTTGTGCTTTTATGTACTTCAGTTTGAAAATACATTAATGATACTTCTTTTAGGAAAAATTACTGTATAAGTTGTCTAAATGGGAAAAGTACTCAAAAAACGAAACTCCTTGAAAATATTATACTTTATTTATATCTTATTAAGTAAATAGTGCCCATTTCCATCTTATAAAAAAACACCGGATAAAAATAATGAATTAACTCTGTTTGAAATTTTATTTTCTTCCATCATCGATATATGATTTTTTGGACATTTTTCGCCCATTAGATATCCATTGTAGGAGAAAATTAGTCAATTTTTAACGGACAATTGATACCTTCAACATTATGTATGTCTTATGCCTCTAACCAAAGAGAAACGACCATGCGGAAGCAGTGCACCAACAACGTATATCGTCCACTAGCACTAAAATAAATACAACGCCAATTTTGAAAGACATCGTCGAAAAATCTGCTTACCTCACCCGCACTAACCGCGCCAATGAAAAAAAAGGGCACGGCGAACGGGCATTCCTCGCGAATTAAAGACACAAATAATCAACCGCTGCAGAAATGTCTGCAATGCTTCCCTCCTGGAAAGAACCATTAGATTCCTAAGCGCGCGGCTATAGAAAAGCTGACGTGGAGGCGATATTCGGGCCGGCGGCACGCGCAATTATTTATTTTACGCGGCAATAAAGTACGCAGTTTCTTACCGGCGGGCAGTAATGCGTAGGCCAATAATTCCGAGTGACGTTATCATTTAAAGCCGGATAATTACGAGCCGGCCTCCTCCTCGCGGTGGAAAAAAGGGCCGGCTATCCGCGGGAGCGCGCCCCCGGCAATATAAACATTCCATATTTTTCCTTCATTACGGGCCGGCCGCAGGTGCGCGCGCTACGCGGCTCCCGACCGGGTCAGGGAGGCGCGCGCGCGCGCGTGTAGGCCGTAAAGCAGTCGTTTGGGCGCGAGCGCGTAGTCCCCCCCCGCGTGTACGCATAAGCGAGCGCTAACTTATTGGCATGCGCCGCCGCTACCCGTATATACCTCGTTGGCCGGGCGAGGATGCGAGGGTCCCCTCGCCCGCCGGTCGATGAAAAATCGAAAGTGCCCAGGCGCGCGCGTGAAAGGGTTTGTTAAGCTTTTTAAGTCGCGCCTCTTTAGGCTCCTTTTCGAGCGCGCGCGCGTGATATATTTAGCGGGAGAGCCGGCGAGCTTGTACGTGCCGCGTTTCTGCATTTACTTTGCGGGTTTATGAATTATACCGGGAGAAATGGACGGGGACACCGGTCATTATCGTTACTTTTGTTGCCGAGGGTGATAAAGCGATATCTAAATTGAAAAGAGAGTAAATAAATGGTGCACACGCGAAGAATGCAGGTGAAATAAGAAAAATTTGATTGGGTTTTTTTACGCTTACAGGGATTTATCTGAAGGTGTAATTTTAGATTTATTTCATGTTTACATGATAAGAATCGATTCTAGAGCTAACTACAGTTGTTTATTTGTGCAGCAATATTTTTTTAAATTCCTTATAAAGATTTATGTAAATTCTTAAATCAAATTAATTAACCGTTTATAAATTTTTTGCTCATTTATTTCACTACTTCAAGGTAGTCTTGAACTACGTTAGAACTAGAGTTTAAAAGAAAATCAGAAAAAGATCGTCTACAACATTAGCCAATCTAATATCGAACTATAAAAAAGATCAATCTAGTTCTCTCTCTTTGCTCAACTTTTCCCGACAAAAATGAATTGTTTCCTGAAAATTCCTTAATTTTATTTTCAAACTGAAATTTAAAATCTTTAACGCTAAACGGTGAACGGTATCCAAGTTCCTCCGCTCTATCCATCGGTCGTCGAATATTTTTCAACTGGCTCTCGCGTCTAAAAAGTAAAATAAACAAAGGCAGAAAGCGGCGCTTGAATTATTTATAGTATGTTAAGGAAGCGCGCCGATGAAAAAGAGAAATTTTGAGTAGCGGAGGTGGAGCGGAGTAGCGACATCCGGTGCGCGGGCGCGCGCGCGGCACGAAAAACGCCGGCCAGGTGCATCGCGCGCCGTCAATTTCGCTTTTCCGCTCGTTGCCCCGTCGACTCGCCGCGGCCTGCACTCGCTCGCGGTACAACAAACTCTCGCTAAAATCGCGCGCACGCGCCGCCGAGCACTGCCCACTCGCTCGGGCTTTCCTTAATTGTTCCCCGCGCGGAAAAATCGGCTTATCCGCCGTTCCGCCGTCTCCCCCCGCGCGGATTTCTCATTCATGACATTCGAGCCGCGGGCGCAATTATCCCGGCGCGCGGGAAAAATTACGGCTGCTCGCGAGGAAGAGTGCGCTCTCGGATAAAAAGTTCGGATAAAGAGGGAGGGGCTCGTGTGCGCGTGTGTGTGCAAAACTGAGCTAATCCGTGGTACGAGGCCGCGCCTCGCGAATTCGCCACGGTGTGGGGGCTGCGCTAATCGGACGATGAGTCGGCGATGCGACTAAGCGGCTCTGCCCGAATACAATGGGGATTACCGTATATTATAGCGTTATGTTTTAACAAGGATCGGTTGTGCATGTACGACAACGGGCGTTAAGCGAGCTAACGTCACTATTACGCGGTTTATCGACCCAAGTCGAGCTGCTTTTAAATTCAAAGTTTTTGGCCTATGAATTATTGAAAGTCAGATTTACAAGGCACGTTTTAATTTGACTCGCGTGTCTTGGAACTCGGACGTAGAGATAGAAAAAGAAAATATTTTCGCGTGGATTGAGTTACTGATGGACGAATGCACGTGACATAAAGATAAATAAAGTCTCTTTTTAATTTACCTTACGTCACGGAAAAATAGTGCTGTAAACAAACGCACATAAATAGTGACTTAAGGAAAAAGAGCATTTTTACCCGACAGTGTCATTCGCGCATAGTTCTCTTTTTAAATCGCATACTCACAATAGCTGCAGTGCAAAAAAACACTATTAATTTACACGTGTCATCTACACCCGTTGGAAAAGTACTTGGAGTTTCTTCATCATGATAAATGACTGTGGAATTTGTAACTTAAGTAAAAAATTTGAAAGGAAAAAAATAGAAACCTGTAGTCCAAGTTTATCATTCTAAATAAAATTTAACAAAATTCATTGCACTAATAATTATCAAGGTGTATAGAAGTTCAACAATTTTTAATTCAAATAAACCAACACAAATTTTTCGACACATAATTTAAAGCTGGTTAGCTTAGGTGAGTGACAGAATGCTTAAAAGTATTGGAAATAGAATTTTTGCTTAGTCGTGTCCGACCACACCCGGCTGTTTCTACTTCCATCCGTTTTATTACCTAGTCAACCACGCTTAGATTTAAATTCAACGAAATCTTCTCTTACATACTTAAACGCTTTTTTTAAGTGACATCTTTCAGGATTCCGTTCTTCCAAAAAAATTTTCCCAAACAATTGCAGACCCTCGGCGAGGAAAGAATGAACTGACGCAACGATAAACGATCCCGATTTAAAAAGTGCACCGATAAATTTTAAGCACCTTCCGCACCTGCCGCTTAAGCGAAGATTGCGCGCGTGTCCCCCCTCGACTGTGACGGCTAGTTGTGCTTGCGAAAACGACGGGAGCAGTGCATCCAGCGATAATTACTTGATAATGACGGGGCGATTTGCCGATCGAGCCAATTTTATGAATCGCGCTTGCCTCTCGGCTTTTTTTCGACTCCGCGCAATTCACGCGACGGCCCCGTCGATTCGTCTCCCTTCCTGTCGCAACGCCGATCGTCCCGCTGATGACACAGTGCGCGTCGCAATTTTTTTTTTCCTTCCTTCGGGGCCGGGGAAACGAGTCGCCAATTAATTAGCGCTCGGCCGAACGGCTGTCATTAGGCGCTACGCGAACGAGGAGGGACGAATTTTATTATTTCGCAAGCGCCGCCGCCGGGATTTCTTAACGGCGCCAATTTCGAGCGAAACGCGAATTCACCCGCCGACGCTCCGGCCGGTAGGCGAACGAAAGTGCGCCGTCATTCGGAGGGGGATCACAATTTCATTCCAATTTGCATAGGCAATATCCGATGCGCAATCCGATAATGGCACCCATAAATCAGTTCGCGACTCCGAGTCGTCATCCCTCCCCCCTCGACGGCGCGCATCGCCCTGGCAAAATTGACCAGATTATCCCCGCGTGTAATGGCGATCGATCGCGCAAAATAAATTGCCGCTAATCTCGGCGATGAGAGAGAAAGAGCCGAACAATCGCTCCCCCTCCGCCGTAAACCTCGCAAATCGCGTAATTTCATAAAACAATGACACTCGTTTATCTCGCTGATCACCATTGCGAAACTGGTCTCCGCTTATTTATTTTTTTCAAAACAATGCGCACTCGTTCCTTTTTTTTCTCCGCACGAAAGAAAAGTTCGCTCGAGTTTCAAGAGAGAAAAGGTCAATCCGCAAAAGGCGTTGCGCGTTGGGCAACGGAGCGATAATTACTTATTTGACGATTGCGAAAGTCCGTCAGCTCGCGTCCCTCCGAAGGGATCCTCCTCTTCTCCTTTTTCCTCTTGGGGATCCGCCGGCGGTTGCTTTCTCTGCTGGAATTCGCAGCGCCGAACTTTCGCAACGCGTCGTTCACACGGCTCCTCTTGCCAGCCGCCCGCGTGCAGACGTATAGGTGTTCAGGACTTGCCCGTACCCGCTGCTCGTTCGTTCGCGCGGAAAGGCGCCTTTTTCGCCCAACGCCGCGTCCATCCATCCTCCCCCCGCCTCCGCGTGTAAATACGAGCCGTGAAAAGGGAATCGGCGAAGGGACGTTGTTGCGGACGCCGCGTTCTAGGAGGCGCGCTTTCGCTTAAGTTATGCACTCGCCTCGCGCGCGCGCGAGACGCTCCCCCCCGGCGTCGGACGACTCTATAGCCGCGGGTAATTGATAATGCGCCGAGGCGCGTATCGCCTTTCGCGCGAGATAAGGAGCCGGCGATTTATTCGGCCCGGCGACGCGAGGGTATAATATCCCGCGTCGATCGCTCGGCGGGTCACGGGACGCACCGCCGACGGTGTATACGCGCGGCTGATATAACGAGGAGCGCGCGGCGCCGCGGCGCGGGATATTTTATTAGATTTATATGGCTAGGTGGAGAGAGCCTACGCCGGTGGCTTTCAATAATTCAACGAGCGCGCGTACACGCGGACTATGCCGATTGAAAATTAATACGAGCCGAAGTGGAGAAAACTGTTACACATTTTTTTGCAGATTATCCTCCCGTGTTCCGTTACGCAATTTCTTAAGTTGCTTAATTTCTCAAGCGGGAGATGTATGCATTTCATTGTTGAATTCCTTTGCATATGACTAAGTAAGTAATTCACGACGAAAAGTATTTTTCTGGGGAGTAAATATCTTTAGAAACACTTTGTTCTCTTAAAAATGTTACGATGCATAATAAACTTTAATGCATTTTTTATGTGACTATTTCTTTTTTTTTGCGGTATGACGCGGTTTAATTGTTGAAGAATTTTTTACGTTTATATTCTTCAGCACAACGAATATAAAGAAACGTTTAAATTCTTGAAATACGCTGCATACTATAAATAGTAGATATAATTACATAGAGTCATTTTTTTCCTATTGATAATTTGAATAATTTCAAGAGAACTTTACATTCGCTATTAACACACTCTTAATGCTAATCCTACAGGAATAATCTTTCTTTCATTTAATAAACCTTTACTGAAAATTAATATTTTAAATTTTATTTGTTGATTTTTATCGATTATTTAATTATGATAAAAATCGCAGGCCCATATTAATGTTTAATTTATAATTTGTTTATACGAAAACCCTCCGTCGCTATTCAGCACACCCTTAATTTAGCCGGTGCGCGCATAAATATCGCATTTTAAACCGCAGCCCATAAAAATTTCGAGCAAAACGAGCGTGTAAGGACCGCGCGCAAGAGCACTTAAATCGCCGCGTCGATTTTCGCGCGATCGGCAACGCTTTCGCAATCGTCCTTATTTGTATCCTCGGGAAAAAGGGTTCGGCCGGGAGAGGTACATCCCGTCGGATTTATCGTCACCGCCGGGACGGGGCCCCGGCTGAATTCGCCGCTTTTAAAAGGGGAGCACCGTGACGAAGGCCACGGCCACAATGGCGCGAGGGCGGCTCGTCCGCGCACGCGATGCGCCTACTCCCGCGTATCGGCGCAAAAAGATCTCTATGACGGCAGATTTACATCTGGCCGGGCCCCGGCGACGACGCCGCGGTCGTAAGTCGCGCGTGACTTACGCCCCGTGGGAGGAGGAGGAGGCGGCCGCTCGAAACGTCGTAATCGGTAAATCGCCGTGACTCGTCCGTCCGTATTCCCCCGGACGAAATAGCTTCGCCCGGGCACAAAGGATCGCGGCTGCGCGCGAGCCACCGCCGCGGAGCGCACAATGCGCCCGGGACAAAACGCGTCGGAAAGTCCATTTGTCGGCGCGGTCGTACCCTTGGGATGACACGGCTTCGACAAGGCGCGGGCTCGTTGCCGCTTTGTCGTAATGAATGGATTGGGCGCGGGTGAGCTACGGCGCGATGCCTCTTGTAAGCGCGATTTTCGAGAGCTGTGTATATGCCTTTTCGCTTTGAGGAAGTACCAAATGTACTAATGATGTAAGGATTGATTTATCGCCGTTGTAAGGCCGCGAGAGTCATTTCCGAATTGGGAAATGCTTTTTGTACGGGTGACGTTTATCGTACGCGAGTATTTCAGCGAAGGATCTTAAATTATGTAAATACGGAGTGCTAAAAAGTCACTGTTGTTACCCCGAGATTACTGACTTGCCGAGAAGGGGATTACACAAATGTTATCTATGCTATGATTTGTAGTTTAGAAGGTGAAAAGTTCTTTTTCAAAATTTTTATAAGTTTTATCACATGCAGTCCATAACTATCGAGTATAAGAGCATCAAAATTCTAGATCCTATATTTTGTCGAATCTGCGTAGGAGGTATTTTCTTGTACGTAAAAATAAAATAAACCAAAATTTTTGTAATTAAAAGTGAAATAAACCAACTTTAATGCACAATTAATATTATTTAACGCTCTAATTAATAATAATTTAGTTCAAAGGTATAATAAAGTTAATTTCATATAATGCAGTTTAGTTAGTTGGAACCGGCCGCTAGACAGCGTTGATGATTCTGCAAGACAAAAATCTCTTTCTAAACCATAAAAGAGCTAAAGAAAAACGAAATATCAACGCTTCTTAGCCTTTTGACAACTATTACAATGTTTCGGGGTGCTTGACATATAGGTCGAGTAGAGTAGAAGACCCATTTGTTTTAAGAACCCCTTCTTTGATTTTCACCTCCTTTGTCTAATCAAATGTCACTATAGTTCTTTGCGTGCTGCCCACGTCATTTATCCTACTGGTTAATGGCTGCACGTACTTGTAGAATAACGCGGCTAGGTATAGCGTACCGCAAAACAAAACGTTCGAGTGAGGGGAAAACGGCGACCTCGGGAGGGCCGCGGTCATGAGCCCCTTCCCTCCGAAGAAAAGCTCTCCCATGGCCTCCCGCCCCTCGTCGTTTCTTTATTTTACCCCGGCGCGCACCGGACACGCCGTATATAATGCGACCGCGCCGCGGAGACCCCGGGGCTCATTTTACAAATCGTCCGCGCGGGGGGAGGGGAAGAGTAACGGCCGGCGCGCTAGATCCGAAAGCAGGGCCGCGCGCGCGCTATCGCGATATCGATCTTCGAACGAGTTATGAGCGTCCCGCCGCGATGTCACGGGGACGCGAATATTTGTCCGGACGGGGCGTAATCGGAAATTATTATGCACCGCGGGTACAAGCGTGAGGCGGGCGCGATCGACCTTTTTCTTTCTACTTTCGACGCTTGGGGTGTATTTTTTTTTTATTTATCGTGAGTAGGGAAAATCCTTTCCTTTAGTTTGTTTACCATGTCTAACGGAATTAAACGGTGTTATTGAATGTACAAGAACAAATTACGCGAGGAGGTTTATTTAAATTCAACGCTTATTTTCAGATTGAATATTAACGAGGCGAGGTATTTTTTGCCGTTAATTAGATCGCTTAGACACCTAATGAAGTGTCAGCTGTTGACATACATCGGGCGTGCGATATTGCGAACGCGAAGTGACTTCATTTTGCTCAATACGAAAAATTGCAATACCCGGGCTTACATCACACCTAATCGCCACCTCATTGGAATTGCAAATGACCACCGGCGCGCGAGATATTAGAACTAGTGCACATCATCCTGCCTCATCATCCGCTGAATATGCATCAGCCGCCCGCACAGCACCTCGACCCTCGCGCGAAACTGGAACGCGCGTACCATTGAGAAAATAAAACGGTACAGTCGTCCGCCGCGAATACGCCCGATTAACACGTTAACCCTCCGCGACCACGAACTTTTCCCTCGGAAGTTGGCGCTCGTAAATCAGCCTAATAACGCACTTAATTCCGCGGGAAATTTAATCGGAGCCGGCATTCCGACAGCGGGGGACGCCGGCTGGTAGCCTATCGCGCGCGCGCAATCGCCGCGGCGGAGCGGCCCGAAAGCGCCGCTTAGAGGCTTAGCCGCGCCGCGGAATAACTCATCCCCGCGGCGAGGCGCATAGGGGCGACCGGCCCCGGATATAAATCGCGCCGCGCGCCGGCCGAGATAAGAGCCGCTACTTCGGCGGCGAAGCGCGCCCGAGGAATTCCGCTATCGGCCTCGGGCCGAGATTAGGACGCGAAAGAACGGGGACTTTTTCGCGCGGGTGGATTCTAAAAGATTTTTTCCGGGGGGTTTCTGTACTGGTGGCAACGGTGAAGAGCATTGCGCGGTGCTTAGCTTATCGGGGCAACGTGAGTGATAGTCGATTCTTGCTTCAGGAAAAATTCTTATAAGATTCACGTAATTACGGATGAATTTGTTAAGATAAAAATCGTATTTACGATTATTTAAAACGCTGAAAGAATGGAAACGTGTAAGCCTTAGTTTTTGTGTAGTGAGAGTTTTTTTTAAAATGTCGATTCTTTAAAATTTTTGCTTAGTTTTGGTTTATTCTATTCTTTTTAAAAACTTGTATTATAAGAACAAAACTTAACGATAAAAGTTAACGATGAACCATTCATTTCTCATTAATACACTGTTTCTGAATGGGCTATAAAAGATACGTTTTCTACGGATAGCTATTTTTCTTGATAAGTCTTTCTCTGTAGTAATCCATGTGATAAGACTAAAATTGAGTACAAAAAGTGCGTTACATTGGCATAAATTCTCCAGGTTATTATTACAAGAGATAGACCGAGTTTACGAGACCAAACGCACATTGCCATACATATGCTAGACATTATCTACTTGAACAGGTTTTCCCAAGCTCCAAATGGCGTAATAATGTATCGCCTTGTAAACATTTGAAGTGGTATGAAAATTTTCAATGAAATTTCCATTATGGACATTGTTTGCAGTGATGACAATGGAAAAACGCAAACTTTATTAAAAAAAACCTTAAAGGTGCTTCCTGTGAAAAATCTACCGTCAAATGCATATAGGAAAGGCTACGATAATGGATGCTTTTATAGTTTGAATTTTTTTGAAATTCTCTCGCTTTAATTAATTTTTCGTCTGAACCTTCCCTAACGAGTGTGGTGAGAGATTTGTTGAGAAAAGCATAATTAAAAACGAACGATTGACTTGAAAATCTACCCTATAAAATATATAAGAGGGAGAGTCCTCGAGCGCGTTATTTATTTAAAAGCGAGGATAAAATACAAGCCCTCTCCGGCTAATCGTTTTACCCATAGTTATTATCCAGCGACTGTTTTTATTACAAATTGTTCGCAATTTACTACATATTAAAGAACACCCCTAGGGTCGCAGCGCAAAAACTAACACGCGATTTTCACGATAAAAAAACCGCGAAAAATTCCCCAGCGAGAATTCAAAACTTATCCCCCCAGCATTCGCCAATACGGCATAAATTTCAATTCATTAAAGCTCCCCCCTCGCGATAAAAAGACGCGAAGAAAAGGCAGGGCGGCATAAATATCGCCGTCGCGCCACTTTCGTTCTCATCCTCGGCCGGAAGGCGAAAAAAAAAGAAGGACTCGACGCTCCAAGGGGAAGCGAATACACGTATACATACACACAGTGTTTGCGTGGCGGACAATGCGGGAGAGACGGCGAGGCGCTGCGCCTCTGGCACGGCACACTTGCGAGGCGTTGGCCTCGCGGCGTGGGCGGGAGTCGCGCAGACCCAGTGACATCGATGCCGGCCGAAGGAGAGTCGGCCTCCTTACCGGCGCGAAACCCGTTTAGCGCCTCGGCTCCTCTTTTTTCGGCGGGACGCGCCGTGAAAGACGACCAACGGGGTTATGCACTCTCCGCCTCCTGCGATCGCCGCCCGAAGTGTTCGTTAATATAGGGTCGTAACTGGAGAGCGCGATTTCTTTTTCGGTACACACATTACCGCGCCCGTTTAATTAAGTCGCGGTGCTAGCGATCGCGGGACTCGGAACAATGAGGTACCGAGAATCATTTGTCCGGGAATGAAATTTTCGCGCATTTTTCCAGCGCAGGCTAATTACAGCGGGCCTGGACAGGCTCGGCGAGGGCAACCCGAGACCTAAAAGTTCGAGCGGCCGTTGATTTATGGATAGCCGATAATTGCTGCTCGCGCAATCCCATTAATCTCGCGCGCAATAAATAAATTAATTCGCGCTGGTGGCAACGCGATATTAGCCGGGCGTTTACAACCGCGACTATGTTTGTTGTTTCGCTAAGTGATTTATTTACAATTAACCGCCTCGCGCGGGCCATTGTTCGGCGATGCGCGCGCGTTGCCCCTTTTTTATGAACCAGATTCGCGATTTATCTCGGCGCGCGACGTTCAATTAACATTCCATTAGAGCCTTCGCGACGGCTAAGTGGCCGTTCGAAAGATTCGCATAGAGAGCCCCGGCGAATTCCGCGAGGCGCCTTCGTCGCGGTTAAGTGGCCGGCTCGCGCACACGCCGAATCGCGCGAGGTCAAGAGCGCGCTCGCGATAAGTACACTGGCCGCTCGAAAATTCCCCGCTGCTGAGGTAAACGGTCGCATTAGCATTCGCGCGAGTGAAAGCCCCGCGCACGCACGCGGATGAGCAATTATCGGCGAGCGCCTCGCTTCGGCTTTACGGGAGGCCACGCGGCTTACGCAAGGGGCCCATTGTCAATATTTTCCTGAAAGAAACGATGAATATTCCTCGCGTGCGGGATACGAGCGAGCCCCTTTCCGCGCGGTGCACACTGCGTGGAAACCCGAGCCCGGGCTTTTTTAAGGGATCGACAACTTCATTAATTACGGAGTTGCGCGATCGGATTTTTTTCTCCTTCGAGCGTTTTCCACGGGGGATCGGTGCGCGCTGCGTGGTACACACCTTTTTTTGGCGAATTTGGTTTTCTTGTTGGTTCGTTTTGTCGGGTGTAATTAAAATGTAATTTTAATAATGTCTGGTCATTTGTGTCGGTGACTTTTATTGAATTATAAAGTCGCGTGTGCAAGTTTATACGATTTAGTATACGATTCTTTTTAACGATTATGGCTTTTAGTCGCGAAAGTGCCGTAATTGGCCGGTATCGTTATGTGTCAGTGCACTTTGCTGATAAAAATACACTTACGCCTTGTTAAATTTTTACACCTACGATCGAAAACGCTGGTAAAAGCATAAAAAATCAGATTTATTTTATGACCTAAATTGCCTTTATCCGTCAAAAGTAATTTATAACTGTTACGAAGTAAAATAAAATGCAAAATACATACAATTAGCAG
The DNA here is from genome assembly GCA_035586675.1 of Eurytoma californica. Lineage (NCBI taxonomy): Eukaryota > Metazoa > Arthropoda > Insecta > Hymenoptera > Eurytomidae > Eurytoma > Eurytoma californica. The sequence goes on along the minus strand of JAXIUT010000009.1, from coordinate 10,472,076 downwards.
GGGCGAAATAAATGTCTAAATAAATAGAATTTTCGTAAGGTGACTTTAAAAGCGCATTTAAAATTTCATGCGCGCGGCAAACAGTTTCAAAATAAAAATTCTTACTCGTCGTAATGCAAAAAAAATGTTCACTTGTAAACGATTATTTATGGTTTTCTTTATTCTCCGCTTCAAAACGCAACTGTGAAAGTACAAGTTTAATTTTTTCTGCATTCCTAACTGATTGTCAAAACGCACAGCATAAAGTAGTGCTTGACGCATATTATAAGGAATCAAGATAAATTATAAACTTTACTCACTCAAGATCTGGAATGATTTACCAAAGTCATTACTCACCTGCAACGTAAAAAAAGCACTACATTGATACCGCGTCTAAAAGTAAGGTGTAATAATTCACGCTCATCCCGTTGGTAAAGAAAAAATCCGAAGCACAATTACAATCTCTTATCTATTTTAATGCCAGGCAGCGTCCATCAAAACCAGCGGGCGCAATTAAGAGGCCACGGCGATAAGCCGCAATTACGGGGAGTCGAGGGATGAAAAAAAAAGTAGAGGTAAGCTCCAAAGGCCAATAAAAATCGTTTCGTCGCGATGAAATTCACGGCTGGCGCACGCACAGCCCCGCCGCGGTCGTCTACGAGGGACGAACGGCGGATCCGGTGCCCGCCCACTCGCGCCGAGGCGTCGGGATGAAAGAAGGCCAAGCGCACGCAGCGCCGGCTGCAATCACGCCGAGCGCGGATCCTTGGGCGCGCTAATCTCGTTCATTAGACCGCGGCGCTTGCGAAATGCCGATCCCCGGTGCGTCGACAGGGGGCGATGACCCATCGGTAAAGTACTAGGTCGACAATTTCTAGTTGACAAGAGGCTGATTATTTTTACAAATCAATTTTGAAGTATTACATTTATTAGATTGTTTTTTATTTTACTTGTTAAGTGTTTAGATCGCTTTTAATTGAAAACGAGGAGATATTTTTATTCTACAAAATCGCAAACAACTTTTAAATGAGGGTTTTTACAATCAATTGTCCGTAAATGTGAAGTTAATTTATAATTTCTAGAACAATAATAATAATCACCGACTCCAATCTCGAAAAATTAATAAGTCATTGTGGTTCTTAAATAAAAAAATCACTACTGCAACTACAAGTGATCTAAATAGTAAATAGATACAGTGCGTAATATGAGTTAGTATATTTACCGCCAGGTGGACACTGAGTCTGATTTCGTTTCCCTCAAATGGGTGTGCTTTCTCAATTTTATATATACCAACTTTTTACGCAAATGGTTAGGCACTGAAGAAAACAAGAAGTGCTCTACGTCTTGTACAATTGTAATGGATTATAAAAAAAATTCTTGCAATCAAATGTTACTGACAACAATTACTCTTCTTTTTCCACTAAAATTAGTCTAATGTTTTTCTGTTTTTTTTATTTACGAAGTACTTAACTTCTTGCAGTATGATAATCATTAATAAGTGATCGAGTTCCAATTATGAGATACGTACAGGTACTAAAGTTTTTTTTTACATACTTCTAGTCTGAGAAAATATAAAAATAAACTCGCACTTAATCTCTTCTTTTTGAATTAATCTTTTATTTCTGCTCCATTATGACCTCTTTCAAATTCCACAAAATTTTTACGTTTTTATTTTTATTTTTGTACCTTACAGAAATCGACTAAAAATCTATCAGTAAATCGTTAGTAACGGAACAAACGCATTGAAAATCTGATCAATGAACTTTGACGATCTAAATATATTAATGGTGAGATAGGATTTACATCGACAAATTGATCATTAAACCAGGCGGTGCAGTCATACATAACGTCACTGAATCTCCCAGGTGGGATAATTGAATAATAATTGCTTTATTGAGCTCCGGTCCCAGTGTAAGCCAGTTACGAAAAATAACTCTTGTATCATATTAAATTAGATCCCGCGCGGAGATTTAAAGATAAGACGATTCAAAAATCGCTTGATTGATGCGTTAATTTAATAACGTAATAATGCAACCCCGCGAGATGTCGCAATGGCGCACAATAATTAAGGTCACGCACGAGTCGTGCCGCGAGCAAGAAAAATATTTGTAATTGCATAAAGTTACTTATTTATATAATCATCTCCGTAGCGCATGCCATTATTTGTGCTTATTATCTTTAAAGTTCAATTAAAAACGGCGCACTAACTTTGCGTTTCGCGAAGCGCCGCTGAACGACGATCTCATTAACCCTTGTTTTACAACGGCGGAGCGCACTTTTCTCGACAATTTGCCCTCTCTCATTCTCTTTAAATCTATATATCTCACTCTCTTACACGCGCATTCACGTGTACACACACATTCTCACCATTTGCACGCGGGAGACACCGAGCTTTTTTCAGAATTATTTTCATGGCAATGGTATGTCGTCCAGTGAGCCGAGGTAAGTGGCATTCCGAGATGTACTTGGAGATGCCTCGCGGATAATTTTCGTACGCGCTTGTGCTTTGCTGTACAATTTTAGGATGTCCTTTTTCAAAAAGAAAAAAGACTTTGTACGTCGTAAATTCATGCCGCTTTCGCTTGTAATTTTAATTTTCATGAAATTTACGGCCCATTTTTGGTTTGAGGAAAATTTAATACAAAGCCTATAAAAGCTTGTAATATATATTGTACACTCAAATTAATGTAACTTGAACTGGTACAGGCTGCGTTATAAAATTTTCCCTTCAATTTTCGGTTAAACGATAAGGTCCTTAAGAGTGATTTACGTCTAAGAATGTAACTAAAAAAAAGTATCGCATATACAGCGGACGAACTTCTGCCACCATGCAAGCGCCTGTAATTCATTTTTAACGGGCCCTGCTGTTATAGAATTTCCAACTGTATCCCATTTTAAATATCATCGCCTTTTACGAGCCGGCCTAAAATACTAAACTCCCCTGCGCAGCGGTCTATAAAAAGCTCGGCCATTATCGCCGCGAAAAAAGCTTCGATAGCGCGCAAAAATGATCGAAAATTGAAAAAAACGCGAAATAGGCCATTAAACTTTTTTTCCCTCCCCGCTGGAACATCCCATTACGTTGCATCGGGCGCAATCTCCCGTAGCGCGACCCGTGTGCCCTCTCCTCTCGGCCACGATCCCGTGCGCGCGGTGTGCTACCTCCATGCCCCGGCCGCACAATGCCTTCCGCCTAAAAGGAAAAACTCCGACGAGGAGAAAAAAAAAAGCGGGCGAGACGCGCGATACGATCGCGGGCGAAAATTACGGTCCTCGCGGGCGAAAGTGAGGGGCATCCACTTTCTTCGGCGCGTCGTGCGCCGGGTATTTTTGCGCGGCCGCCGCGTCACGTATTTTATACCCGCCGCGCGGGGGAGAGGAATCGAGGAAGCGCCGAGTCGTCGTCATCGTGTCCGTGCATCTTCATTATTCCCGGGCCCTCCTCGTCCTCTTCCGTCGTGCGCCCACCGGGAGGTATAATACGTGTGCCCGTGAATGCGGGCGAGTGTGCTATATACGCGGAGCCCCCGAGAGGAGTCGATCAATTAGCGTGGCGCATCCAGCGCCTCGTTATACCGGCGCGACTTCCTTTTGTTGTGCGCGCCGGGAGGATGCGCCGCCCGCCGGATGGCTTATCAAACTCGGCCTCGTCCGCGGCAAGGGATACAAATGGCACGACCGTGCCTATCCTATTAGTTCCTACGTGGGATCTCGTGCTCGATCTACCGGCTCGGAAAAATTTCGTTTGCCTAGCCGGACGATCGATGGTACCTGGGTGCTTCCAGCTCTTCCTTTTAGGTGATTAGCTGCACTTGTAATAGTCGCTGTTTCGTGTACGGTTAATTAAATCTAATCTACAAAATAAATAGTTACACGAATAAAGTTTGAATAATGAAAAGAATAACACACAAGTCTATTAGGTGTTTTGAGTTATGAACACTAGAAACTTTTTTCACTCTTACAATTTTTATTCTAGCGGCGATTTTTCTGAAAATGAAACTAGAGAAATTTTTGTAATCACTTTATTTTTAATTTTAAATTGGGTGGTGTAAGCTTTTTAAACTATTTAAAAAATGTTTTTGTCTTCGTATAAGACATAACGTAATAGCAGTTTTTATACCTTTTTAAATTTCATTCTGCGCAGAAGATCATAAAAATGATGTAAGCTTATTCATTTTATGGCGCTTAGAGAAACTTTAAGACTAACTTTTTTCCTAAATACCTGAGATAACCTAGAAAAAGTATTAATAAAATCATTTTTATCACGTGGACATCATCGAAATATCTGCTCGTTCACATCATGACATAATACTTCTTCAAAGTTCCCAGGTTATTATCCATCGTATTACATGCCTTCCCTTTAAATTTATAACGGGTCGAAAAAATGTACACCACCCGTACTACTTGCACTGTTATCATTAAATTTTAAAAGTCGCCGTTAAAGTTTTGAAAAACTTTCCATAAAATATTATCTTCCGCCATAGCGCAGATTTAGAGTAATTGGTGCATTAACGATTTTATGAAACCAACAATTTATCGCGACGTCAGGTGTGTCACAGTGTGATTAGGTGCTTTTGAGCTATCACTATTTCAGCGGTACTTAGCACATACTTAATCCAGCGGAAAAATCGTTTCGAAATTTTAAATTTAATACGCCACTTGTTTGACTTAGATATAAATTTTCGTAAGCTAATCAAGATAGCGGATCCGTAATGCTTATTAGAAATCCAATAATTATCGGACGAAATTTATTTCGACCACTACAGCGCGACTGAAAATGATCATAATTATAAAATAATTACTTATTTAATTCAGATAAACTCGTTTGGTTGAAAAATCAATCTGCCCACGGACATTCACACAGTTACTTAAAAAAAAAAAACATAAACATTACGTAAATTATATGAGTCAGGCCCGCAAGACAGCGGCAGTTCTGCATCACAGGAGACTTTCCTTCGCTCCGCCCTCTCGGCGATTGCAATTAACGGCCAAACGACTTTTTAAACTCCCGCTTCCCCGGGAGACAAATTTTACCGAGGCGACTCCTCCAAACGCAAGTAGTCGAAAAGGAAAAACGCCGAATATTTTGAAAGCACTCGTGCCGCGAGTGTTTCGACAGCGTGGCCTCGCGACCTTGAACTTCTTTCGCCTCATATCCCGGCCCAAATAGACAATGAGGAGCGCTCGCCGCCGCCTGCGCTCATTTCCATACAATTCTAGTTTTGCAACGGAGAGGCACAAAAATAAACGGGCGCGGCGAGGAAGAGCCGCGCGCGCACTCGAAGGGGGGAAAAAAATATCGCGAAGGTAGAGGAACGCAGGCCGTGCAGCCTCGTGCTAAGCAAGCAAATGGCCGGCGGGCCGCGAGAGAGGGTCGAACGTGAACCGAGTGACAAAGTGGAGTCGAGAGGCCGCCGCGCCGGGGCATCCGCGACTCTTGTCGTCAGGATTGCGCGAAAAAGTCTCCTTACGGCCGGAGCCGAGGGCACGGTAGTTATGCCACTGCCGGAGAAAAATTAAAAGAATTGCTTTATGGCGGGGCTTTATGGGAACTGCCAACCTGGCCGCGCGTGCGGTTTTGCATGAGAAGCTCGCGGAAAGCTAAAAATAACTTGGCCATACTTGCGCGCGTAGGTCTTAAGTGTGTGTCCATTAAGAAATGTTTTGCTAAATGCGCACTAAAATGTCGAGTCGAATAGATCGGATCGACGTTTGAGTCATACTAGTTTCCGTTGCAAAGAAAACTTGATTCAATTTTTTTTAAATGATTATCGCGATCTAAAAAGGTTTAGTCACTAATAGCAGTGATACTACATTATTATAAGTATCTCGAGCTTGAAAAAGAAGTACAATAGTTACCGCTAAAAAATCGTTTAATGAACGCGCTTTTGATAAATTTGCTACGATTACCCGCTGACGTGAGGAAGCAATTTTGCGAAAAAAAAAGAATTGAAATGTAAAAAAAAGTATATATACCGTTTTTGTTCGCCTTTTAATCGGTTCGAAACGTTGTAAGAAGCCAAGGAAAAAGCAGACTAATAGATTAGTAATAACTAAGGTCATATCCATTTGAATTCCCGTAATACCCGAGCAGCCCTTTGTGATTCAAATGCCGTAACTCCGACACGGATTAAAAAATCGTTAAACCTCAAGGTGGTCGCGATTATACTCCCGCCGCGACTCGATTAGCATAGAGGCCCGAGCCCGACCCATCGTATACAAAAGAAATTGGAAAATCACTTAATGGATACCACCGCCGATGAATTGCGCTCGCGCCTCCTCTCATCGTACACAAAACATCGACGCGCGCACACAACTCCTTGGCGTCTATGACTCGTGCACGCGCCTTCGAATCCCGATCGAACTATCCCAGGCTGAATCCTCTCCGAATTCAAATCAATCGAATTCATTGAAAATCGGCGAACGATCGTGTCCACTGATAATCGTCGAAGTGGCGATTATTCGCTGACAATGGAATTCATTTAAATTTAGAAAGTACACTCGGCGACGCTCGTACAAAGTCACATCTTGGATCCTCCTTCGGTTAAAAATAAAATAAAATAAGACAAGTAAATGCGACTTGAAAAAAAAAGAGGGAACGCCGGAGGAGGAAAGGCCCCTTTTTCCGTGAGCGGCGCGCGGCCTTGGGCAGAAAAATCAAAGAGGTATAATCTTCACGGAGATGCGCGCGCGCGCGCGCGTGACGCGAATTCCCTAAGCGCGCACGCACGCTAGACAAAGGCCTCTTTCTCTCTCTCTCTCTCTCGCGGCAATAATTTACTTTTCCCGAGGAGCGAGAGCGAGCGCGGCCTCCCGTCAAATCCCATAATTACGCGAGCCCTTCGCGCTATCGCGCCGCGGGAAGAGGATATACCCGAGAGCCAATTTGGTAATTTATGAAACGCCCGATGTCGGATTCTAAATCAAAGCCCCGCGCGCGATGTGTAAATTGCGCGCCGCTTTTTTATTTCACCCCGCGATCGCTCGAGGGGGTGGAACCCACGCGGTCTAATAAAATCGTCAATCATCGCGAGGTTCGGTTTGAACGAGGCGCAGGTCAAGCGGTAGGAGACGATGAATTTTGTAACGAGATCAATTAAAAGTTCGAACTGCTATCTCGTGGGAATCACGGACGGAACGATCGATCAAACTATTAATATCGTCTCGGTTCATTTGGGTTTATCGCCTTCGGTGAGTGCGAGGAGGCTGCTGAGGGCTTTTACTTTTTTTTTAAATGACCTACATCTAACGCTGACCGGTTTTTAAAAAAAAGTGGGTTGAAGAAGTTTTAATATTTTTCTGCAAATCGTGGGTAATTAACCTGGCCTAAATATACGTACAACCTTATGCATAATGTATTTAAAACAAAAATAATAATTTGTCCGTAAATAGAAAGTCTAATGAATGAATGAGAAAAATAAGCAACTGAACAATGGAACAATGTTAAAATAAACCAATAATTTAGGCGCGAGACAATTAAAACTAGCTCGATGTGCCAAGGGAGAGAGAAAAAAACGGATTATTAATGAATAACTGCGTTATAATTAGACGCATCGGTAAAAAAAGGGAGGGAAGAGGGGAATATTGTAAAACTCTTAACGACCGGGGAATAAAAATAAACAGTGTTAACGTGTCGGCGGAACAAAGAGGTGGCTGCGAAAGGAGCGCGGGGAAAACAATCAAAAGTTAAGCAATGTCGCCTACAAAAAGCATTTCCCACACGAGCGCGCGCGGCAGCGCTTGTAAAACGAAAAATTTCTCAAATTATTGTTATTCGAACGATATATCCGTGAACCCGCGGCACGAACTTCCCTTTCTATAAGGATGCCATCGCCTAACGTAATTCGCGCGCGCGCAACGAGCCGGCTCTCGGTTGCGCAATCCGCGCCGTAGAATCTCGAGGAATGCCCCCGCCGATCAGCCTCCTTCTTTTTTTTTATCTTCCTCGGTCCGGCGATCGGTCGCATTTATCATCGGGGCCGAGCGCGCGTTTGTGTGCACAACAGCGGAATCGAGGCGAGCGCGCGATCGCCCGTCGATGGGGCTATTAATCATCGATGCGACGGGGAGATAGGGGGCGCGAGGTGGCCCGTCGATTATTCGGCCGGCTCGATTGACGCGCGAATGGAGCCTCGCGGAGTTATTAGCCGACACGAGCCGAATTTCCGAGTCCGTCGCGCGCGTTACGCAACCGATACACGCGCGCAGTTTTTTTTTTTTTTTTCTTGGATATCCATTCCGACTCCTAGGCATATGCAAAGCGAGTGGCGAGCAATTACCGAAGCTGAGAAAATTTTTTTCTTTCGAGCGACGCGAAGGGAAGTGCGTTTATTTTACGGCTTTTTAAAAGAAAATGCGAAATTCGCGGTTGCGCTTCGCGCGACTCCCACCCGTTACGCCTGTCAATAGTAGGAAGCGAAAGTCGGGCTAAATAAAAATTCGAATTTCGGAGTGGCCAATTAGCATCGAATCCCGGCGTTAATTGCAGATTTTCGCCTCTGTAAAAGTTTCCTTTTTTTTTTTTTTTTTCTCCTCCCGCAATAATTCGTCCTCCTTTTAAGAGCGCAACCCGCAAATCTATAGGCATCGGGAGAGCGAAGCCGGGCATTAGCCGGCGATAAACGTCCGAATCGGATATGACCGGGCGGGGATGGTTGTTATTTTCGGTGCGCGAGGTTCTGCGTGCGCGGAGGAGGTGGAGAGCGCGGCCTGCGCTCGTTAATAATTGCAAAGGCGGCCGTGAGAACGCGTGCAATAGCCTCCCGCGCGGTGACTTTCTCTCTTTCTCGAGCGCGTGGGCGCGCAGCCGGTCCAAGTTCGTGGATCGCGTCGGAATTTTAATTGAGATCCGTTTGATTTTCGCGCGCGAGAAAATCGTCTTTGCCGGCTGCCGGGGTTTTAAAAAAAAAGGCTCCTCCTTTGAATGCCGAGTGCGCTTAGGATTTTTCGAGAAACTAAGTTGCCGCTGCACGTTTCTATGTTTCTACGTAAACGTCCGAGTCGCGCGTGGTTTTAGCAAGAAATTCGCAAAAAAGAATTTAAATTTAAAGGTTTTCTGACCTTTCGCGTACCGTAGTTTTTAGAATGACATCAAATTTTAATGATCGCCTGGTTTTTGCTCGAGCATCTTTTATTCATCGAGTCTTGTTTGGGCTCGCAATTGATATACAAAAAGCTTTCAAAACGCATTACGCAAAGTAAAAAAAAAATTAATCCTTTTTTTTCCTAAAAGGAAGTATCAAATCGTATAATGCTTATGAGTCACAAGATTTAAATTGTAACCATTAGACCATCTGCTCTTTGCATTGCGTAAAATAAACATGCCGTTTTTTGAAGCAGGCCGACGAGGAACCAACGAAACGCTATAACACTGCGATGAATTACAAGTGAAAGTGTCCCCATTATATTCTCGCACGTCGGAAAAAGTGTCGCTCAATTGAGGCAATTAATTTATTTGAGACTCCAAAAGTTGTCAGCGGCTTTTTCTCGCGCGCAAAGTGGAGTAGGCACATTTTATAATTACGACGTTACCACATTCCGGGCTCTTTTTCTAAAGTGAATAATTGCTTTTAGAGAACCAGATCCACGTCTGACCTTCCCGAAAAGGTGCGAAATTAATTATAATGAAATATCCTTTATAAACGTTGAGTCACGTACATCACTTCACCTGGTTTAGAGACGCGGGCGTGAAGAACGAGTTTAGGGAACTCATTCTGCAGCTCGATTTCAATGCTGCGAAAACAACGAGCCTTCAGGCATTTCACAATTTTACCTTTTTTTCTTATTAGAAAAATAATAGAATAATACAATTCAAAGTTCTCTTTTGTAATTTTTCTTAAGATTAATTAATCAAATTTAATTTTTTTTTAAATGTGGGTGTATACATTATACTATTTGGTGTCAGTTAACGTGCTGTACACGCATAAGTACAATGCCAATTTTAAAAATAAAAAAAAGATCGATTATTTTATTACGAAACGTTAAATAAGGTTAACAAAATTTATAACCGACGCACAAATTAAACGGTGACGTTATTCAAACTGAATTTTTTACATTACAACAAAATAACAATTTGCATAATCACGAGAGTAAATCTAACTAATTGTATACCTGCTCATCGGCCGTTCTATTATCTTAGCTAATAGTTGTACATAAGCGCATTATCACGTTTAATACCGCAAATGCGCATAACACCCGTGGCGAATCATAAAGGCGATGAAGTCGGTTGCCAAATCGATTCGATTCCCGTCGAAATAAAGAAAAAATCGACGCAAAAATTACGATCCGTCATCGCGGACGACACTCGCAATTGCTCAAACTAACTCGCAACTCTCCTCGCTTCGAGTGACGAATTACAATAATTTTCATTAATGACACATCGGCGCACATACGAGCGGCGCTCTCCTCGGCCCTAAGAAGAAGAAACTTAAATACCTCATTTACAAGCCTTAATCCCGCGGAGATTTCAGTCGCAATTACTTCGTGCCATTGTGAAGCTTCGGCCGCGGCTTTCTTGCCTCTCCGTTCCATTTTTTCCCCCCTGCAGTGGCTATCTCCGCGCCCGTCGCTAATCGGCGGCGGCGAAAATTCCGTCCAATCATCCCGCGCGCGGCCACTTTTGAAATCCCGCCACTCGCGCGGATCCATGCCAAAAACTTTTTAAACCAAGAAGGCTTTTTCGCGCGCCCGCCGACTAGAGGAGTCATTACAATAATCTTGCAATTCGCGCCGTGTCGCAATTTCACACGCGCGCGCGGGCGCAACCGCGCGCCGGCTCCGCGTAATTTTATTCGGTAACCCGTGTATCCGCGCCGGCGCGGAGCGCAATGCATTATCCACTGCGGCGTTCTAGATCCCCCACTGTTTGACTTGGGCACCGCGATTGGCTCGCTGTCATTAAAGGCTAATTTCCTCGGGCGAACGTAACCGGGGAGGAGAAAAATTTTACAAAAACCGTCCGCGACGCAATCGCCGCGGCGCCGGTGAAAATATGTTTGTGTTTAGTTATAGGTTTTGTGATGGCTCGCGCGGTAGAAGAATCGATTTTTAATTGACTTTTGATTTTTATCGGGAGAAAATGTTTACTTTTCGTAATAAGCGCTTATTAGGCTGCATGTGATTATTTGCCTTTAAATTGAACTTTTTTCAAGAGGAAAAAAAAATTTAATTAGGAATGTGGTTTTCGAAAGTGAAAAAATTACTTTTCAAATTGCAATTTACTAAGAAATTGCGAAATTATTTAAATTTGTAATCTTTTAAAATTAAGCACAAACGAGCCGACGAAAATGTTAAAGTGAAATAAGGAAAAGAATTTTCTCAATGTATTCACAGCGATTATCTGATATAATTTCACATGTCTATTATTTTCGACTTTATGATTTTTTTCATTTCGTGTAAACAGTCAGTTACGCGCTCCTTATGGAAATGGTCCGAAGGTCGTAAAACCCGAATGAGATACTTATCGCGCAATGATTAATAAGGAAGAATGATTTTGCAAATGCTTCTTGCGCTTTAGAATTTCAAATATGCTAATGGCAACTTACGCGAAGATAGGAAACGAACGAGCGAGTAATTTCAAAAGTACCCGAAATAATTATTCAAGGAAGGTACATAACGGGCGTAAACTCAAGCGCATTTTTTTGAATTTTTTCCGACAAAACCGCACCGTCCGCGCCTCTCCTCGTAATTTTCAATCAAAAAACCATTCGAAATCGCGCGGCGCTTTGAAAGCGCGGCTCGCCTCATTGTTACGCCGCGGCGGCTCGTAAATCGCGGGGCCCGGAGCCAGCGCGGCCAATAGCCGATACTGTCAAAAACTGGATTGCACAAAGACTCATCCTTTTCCGGCTCCCCGGCGCTTAATTGCGACTCTCGCGTCTCGCGGTCCGCTCGACGTAAGAATCGAAAGGGAAAAGATGCGGCGGCGGCGTCGGGCCTCCTCGCCTTTCTAAAGGCCAATAAATCTGCGCGCGGAGAAGCGAGAGGAGATATCGCCGCGGCCAAGCCCGGGCATCGGCCGCCGCGTTTCCTTATAATCCCCCGTGACGAGGCGAGCCGGCCGCACGTATACACGTACACACCGGGAGCTCCGCGCAGATTGTCTTTCCCGCGGTAACGAGCTCCCGTGTAGCGCGTCGCTTATTTTCCTAGAGCCACTACGCGGGACTCGCCATTCAGCCACTTCCCGGCGCGCCGCGCGCTTTGTGCGCCCGCAACACGTGCGGGGCCGATCCTCCTCCCGCGGCCGAGCGGTTTCGCCGCGCACGACCCCCTCGGGCTCTCCGCCGGCGACTTTTCGCTACTCCGCTTTCGCAGCGGGATGTAACGCGGCCGCCGTTGTTTGCTCGCGGGGCCGACGCTCGCATTTCCGCGGTTTCTCGGGATGTTGCGCGCGCCCCGTTATTTATGGACGACGATCTCCGGATTCGACCGCGAGCTCTTTCGAAACTGCCGTACGGTAGACCTTTCCCGAGAGGACAAGACCAGCGGACCATAAGAATATTTATAGAAAAAATTACCTTGGTATTTGAACGGGTGTCTGAGTTCGCTTCTTTGGCTACGTAACTTGTTTGTTTTTTTCTTAAAATGATTATTCGAAATGCAAGGTGGGGGTTTAACGCAAAGAAGAATTAAATTTTATTGTGAAAGTTATGCGCAATAATAATTTGGCTTTAAAAAGCAAAAAGAATGATTGTCGCAACAAATGTTTTTGTTACCCAGAGGCAACGATCATCGATTACTGAAACTGCTAATTAATTTGCTAATGCAGGATTTAAATTTGATGATTAGATCGCGTCGTGCAGATTATCCTAGCAAATAATCTAATTATTCCACTGTTCATTATACATTATCTTTTTCCGTGTGTAATAATTTGATCATGTTTCATTAGATTAAAGTTTACAGTAAATGATCACATCAATTATTGCGAATCGATCGATCGAAAGTGGATGGGGTACATTGATATCACCTAAGAGACTGTGAAGGTATAAAGGAAGTTTCTACTAAATTAAAGGGACTTCAAGCTAAACGAACTAGACTTTAACGAGTCGACAAGTTAGACTTGTTAATTTTCTAACGAGGTGACATGTCTTATTTTCGGATAAGCCGAATGAAGACAGTATTAAGAGAAAGTTTAACTTACTGCATGCATAATGATTCAGTGACTGTATTCATTGATTTACCTGAAACATAAAATAAGGAAAGCATTAAACGTTTATTAAACTTCGGGTTTTTCTTAACAACTAATTTCTCGCTAAAGATGAGCCTATTAAATAATCAATTTATCTAGCAATTTTGATGCAAATTTCATTAATTTCCTGGCGCTTGAAGTAAATTTTCCAGTAAAAATTTATCACGGAAAATATTGTTCCGCCTAAATTACCTAACCCGTAACTATTTTTCCAACGTTCAATATTCCCGCGAAGATTCATTACCCATCAGGAAGCCTCGATTCATAATACCTCAGCGGCGATACCCGCGGAAGTCTCTCGCCTGCGGTATCGGCGAAAAATCCCGGGGAAAAAGGAACGCGCGGACTCCCGGCATTGTTTCCCCGGGGCCAGAGGATGACTCGCTGCAGCCATTGTTACCCGCGCCCCCGCGTCTTCCTCTCATCGAGCCGCGGGCTAACGGTGCGGCCGGCGGTCCTTTCATTCGCGCGGGGGGCCAGCGGGACCGGACGCAATATTCGAGACCTTGGGGAAAGTCAGTGTCAAGGCTTCGTTTGCGGTACCTCCCGGCGGGCCGCGAAAACCAGTTCGACCGCCTCTTGCGCGCGTACGCGCGCACCTGACCCAGTCGAGATTCGCTGACGAGCGGCCGTAAATCTCGCTCGCAAGGGAATTAATAAATGGCACGGCGAGGCGTAAGTTTGTTGCCGCTGCCCTCGCGGCCCCGTCCCATTTGTCCGCGGTGAGTAATTGAACGTTGCGACGTTTCGACGGGTGACGATCATCATAGTGGTGAAAAAAAACAATGAGTTCTTTTCAGGACTAGAAGCTGCGAAGCTGACATTGATGGTGTACGTGTCTATAAAATATTGATAGACCGGGGGAGAGGGGTGGGAAGGGGTATTTGTGAAACGTATCATTTCGTTGGACTCGCTGCGTTCGTTAAAATTCCGACGTTGCACGTTTGTTAATTACAACGTGCGATCGACGGCGTCAATCGTCGAGAAGTGCAGACCCTTTAAGTTTGGAGAGGCCGGTTGTGCGTGTGTGTCAGGGTCGAACAAAACCAGCCTGGCGAGGAGAAATCAAAGGCAACATTGTTAGAGCGTCAAATGGTCCGTGGAGCCATCAAACGTCCCGGAGTCGTGTATACGCGTCGATGATAAAAAGTGATTACGTTTACAATTACCTAGAAATTTCATTACCGGACCCCAGCGCCGGAGATGAGTAATGGATCGAGAAGAAAGTGACTCGGCTGTTCGCCGGCGCGTCTATTTGTTTTCCTGCTCACTCCGCGCCGCTCACTTTCCATCTCTCGTCATCGGAATCCCCCGACGAAGCGGTAAACAATGCGCGATAAGGATCGAGCGAAGCGCGCGCCCGGACAAAAGCGTCGCGAAAAGACTCCGGGCGACGAGAAAAAATAAAAAAAAGAGTCGCACGCGCCCGTAGTCAATTAGCGCGGTAAACGGCCGCGATTTATAAAAGTCAAAGAAAGTAAAACCGCGCCCGCGAGATCCTTGGCCACGATTTCACGCGTGCCTGAAAAAAAGTCTCACCGGCGCGGCGCAAAAGGAAGTCGGTGACAGTCAATTATCATCTCTACCCCCGGGACGGGAGTCGGGGGGAAAAAAGAGTCGCGCCGGCAAAGGACTTCTTCTTTCTTTTTTATTCTCCCGAGAGGCAGTTTCTCCCGATGCCTGGGAAAGGAGGCTACCCTTCGATTCGAGATAAACAATGGCCGTGGCGTGACGCTACGACTTTCCGCTGCTGCCGGCCGCGGAAAACGCCTGGCACCGAGCCCACAGCAGTCAATTTTACTCATTAAGGCCAGATTCCTGCACGGAGCGCCGGATCCTCCCGGCGGGATACTGGAACCCGTAGCTTGAACGATGCGCTGCTGGAAATCTAATTGTACAGCGGTGGAAGGGGGGAGATCTCGATTGCCTAAGCGGAATGGTAATAGTTACCGAGAGGCTCCATTAAAAATACAAGCTCTGTGGGTATCTAGCTCTGATATCCCCGGTCCGTCGTTAGGAAACAATCGGCTGGAATGTCTCTACTATAAATTCACCTTTTATCTGGCTGTTTCGCTTGCGAAACGGATTTTTGTTTACGTTAATATGATTCGAAAGGGGAACGTCGAGCCGGGAGAAAAACTTGACCAGTATCGGTGTAAAAATCAGTAGTAACGGACGCGCGCTAGGTACACATAATTCGGTTTCCATTAAAGCTTTGAGAATCTAGTTAAGGAAAAAAAACGAGCGATAAGATCGGACAATAAGTAATATTTAATCATCTATCAAGCGGATCTAAAAATTTGCCTTCTCCGGCAGAATTTCAACACTCGGATCTCCTTATCTAACTCCAACGATAACCCCGCGAAACTGCAACCTAAATAATAAAGCCATTCAAAAAGCTCCCAGTCCCGCTAACGAGATTCCCCCGTTGCGCCTCGCGCAGGATGCACCGGCGTAAAAAAAGGATAGGGACTCGCGGGCATCTAATCAAAGTCCGCGTCCTATTAATTATATCGGCGCGGCGATTGCATCGGGTTCCCTCGGCCCCTCCCCGCGCGCAAACAAAGGCCGCTTTTTACCGCGGAGCCCCGGCCGAGGAAACGGGCGAAAAAGGTAATTTCAGCCTCCCTCCGCATTATCGCGATATAGCTCACTCGCTCGGTCTCGCCGCGTTTTTTTGCGCCTCGCGGGAGCGCGGCTCCTTGTCTCCCCGGCCGCGCGCGCGCCACCGGACAAGATCCCCGGCGGATAGCCCATATAGCGGGGAATGCGCCTAGAGTACACGGGAGGAGTACTAGGAGCTCGGCGCACCTGCAAAAAGCGGAGCGATGCCAACCTGCTCGAGGCGAGCGCCGCTTCTTCTTCTTCTTCCTCTGCCTTCGCCGCGGACGCGCAAGCCGGGGGAGAGAGAGGAGGGTGGCATTTTTCTCCCTCCCGCCCAGGGAAATTGTCGGGAATTTTCGTCGTAAAAATCGCCGGTCGTTATGAGTTTTGCGGACTCGTCGAGGGCTCGTAAATTAAGCCTTTTTTTTACCCCCACGGCGAGGTGGAGGCCGCGCGGCTAAAAATCCCGAGGTATTGGGGAAAATTCCACGGATTGCTATGCGAGGAGAGAGACAAATAAGGGGCATGCGAGCCTGCCGGCGGAGTTGATAAATCTTGATCAAAGTAGATCTCGCGTGTGGGGAACGGACGCGCGCGCTTTTTACGAGGATTTATTTTCGATGCGGGAGATGCGGAGGCTGAATTAACTGGAAAAAATTCTATATCGAAGCCGTTACACTTCCTATTTTGTAATTACGCTCTTAAAAATTGATTTGGATGGAGCGCACGAGGAGGAAGTGAAAGCGGTTGGATGCATCCTGCCTCGCCATAATTTCTAGATTCTCGTTAAAAAATTTCGAATCACGAAATTATTTCGTGACAAAAAACTGTTTTAACGTTACGAAATTCGGTAGAACTTACCATATTTGTAATGAGTGTTAAAAACTATATCGGTAAGCTTTTTTTCATCGCAAACATTTACGTCTAATTTGATACGAAATTTCTAGCTGCATAAAGAAACGTTGTTTTTTTATTGACAAAAAAGAAGATTTCAGGTACAAATTAAAGGTTTTATAACAACTTATTAAAATTTCCACTTTTTTCTTTAATCTTCGCGGCACTTACAAATGCAATATTAATTTCTGCGGAGTAACGAGTTGCTATACAGTTGAACAATTTTACGACGTCTAATAATAGCTTGATTTTGATAAAACATTGTTAGAAATGCTTTCTAGTACCTCATTATATAAATTTCGTTTTACATTTATTTTTAAAGAGAAATTTTCGACGATAAAAATATAATAAACCCACCTTTTAAAGTACGCCCCAACTTTGCTAAAATCTATTAAAAGCAACGGTATTTTTTTGGATTTAAAACTTTAATGGATCATTATGTACCCTACAAATTTTAACCGTATAAGAAACTGCTTAAGTAACTGTTCAAAAATGACCCGCCTGAATCCTCTCATCGATCTCCGTTATACAATACGATCTTCCAAGTAGTAATTAAGACGGTTACTCTTACGTAAACAGCGAAACGCGCGTATGATAAATCGCGCAAATCCAAACAATGGGTTGACGCCAAGTGCGCGCATTACAGCCCAAAAAGCAAATCAATCCCCCTCGCCTAAGTAAGCCTCGGCTAAACTACGTGCATTAACAAAAAGGCCGCGAGCACAGACGAATATTTTACACCCGCCGTAGTAACATAATTTTTGCTTACGTAAAAATCTCGCACGCCCGCGAAGTCCCTCGCTCGCTAATTAAATCGACGCAAAATTTACGGCGGCCGTTTGCGCGCGAACCGCAAATCGGAAAATTTCACCGCCAGCTCGCGCGCACAATGGACGGGGCTTGCATTCGAATCGCCTCCTTTCCGAGGCACCTCATCTCTCGCTCACACACACACACCTCGCTCTCGAGAGGAGAGATAACGAAAAAAAAGGGCCGCGAGCGACGCGCGAATTTCCCCGGCACGAAGAGGCGGCCCGCGCTCTCGGGGCCCCGTCCGAACAATAAATAACGCGAGATAAATCTGATCGAAGGCACGCGGATTATACATGTATAAACAATACGCGCGCGGACGCGCGCAGATCGAATCTCGCGTCACGAAGGCCCGCCGGGCGCACGTAACCGCATGCACTTTCTCCGCCGGCGCCTTTAAACTTTAAACTTTCTTCCGCGGAGAGGCCACCGGCTCCTATTTGGGCGAGCGTGACTCCGCCGCACGTAAGAGGATGCGGCCGCGACTCGCCGCTAGACACAAGCCGCGACCCTGGAACGAGTGTCTCGATCCCGCCTCGCGTGCCCCGATGCGATCGTCCCCGGCTCTTGTTTGTTAAATTGGAGCAGCCCTAATGACGCCGGGGAATATTCGTCCCGGGCGATAAGCGGCTGAAGCGACTCGACTCGTTTGTCGGGCAGCAAAGAGGCCGATTTTTCGCCGGGCTTTAATTAAACCCGCGGCGGAGAGCTGGAACACGCGCGCACGGGGCGGTTTGAAAGATCGTCCGGGGCGTTGCATCGTTAATTAGGCGGACGGTACTTTATTTATGAAACGCAAGCGCCCGCGGGGGAAAAAGGCCTTTTATTCCAGCCGCTCGCGCGAACTTATGCAAACAAGCCCGAGCGCGCGCGAGCAGGTGAAAGGTTAATTGGCCGCGATAATCGTGCGAAAGCCCGATAGGTCAATAATCGAACTTTCAAAATCTGCAATATTTTATTAGCCGCCGCAACCGCGCGGGACTATCTCTCCGCGAGAGCTTCGCGCGTGTGTGCACGGCGAGAACGAAAAATTGATAGCATCGGCCGGGCTTATTAAATCGAAGCGAAGGGGCGAGAATGAAGCGAGAAAAAATCGGGGAGAGCCGGGGCCGGATAGATAACGGCGTATCGGCTTTTCTCTCGTTAATATCTCGACGGCGTAATGGATTTCGCATTAATCGTCCGGCACGCATCATCTCCGCGCGGCGGTGAAGTAAAGGCGCGCGGGGGCATGAGAATGCACGGCCTCGCGGCTCCTACACGCCGCGCACAATTGAAACCGCGCGAGCGTGTTATTAAATCGACGGCGCGGTATATCGAGATTGTTACCGATGCCGTGCGCGAGCCAGCGAGCGTCAAATGCTGTTTATCGCCGGCCGCGCGCTTTGTTCCTTTTTCTCGCGACGCGAGTAATTATGTCGTATTCGTCCGATGGCTCGGCATTTGAATTTGCGCGCGTGTCGCTTATCCGCGTCACTTGCGACTCGTCGTTTTATTTTTCGGCTGTACTTGTTAAACGCTCGGTAATTGGGACCGAGAGATCGCGGGGAGGAGAGCGATGTTGCCGGGGCGCGTAAAAAGCTCACGGTAACGACTTACGTTTTAAAATAATTATACGAGGACTTGTCCAGGGGGGGATAAATCGGTATCAGTGTGGCCGGTACATACGTGCCCCCTCGCGTGCCGCTCGAATGGAACTCTTTTAGGTTCTACATTTTCCAATTAACATTTTTATCGTCGCGTCGTGCTTTATTTTAGCTCGACGATAATTGCGCCTTTAACGTTATTATATAAAATATCGATTAAGCTCGTTATGGAAAATATTGTTATTGTTCGCCGGCCGGTTACGACATTGGCGCACTTCTTTTGCGAAGTCGGTGAATACAATAAAATTATCTATTAAATTATACGAAAAGCGAAGAAAGCCCGGGCCCTTACGTACTCGAAAAATCCACAATGGGTACAAGCCGAACGGATTTTCACACGCTTATTTTTGTTTAAAAAAGACTTGTAATTTCACCGAAATTGTGTGTAATAAATACCGAAGAGTAAAGACAAAGGTTTTCGCTCGTTGAGCTTGGAAACTTTCCTCTACCATCGGAGTTTTTCTCCCGCTCTCGAATACAAAAGCAATTTAATTCAATTACACTTTTCATCGAGTTAAAAACATTTTAAACCTCGCCCGTTAAAATCTATAATTGATTAATAAAAAAAGCGGAGTATAAAGAGAACGTTAATTTTTCAAGTACAGAGAATTCGTGAGAATGGCAAGTAACCGCGATAGCGATTTCACGGCGTGGAACAGAAACCCACTTATCCCGCAAGCCGAACCGATCCCTCCGCTATGACCCGCGACCCGCGTCGAGATCTATCAGCGCGATTTTCAAGATCACGCGCGGCGTCGCCGGGTATTACACGCGCCCCGCGGGGTGTGCGCTGCGTTCACACCGTAAGCAGCGCGACGAACAATACCCTCGCGTCGGCGACGCAACCGCGAATGACCGCGACACGCGTGTACACCTCCTAACCAGCGGCGCGACCAAAATTGCGCATTGTTATAGGCGCGAAACGGCGAGACAATGCGGAGGGGCTGCGGACTTGCTGAGGGAAGGAAAAACTTTCTAATTTCTGGTGTGTACGCGCGCTCGCGCAGGTGAGGGAGAGAGAGAGAGAGGAAACGTCATTTACAGACATCCTCATTACCGGAGCGGCGGGCCCGTTACGCCCAGCGATCATTAATAAGATACTCCTGCGAGGCGAGCGCGCGCCGCGGAGATTCGCCTCGCGTGATAATACGCCGCCCGACTCGTTACGGCAATATGCGCGCGAGAGAGGCGCACGCGCGTCCCTCGAGTGCCGTCATCGGCGCGCGGATTAGGAAAGGACCTCTCGGAGGCGAGAATTTTACAAGTCGATGCCTTTTTTCCGATGCGATAATATCGATCGGCAGGCGCAATCGGCCAAGTTGCGAAGTGACTTCGTTTCGGTGGGTGTGGGAAAGAGAATGACTCACCGGTGCGGGTTGTACATTAATTTTCTTTTTTTAGTGGATATTAGAGGAGCTGACGGACTCGGGATGGACTTTATGTACTGCCTTACATCCACCGAAGCTGGTAGTCCTTTTACTGAAATGAAATCGCCGGTAGGGAAGTCAAACCGTGTATACCCATCATAAACCTGCCATGAGAAAAGTCCACGGCGTTTTATTGTGGCTTGTAGCTGTTTTTTTACTGGTATTAGAAGCTGAAATCTCGTTTTTTTTTCTTTGCTTTTCTTTTATTGTTGGGGGCTTTATATTTACTCTGACGCGGGCAATAATAATACCGGTCAAAACTTTTAACGATGCAAAGTATTAAAAGCGAAATAACCGACGTCGCTTTTACACGACTGAAACGTTCGACCATTATTATAGCCATCCAGCAAAACTAAATACACAAGGCTCGCAAAAAAAAAATAGAAAGAGAGAGAGAAGAGCCCGCGAGGCGCTCCCATAAAAGTTATACGATATCCACCCTTTACCCGCGCGGTAATGGTCATTTAATAGTGCTCGCGTGTCCAAGGCCACGAGGGGTGTGTGTACACCTCCCGGTGTCTCTTTTTGCGCGAAACGGGGGGGGACAAGCTCTCCCGCGTGTAAACACATCCCGCGACAAATTCAGCGAAGCGGCCGATTTATTTATTTAACGCGCGCCACCCGAGCCCCGAGGGCTCCATCGTTCCACTGGCCTCGTTCCCCCCTCGCACGCTCGAGAGGAGAAAAAAAAAGTGACGCGCGCATAACGCGGGTGCGCGATAAAACGCATAAAGCGGAGGACGGCTGTTTCAGCGCATAAAGCCGCGGCGCCGCGTAAATCAGACAGCTCCCGCGCGGGCTCGCTCGGGACGATGGCGCATCCGGGGGAAGCGCCGGCGGCTTTTTGCTCCGAGAGCCGCGAGCGTGATGGATGCTCCCGATCTCTCTCTCTCTCTCTCTCTCTCCTTCGTCCGGCTTTTTTTCCGCATCCGCTCTTATTATCGGCTCGCTGACCCGCGGAGGAGGACGCGAGGCTCTTTCTTTCCTTCCTCCGGCGTGGCCCTGAGCCGCGAGCAAAAGGAAGCCGGCGACGCGCCTCGCCGCCAATTAATCCGGGCGGCGCGCGGCTTTGATCGGCCCTTTCGACGCCTACCGTACTCATCCGCTCGTACACGCGAAAAATGATCGATCCCCGCGCCGATTGCGCAACCCTCGCCGGCTTATCGCGCGACTTTCCAGGCGCGCCGCCTCTTCGATGGTTACGTCGCGATTTCGAGAGGATAGCGCGCGATTACGTGCCGCTGGAGTCGTGGAAATAAAAGTGCACTTTTTGGGGAGAGGCCTAAAAAGCTGGGGATTTAATTAGACGCCGGTATTGGGTAATCGAGCCTAGACTAACGAGGGAAAGAAGGCAGGGATTTTTCTTTTATTTCGCTGTCAGGAAAGCGACGTTTGAAGGAAAAAGTATATGGGAAAAGGATACACTTCCTCGGTCGCTTTTCAAAGGCAGTAAAGAATTTTGTACACGTTTTGTCTTGAACTGTCGCTTGTCGTCGGGACGCTACCTTGTCTCCCGTTTTTACAAGCAACAAATTTTCTTGATTGACTTTTACACCGAGTTGTCAACGATGCGTCAGCGTAAATCGTTATAATTCGGGATGCTGAGAATACTGGCTAACGAGGGACCTTCCTCATATCTTTTATTTTAAACAAACCAAGGGCGAAGCCTTCGTTTACACGCTATATAGTTGCTGCTCGTCGCCGGTACAACGAACAAAGTCTATCCGAAATTTTCAGAGCGGATTAAAAATAGAGGAACAAAAAACGGACAACAGACGCTTAATTGTTGCGTCGTCGACGACCGAATCGAATCGAGTAATTTAATAAGCAGCCTGGCTGATCGATACAATCGACGGTCATAAGTCAATTTTCACGGGTAATGCTACACCGCCGAGGCATACCGAGAGCGGAACGCTTGCTTAATTCGACGTGCAGCGTGGGATTCATAAGCGGACCGCGTGCGCGCGCCCGCGGAATCGAACGCAAGCGCGACGCGACGCGGAATTCATTAGCGGGACAATGGAAATGTCCCGTCGTAATTTTCGTGGGCATTTTTCATAGGCGCGCCTTGCGCAACGGGCGATGTGCGCGCCTCGCGGCGAACGACTTCGAGATGGACTGTGACGAGGAGAAAAAAGGACGGAGCGCCCGAGGCTGTTTTTGTCCAGGCGAGCGACTTTTCCGAGGGACAATTACGGCACGCGCCAGGCGAGCGAAATTTTCGCGGGATGATGTACGGCCGGGTTCGTCGTCGCGGCGAAATGGTTTTTCAGTTGCAAAATGACTTTCGCGGATAATGCTCGCCATTTCCATGCGCGTTAAGGCTTCAAGCGGCTGTGATTTACATTTATACACACGCGAGCAACGCGACCTGGCATTATAATACCTGGCAGGTCCAAATTAGAGTTTTACGGGGGAAAAACGCGGGAAACGTATTATGACACCTAAAATAATTACTGCATGCATATACACTGTAGGCGTATTTATTTATTCTTTTTACGGTAGTTTTTTTAATTTTTATTCTTTTTTATGCTTTTGTCAGATTGTTAAGAGGTAAATAAAGAGGAAAAAAATGACCGGTATAAATTATTTTCAAATGCATAAAATATTGCGGTGTGTAATTCTTTTTCGGTCTCGCTGCAGGTTAATATATGCGGCGTTTGAATGAATTCAAATGTAAATAATGACCTCAAATTTTGCAATCCCCACAAGAATGCCTGTCGGAGAGGAATGATTTTTCGCCTCGTGGCCGCCTGTACACCGCTCTCGACTCGATAAAAAAAAAAAATTCCCAGTCCCCGCCGCATTTTTTATTACCTTTTACGCAAAAGACACCACCAATTTGCCTACACCAAGTTACCCCCTAAAAAAGTAAAACGAAAAGCACTGCGCGCGCTCGTTTTCGTACCTCCATTTCTCAGGCGACCGAGCGAAATAAAAGAAAATAAAAAAAGAAATATCGTTACGAAGGAATCCAGCGAAAAAGCAATCCCAGCGATCGAAGCTACAAGGCACATCGGGGCCGCGGCAACAAAGTACGAGATCCGACAAGGTGTATTAGCCGCGGGACAAAACGAAGAGCGGCCGAGGGCACGCGCGAGCGCGCGGAAAGCACAGCCCCCGCTGAAAAAGTTTTTCCCCGGCAACAACGGGGCGACGGGGCAGCGATATAATGGAACTCGGCGCGGGGCCCGGCCGTAAAACGCGGCGCCGCTGCACGAGCCCCATTCAGCCGCGACGGACTCGTGTTTTACGGCCGGCGGCCCTTAACGCGCCCCTAATTGCGAGCGCGCCGCGTAATGAGGATCGCCGCGCGATTTTCGATAGCGCAAGTGTCTCATTAAGGGCCGCGAACTTTCGCCTCGCGTCCGGGATTCGACGCGGCGCGGAGGCTCGAGGGGGCCCCGTGCGCCGTGGTATTATGTGCGGAGGGGGAGGGAGTGAATCACGAGCGTCGCCGCGGCTTGACGGGATATTGTTGTTTGATGAATTTAGGACTCGCCCGATGCCGGGGAGTTTATACGCGTCGAGGACGCGATGTAAATTAAGACGTTTTTATGGCCGCCGCTAGGGGGCCTGAGTTATTGTACGTAAGAGATAGGGTTGTTTGATTTTTAACGAGCCCGAGAGGGTGATTTAACCTAGCTTGTAATTCAACATTATGGTAAAGTTAATGCGAATGTAAGATTTTTTGCTGATACGTACCTACGCTGGGTTAATTTATTCTATGCGTACAATACGTCGAGATTTAAATTAGATCGATTATTTCTTTGTTAAAAGAAGTTGTTGAGTTTAATGCTTAAAATATAATAGAGTTATTTTGAATTTATGGTCGATGCGAAGAAAGAAACATTATGTAAAAACGAAATTAAATGCGGGTTTGAATTATACATACATATTAAATAAAAAATAAATTCGAGATTTACTGTCGCCTCTTAAGATGCATCACGGAGTTTCGAAAGCCCCTCAATTTGTAATGCGCAACTGACTTAGATGCAAATTTTTTTACTCCAGTTTTATAATTTCAAATTACTTGCGATTCAATATTTATGATGAAAGTAAAACGCTTTTCCCATTGAATTAGACCATTTCCAATCCAAACTAATGGCGAGTTATTTCTTATTTAAACATTTATCTTAAATTAACAAAAAGGATAAATAAACTTCAGAAAAAGATCGCTACGTTATACAATAATAATTAATTCTTCAATTTATAAAGAATGAAAAACTCTTCTGCACTGCATTACTATTAGCTCTGATTGCGTACCAGAGAAGCGGCGCAACACTTCCAACGCACACGCGCATTTTCCTACGGTTTACTCCAGTTTCCCCGGGGCCGCGCATCTCGGTTCGAACGGCTCGCGTCTCCGCCGCCTCTCATCGGCTCTCAAACGCGTTTTTAAACGGCAGCTCGCGGTGAAAAAAAGAGACGCCTCTCGCGGGAGCCTTGAGATCGCGATGCACCTATGCGACCTTCTTTCCTCCGCGTAACTCGCTATGAAGTAATACGTGTATTGCCATAAAGGCGTACCGCGCGCGGAGCCACTCGTCGACCCTGGACGATTGTTCGAGAGACCGCGTTTGCGCGTCTCCCTCCTTTTTTTTTTTATTTACTTTACACGACGTTACGCAGTAGCGTCCGTCAACAGAAACTCGCGATTCATCCTCCCGAAGTAAGCGAGCCGCTGCTTTTTTTTCTTGCTCGACCCGCCGACGATAGCGATCGCGAGCCTTTTTTCGGTTCATGCGAGGAGCTCGGTTGCGAACCAGGCGAGGCACCGACGCTTGCGTTTTTCTCGCGAACGTGCACACACGATTTTTTTCTTTCTTTCAAGGAGCGCGGAGAGCGTATTAGATCTCGAATCGACGCGATGACTATTGTGAAGGAAATATTAGGTAATTGCCGATCGCGGCGGGCATATAAGACAGGCGCGTTAATTTTGCCCCGTCGAGATAATAAATTTTCTTCGAGCGTTTGCGCAAGCGCGCTGATTTTTAATGGATGCGAGCTCTGCACACGCGATCTAATTACTCGCCGAGTATTATTAGATTTCACGGATTCTTGTATAAATTCCTGGAAAATATTTATTGCCGGGTATCGTTGCGGGCTTCAACGAGCGAGAGATTAATCATCGAAACGAGGCAGGCGTCGGCCTCGAAGTTTTCAAAAGCGCGTCCTAATTCGAATCGGCCGATTTCAGCGCGAGCGAGACGCGCGTTCCCATGGATCGCGCTCGCGGGTTAATTAAAGGAGGCTCGTCGGAATTCCAGCGAAATTTTTATCCGCCGCAGGATCGCGGACCCCGCGGGGCTCGAATTCGAGGCGACGACCCGGCGCGTCCTCCCCCCGGCTTTTAAACGCTCGTTTCCGCCTTTCTATACGTACGTGCAGCTCGCGCGCGCCTACACGAAATTTCCATCCGACGGCGCCGGCTCGCTTTTATCGCGACACAGAGCCGGCGTGTCGCGCGGGTGAAAGCGGCAACCTTTTCCCGGCCCGGCGAAAGGAAAAGTCGCGCGCGCGGGGATGCACGCGGGGGGATCCTCTCGGACGACGATGCCCGCCGGGCAGATGCAATCGCGCCGAGGCTGTGCCTCCCTCGTTAACGGATTTTCGCGCCGCGTTCGGCCTCCCTCGAAAAGAAATGCGTGCGCAGTTGTGACCCCTTAATTAAAAGCGCGCTTGCGCAACGCGCAATTAAACAGTCCGCGCGGAGCAACGTATTGTTGATTTTTTTAACCTGCGTTTTGAATCCTTAAGTGCAGTCTTCGTAATTAACGCGTGCAGTTTTTCGTAAAGTGCGAATGTATAAAGCTTTTTTTATGTACCGAAAGAAAAAAGGATCGTTTATTTGCCGAGTCCAGGCTGTGTTTACACTTTCCGTTCGCGCTCGCTTTTACTTAATTATAAGTATATAAAGTTAGGTGAATAGCGAGGGATAAGATCTACGGGCTCGGAGCTATGGTTTTCAATGATAAAAAAAAGGCACGGCTGCAGATGTGAGAGCTCGGCGGTATCTTACGGAGTAAGTGGGTGAAAAAAAAAGAAGGTTCGGTTTGAAGCCTAAAACAATACGTCGGTTTTGCTCTATATATTTGAGAATAATGGACGGGGAAAGCAGCGCTGACTGATAATCGCAAGTGAGTAGGTGTGAAAAATAAACAAGGCGAGGCTCTTAAATAGCTGCGAGTCGAAACAAAACTGTCAAAAAAGACTTTTCCACCTTCGCTGTATGCTCGTTATTAAGCTCACGCCATTTCCAACATTTCCAACTTGAGAATGATTTTTCACTTTTTTCAACGGTAATTTAATTATACCATACGATTCTCAGACACCAGCTAGATAAAAAAAAAGTAGAATGAGTAGATAAAGATCGAGTACAGTCGGACAGATCTCATTTTTTTTAATAAGTATAAAATTTCTAAACAACTTTATTTGTTTATTTACTCTTATATAGTCACAGTCTCCGGCTCAAACACGGCGTAAAGCGAGGCGAACGAAAAGCAAGAGGAAATCGTAAAGCGAGAGGCTAAAAAAAAACTGTAATAACAGTCCACCTGCGAAAAAATTCGCTAACGAGACTCGCGCTAAGCGAGCGAGAGAGAGAGAGACCTCGGCAAGTCCGCTCGCGGGCGGTGTAAAACAGTCATCCGCTCCCGTCGTGTCATGCATAAAAGAACGACAAGCGAGCCGCGGCGGTGCACCGGAAATTCGGGTCATTGAGAAACGAACGCGCATACACAGCCTCGCGCGCATATCGCGGAAGCGTCGTCGCCCCATGGGAGAAAGGCCTCGCCACCGCGGATAGGCTCCAGGATAGGATACCTCCCGCACGCGCTCGCAAAGCGATTTTCCGGCGCATCGAGAGGCGCGCGCGCGAGCGAGCGATGTGCAGCTCCGCGGGGAGACTTTCACGCAGAGAGGCCGAGACACCGACGCGCGCCAGCGCACCGCCGGGGAGTTCAGACGTTCACCCAGCCGCAATTTCGCGCGGATACCCTTCTCTTTTTCGCCGGCGAGCGGCTATCTCTAAGCAAAGCCGCGCCGCGGGAGCGCCGAGAATTATCGCGGCGCGCCGGCCGCGGGTATTATTTCGGAATTCGGTGGCGGTCCTTGGGATTTACTGGGCGGGCGGGAGGCTTCCACGATGAGTCGCTGAATCGGCGACTCGTTTCGACGGCGCTTATCCGACGGATCGGATGCGTAACGAGATACAATGTTTTTTATTTGTCGATCGCGCCTTTTTTTCTCTCTTCGGCTTTAATCGTCTCGTATTTTGCTTCCTACGCACCGCTTGAGATGTATTGCGAATTCACACTTTTTAATAGTTTCTGCAATTTTATTTTATGGGTCAATTGGTTTCGCTCGATTCGCTAAAACTTTAAGATTTAAATTTACTTGAACAATGGACAACTTCAAATTAATCGTTTAATTTAATGGTATAGTGCATTAATCATGTAAACTCCGCGGAAGATCTGTTGTGATGTTTCGATAGCTCATTGAAAAAATTTGATTCTGTACCTATCGATGTTTATCTCAAAATAGATTGATTATTACTCGTTCGAGTAATTGGCCATCGGTAAAGCTGGAGATGTTTGCGAATTACAAGGCGAGCGGGCGCGCGCACGCGCGCTGTTTCGAAATTGCGATTAAAAGTTTGCTGGTTCTTTTTCAGGCCTTACCTCGGAAGTTTACTTAGTTGAGGCCGATGATTCTGAGCGATGCTTTTGTGGTTTCTGTACACCGGGATTGCGCACTCCGCCTTTTAGGCAATGCATTATTTTTTTACGAAACGTGAATCTTTCACTTGAAAATGTCATCTTTGTTCTCGGAAAAACTCACGGCTCCTTTGTTCATTCGATTAATTAAGTAATTGTACATGATGGAAATAGAAACGAAAAATTTATTTAACTGCCCTGCGAGTCGCGAATGTCAATTAGCGTTCAACTTCATTACCGAGGGTGTACGAATTTAAGACGAATATTCATTAAGCAATATTTTCGGTGCAAAATTTGAAACGACACCGACTAAAAATTCCTCGCGAAACTCGCCAATCGAGCATCAACAATGCGACGAGCGTCCGGCAGTTCTAAGTCGCGCGAACCGAGAGTGACAGTCGGCTCTGGTTAAAATTCACACCTAGACACGGCGATTAAGCATTCCCCCCGGACGCCCGTACGTGAAAAAACTAGGAAACCGTCGGTCGCCCCCACCCGAACAATAAAACTCTCACTCTCGTCGAAAGCCGCACCGACGCGTGAATTTCTCGCCTTGGAAAAATCCACGGCACTGCCCGCTAATCGAGTCGCAGAAACTGATTGGGGCGGCGCGGCAAAAAGAGTTCGCCAACTTCCGACAAGGCTAAATTGGCCGGCCGCGCGACCGCAAAGCCTCTTCCGCGGCGCAAGAACGCATCCGCGTGCGCGCGCAAAAAAAAAGAACAGGCACGAGCACCGCGTGGGAATTTAGGCGTGACACGAATACACTCCGGCGCCGTGGAGATTTTAGCAAGCAGGCCGCGGCCTCGTCCGTCTCTGTTACATCCCGGCCGCTCGTTACTTACTTATCCGCCCGCCGGCCGCGAGAAAAACAACTCGGAGTTTCACCGAGCGCCTCGCGGTTTCGACGCGTCTAGACGGAGGCTCGAGCCTGGCAAATTGCAGAAACGAGACGGGAAAGGAAAAGAGGATGCAGGCGCGTGTATACCTTGAGTGGCGTCGTCGTTGCGCGAGCCGAGCAGGACGACCGGCACTACGTCGGCCTCGTCGAGGTCCTCGGCGCCGGCGAGCAGGAGCAGCGCCAGGGCGACGCTCACCAGCCTCCAAATCATCGTGCGCTGGGCGCCGCTCGGGCAACCTCAAGCCTCCTCCTCGTGGTGCTCATTACATCCCTCCGGCGCTGCGCCGGCCTCTGCGAACTCCGCGACTGCTCCGATCCGCGACCGCGTTTACATTTCACTGCTCCGATTTTTTCTTTCTTTTACTTTTCTTTTTACTCTTTTCGACGCGTACACTGAAGACACGAGCGTCGACGACGTTAGCGAACTTATACCGTCGCGGGGATCGTCAACGGGGAACGCGTAGGAGAGGCTCGCGGCTACGCGCGCGGAGATTGTATTCGAACGTCGCTCCAAGTGCCCGCCTCGTACACAAGTCCATGCCGCACTACTGTGCTCGCATTGCAGTCGTCAGGTGTTTGTGTTTTAGCAGCCGCCTCGCGAGCCAGACCGAACCTCGCGGGCAATCGACGCAGCGCCACCGAGCGCACCTTCACCGAACTATGCGGGGTATCGAGTCTCATTTGTACTGTCAGTGATCTCGTAGGTGTGCTATCGTTCAATAATGAATTTATAATTTCAATGGCAATTTTCTAAAATCGTTCCAAAATATCTCCTTCAATGTTAAGCGCATTTTTAAAGTAGTAGTTCAAGAAAGAGATTTTGTTTCTGTTTAACGTCGTACAGTAATGTTTAATTTTGCTAAAACAGAATATTTTGAACTATTTATAACAATAGCTTGTAAAGTTTATACAAAACTTTAAGAGAATTATATCATGTATATACTGCAACTATTAGTGACTAAAAATTTGAATCTATTAAACATTCTAAAAAATAGACCAATTGTATCTTATGGCAATCCATTTATTTAAGGAGCGCTCTATTTAAGGCTTTAAATATCTGATAAATTATTATAAAAATTAATTTGACGATGAACTACATTTTAAAAAAAATTGAATTATTGCAATTTTAATTTGTTTAAAGGTTTTTCCTGGTTTGACTAAACTTAAAGTTTCCAGTGATACTAGTGCAGCACATAACGAGACAAGTCTGCTCTTTTTTAAATTGTTTCTGGAAAAACTGAAAACACCTCCAAAGCTCTTGTAAAAATTGTTTTTCGATCTGAAACATTTTTAAATAAATTAGTCAATAATTGGATAATAAATTAAACATTTTCTTATACCCGGGTACTATACACTACACTACCTGATTAACATTCGTGGGCCACTCAAAAATCAGTAAATCAATCATAGGATATGATGATTATCGAAGTGTAGTACATTAAATTCTTTAAAAGGTTTGAAAAAAAATCATGAAATGTACACCTGTTATTTCATATTTATCAGTAGCAAAATATTTAAAGTTATTTACTTCCATCAAAGGCGCGATTGACATTCGAACTATCAGAAATCGAAGCCCAAGGCGCTGCATCGACCTCGCAAATGACATTTTAGAAAATCTCTTGAATCAAATGTCAAGGAAGATGATTTTTAAATTGGATATCATCTCGCGACTGTTACAGCATGGGTGCTGGAAGTGACCACATCCTGGAGTTCATCGAGTAAAGCAGTCCAACGTAGTACCTTTTACGCTTCACCTGTTTCTTCAGCTTCTTCAGCTTACTCTCGATCTCATCGTGACATTGCGAGGATGTGAATGAACTTGCTGCATGAGTCGACGCTTGGACCACTGAATCTCAGCGCTACGCTACTTTGCAAATTGCTGCGGCCGTAATTCTCGCCATGGTTGCCTGCCGCTAGCTTTGTTCCACATATGTTGATCCATGTTATTTTTTGACCGTTACGATTTTATTTTTACACATAAACGTGGTTTATATTTGGGTATAAAATAACCCAATATGCAGAAAAGCACATATCCAATCTCAGTACTACCGTCTTGTTCGACAGCTGAACTTTAAAATCTTTTAGCATTGAAATCCATCATCCACCAGATCATTTATTTACCTTATAAAGAGAAAAAGATTAAAGATATCACGCTCCTGTTCAAAGCCATTCGAGTGAGTATAGTTACCTGCCGTTAGTGATACTGATTTTTCCAATCTTAAATCATAAATCAGCATCAATGCGTAAGAGTAATATCCAACCTGTTGGCCAGGTTGTCGATCTTGCAAGGCAAGCACAACTGCTGGCCGTAGCATCTTTTGCCTTTTTCACTTAACGCTGCGTCTCGCAACGATCTAAAAAGAATTTTACTATCATTTTTTGCTTTTTTGCACGAAAAAAAAAGCTTGTGGGATTAAATCACTTGTTTCAGGACAACAATATTATAAGTCATTACAGCTGTCATAACAGTTAAAGTTTAATGTCCGGCTAATATATCAAATAAATTTGGCAAAATTTTTATCATTTATTTACTTACTTGCACACTTTAGCCATATTGACAAATCAATTTCTTTTACATATTTATTACGACGTGGATTACATCATATGAAGTGCGTGCTCCGCATCGATCTGGTACACTTCGTTATTTACTGAAATAATGTGCGGTGCTAATAACAAGTGTTTACCTCTCACAGCTCGATTTGACTAAACAAAAAAAAAAGAATTCAAAAATGATGCGCAATTTTTTATGTGCTTTTACACGTTTTTCGAAATAATATTTTAATACAACAATAGGTGACTACGGTACACATCCCATAAAGAAACAGTAAGTTAAAAACTAAAAGGAGTACTACTGGAATATAAGATACAACTCGCTAATACGTAGTCGACGAAATATTGATATTGTCTTTGATTTGTACTGCAAACTCCAATCTCTCCTACTCCGGTATAAGATGCAACTCGCTATAACACATGCTTGCCGAAAAATTGATACCCTAACAGCACAAGGTTGTTGTTAGGGTATTGTCTCGATCGACTTGTACTGCAAACTACAATTTCCGTACATACCTTCAAACAATTTCGACTGGTAATTTTGGTATTGATATAGTGTACTAAATCGGCTTTCATGCGAAATATATATCTCGTTAAGTACACGAGTTTCCTATAAAGTAGTCTCGTGACGCCCCCCTTATGCCGGCGACGAGGTTCGTGGATGTCACATACGGCACAAATTAACTATTTACGATCTACAGCGAGTTTTAAATTTTATGTTCAATGTTAATTTTTATCATCAGATTAGATAAACGTAAAACTCTGTAGAACGCAAAAAATCAATTTGTTCCTCCTAAATTTGGCGCCTTTACGGTATGAGACATCACTACGACTACGACAGACGGGTGACGAGCATGTACGGGGAATGGCCGGACAAGCAGAGCGCTGAGCGCCTGCGTGCCAGCTTTCCTTGCCTCAGTGCGGTAGTTGGAGTGAGATGCGGCGATGCGAGCTCAAGCCGATTCGAAAATTATAACCTCTACGAAACGAGGTGCCGAGTGTTGACTCCGTTTTGGCGGTAAAAGGCGGATAGGTGTTTCAGTCGTGGAGAAGAGGCTGCTGAGGGAAGAACAGCTTCGATGATTGAACATCATGTTTGTGAAAAGCCTTCAACAAGACTTTTACAATGTGATACACGGAAAAGTTAGTATTATAATATAAACTACTTGTATTAGTTTTGGAGATGGTAACACAGCAGCCAGTGGTTGTTACTACTGATTTGGAATGTTCACAACAGGTAGTTTTGCATTTAATATATTTAATAATATCAATGTCATTACTCTTGCAGCAATGCCTTATACTTGTTAACTTTGATGTCGATGCTATTTGTGCGTCTAAAATACTCCAAACTCTCTTCAAAAATGATAACGTTGTCTACACTCTTGTACCAGTTCGGGGAGTCCAGGACATGGTTCATGCATTTCAGGAAAATTCCGAAGAGGTACATTTTGATAAAATTATATTCTTTATTTTACTAGCATCTAAGTTCATTGTTTTACAGTTTTTTCTTTAATTTCAGATAGAGTATGTTATCTTGGTCAATTGTGGTGGAACGTTAGACCTTTTTGACTTGCTTCAACCAAATGAAAATGTCACATTTTTTATTCTTGATAGTCACAGACCGTATGATTTAAGTAATGTATATAATGAAAAAGAAATACAAATTCTTGGAGATCAATCTCTAGAAGAAATACCAGAGTATAATGATGTTTTCCGTGATGATTCTGTAAGTTATAAAGTCTATTGAATTAATATTTAAATTAAAATAAGTAATTTAAAATACTGACTTCTGTTTAGTCAGATGAAGAAGAAGAGGAAAATCCTTCGGATGATGAAAATGAATCAAACCAAGCCAAACGAATAAGATTGCATGAAGCAAAAATATTAAAGAAAAGGCAAAGACGAGAATGGGAAGAAAGAAGAGATAATATTATATTTAACTATGAACAATACAGTTATTATGGCAGACCGGTGTGTGCCATTGAATTTCTAAAGTTTTTAAATATTTATATTTTTTAATTTTAATTTTAATTTTAATTTCATTTTTATTTTTTATTTCTTAGAGTGCTGTAGTAGCTTATGAAATGACATGGCAAATATCAAGAGATAATTTAGATATGGTGTGGTGGGCTATCGTAGGAGCCACTGAACAGAGTATTTTAAATAAAGTCGAGTCCACTTTTTTTGAAAACGATAAATTGCAAGGTCATGTTTCAAGATTGACACGTTCAAGTGGAGTAAATGTAGATAAGCAACAATTAAGTGCAGTTAAAATTACATATGATAAAGAGTACGTTTTTTATTATTTTTCCCTCATAAAATTTTTAACTTTAATCATAAAATACTAATTTTTGTTTCCAAAATATTCAACAGCCTTCAGATAGCTCTATATCGTCATTGGACAGTAGAAAGCAGTTTGAGACATTCCATGCCAACTGCTGTTGCATTACGTCTTTGGTCCATTAAAGGAGAACAGAGACTAAGAGAGCTTTTGGCTGAAATGGGTCTTCCACTTGCTCAATCTAGACAACAATTTTCATCGATGGATCTCAACCTTAGGCAGGAATTTAAACAAATGGTAGAAAAACTTGCTGATAAGTACAGAATGGGTAGCATTCTCAGTGCTAGTTTTACAATGCAATATGGATATCGATTTAAATACTGTGCTTCTGACATAGTTTATGCAATGTTAGCCACATTGGAATCAACAGTAAATATTCTACATTTATTGTAAATGTTACTATAAAATATCTTGACTTTAAAACAAGAATTTATATTTCAGTCACGAGATAGGCCACCCCAATTATGCTTTTTAGATGCATCAGACTGCCTATTGCGGACAAAAAAAGAAGTTCTTGAAAAAGGCATAGAGAGAGCGAAAAATATGCTAATACATATCTACAAAACTGCTCAAAGCCTTTTAGAAACGAAGCAAGTAGTAAATACCGGAGCATTTCTCTACATCATCGTAACTGAAAGTATTCTGAATTGTCATTTATTCGCCCATCCCCACGCATTACTCATGTTAGCGCAGTTTACATTAAAAGCGTACGTCGAGTCCTCAAGAAACAAGCGCGCACCTACCTGGCCCATGGTTGCTTCTGCGCTGCACAACGAAGAAGATGGAATGAGTCTTATCATAGGTATACCGCCCACGTCCGAAGAACAACCCAAGAGGTAATTTCTTTTTAGATTTGTTTTAAAATACAATATTTCAACACATGGTGCTATTTGTATTTTAATTTTTAGCTTATTTGGTCGTGCCTTTGTACAAGCAGCTAAAAATACAAATTCAGTCCTGGAGACTGATTATTTTGATACTACAAGTAACGTATATTTTATGAATTTGTTTAAAACTGTATTAAAATTTTTTTTTTCACTAATATACATTTTTTTTTTATTCCAGTTGCAAGACTGAAAAGTGAAGATAGGCCTAAATTTTTCGATGCATTAACCGCGTTGTTAGTAGCATAAGATTTTAAAACTCGTTTATTAAGGAAGAAATTTTATTTTTTAAACAATACTGAATGAGAGTTCCGAGTGTGTTGTGTAGCTATCATTTTACGATTTGAACGTGAACAGCGAAGATTATTTTAAGTCATTTATACAGATATTTAAAAATAATTGATGAAGAGGCGTGTTTAATCAAACTTTTAAAATAAAATTTTATGACATTTTGTGAATTGCACCGGAGAATTAACACCATTAAGCAATTGAAATTTTTAATGTTTCTACCTCGTGACAAATAAACTAAAATCAAATCATAATTTTGTATATACATAATTGTAACTATGTTGTTCAACAAAATTTATAATGTAAAATTAAATAAGCAGGAAAAGTGATGTTATTATTTTGTTTGACTAAGTAATTTATGTAAGGAATCGATGATTTACAGCGAAATAAAAAGTATACAAGCAAGATAATCAATGAGCATTTTTTTAATTGTTTTTAATATATTTATTTTGAGCTACATTATAAAAATCTTACATTTAAAACTACGTTATAAAAATCACTTAAATTTCAAATTAAACTCAAATATTATCTAATTCTCCGTGAATTAGAAATCAAGCCAATAAAAAATTTTGACGTTATATTAAAAAAAATAATAGACGACGATAAAGATAAATTTGAGACAACAAATTACTTATTTTTTAAAATAAATTTTTAAATTAAAATTAAATTACAGGTTGTTTGATTAATCTAATGTATCATTTTATTTTCTCGACTTTTCTTATTATCTTCTGTTCCCATATAAATTAGTGTAAAAGTACGATCGATCCAAAATCGACTCACATTGACGCTTTAAATTGTTTACTTTCGACTACACCTATACTTGTTACACAGCTGCATTTCATTAACAAATATATAAATTTGTTTTTTTTTTCAAGTTCCCAAAAATAGCTAAACTTTCATTAATATTCCTTATTATTTAATCTAATATTCAGAAATTTCAAGATATTAAATGAAAAGAGTATTATTGCATCTTGTTAAAGGAAATTTTTAAAACAATTAAAGATTTTATCTACTAAATTAATAAATATAATACATATAAATAAAAATTCAATCTTTACTGATGATTACTTTATCTCTCGCTTCAATTTAAAATTTCTTTGAATTAATGAATGACAGGAAATAATTTAAAAACTAGATAAATGACTAAATTATGCGTATAAATTATGAAATAAAGAAAAAAACTATCCTGAATCTAGTCTTTTGTAAACTTTCACAAACTGTTACAACTCACAGGTTTACTTTGAACTTGCAATTGATTATTTTTCTTTAATTATTCTTGTAGGTCAATTAAGAACGGCGATCTTGGTTCTTCTTTTGATACTACGATTATTTCAAACGCGCGTTAATACTAAAGTACTCGCAATAACGCCCGTTCGAGGAAACTTGTACACAAAGAAAAAAAAGTTACCTTCTACGCAACGACGCTAAACTCCTGACTATATTACACACATGCTCTTTCTTATTTTTGTAACGAAAACTATGAGAATGCGGAACATCTTCGCGCATTTCCATCTCTTTCTCTTGACCAGCAACCGACGTTACTAATTCTCACACGCCTCAAAATCAGCTCCACAGCTTTCCTAGCTACAACTTAAAGCGAATTAAAGTACTCCGTTAAAGATGACTAAAAGAAGAATGCGTTCTGCAGTACCGGTTAAAATTAAGTACGGATAAAACTCCGAGACTCGCTGGTCATTTTTCGCGTGGTTCATCCGCTTAAAAGAAAAGAAGAGTATCCGAGCCGTGCCGGGCAGTGTCCGGGGCGCGTTTCGCTGCGGAGCGTACGGCTCACTCGGGCTTGCCGCTCTTGTGCACGGCGGCGATTTTGTTGGTCGGCAGCTTGTTGTTCCGGTAGCCGTCGATGAAGTGCTGCACCGAGTCGACGGTTATCTCGGCGCCGTCCTCCATCACCGCGTACACCCCTCGCGGTATGTCGATCGCTGTCAGCAGGGGCACCGCGTCCTCCAGTCCCACGAACTCCCGTAGTATGTCCGACGTTTCACACTGCAAGATAATAATGTTTTTTAATATATAAGTCATTTTTAAAAGTTTACGAGATTTATTTTCATTCAAAAAGGGTCTTTGAAGTTTTATTAATATAAAAAAGTACATTCTACTAAGTATGAACACTTTTGAATTGAAGTATTAAAAAATTAGTTGTTGGTACCGTTTTTTTGTTTAAAAAAAATCGATATTACAAATTTTAAAAATTAACTTTTATTGTCGACTAAGTTCCGTTCAAATTAGTCACAAAATAATTAAAAATCTTTTTTATCAGATTGAACTTGAGTCAATAATCGTAATGCAATGATTTGCCTATTAATCTTCCTGATAAGATTTAACAATTATGCTTAAATTCAGAGCTAAAAGACAAAGAACAAAGTATTTTAAGATTAGACCACAGTCGTTTACGAAAATTTACAATTATAATTTTTAATTTAACGTACACTCGAGCAGCATCGAATTAATTCTGCCAAAGTCAACAGGAGTTTAGAACGATTCGCGTCACGTAGCGGGCTGCTTGAGCCGACTACCCGTCTCGGGTCTAAGCCAACTCGCTTAACTTTAAAAAAGAAATGAAGTCCATTAACCAAGACAAACTTACGTCCAGGGCGATGTAGAACTGCAGCGTGTCGTCGGGATCGTCGTAGTTGGGGTCGTACTCCGGCCTGACGTCCCGCCGGTACATCTCGGCGGCGGGCAAAAGGACGCTCTCGCCGAATTGTATCTCGCAGTCTTCGCCCTCTGGGCAGCGCCGGCCACGGAGAAAACAGAAGAAAAAACGAAGGTTAGCGTGTGTGCGTGGGCGAGCGCGCGGATGAGAGAATGAGGCACGCACCCGGGGGGCGCGCGTGCCCGTTCGAATGGGAAAGCGCCTTTTTGACTTACCGACAAAGAGAATAATGGCCGGGGCGTCGTGCAAAGAAGTCGCGTACTTCTCCGTGAGGATGTTCACCAGCCGGCTCGTCCATGGGAAATTCTGTTGAGGGCGTACGTAAAGGAGAAAAATCGTTAGTGTCCGCTCAATCGTATAAGAGAGATCAGCTTCTTTTTTTAGCTTGACGTTCTTTCACGGGTTGAGTGTATTTTTTTTTATTTATTCGTACGTTGATCGGGTAGGTATATATCATAAAAGTGTTTGTTGAATTTGAATTACGTGAAAGCAAATATAGTTTCTATTTATGCATTTGTTTGAATAATAAATAGTTATTCTGCAACTTTCCAATAGCTTCATTCATTTTAGTGAAAATCAATAGATTATCGTATAGAAAGAAAGTGATATATTTGAAAATTTATAATACTTCGAGTTTCACAACGCAACAAAAGCTCCCGCGAAAACATCGAGATAAAACGAAAACTC
Organism: Eurytoma californica; assembly: GCA_035586675.1. NCBI lineage: Eukaryota > Metazoa > Arthropoda > Insecta > Hymenoptera > Eurytomidae > Eurytoma > Eurytoma californica. The sequence continues at coordinate 10,433,484 of JAXIUT010000009.1, read as the reverse complement.
CATTGAAGTACTGAAAGCAATTGCTACTCGCGCGAATATCTTTTTTTCGCATAAAGCGCGCGACTCCGAACATTTCGCGCGACTTTCGACCAGCGCCCAGCCGAGGCGATGTTCGAAATACAACGGCTCATTCAACTTTCCGAAGCGGCTTATGCGCGCGAGCACGGAAAATATACGATGCGAGCGAAGCGAAAACAAATTACGCCGAGCCCGACCGAGCCGCTATATAACGGCGCGATGGAAGTGGGCGCGCGCTCTTGAAAATGCCCGTGCGCGCGCCTTCATTGTATTCAAAACAATCGCGGCTGAATTCCCGAGGCCGAAGCCGCCAGGGGGGGATTTGGGCTGCCCCCGCGGAGGGGGAGGAGCCGAGGAGCCGCGGTTCGGAGTGAAGAAAGATAGGAGGCATAAAGTACGATTCATACCAGACCCTCCGGATCCTCGAGGACCTCGGTGCGACCCTCGAGCGTGATTATGTTGTCGCGGGGATCGAGGATGACCAGGGTAGGGATGGCCTGGACGTCGAGGGCCCTCGCCAATTTCTGACGCCTCTCCTCTTGGGCGAACGGTATTCGCAGCCAGGGCATCGTGTCCGTGTACGTCTTGTAGGACTCCTCGCTCCTGGAACATAGGGTACGGTCAGATGGCTCTTACGGGGGTGGAGCGCGTAACCAGATGAAAAATTGCAGGGGGAGTGGAGATGGGGATTACGGAGTAATCAATATTTTTACTATTTCCCCTTGGTTTTTTTATAAAAAGTCTTTTATTTAGTGACAATTGAAGGAAAGCATTTATTATTCTTATATTTAATGTTTATAAAAATTGTGAACAATAAAATAATTAACGTGTGTTTCATAAAGTGAGGCGTGTAAATTATTAATTTATGACTGACTGCAGATATTAAATTTAAATTAAACAATATAAAAAAGTAATAAAATATTCTGACTCTGCATAATGTACAAAGTTATAAATTACGAAATTACTGAACTGCTTTACTATCTCAATAAGCTACTGTAATTACAGTATAATAAATCATTGCAATTTATTCCGTAATCAAATTTGTTAGGTAAAACTTGCAATATACATATAATTTCTGACCGATTAATTAGCCAATTAAATCCATAAATTTTTGCATAACTTAGAAAACATCGCAGCAGAAAAATAAATTTATTCGTAAAAAAATATCACCAGAAATTCAAATGTATAAGTCTCAATTAAAACTGCCCTTTGTGCTTTCACATCAAATGGAAGCTTCAAGTGAAATCTTTTCAGATTGAAATTAATCAAAAATAAGAGAAGCGTTCAAAAAAAAGTTGTTTGCCGTGTCTCAGCGTTTGTCCCGCGACATTTGAAAAAAAAAGTAAACCGAAAGAGAAAAAAGAGGCTACGAAAGCTCCCAGGCGGCAGTATTTAAAAAGCCCGCTCCAAACCTTAGTCATTCAAATCGCGCGGAGGCGCTAGACTATAAGTGACCCATTTCGCTTTCAGCCGGGTTATCCCGACAAAAGCCGGTTAATTAACGAATTTCCCTAAAAATGCGCGCGCAACTACCGCGGGTCCCCGCTTTACTTATTCCCCTTTAAGTGTCCCCCTTTTATCTCTCTTTGTCTGCGCGCCTAACTCTCCTCTCACCCCCTTCCGCCCACCTCGCTCTACTCTCCCTCATTTTTTATCAAGGCGTCGTTCGGCACAAAAGTCGCATCCGCATCGATTTTCCATAAGTTGCCCGGCGGAGGCTCCGGGGGGACGGCTTCTCGCGCGCTTTTTTTTTATCATTTTTCACCCCGTCTATCTCGGAGTCGGCGACGCGCGGATTACAATGGGCGCGGAGGCGCGTCGGTTCATCATCGTCGGCGCGCGACCGGCAATTCGAAAGTCGCGCGTATCGATCGACTGTTTATCGGCGGGGCCCCGCGCACGGAACAATGAGGAGGAGCGACTCTCGAAATTTTTTCGCGCGCCGCTTGCGCTTTTCGCGGCGGCGGGTTTCTTTTTTCCGCGGCGCCTGATAAACTCCGCCGAGAGTCTTCGATCATCGTTTAGGGGTGGGCTTTTTTTCTTCAATTTTTTTCAATGAACAAAAGTTTCGTTAGACGGGCTTCGCGAGTGTTTTCGCTCTTCTGGTCTCGAGCGCGGGAATATAAATACTCCGCGGTTTGTATTACTTTTACCGGCGGGCTTCGAACTTTTTCATTGTTCGGCACTTTTTTCAGAGGGAGTTGTATTCTTATTTGTCGCGGTTTTGTTTTTACGCTTCAGAACTTTTAGCATTCAGCTTAGCTTTTACGATCAGTAATTATTTAGTAAAATGGATTGTTGAAAAAATGAATAAGTTTTTCGACTAATTACGAAAGCGGTGAAAGCTCGAATATCGCTGATATTTCTTTCTATCAGTTTCCGGATAAATTAATTTCTTGTCCATTGCATTTTTATTTCTGCATTTCAAATCGTATTTTTTGTATCAACAACACGACGAAGTAGTCACTCTGCTAAATAAACGTTCTTTAATTAATTTCGAAAGTGGTGAAAGCCCGGAAATTGCTAGCACTGCTATTACTTGTTATCATTTCAACGGGAAATGAACGAGGTCGGAGATGAAAAAGACATTCGTTTCGAGCAATGCTAATACCAAGGCGAAATTGAAACAGATTCTCTTCATTTTTATTACACGGCCGTTCCTCTTTCCCGACCTCATCTCTCGGCGTAAATAAGACCTTTTTCATTTCCTAAGCTTTTGCGGGCTATTAAAATAATCGAATCCATCCCGCTTACTTATTTATCGCTCTGATAATTTTACCCTCCTCCTCCGACGTTGTCCAAACAACCCACCCCACTCCCCCTAATCTCGACCGCTCCGAAACTTTCATGAGCGGCGTCTAATCGTCGGACAGCCAGGATCAAAACGCGATTGCGCTTTTACGATCCTGATGGTATCCGTACACTCGCTCTTCCCTCTCTCTCTCTCTCTCTCTTTCTCTGTATATCGCTCTCTCTTAGAAGGGAAAACGACGATGTCCGAGGCGGAAGTGCGTGATACCCGGCAGTGTGCCGATCTGGGCCAATAGTGCCGTTAAAGCGTCGTCCCCTCCGGCGGGGGGATGGGCATTTGTTTCCCCGCTCCCGGAAAATTTAGTGGCCCGTGCCGCTAAGTCGGCCATTAACCGCGCGTTCATTTATGCGCGGGCTCCCCTCCGGCGAGAGCGACGCGTCGCGGGGTAACGCAATTCCCCGACGGCGAGATAGTTTTTCGCCCGAGTGCCCCTCCTAATCCGACGGAAAACCCTTCGTTACACGCGCCCCGACGCCAGTCGATCCTGTACACTCCGCTTCTGGCGATTTTGACGCGAAGTTCGATGACGCATCCTCATTCGTTTATACTTTGATAAGATCGACGCTGTTTGTTTCGTCGTTGCTTACTGTTCTGGATTTTCCATTGTTTATCGGTGGCTCACCTGTCGGAACTGACGAAGATCACCTCGAAGTCGTGGCCCCTCTCGCGGATCCGCTGATACGTATCGATTAGTTGCGGTGTGAAGGCCTTGCACGGTGGGCACTGTTGAATACAAATGAATTTTAGTCCCTATCCCTATCCCTTTCAAATTAAACTGAAACCCGCAGTACTCCCGCTTAATTAATCGAATGATGTATTGTACAAACGCCTGAAAATGCGCGATTATTGCGATTGTTTTTTTTTCTTTTTTTTTAATTTTATCGGAAAAAATACCGAACTCCATTATTTGGAAGGAGATTCCTTTGATACGGTTGCAGGGTACACGAGTAACTGAATGTAAAGTATCCGATTGAGCGGGCGCGCGCTGCCTGAAACCATCGAATCACATGCGCGTATGTTTACCCTGTAACCAAACACACTTCAATTTGGCTGTTCACATAAGGGATATATACGCCCGAGCTAAATATACTGCGCGCACCGCATAAAAGTAGCGTTTTGAAACTCCAACTTTTCCACTTCGGCCGGTGTACGCAAAAGCGCGCGTTACTTTACGTTTTAATTTCAACTCGCCGCCGTTTATTTGCCTTTAAATAAAAAACAATCAGCTGTTTCCTATCAACTCCGAAATCACGGCTAATTAAATTACTTATCAATCGCGCACTTAATTAAAAAAATAGACGAAATCATCGCGAAGCTATTTAAAAAGAGACGAGTGCACTTGATTCGTGAAAAAAGGTGAAGCAGCGCGCTAATCAACCTAATCGCGATATGCCATCTAATTAAGCCGGCGCTCACCCAATGGGCGCTGAAGTAGACGCCCTTGTAGCAGTGGCGCAGCTCCTCGTGCAGCATCGGCTCGTTGCTGTCGCGTCCGCCGCACGACAGCAGCGGGCCGTCCTCCAGGGTGGACTTCGGGTGGGGCGGCTTCCACGGGAAGCTGAGGCCCGTGGGGTCGGCCAGGGCGCGCTCCACGCCGCCCCGCGTCAGCACCGCGCCGCCCGTGCCCTCCATCAGTATCAGCGTCGGCACGCCGGCCTTGATGCGGTACCTCCGCGTCAGCCGCGTCTGGAAAATCCGAGAGGTCCTGGGTTATTTCGGGAGGCGGTCAGCTTCGCTCTCTTTCTTCTGCATTAGGGGGATTCGCTCTTTGTGTAAGTGGGTCGCTAGGTTGAGGATGAGAGGCTTTTTTTTCTCGTGTTTGCTCTGCGGCGCGCTTAGGGCCTGGGCTTTGTCGGCGGTTTGTAAAAAGGATTTTGGCGTTTTGGTCGATGTTGGACGGAGGTAAACGATGAGCTTGATTAATAGGCTTAACATGTGGTGCTTGGGTAAATGGCTGGTGTGTTATTGGGAAAATGTCTTATATACTTTCGGGAAATTAGGAGGAACTTATACGTTTATTGGGTAACATTTGGTGCCCACGTGCACAATGGAACTTTTGACCTTTCAGAAAGTTCCGTTGAGGAAAGATTTATCCATTGGGAGTAGAAAATCTTCTACATTATTTATCCCTCTCAATGCAATATTCATTTGAAGAGATAAATTGTACCATCCATAAGAAATGTATGCAACATGTTTGTTACACGGTTTATTCATTGTCACTAATCATCGTGAATATTTTGCAGATAAGTGCAAAAAATGTGTATTAAAGCAAAAAATGTCAGCAATAGTAACTAATAAAATGTGATCTGCTTTAGAAACTCCCAATGAGAATAAGAAAAATTTATACTATTTACTGTTGACTCATGAAGCAATCCCGCACGAACACGGGAGATCGAGTCTTCGCGCTTTGTTCCGACGCGCTGGTCCTTCACCCCAGGATATTTGGACAGGACGGCCCGGGGGGCGCTTTGTCTCGGTTGTCTTCGGCCGGCGTTTCCTATCCGGTGAAAGAGAGCCGGCCAAATTATTATACGAGAGGGCCAGGCCAGACGCCGGAGCTTTCAATCTGTCTCTCAAAGAGGGACGCGCGTCCCGAGCACGTCCAGAGACGTACCGGCTAATTGAGAATGTTTTCTCGAGCTTCCTTTTACTTTCTTCCGTTCGCTTCATTATTCCGGCCGCGCGAGGCCCGCGGCGCAGGGAAAATTCAATGGGGTAATTCGCCATTGTGCGGGAGATAGGAGTAAGCGTATTTCGCCTTTTTTGGGTCTTGTACTCTTTTTTATTCGTTTTTTTGGAAGAGAGACAATGGGGGCGCGGAGTTTACCGGTGCAGAAATTGAAAATCGTCGTTTTTCGGACGAGCTTGGGAGCCTTCGTTAAATTACAAGCAGGCTCGCGAAGAAATAATTGGGATAGAGTGCTTCGAGCTTTGATGTAGGTTTTGTATTTTTACGAAATTTTTTTTGCGAGCTTTACTTTTTCGCTGAGGACGCGATATTTCTCACGAATTCAGCGGCTTAGTTGCTATTCAACGTGGGGCCTACAAGAGGATGTACTTTTTTTTATCTCGTGAAGGTTCTATTTTATATGGAAATGTAAAATAGCATCATAAATTTACGTTATTTTTATATTCAAATAAGACGTTGCCACAGTGAAAAACTACACATTGTATTTTTTCTATTTTTCAAGTAATTAAAATTCATTTTCGAATATTATAAAATATTTTGTACGTAGAGACATTTTCGAAGAAAATTAGTTGGCTGTCCCTTCCATCTAAATAAACCATGATTTCGTCCTCATTAAAGAAAAATTATTCTCCCGCCAAGAACAAATCCCCATTCCGCGCAACAAATCGCTCAAATATTGACACCGTCTTCTCGCTTCCGACGCTCTTAAGACAACACCTCTATTCACACAGATCGATTAATTTCCATTCAAACAATCCACTCGAGCCGGCGGGCTCTCCTCCCTCGAGGAGCATCGCGACGTTCTTCGCGGCGCAGCGGCCCCCGCCGGCGTCGCGCTATCGAGAGCCTTTTCCGATCGATCCCACTCCGCATCCCATTATGCGCCACTTCCTCCCCGAATTATGAGGCCGCGGATCAGTGTCAGGCCTGCCGGCGCGTAATTTATGCAAAATCCGGAGGGGCCGCGAAGCCACCGGCTCGCTCTTTTGACAGACGATCGCCGTTAATGATTCATCACTGACGCGCGGCCCGCGTCGTGCTTCCTCGGCGCGCGCTTCGATCTCCCGCTCCCGGCCGATGCATTTATTATTTCATCGCGGGATTGATGAAGATATTCACGATGAATGGAATTTATTTTTTTTGTCGAGATGAAGCTTTCATTTATTTCGTTGCCCGGTGAAATTTATAGGAATTCGTTCCGGCGGAACGATTTTTTATTGCCCCGGTTACAGGGGATAATCCGATGAGTTGTGAATATCAGCGAGCGGGTATCTGTCGCGCTTATTGAATATTGGATACAGTGAATATTGGCTCTTCAATTTTTACGTATCCAGCGCGCTATAAATTTTACGATGAAAATCCACGACAAGATAACAAATTTCCGAATGTAAACTTCGCGCGCACTCTCCGCAAATTCTAGGATTTATCCTTGCGTTAAGAAAAAAATAAAAGTCGCCGGCCTAACGCGTCGTATGAAAATTCATACGTGAAAGTCGCACCGCTTCCTAATCGCGCAAGCAGGCCGAAATGCAAATTGCTCATTCAGCGCAAAGTCAAAGCCGGTGGAAGCACACAGTGGGCGCTCAATCGTGCGGGCGTCGCATTACACGCTTGCGGGTCCGAGTCCGTCGTTTCGCCGCGTAAACATGTGTGTGTGTGTGTGCGCGAAGGGCGAGTGAGCCGCTGCGCGCGGGCAGCTAATTATTAAAAAAAAGAAGAAAAAAAAAAGAAGTCGACGAGCAGTAGGAAAAAAAAGTCGACGCGCCGGTGAGTTCGCGCGAGGGGTCGCACTCGCTCTCGGCACATTCGGACACGGCGCCGGTCTTTTAGCCCTTCCGGCCCCTCGACCTTCCCCGTCGCGTTCGCACCCTCGAGCGCCGACTCGCGGAGGAACTCGAGAATTTTTCTTCCTCCCTCTACTCCTCCTTTCTCCTCATTTCCCCTCCCTCTCTCTCTCTCTCTCGCTCAACGTTAAAAGTGTTATTCAGCATCGCGGACCAGACTCTCGCGGCCGGGAGAAAAGGCGCGTGAGAGTCGACGGTGGGGGCGTCGGGTGCAGATAACAGAGAGACGGCTTCGAGATGCGAGAGGCGTTACTTTTTTTTCGCGCGCGCTCTCCTCTCGTTTCGACGAAAAAAAGGGGGGGCGGCGGGCGCGCGTAAAAGCGCGAGGAATCGCGCGCGCGGCTGCGGAGGAGGGAAAAAATGAAAAATGACATGAAAGAAAGCGTGAAAGAGATTTCCAAGCCGGGATAAGTGTGCCGTTTGTTTTTTAATGTACACCCAGGAGAAGCTGGACCCGCGGCGTCTGGATGTACCAATTCATTTTCATCCGCGCGCTCTCTCTGTCTTTCGCGCGCGCTACGCGCTTACGGTCGCGCCTTCGTTACTTATCGTCGCAGATACGCGCGGCCTGGAAGTCTATAGCCCAGGCTTCTAAAGCGTCTTGATATATACGCTGCTTGAAGAAAGAAGACGTTGTGCTTGATAAATGGCGGTGTAATGGGTCTGCCATTTTTTATATTAGACTCGGATTCACATTTATTTAGGGGTATTGTAGGATTCATGATTTATTATTATCGCATTTTTTTAATAGTTCAATTTTTGAACTATCCAATTTGCGAAATTCATTTCTAGAAATATTGAAAAAGTGCATCTTACTTTTTAAAGATTATTTTGATTTTAATTAACCAATTCTAAAAAGTGCATATAATTTCTTTTAATTTAAAAACTATTAAAATTTTTAGTATATTATTTTCTATTATTATTACCCTTAATAAAAACAAAAATAAAAGGTTTAACTTTATTACCTTCTAAAAGTGTCTAAAACTCTCTTATAACAAAGAGATTTCAAGAAATGGAAAAGCGAATTAACGACGGTGCGGAAGAACGGCAGCCCCGAGGATCCGTGCAAAATAAGCAAGCGCAGCAAATTAAGAAGGAGCGTTCGAGTGGACCGTCTGGGCCGGATTGGCAGCCCTTGCCGCCCACCTAATAGCCGTCCCGAGCTACCGGCGACGCTGATTGTCGGGCGCGCGCGGCGGGGGTGCGAAAAGGCAAATTCCCCGATAGCGCCGAGGGCCGCCGGGCAAAAAGGAGATTGCCACCGGTCGTATCTCGCTACTTTCGCGAAGCGAGAGGAAAGATTCGATTTCCGAGCGATTTCGTCCTTCCCCCCTCTCCCCCCCCTTCTGCCTCGCCCCACTGCGAATCTCCGTCGCGACTCTTGGCGCGCCCGGGGCAAATCGATTTGCCGTCGGCCGCGCGGCGATCGAGTCAATTAGGTCCCTTTAAACGGAAGCGCCGGCGGAATTTTACGGAGCCTCTCAACTTTCGACGTACGGCGGATCAAATTGTTAGGGCGACTTTCGTCCGCGGCCGGGATCGAGGAAGCAAACGTTTACGCAGCTTTGTTTTATGAGGGTTTGTTAAAAGTTTGAAAAGAAATACCTTGGTTATTAAGGGGAGGAGGGGACTGAATAGGAATTTGTATTGATGAAAGTTTGATTTTTATCAGCATAAATTATGTCGGTACACTTCGTAATTTCAATGAAAATGTTAATGGTTCGCTGGAAACTTACGCAGCAGCGAGCGTGATAATTGGAACCAATTGTTTGTGTGCGCCAGGCTTTAATTGGGCTTCATTGAAAATTAAAGAAGTACCGGCTATCATTCGATCTCATTAATTAAACCTCATTGAATTTTTATTCTCGCAATCAAATGACTTTCATAACTTGTAATAATCTAATAATTCATTTCCCATTGCAATCGAAGCGCATAACTCAATATCAATTCAATGTCGCCCGAAAGGAAAAAAATAATAATAGACGAGGAAGTAATAAGCCGGCAAGATAAAGGATCGCTCCGCGTAACACAATTCCGCATTGAAATTAAACTCTTTCAATTCGTATTTCCATGTCGGCTCGATGGCCCTCGAAACTCCTAATATTCGAGAAGTCGTAAGTCAGCATCCGGGGGGCTTAAAGCGCGAAATTACCGGATCCAAGCCCCTGCGCATTGAGATCCGCGACCAGCGCGAAATTAATTAAAAAGCACGCACTCGCACGGAAACCCGCTCTCTCCCCGATAAAACCGCGACATCGCTAAATGCCTCTAAAACCAGCCGACCCGCTGCGAAAGAGAGAGACGGCAAAAAAAAGTGGAGGCATCCGCTTCGCTTCTGCCGAGGCGCAGATAAGCGAAGCGCCGCGGCGAACTTTCGTCCGCTTTGAAAGAGCCGCGCGCGCGCCGATGGAACGGGGCGAGAAAAAAAAGCGTAGCGTGCAGCAGCGGCAACGAGAGAAATATTGATAAAATGAGCCGTGCGGGCGCACGGCCGGCAACGCACAATCGGCCGGGCGTCTGGATGCCTCTCTTCTCTCTCTCTTTCTCTCCCGGCGGCACTACAAGTTTTCCCTCCTTCGGCGGCGGCGCGCGGGGTCGGCTCCGCGCGTCTGTGTTTGCGCGGGCGCGTGTGCGCGCGGCAACACCCCGTAGCTATGCACTAGACTCTGAAGGACCTGTGCATATGTACCCGAGGGGGGTAGGAGGGGCCCGGCTGCGGGGCTCGCGCGCTCCGAGTCCCCCGAGCCGCGCAAAGCCCTCCGCGAGCGTACGCGGAGCCTTCCGCGCTAAGTGGGTCGGTCGAGAATTTAACCTTGCCAATTTTGCGCTGCGGCCTTCTCTCGAAAGTCAAAAGACCTTTTTTTGTTTTACACCCGAGGCAGTTTCGAGGGGCTTTTGGCAAAAGAGGCTGCGACGGTTGAACTATTTGCGAATGTTGTAAAATGGGAAAATCGTTAAATACTTAATGGTTTCGAGATTTTGGTTGTAATCAATAGTGCGAGTGATGATATTAAGACGAGAGAAAACATTAGAAATTAGTTTTGAGAGTCCCTCATGAAAAATTATCGTATAAATTATGCATTTTATGCAAAAATGTACAAAAAATCTAGTGCAGACTTTCTTTAGAATTTTTATAGAATTTATATGGAAAATCTACCGATAATGAGTAATAAAATATTCTGTAGATTTTTTGCAAATAACTATAAATTCTTTATAAATGTTGTTTAAAATTTATACACGATTTATGCACAACTTTTTTGTAAGGGGTTTTTGTTTGAGAAACATTGCATTTTACAATCAGGAAAAATAGTAACCACCAAAAATTTCTAAAGGATAAAGTACTTTTTTTAATACCAATAAATTATTGGAGAATAAAGACATGTTCAAATTTGATTTATTACTTGAGAAAAAGAATTTTACTTCTTATTGAACAACGTATCAATCACCTGTCTAGTTACTTTATACTGTACTTGAGAAAGTTCCACAATCTCTTAAAAAGTAACTTCTAACAAACTTTCAAACACTTTACTTTAAAATTGTTTAAAAATAAATTCGATAAATTTTAAAGTAGAAACTTTTAAATAATAGAATTCTACACTCTGCATTTAAAAATAATTAGCTACACGGAGAGAAATCCTTTTGTAAAATTTAAAATAATATATAACAAAAATTGCTATATTCGATTGGAAATGGAAGACATACTTGCTCTATTGTAAATATTGCTATAAATTATAGTAAAAAATATTTGTAGCAATTATTGTTACGTTGGATATCAATTTTTACTGTATCTTGTGTCAATTTTTACTATGTTAATATAACAATTTTTACTATATTGACATAGCAATCTTTTGTATACGATATAAG
>JAXIUT010000009.1:10390397-10422157 GCA_035586675.1 Eurytoma californica | reverse complement strand
TGTCCTCCATTTCCAATAGAATATAGCAATTTTTGTTATATATTATTTTAAATTTTACAAAAGGATTTCTCTCCGTGTATTCCCGCAAATGCAAAAAGACGCAACCGATAACGAATTTATGATTTGCTAGTAGAAAAAAAATGAACAATGATACCGCCACAATTCAATCCCTCCGGAATTTCGCATCGTGTTGCAATCAGCATTCGGTATGGAAACGCAGAGACCGTGACTGCATCCGACGCGGAACGCCCCGTATGCGCGTGCACATAGCCGCCGGGATGCTTCAAATGTATATAACCGGGCGCGCGCACATCCTCGGCGGATACGACCAATTCCAGCGGCAGGGATTTCGCCGTCTCCCTCCTCGCCCGTTTCTTCGGGCCGTCCTGTCACGCGCCTTTGTTTTTCCTTTTCTTTTTTCCTTTTTAATCGAGACAATGGCGAATATCGCGCGTAAGCGCGATTAATGAAAAGCTGCGCGGGGTCCCGAATCCGCCGATCGGAGATTACGGCACGGACGGCGCGGCACCGCACGCGCTCCAGGCGAGCTTCTTTTTTAAGCTTTTCACGCCCCCGCGTTTAACTTGTCTTTTGTTCGCCGTGCATTGTGCTCACTTGCGCGTTTGGTAGCCGCCGGGCGATTCGATCAGCTGTTGAGCTACTCGCCCGTCGTGTATAATTTTAAGTAGTAAGGTGTTACGTTGATGCTGCGCCTGATTGCTGATTGTGTATGTATGCTTTTTTGACGATACATATCTTTGATTAAAGATGAAATTGTATATTATTATTCATTATTCATTCGCAAAATAAAATTACCGACACTTTAATTTCTATCTCAGAAAAAAATATGAATTTTTAAATAACTATACAAAAGCGTTTAATTATTCGCTCTTATCGCTATTGAATTTCTCTAGAAGAGAACGTAATTGAATTGCGTAATGAAAAAAAAAGACACATCCACTTAACCGTTTTCGACGACAAAAAAAATCATCCCTCGAAAACAAACCTCGCGAAAAGCAGGTACGAGCCCTCAATCGCGGGGGCACAATGGGCGAAACGAAAGAGCGGATCCCCGGCTGTCGCGGCACCTAATTACCCCCGACAAAGGGCAATTAATCCGCGGGGAATTTCGCGCAGCAATAACGCAGAGGCGAACCGCGACTTTCCCCTTTGACGCGCTCGCACTTGACGCGACCTCACCGGCAAGTGCCGCCCCCGATAATGGGATTCCGCCGTTATTGGCCGTGCGATTGGCTGCTCGCATCGCGCGCCGCGGCTTTTCAGGCTCGCGAGAGCAAAAAAAAAAAGAAAAACGAGCGTGGCGTTATTGTCGCTTTTCCATAAGGCGCCTGCGAGCGCTTTTTCAGCGCGCAGTCGTGCGTCTCCTTAGCAACTGCACCCACCAGCTGCGCGCAATTGAAACGTCGGCCTCTGTCGCGGACGCGTGCTCTCGGCGCGTTTTTAGGTGATGAGTATTTGCGGGGACTTTTTTTCGCGCGGCCCGAACTCACTCGCGCGCAATTTCCGACGGTTTTTTTTTTGTGGAGAGAGATGCTCCACTCTGCCGCGGGTGTTTCAAAGGCGCGGGTGCTGCCGGTGTTTGGAAACTAATTACCGCGGGGAAGAATCGCAGGGCGAATTAAAGCGATTTGAAAACTAATTGCTACATGTGCGAAAATTTTCACGCGCTTGGTTTTCAGCAATTGGGGTCGCGCAAAAATAGCGATTAAAGTTGATTTTTTTAAAAGAATTTTTTTTTTATTTACGCGAGCGGAAATTTTTTAACAAAAAGGAGCAGGAATTTTTAAAGGTGCTTTTAATCAGCGTATAAAAAAGTGAAGGCTTTCACGGAACTACCGTAAACTGCTTAAATGAAGGGCTTTTACTTGGAATCTTTTTCGGCAGGAAAGTCATACCGGCGCAATCAAGCCCGAAGTCAAATGCGCATCAATTACGGGCATTATTCCCTCGTAAAAATTATCCCTGCACCCCCGGTGCTCGTCTCCCAAGAAGTAGGCAACTTTTTCATCTGAAGAGGAGCTCTCGCGCGAGGGCCCTTGATGGGAAAGCGAAGAAAAGGAGGAAAATTTGCCGGTTTAGCCATTCAAAGGTGGATAAACGGGCTCACTCGAAATGTCAAAAAAAAAAAAAAAAATGAAGGGGGTGGAGAAGCGAGGGGCGGAAGAACGCCGCTCTCTCTGTCTCCGTTTGATTTTCCGCAGACTTCCGCGGCCGTGGAAACTTCCCCGCTCCGGGGCTCCAAGCCGAGCGTCTGAGGCGAGGCATAAAGGGCCGCTGCTCCTTTTGAGGCCGCATGTGGGTCGCGCGCCCCGATTTTTTTTTCTTCCGAGGTAAGGCCTGAATGGCCACGGTAGGAGGCGGGCGAAATGAAGTCGCCGTTTAGCACCGGGGCACCGGCTGGATGAGCGTCGCGCGACTCTGATCCGGCCGCGATGAAAGACGGAAATAGAGAGGGTGAAAGACCCGGGCAAATATTGAGCGGGATTTGCACGTGCGTCCGGGTCTTCTTGGTTTTTCTTCTGTTTTCATTCCCACCGCTAGTTGTAAGTAGGTAATATATTACGAATCCCTTCCGCGGACTCTTTATCTTTGCTCGATTTCGCCGAGGAAATTGCGACTATTTATAACATTGGATCTGTGATTTATCTTTCGATTAATCGATATATGTTAGTAACACAAAAATTAATAGTTCATTTTCTATATTTTGAATTAATTTCTGCATTAATAATTTTCAAGTCAGGTAAGATGCAACTGATTTTCTCAGCTGTAAATTAATTATGAATATTTTTTCATAAGGAAAGATATTAAATTATAGTTGATTGATAAATGGAATGAAAAAATTATCTCAGAATACTCATAAATTTAGTGGCACGAACTTAGATGAAATGATACATGTGCTTTCAAAAATACTATTAACCATTACACTATATAAAAGCTCACCCCAAAAATGAAAATAATCAACCCACGACTAGAAAATTTACGATAAGCATCGATCCCTTAGTTTTTCTAGCTGACATTGGATTTACCGGTCTCCAGATACTAATTTAATGCCCTTAAGTTTGACGCATCGCCACGTGACAGTGTAACCCTCGCCCCCTCCAAGACACCCCATAAACTTTCCCGCAGAAAATAAGTTTCGCGCGTAACGCAATATCCCGCAAACGAATTCGATCCAGTGCAAACAGTAGCATCCCCTTCCGTCTTCACCCAGCCACCCGACGAACCCTCTCCGAGTGCGAAATTTCCGCGAGAGCTCCGCATACGCCGGGCCAATCGAATCCGCAGAAACAAAAAAATTATGCAAACTCGCGTCCTCCTCCTTATCATGCAAATTCACCCGGCGAATCGAATATCCCCGGCGCGCAAACTTCTTGCGGACGCGCCTCCGGGCCCCGGGCTCCTCGCCTCCCTTAATTTTCTCCTCGGCGCTTTCGGGGGAGCCCCGAGCCGACCCCGCGCAGTCATAAATTCGACGGAGGGCGTTTGCGCGCGCGCGCGGGGGCAGGAATTATATGGAGCACGTGGCGCACGCCGAGGCGGGCGCGCTCGACGGGGGGAGTGCTTTTATTGTCCCCGGCGTCGATGTCTGCGGCGCCCGTCGGGGAGAAAAACACACTGAAAAGACGCGGGCGCTCGCCGGTTTTTTTTTTTTTATTTTTTCCTGCCTCTTCGAGTGCGCGTCGCGAGTCGTGCGTTCCTTTGCTCTCCGTTCTTTTTTTTATACTCGTCGTTTTTTTTTTTTCAAGGGGAAAAATCGGAGTCGCAGCTGGATTTTATCCGCCGGCTCGTTTTTTTCTTAGCGCGCGGAAGAAAGGCCGAGAGGGAGACGAGAGGAGGAGGAAAAGGTATAACTGGGCGAGTTTGGCGGCGGAAAATTCCGCGCTCGATTAGTCCCTCGGCTACGGCGGCTGTATAACGCGATAAGCTTCGGGAGCGAGTGTGCTATATAGCCGGCGCTCGGGGGAGTCGAGTTTTGTTAGGTGGAGACGCTCGCGCGCGAGGGGAGGCCGCTTCTCGTTACTTCTTTTCATCGTGTTTTTTTTTTCTCTCACGGCGCGTGCGCGAGGTGGCACGGTAGTCCGCGTAATGAAGATTTATCGGGGAACGCGTTTCGCGCACGGAGATGCCGCGCCGAGGAATCGGAGAGATAAGAGCTGTTTGTTGAGTCGATCGGGGCAATCGAAGCGTGCCTGTCGCCGCGCCGCCGAGGTGTGTCTCGCAACTTTGTAGACTCTCGGTTGACACGGCGAGGGACAAAGCTTTCAGGGGGTGTCGGGTCGGCTGTAATTTACTTCGAGGGTGGACTGTTTTAACTTCGTTAATTGATTCATTATCATAATTAACGAGGAAAAAATGCAAGTTCAAGTAGGATATTTCAGTGTTTTGTTATTAAAGTACATTGCGAAACTTTGCGATGCAAAAACCGTGTTTTAACATTAAATTTTGCACGTAGATGTAAACCAACAATTTTAAAGTCGTTTGGAGTGAAAATACGAAACTTTTTATGACTTCTCACAGCATGAGTCACGTGGAGGCAGATGCTTCGACAGTGTAGTTTTGCACATTCCAATTGGAGGGTATAATTGGAGCGACATATTTTAAAGTGCAGTAGGAGTGCATTGAAATCGGCGGAACCGACATTTTCGCCATGGAAACAAAGTAACATTGCGTTCAGAAAATGCTTTACCCTCCCCTCTGTTCCCCGCTCTCGACAAACATTTTTAGTCGATTCAACGTAATCACATGGACCTTTGTCATTTCATTGTTTTTTAAATTTTGAATGAGCGTCTCTTGTGTCGGACTTCCGTACATAAGGTTAAATATTCAGAAAGTCAGAATGAAAGCTCGTTTACTTTGTACTTTTCACGGAATTAAAGCGGCGCTTTAAAAACAATTCGGCCTGTCGCTATATTGAACCGCTTCAAAAGGACCGGGAGAAAATGGTTATTCATTCGCATACGAAACGTATATAAGCCATACATTTTCAGATGAAATGTATTACATTTGAATTTTTAAAGTGTCATAATTTATTCAATGTGCCAAATTTAAATTTAAAAGTGGAACGTTTTACGAAGATTTATAGCCGCGCAGTCTGCCCCGACAGAACGGGGATTCCTTGATATTTCCCACGTCCGATATTTTCGTTTTAATGAAGCAGAATAGAAGGATAAAAAAGAGGAGAGGCATTCGAGGACCGAACACGTACATAACTCACTTCCCGGTGAAAAATCTGATGCGATTTGCTAGTTCAGCACCCGCTAAACGGGCCGGCTCAAAGGCGGCCTCTCTTTATCATCGGGTAAGCCGGAGCTCGTCCAGAGACAAAGAAACAACACGGGAGGCCAGGCGAAAACCGCATAAATCCCATCTCAACATCAAAGGACTCGGCGGGGCGAGTGCGCGCGCGGGTCCCGCTACTTTCTTCTCATCAGCGAATCCTCCAAACGAAATTACGATCTCTCTGCGGGAAGCACGAAAGCGAGCGGGCCTCGCGGCGCGAAGGAGAGCGAGGCTCCCCGGCCGCCAACGAAAGCGAAAGCAATCGTCCACCCACACACTCGCGCGCGCGAAGGAGGCGGGCAGGAAGGAGAGCGACGAGGACGGCGCGCACAAGTGTACACAAGAAGCGCAGGAGGGAGCGAGTCGCTCCGAAATCGCCGCGGAGAGGACAAGTGCGTACCTTTCTCTCGTAATCGTCGGCGGGTATCGCCAGCCAGGGCAGCTCGGCCACGTGGCTGCGGAAGCTCTCGTCGGGGTCGAGGACGTCCTGCGCGTTGCTCCAGAGCAGCACATGGACGACCTCGAGGCGGCGCTTGTCGCCGGCGGCCCCCTCCCTCGGCTGCGCGTTCACGCTCGCGTACAGCTCGAGCAGGTGCCGCGTGAAGTCGTCGCAGCCGGCGCCGGGGTCCGCGAAGCTGAAGTACAGCCCGAGCACCTCGCAGTCGCGCAGCGCCTCGAGGGTGGCCAGCTTGGCGGGGGCCTCGCCGCCGCAGCGGGCCAGCTGCTTGCCGAGGAGCCGCTGCTGCCAGGGCTTCGCCGCGTCCATGCTCGCCGGTTGCTGCTGCTGCTGGCTCTTGGCGGGCGGGCTCGCCGGCTTGCCGTTCGCGCTGAGGGGTCCGGCCGAGCAAGCGGCCATGGCGACGCTCCGCGCGCGACTGACGCCGCCGGCGCGGAGAGCAAGGGCCTGCACCGGCGGCGCCCCTGTCTCGCGGAGCGAGGGAGCGCGCCGCGCGCGCCGGCTCTTTTACTCTTCCAGTGCGCCCGTGTGCGTGTCCCGCGCGGCGGCTGGATGTGCGCGGGGGGCTGGCGGCAGGGGAGTGCGGAGCGTGTAGAGGCTTTCTCGGGTTATGGGTTCTTATGCGCGGACGCACCGACGGCCCTTTCAATTGCTTTCGGCCTACGCGCCCGGAATATGGCGTTTGAGAGCCGAGGCGCTGATAAATACTGCATTCGCCGCATGGAGATGAGAGATACCTCGGAGGCAACCGAGCGCGATCGCTGCACTCCTCGGTGGGAAAAATGCACGATTCTTTCGTCTCCGCTGCGTGCGATTGGCTCCTCTACCTTTGCCGATCATTGGGATGCATCGCTGACTGGACTAATTCTCTCTTCTCTTCTCTTTCTCGTACTGGAGGATCGAGTGCAGGACCTGGAATTTCATCGTATTAGAATATTTACAAATTAAGTAACTTATATGTTTATGATAAATATGTTCTTAGTGGGCTCTAGTGATTGAAGTGTTGACCTCAAATTTTGAAATTTTTGCAAGATAACAAAATTCAAGATAATTGAATAATTGGTAAAATTATGAAATTTACATATTATTATATATAAAAGTTATAAATGTATGTCTTACAGGCAATAATTGGAGTTGCTAGTTACGATAATGTTACAATTTTCATAATCATTTCTGGAAACTAGCCAACATTTCAATTAGAGTTGTTAAGTCGTAACCTTTTAACATAGCTGAGAAGTGACTTAAATTAATCAAATATACACCTGAACGGCAGGTAATGGCAAGTGACTTATTCCAAACAGCAAAAAACTTTGATATATAAATTCTTCTACAAAGTTTAATTCAATAAAAAATAATATCGAATAAAAAATGTTGAAAAACTTTAACAAATGAAAATTTTAAGCTAAAAATGAACAACTATTTATAACGAAAATAACATAGATTTTGCTTTTATTACACATATATTTCTCTTTTGGATATTGTCCAACTGAACAGAGAATCTGCATCACACATATTTTTACTTGCTTGCATCTTTAATGTCTGGCATGAAGCATCGAACCGAAATATTTTCTAAAGAGCATTGAATATTACAGAATATTCTAAATCTGCCTACTTAACGGAAATTAAACTTTTCTTTATAAATTTTCTATAGCATAAGTTCTTCCTTATTTCTTAAGTAAAAATATCTTAATTTTTAATGAATATCTTCTCTCCTTTCAAAGAGACTTCAAGCATCCCTCTTGTGAACAAAGGATATAGCTATTAGCGAGTCTCTCGAAACAGAGAACTCATGTACTTAAGTTCTTCAAGAAATTTCCTTGAACTAATTTTGCACAAACACAAAGAAAAAGAAATTACTTAAATCAAAACTTAATGAAATGTGTGAATAAAAGCAAAATTAAAAGAAAACAGAAGAATATGAACAATTAAAAGTTTAAAACTAGTGAAATTTTGTTTAAATGCAACAAATATTTCATGTTTGTTTATATTAACAATAACATCTCAACATTTCTGCAATTACGCGTAGAAAATAAAAAATGTGGGAATTTTATATTATATGTATAACAATATCGCAGGTAAGAATTACAAGAATTTAAAAGTTAATTATTTTAAAATTGTACAAATTTCAAAAATAATTTACATAATATGAAACAAAGATTTTAAATAAAAACTGTTTTTACTTTTATGATATATATCTCTATAAAACTGTTGTATACTTTGCCCAATATTGACTATCGGTATAGTATCACACGTTGATAATGAGATCTGCTTTACCTACAGTCGGTAAACTAGTTACATCGATCTCTTTTATCTTTCGTCGTATTCTAGCTTTCCTGTGAATGATTTGATAAATTCGTGTGATTTAATGATAGAAAAAGCGTGAAATATTAGTATCTCATTAAAAATAACTAAATAGTTGGGAAAGTAGGATTTTTTTCGGCAAATTTTTTTTTTATAAATTGAAATTAACCTTCCTCTATCACTACATGTTTTCAGTTGTCAACTGACCGTGTGGCCTAATGGATAAGGCGTCGGACTTCGGATCCGAAGATTGCAGGTTCGAGTCCTGTCACGGTCGAAATATTCTTTTTGCCGTGGTTTATGAGAGTAATACCGCTGTCCCTTACCCATAACGCAATAGCTGAACGTGTAAAACCGGTAATTTGGAGTGCTTTCACTTTTTGTATGGTTATATAATCAATTTAGGAATGATTTATAAATTCCCATCTAGATAATCAGTGTCATAAGCATATTGATTTTGGAATATGAAAGTCACGCATTTAAGGTGACGTGATTTGATAAATAATGCTATTAAGATAAAGTTTATTACGCAGACATTTATTTCTGAATGGCTTGATTATTTTATAAAGAAGCAATGACGACTATGCTTGTATACTAAAACTGCATAAAGTAATACTTTCTTCTATATGCAGTTTATTTAAAAGTTTGTATAAATAAAATGGTGTACGTCAGACCAGAAGAAAGAAATTTATAACACATGCCAGCATTCGCAATCGAAAAGTTATCCATAACAAGAGCCCCATAATATGCTTATTAAATTTGCAATAATCAAAAGACTCCAAAAATAAAAACTGCAAGTAGTTGTTACATATAAGCTTCATAATAACATTTTAAAATTGTCTTTTCAGCAAAATCTGTAGAAAATTAAAAATTACTATAGTACTCAATTAAATTACAAATACTGAAGTAAGAAAACGCTGAAGAATCAAACACAATCTCTAATCGATCCATCAAAAATTAATGTTACAATCTCCACTTTAAAAAAAAAAAAAAAAAAAAAAAAAAATAACTAGCTTTTGAAAGTCACCTTCATTTTAGTACAATCGTAAATAGTTAGAATACTCGCCAAATATTGCTATTGCTTTATGAAAATTGAACATTTTTACAAGTTTGCTGCAATTTTCAAAAAATTTTCGAGTATTAGAAGAACTTTGTTTAAAAACAACAATGATAAGTTAATCTCTCAGACATAAATCGGTATTCTCTATACCATGTGCCATTAACCAATATGTTGGCGATTACTTTTAGCTCGAAAGGAACAACATAATCCCTAATTGCTATTGAGGACGAGGTAAGTTGGCCCATAATATAAATTAAGGCGAGACTCATCTGTATTAAACGCGTTATGCTGTTTGCACGTGACCCAACCCCCCAGAACGTTTTTGTACGGAATTTTTCCGATATGGCTGTACCTGTTATATCCACCTGACACGTCACGCCATATCGATTCTTCATCAAAGCTTCGGACTCTAATGACGCACACTTCAAGCCGGCACAACGAAAGTATAGTTCCATTGATACGAAAAATGAAAGAGCGCAGAATGGAGACTTGATTTTTTTTATCTGTAGAAATTAATAATTTTTATGTTTTCTGCAAATGCATATGGAAGATGCATTCATATAAACTTGAAAATAATTACGAATCAGTGACTTTCGCAATGTTTAATTCAAACAATTGAACAAATATTTTTATCAATAGACTGTATCAACTATAATTGAACATATTAAAGTTGAATAAAGTTATTGACTTTTCTTCGTGGATTCTACGCAGATCTATTGAAACTTTAGCTCAGTCAGGCTTAGTTACTACCGCTTTCTATTTAAATATAGTCGACGAGTTAAATAATAAAGTAAAAAACCAATAATAATTAAATAAAAATCAATAATAATTAAATAAAAATCAATAATTGAGTACATAAATATCCCTTTAGTTTTCGTCATCACAATCTGAAAAATTAAGGATCAAAGAAATACAAGAAATAGATCAAGTAAATAAATACGCTTTTTTAATACCAAATTTTTGCAAAATTTGAAGAGTTTAAAAATATTACTATAGCACACAATTGTTATAGTATATTCAATAATTCGATTACTTTATTGTAAAAAAAACTTTTTGCCTATAATTTGTTTAAACTAGTTATGCAAATACATAGAAAACTGTACGTGGTAAGTTCGTAAACTAAAAATTATTTCAAATTTAACGTTAAAAACAAATAAATGTGTGTTAATTTATCTTCAAAATGCAAAAATAATCCTTCGAGCCGGATTTGAACCAGCGACCTATGGATTTCTATCTTGTATACACCAACTACAGTCCACCGCTCTACCAACTGAGCTATCGAAGGCGTTGCGCTTCAGAAAAATCGGAGCATACTTGAGCGTTACTATCAGAACATTATCTTCTGCGTCATATCAAGAGACTCGTGGCATGTATAATATATAAGGGAGAATATACGAGCGTTATCCCTTGGGCTAGCCAATTGTAACTACATTTTCATTATGAAAAACAATTACTTTACAAAATTTTGCTCAAAGGTGCATAATTTTAATTAAAAAAATAATTTATGCCTGTTTTATTGAAACTAAAACTTTTTTAATCTGTTTCATATAGAATAGAATAGTTTATTATTGTAAATAGATAGTTATGCAACAGTCAATATAACAATATCACAATGCATACACTGCTATTTCATGTATAATTATTATGTAATTTTCTTAGCAAATTTAAAAAATGGTAACTATTAATAAAAAATGCAAGATTTTATGGTTTGTGTAGAATTTTACTATACTTCTTAAAGCAATGCCAGGAAAATTGTACAGTAATTTATCAGTGATTGTCATCTAAAAAAATCCTTGACAGGGTGCTAGTAAAGCTTTTAACGGTGTGTTTATCCGGCCCTGATATGGTTAGCTTAATTTCATTTAGGCTACAGGCGAGGCCCTTATGATTGCCTTAAATGGCGGTCTGTTTAAATTATTTATTTTATAATTCTCTAAATTAAATACGTCGATTTGATTTACTAACTATGATAAATAAAGAATAATGATAACGTGATTTTTTAATTACACCAGCATTATAAAAATCAAACGTCACTGTTCATATCTCAACATAACAGTTATCAATTTCTTTTTTAAATATTGTTACTTTCTTATTTTACGTATCATTGCGCTGATAACGATTGTAGATACACAAGTCTAAAAATTAACTTTTAATGCGAACATGAAGCAGAAAAATTTAGATTGGCATTTCCTTATCCCATTTAAAATCTCGTTCACGGGCAAGTAAGCGTGTTGTGCGGTTTCATTCTTCCTCCATGCTCATAAATAAATCGGGCAAGAGCAGTGAAAGGATTGCCTCGTACCTTTGTATTATCAGGTCGGTTGAAATCGAGCGCCCGCGCGAAAGGGCTTGGCATTTGATAAATCGTCACGACTCACGCCTTGACATTATCACCCGATGGAAGGTCGATTGTTGATGTGCCAGGGGAATACACGTTGGCGGACATTTTTTTCCACTAATTGAAATCAAATCCGTGCGCTACTGTAAGACTTCCTACATTTTGTTAATTCAAGTCAATATGCCGGAGCGTCATCTACATACCTTTTTTCCCACTTGAAAAGCAGTAAATTAAAATTGGAAGCGAATAATACAATGCTAATTATTCTATTTAAATTCGAGCATCTGGAGTGAAAGTTGGCTCTTAAAAAATGTAGTTCACAGTATTTATGAAAGTATTTTTTTTTTTTTTTTTGCGGACGATAAAGAGTAACTGAAAGGGATTCGGATAAAGCCATTTCTGTGTTGTGCGACACAAGTGGAGCAAGAAACAGCCAATTGAATAACGTATAATTAAATTAATGTCTGCTTCCTAATAAATTTTATTACGTACTGGGGTAATGAACGGATTACGTCTGGTCACCGGCTTGAAATAAGAAAATACGACATCTAAAAATTGGTTTTGCTGCTGAAAATAAAACATTGCATAATTGAGTACCACTGTAAAATATTTTTCATAATAACGCGCTACTTTTTCGTTTCTAACAAATATATCACTGCTTAATGACGTTTACACTTCTATTAAAGAATATTATCTACTTCCAGATATTTCCAGCCTTAACATCACTTTTAATGACCAACTTGAAAATAAAATATGCTAATTCAACTATAAAAACATTTCCGCGGTGCAGCTTCTTATCTTATCCACTTAGCTCGATTCCCAGTACCCCGCCGACAAACATTTTCCGCACTGCTACATCTTTTAGCTCTTAAAAATTTCACGCTCGCGTCAAATGCCAAAGAATCTCTCCCCAACGCTGCCTCCTGAACAATTCACTTGATCGTTTATTATCGAGCGGGCATTATTTTCAGGCGGGGCTGACATGAAAGATTGACGGCACGCGCGCGAGGCACATCCACACCTCGGCTGAGTGGCGCGCGCTCTTCCCCGTCTCGCGAGCGTCCAAAGGTCAAAAGCGCGGCTCTCGCGCACAGGTGGACGAAGCTGACCATGGCGCCGCGGGTTGCGCCACCGCAGCTTGCGATGTATTTTGGGACCGCGCCGCGGGTGCTTATCTGGCAGCGGCCCGAGTCGGCGCCGGCGAGCCACTCGATCCACGCGGATAATACCCGCCGCGCGAAATCTCCTCCGCGCGGCCCAAAGCCCCTCCGGCGTTATTTGTACCGATTCGTAATCCCCGCGGCGGATAACGAGGCGGAGAGGTGAGCCGCCCGCGCGGGCTTCGCGGTTCACTCACCGCCTGTACACGAGAACGGGACCGCGGTATTTCCGAGCTTGCGCGCGCCTGTGCACCCGGCAGTCCGGGCGGCACTTTTTGGCCGGGATCCACGCAGCGCGGCGCGCTTCGCCTACAACGGCGTTAACATCAATTTGCGGGAATTTATTAATGTTAATGGTTGATTAGCATTTAGTGGCTGCGAATAACGAAGGTGGACCTTTTTTACCTGGCCTCACGCCAGGGAATAAATGTTTTTATTATTTCAAGCGGCAAGACTGCTAATTACTTATTTTCGGAGAAGCCGGATCGTTCGTTAATTTTTAAATAATTCAAGCGGCGCGTGTATTATACATTGCATTTTAATGCGCGCGCATGCCGCGCGATAGAAAAAAACAAGTACATCCGCAACTTTTCTGCCTTTTTTTACGAGATACTTAAATAAGATCGGACGAAACTCCTGCACTCGTATATTAAAAATACCCCCCAAAAGAAGGAGAAAAAGTCGCTCGGAGGCGAGGCGCGGCGAATAAATCCGGGCGCATCCGTCGAATTCCCCCGGCGAGCCGGAGCCTCTTCTCCGCGCCCGCGAGAAAGAAAATCGGGCTGGCCGCGCGCGCTGGCATTATGCAAACGAGATACGCGCGTCGCGCGCGGCGTTGCATATATGCGCCCGAGAGACATTATTCTCCGGCGCGCGTACGTCCGCCACTTCGCAGATGGGATGGAATATGTATTCTGGGCGCGCGCGCGAGCGAGCGCGTCGTTGCCTCGCGGCCCGGTGAATTTTTCATTAAACGCGACCGGGGGGCCTTTTAAATTTAGCGGAAACGACGGGGGACGTTTTTCGAGTCGGCCGAGCGCGGCGGGCTTATCGCACTGCGAACACCATGTTTCGTCTTCGGCTCGTTTTGCGCCGCCTTCCTGTCCGCTGGCGTTTGGAGAACGAATTGCTCGGGAGCTAATGAATAATGATTTATTGGGGACTGGCGCAACGATCGTTTTGGATTGTTTGTGACGTCAAGTCGCGGCGTATTGTTGCGATTGTTATGGACGGCAACGTTTCGTAAGCGAACATTTTAATGATATTAGTGATGGTGTGCTCAGCTCTAGTAGACAACGGAGATAACGTTGACGAGAGGAAAGACGATGAGAAACTTTTTTTGGACCAGCTGTGTTTGTGCTTGAAATTATTTTTCACCTGAGCTAACTTTGAAACAACACTGTCAAAAAAGTAGATTAATCAACGGACGACTCATTAGTGTGTCAATACTTTGCGAAGGTGTATTCTTAGAAAAGTTCTTAGAGGGACTAACTGCTTTGCGACACTAATCACTTTTTCCAGTTGTTAAGTGGACGGACGGCTAATTGAAATGCCTCCCGAATTTGGCATCTAGTCGAAGGGCTAACTTATACAGAAATCTTATTTTATGAATGTTTTGTATGATTCATTAAATTATTAACGGCTATAAGCTGGAATTGCAGGTTAAATTGCGGCGACCACTTAACGAGCTTTTAATGAAACAACGAAATACGAAGTATTTATTCACAATGAATGACAATAATCGTTAAGTTCGCATGCAACCTTATTGATTTTTTCAAGAAGAAAATATGATAATTGATTAGATACTATGTTTAGATTAGAATCAAAAGATTGATAGTGTACAATTGTTTCTAAAACATATTTTATTTTCATTTAGTATTATTTTGTGAAGAGCTGTAAAACAGATGGTAATTAGCCAGAATTTACGAGCAAAATATTTAAAAACGATTACAAATTTACGACAATAAATCATAAATGAAGGTTTTACAGTTCCACGATTTCTATTTAGCCAATAATAGTTTCAAGATAACCGAAAATGTAATTTTCTCCCGCTTTTCGAGAGATAAGTTTGCCCTTATGATATATTATGAGGCACTTAAAAATGATTGCCTCCATGATATCACCACGGACCTTTCCACGAACCCAGAAAGATCACCAACGGGTCGAAAGGTTGGTCATTTTCTGCGCGCGATTAGCTTGTAAGTAAACCCGTGTTATTACGGAGCATTATATTCTATTTATTTATCTCAAAGTGTAATAACCCATTTGCTCCGACAGATATCGCCTTATTAGATACCACGTTACGTGGGCTCACTTATAATGTAATTCCTCGCCGACGCAAACGGCAAATACCCATCGCTATGATTTATTATCGCAACGAGAACTTAAAACTCGAGTTCCCCAAAACCCGCATCTTCTTTTCATTCTAATTTCCCGAATTTCCATACTCGCCTCGACAAAGGAAGCTTGCCGCATTAGCATTCGCCTCCCGCGTAAACCCGAATACGAGCGAGCCATCGGACGAGCCGAAAAGCCAAGGAGAGAGAGCCGCGACGCAGCAGCTCGGGGCTCCAGGATTCATTTTTCAAAATCCCAGCGGGCTCTAGGCTCGGCGCGGCTCAGCTGTGCGGGCGTTGCAGTCGGGGCGCCGTCGGCGCAGCTCCGTCGGCGCCTAGTAGCGCGCGCGTCTCCCGCTACGTCACGGCGACGCAGCCGCACTGAGTCGGGTGGCCCGCTCGCGCTGCCGCTCCGCTCGGCGGCCCCCGCAGTCTGGCGTCGCTGGTCGACGTATGCGGAACCCGTGGCGCGCCGCCGCTCCGTCGTCGTCTCTCTCTCCTCTCTTTCTCTCCGCTCTCACTCTCTCCCTCTCGGCTCTACGCCCTCCGTCCCTCCGGCGTCCCTTCCCTCCGCTCCGCGTATATACCCCCCGGTGGCGTCGTGCTCGCACCTCCGCGGATCGCAGCGCGTCGTCGGCCCCTGGGCGCAGTGTGTGAGTGCGCGCGCGCGACTCCGGGCGACATGCCAGTGGTGGCGGGCAGCGTAGCCTAGTGCGCGAGCGGCCCCGAGGAGAGGAGAAGCGCGGCGCCGAGCGGCCGCGACGATGGGCCGGTGAGGGAGTGCGGAGGATCGCGCCACCCGGGAGAGCGAGCGGGGCCGCAGGAAGGCATGAGCGAGGCGGCGGGGCGAGCAAGGCCCAGCAGCGGGCCAGGAAGCCAGCCGCCGGCCGCGCAGGTCGGGGGCCGTTCGTGAGGCCGGCGCCCGCCGGCTGATGGTCGTCTTCGCGGAGGGCCGTAACGCCGAGGCCGAGACCAAGGTGATTGATCCTTTCGTGAGTATATGCGCCGCGTGCAGCAGCGCCGGCCGCTCGCCCATCGATTTTCCGCGGGACCGTCCTATCGCGGCCCGCGCTCGCCGCCTCCCTCGGCCGCCGGAGCGCCGCCGTCGGCTTCGAGCGACGACGACGACTTCCTCGGGGGGTGGCGAGCGCCCCGGCCCCCCTGCATCGATCGCCGCGAGCGATACTTCGCGGCCTTCGGCGGGGTGCGATCGATCGCCGCCGGTGCGACGCGCTTTTTCGTCGTCGCCGCAATCGCGCGAGGATCGAGAGGGAGGCGAGCGTATGCACGGGGTGAAGGGAGGGTGCCGAGGGATCTTTCTTGTTGTGGCGCCGGAGGTCGGGAGGGAGGGTTTTTCGCCAAAGGCCGAGAGTGCTAATCTTTTCACGCGAAATGGAGCTGGTTTTTTTCTCGCGTTCGCGATTGATGACGCTCGATTTTTTTCTTTCCTATCGCTTTACGGAGAGCTTTTTCCCTGTAACGCTATGCTCCGCGACGCTTTGGCGGCGCTCAATGCTGGACGCTTTTTGTGCATTGTCTCGAGCTCAATGGTACACCTGAATGAAACGCGATGGATTAATGATTGATCGAGTTTTTGTGGAAATTTATCCCGTCGATCTTTTAGCACGACGACGATTACAGCCTTTGACAACTCGGAACGGAGCAGCGCGACAACGGCTCCTATATATCCTTCGTACGCAAAATTTATCCCCGTCAACCCTTCTGTGGAAATCACAAAGGCCGACGGTAAAATATTCCGGCCGAATCGCGGCGATTTAAAGCGAGCACCCGAAAGCGTGCCAGTAACGCGCATAAATCATCGGCAAACACATCCGCGCGCCGCCCCCCATTCATCGCTCGTCAAGGCCCGATAAATAAGCCGGAGCGTTTCGCGAGTCAACGCACGCGAGCCGGAAGACTCGCGTCCCGCGACGGCCGGACGGAAGGCTCTCGCGTCACGTGAATCGGCCTCCTCTCTCCGCTCGCGCGCGCGAAAAAAAAAAGATAACGAGGAGGAGAGAAGGAGCGCCTCGCGCGGGGGGATGAATCGGGAGATTCTCTCTCTCGGGCTGCACAGCCTCGCGCGCTCTCCCTCACGTGGCACCCACTCCCCCGTCCGTTATCGTCGCTGCCGCGCGGCGAGAATCGCGTGACGCGCTCCGCACGCTCGCGCGGGCTGCGCGAGGGAGGAAGGCCAGGGCGCAGGAGGGGCTCGGCCAGCCCCCCGCCGGTCGATATGCGCGCGCTCGGCACATGCCACCTGCACTCGCCGTCTCTCTCTCGCCGCTGCTGCCGAGGGGGGTGGCGGACGCGGGGCTCGGCCCCGGCGGCTTCGCCCCGCCGCGCGCGCGAGACCCGCTGACTCGCCGGCGCGAGCGAGCTCGTGTGTGCACTGACCGGACTAGATATATCTGGATCCCGGTTAGGGGATTATTCGCCGTCGGGATTCGCCGCGCGAGCGATGAGAAAATATCGGGGTCTCGAATTTGCCGCTGCACGCGCTCCTTTTTTTTCTCTCTCTCTCTCGCTGTACGCGACGACTTTGTCGTTAGCGGTGTGTGTGTGTGTGTGTGTGTGTCGGACGGTGAGAGAGAAAGGGAGCGCGGACACGATGCCTTTTTTTTCAAGTTTTGAGGCCAAGTAGAGGCTAAGGCTAATGCATCGCCCCAGCGCCGCCAGTGATTTTTCGCTCTTTCTACACGCCCTGTCTGTATTTTGTAGGCTGTTGTTTTCTCTCGGCTCGATGAGGAGATATCGGAGTGGGAATTTATTTCGGCTGAGAGATTATGATTTTCGAGATTTACGATTATTACGAGGGAAAATTTAATTTGTTTCTCCAAATTGACATCTCGTTATGAAATTATTGTCTTTTTTTATGACGCAATAAGATACTGTTATTTATTTATTTATTTATTAAACCAGCATAAAATTACAACTGTGGGATGGATAATATTAAGTTATCGATTAAAATAAATTGTAAAAACCGTCGATTTTAAAGAATATTTATATTTTTCTCAAATCCCAAAGTTTGGACATCCTTTTAGAGGCGTTCTATAATTTATTTATGAAGGAAAATAGTTCCTCTTTAGGTATGATATGATTTTAAAAGAAAACATGAAATCATCAATTTCCTTGTAAATAGGTTAACGATCTTTATACTCAACAAAAGTATGAAAAGGTTAAAAGATTATAACTCAACAGTTCAGTTATTTCAATGAAGAACCCACTTCTCTTACCTCCATCGAAACGGAAATTTTAAGAGGCTTTTTATTACATCGCTTTTCACAACATTCAGCAGCCGCTGAAAAAAAAGTATGACTCAAAAATATCTCAATGAATTCCAGGTGTATTTTCTTAGTTCGCACATCTGCTCAACCCCTGGCTTTTAATTACATTAAGGCACAAAAGAGCAAAAAAAAAAGTTTAGCTCTATCGGTGAAACCCCACATTATCTCCGACCCGCGGGTACTACAATGGTGCATTACACTTACATGCAAAATTTTCTGGCGTCACGCTTCCGCGCTCCCTGACACGCCTTACAATTACCCTCATCGTAAAGAAAAGAAAGTTCACCATCGGGCCCCTCCGGTTTTTCCGCGAAGTGTTTATGCGTGACGGGGGTGGATGCGCACGCAGGGGTTGGGTTTGCGAATCAGGCGTTTCCGTACAATGCAAGCATTAGCCCCCGAGGCAGACTTGTTCATTCATAATTTATCCGTCGGTCACGTAGTGGTAAAACACAGTGAGGGGGACACGGGAGGCGGTGTTCAATGGCAGAATTACGACTGTTAACGGAACTCGTGTTCTTAGCGTTAATTTTATTTATTTATTTTTTGTCATGGGATGCTTTAATGTTATTTTCAAATGTAATATGTATAATTTATTGTGAAGAACAACTTAAATTTAGAATTTTTGTTAATTAATAGCAGGTTAAATCGTGATATATTTTATCGTAATAAAATTCAACGTATCCTGAGTAAATAGGGACTTAATACGCGCAATTGTCGATAATATGGATTTGATACTAGATGTAATGAAGACACACATGGCTGTCATTTAACTAATCAAAACTTGCGACTAATGAACTAAACACAATGCAATAATTCAACGGACGTAATTCGTATGCCACTGAAAGGCACGCCATTTACCGTGGGAAAAGAAAGATAAAGCGGTAAAACTAAAAACGAAAAGTATAGAAGAATCGGTCACGAAACCGAGAATGGAGAAGGGAGACGCTAATTTTACGAGCCTCACGCTAATAAATAATGCGTCACTTTGACCAACATCGTAATACTTTCACTTTATTATTATTTTTTTCTTTTTCCTACGTGCTTACGAAATGACCAAAGGGTGCGCTATCGATTGTCGCATGCCCGCCTCGTCCCAAGGCTTTAATGTCGACGAAACCAAGTTCAAACTAACTAGTGTAAGCTTCGCCGAGCGGAATGCCAAAAAATTTTCTGCTGAAATTTCCAAGTCGTCGTGCAGACGAGTTATCAATAAACTATTTATGGAAGTAGTGCTCTTTGTCACTAAAATATTTCATTCTAAAAGCTGAATGTTTTATTAAATTTTATTGAAATTATGCTTTGTTTAAACGAGTAATGACGAAGATGTAATTTACAAGAACCGAAAAATAACTGAATTTTATATAAAATACCTTTGTTTTTATATTAAACAGGTGGTTTTAATGAAAATTATGCAACTATAATTATTGAGTAATAATTATTATTTTTACGACTAATAAAAAAAATGGCGTATTGCAAACGTGACGATTACGATAAGCATATTGTCGGGGGCTGGTTAAGGAGACTACTAAAGTATACGACTGTATTTTTATTCCCACCTTTATATTCACTTCATATTTTTACGCTTCGAAATTGAAAATATCATCGCAGTGTTAAATTTGCACTTCTATTCAATGTCAACTGAAATTAAATTTCACGATATAGCGAAGTAACTTTAGATTGGTTTAAAAAATTTCCTTGCCTCGATTAAAAATCAATGAAAATAATTTCGATTATGAAAATTGCAATGATCAGATTCTCTTTGTATAAAAAAATCGATAAATTGGTTTGAAAGGATGAAAAGTGGCATTCTCCAAGCGATAAAAATCTCCTTTTTACAAAATCAAATACGAGAAGCGTGATTTCGATGTACCCAGCAATTGACACTGAATACCCAAAGGAAGACCCAATCAGCGCGCATAATACTATCCGTATATAAAGTGCAAATTTCACGCGGATCCGTTTGCCTTCTCGAAGCCAGACAAAAATTCTCTGAATATATATTAGCGCGAATGCATTTGTTGAAAGTAAACAAAAATTCGATGAATCCGCAATTGTACAGAAATGAGAATCGTTTCTTCTTCCTTGATTAAAAAATATTTTAGTTTCTCTTGGAAATGGAAACATTGGGAATTAAAGCACCGACACTAAAAAAGTTATTGAAAGCATTTTTTACGTAATCTAAAGTGAGGTAAAATTTTTATGACTGTAATTTTGTTACATAAGTGGGGAGGAACTTTTGCTTTAACATATAAAAAATGAAACACGGAGCTTTCAAAACTTTTCTTTGTGGGGAGACTTATGAGTTTTCTTTCTGTAAATGGAGAGGAAAAAGGAAATATCTGAGTGGATTTAAAAACTGGATTGGAAAAATAATCGATTTTCTCTGAATAATTATACTTTATTATTTTGTTGATATTTGAAGCTTCCATTTTTAAATGAGCTTTCGGTTTATCATTTAAATGAACAAGAGACTTTAATT
Source organism: Eurytoma californica (assembly GCA_035586675.1). Lineage (NCBI taxonomy): Eukaryota > Metazoa > Arthropoda > Insecta > Hymenoptera > Eurytomidae > Eurytoma > Eurytoma californica. The sequence goes on along the minus strand of JAXIUT010000009.1, from coordinate 10,401,435 downwards.
TATTGGAAAAGTTCAACGAAATAATTAAATTTTGATGAACTACCTTTTAAAATGAATGACATCAATGCAGCAAATTGCTTTTAAAAAACTCGCAATCTTGCAACGGGGATTTAAGAATTTACAAAAGTTTGATAAAACTTTCAACATCTTTTCACGAGAGATACATTTTATTTTAAAGTTTAAATACAATCAATAACAATTCCTACAACAAAATAAAGAAAAAAGCTAACAAATATTAGTTCTCACTAACACATGTAAAAAATGAATAAAAAAAGTTAATTTCGCGTCACTCCGCGTCTTCTCGTTTGCCTCTCTAAAAAAAAACACGCCATTTACATAGTGCACCGAACGTGACGCGTTCCAAAGCGGCTTTAAGCGTTCCCTCTTTTTTTACGAAGAGGACTCGCGAAAGAACGAGCGAGCGAGAGCAAATGCAATATTCTCATTTTTTTTAAAGAGCTTGCCTAACACTCGGAATTCCGTTTCTCGTTGCAGATACTGACAGAACCAGAAGAGAGCAGAATGGGCTCCTGCGGGGTGTACTTATCTCAGCTGCGAGCTATGCTCGTTAGGAATCTCCTGCTGAAGAAGCGTGAGAAGAGAAAGACAACGGTGGTACGTATAGACTTCAAATTCCGCACACACTTGCACACCCACACATTCGCTCTCCCACATACACCCACACGGCACGCGCTCACTAACGAAGAGGCCAAGTAAGACCTGCGATTCTCTACGGTGGCGTTTCCCGGTGGCTTTCAATTAACGAAATGCAAATTTAATCGCTACCGCGGAGGAGCGAGCGATCGATCGGCGGACGTGGCGGCGCGTGCCGGTGCGTCGTCCGGCCTGGCTCGTGTGCAGCGCTGGACCGCGAGTGCCAATTGGGCCAAGGACCCCGGGGGCGGCCTCAGTGGGAGGAGGATTTTTTCCTGGCGTTGCCGGCCGCCGGGCCGCTGGAGGAGGTGGCCGGCGCGTTGCCACCGGACGACTTGTGCCGGGCTCCTCCGCCCCCGCCGCCGCCGTGGTGGTGCTCCTTGCCGCGGAACACCGACGGGTCGATCACGTTGATGGGGCCGTCGTTCCACAGGATGGACTCGGCTGACGTCGAGGTGGCGGCCGGCGGCATCATGCCCGGCAGCAGGTGCGGCCCCACCAGCAGGTACACCTGCGCTCGTTAGCGTGGGGTTATTCGTTTGCTTAGCCTGGCCGAGGTTGAGTCGCGATATTCGTCTTGATTAATGCCGACAGTACGGCGAGCGTGATTTTGTGCGCCGTTGCGAGGAGGGGATCAATCTTAATGGAAATTCTTTCTTTCGAAGAAAAGTTAAGTGCCGAATGCGATTAGATCGCATAGTAATGAAACTACTATGGATATTTGCATTTATACGCGGTGGAACTGGAAACCCTTTTAACCGATGAATAAAGGCGTTCGTTTACAATGGCTCTCTGATTTCTTTTGAGACTGATTAATTTTCATTGAGATTAAATGATTGTCATTCTCATTAATCTTTTAAGTGTCATTTAATATTCATTTAATTAAATTGCAAATTATATTAAATGTTTTGAATTCAAATTTACTCCACGTGATTCGTTTAAACAATACTAAATTCCAAGTGATTAGTATAATTTTCTGATTTAAAATTAAAAATTCAAATCAAGGGTCTGTGGTATACTGTCATTACCAGTTTTCGTGTCCTTCAATAAATTTAGAGATTATAAAATCATTTAGACCAATCGCACAATCCCTCTAGTCTTTAAAGATTGTGCTTTCACATCAAGTCATGTTACTTAAAAAATTGAATTAATAGAACGAAAAATCTTAAATGACGATAACCATGAACAATGTGCGTCCACTTAACGCCAAAAGCTTTAGTAGACCTCTACAACGCTCAACCTCGTCTCGTTAAAAGAAACGCGTAAAAGTACCTGTTCAAGCCAAGTGGGCAACTGAAGGCCCGCGGCGCAGATCTGCCACATGGGTAGGCCGAGGTGCACGAGCATCATGCGGAAGTACTTGGCGAAGCTGTCAGCCAGCAGGTGCCACCGAGCGGTGGTCGAGCAGTGGAGCCAGACCGATGGCTCGTCCTGGTCGGGCTGCAGCTGGTACGCCAGGAAGACCCGGCAGCGGCCGCACTCCGCCAGCTCGAAGAGCTTGCACCTCGAACCGCCGAAGGTGGGCTCGACGACGCTCGGCGGCCGCGTGACGTCGCCGCCGGCGTGCAGCCGCGGCTCTCTGTCGTCGCCGTAGTTCGGCTGCCGCTGCTCTCTGCCGCTGGCGGCGTGCTGCTCTCTGCCGCCGTCGGCGCTCGGCTGCTGCTGCTCTTTGCCGCTGGCTCCGCCGACGTATCGCTTCAGGCTCGCGAGCTCCTTTATCTCCATCCGGCCAATCGCGAACTCCTCGCCTGATCAGATCCGGGGCCGAGTGATTAGTCGGGGGATTTGGACCATCGATCGGTGCTTAGTTACGGAAATTTCACGCGCGCAACTTTTTCCCGGCTCGGGGAGGAAAGTTTGCGCGCGGCTTTTGACGCTCCGCTGGGGCCAACCGCGACTTTAATTACGCCGGATGTACACGAGCTTTCGAACGGGGCGGTAATTTACGAGCGCAATTTGCGCGATTTAAAATTCCGCGCAAGATTTACCCGATGGTAATTAAAAGCGAAACTACCGATGAAATGGGAGATTCGCATGGCGCTTTTCAGCGCATTAATTTCCGATGCGCTCGCTCGCGCATGATTTAGCGGGAATGGCTGTGCATCGGAGTAAACGATGCCGCGCAAGTTTTGGTAAACGCGATGCTTTCTTTGCAAGGGGGATGCAGAATAAATCGAGCTTCGAAGAGCAGCTCCCGCATCGCAAAAAGTTGCCCGGAGATTTCAACTTTGTTCGAGCACGCGCGCGAGCTTCGAAAAATAACTTTTCGAAATTTCACAATTAGCCGGCGATTCGTTGCCTCGGAGCTTTCTAGCTTGCGAAGACGCAATTATAAAGTTCACGTAATTAAATTTAATCATGATATTGTTGAACTTTTAGCTACTGCGATAAAATAAAACGGCAAATGTGCTTGTTATGGCGAAGTTGTTTACGAATCTCGCTTTTAAAGGCAAATATTTTCAGTCTTTATTTCTTTGTCCTCTTTAAAGTTTGCGCTTCTACTGCGCGTTTAGAGTACAAATGAATCATAATTTCAAAATTGTAAATGATTTTACTTGTTAGCCTTTTGTGTAGGCAAAACACTGCAGCGTCCTTTTGATAAATTATTGTTATCCGGTTATCTTGCTATAAATAACATTTTTAACAATAAAACTTTTTATTACCCTCGTAAAGTGAAATCGTTAAAAAACATGTAAAAAATAACATTGTAATGTCTCCTGCATTGTTCAAATATGGACGTTCTCACCTTCGGTGGAACATTTTCGAACCGAGTTGAATTTTCTATATTTAAAAAAAAAATCCATAACAATCGCGCGTCTCCCCTCCAGCGTACGTACAAAACATCACAGCTCCGTTCGTACTCTTGCTTACGAAACGAATCGATCCGCGTGCAGCTATTTTTCCCGAAACTTCCCGAGAGCCGTGCACTCACCCGCGATCTCCAGGCTCCACGTCAGCAGGAAGCCGTCGGTGGAGGTGTAGAAGTTCCGCAGATCCTCGGTTAGCAGGCAGCAGTGCTTCTGCTCCCACGTGGAGAGGGCGGCCCTGTCGCAGGCGCCACGGCGCTCGAGCTGCACCTCCTTCACGCAGGGATTGGCCTCGAGCAGCCGCGACACCCCCAGCGTCAGGTTCTCGTAGAACGAGTCCTCGCTGACGATGTCCACGAAGAAGGACATGGCGGCGGCGGCGGAGGCGGAGGCGGCGCGCTCGCGACGGGCCGCACCGGCCGCTCGACGAAAATCGAAAGCCCGTCTCCTTCGACCGGCGGAGTTTACCCGCGCCTCCATGGTAACCGGCTCGTAGCTGCGCGGACGGCGGCCCACTAGACCCGCGCCGCCACATGCCCACGGCCGATAGGGCGACTCGCGTTTCGCTTCGTGGTTCCCAACTGGCGCGCTGACAAATGACGGACGTTCAATAATTATAATTTAATTGTTATATTATTAAATTAATTTATTGAAGAAGAAAGTTATTTATTGCAAACTTTCATTTTTTGGTGGTAAATGCAACTGTTGCTTTTGTAGTTAACTTATTAATGGTGATTTGAAATTATGAAGAGTTCACTTCAAAAGACCTTTTTAAATTTTTATGAAAATATGTAGCTGATATGTTTGGTGATAATTATCGAAATTTATTATCGTACATAAGTCATTATTTTATTCTCAAAGCTTTTAGAGGGTCTCATTGAAATTATTAATTAAATTTATGGAGAAATTTCATTAAAATGACACACGACGTTTTTTCTTAACACACAGCAATTAGAATTCTAATCAAATTATGAAATATTAGAAAAAAAAAATTCTGTTAAAAGTTGCTTTGAATAATGAGACTATTTCTTATTTTTAAATCGAACCTTTTAACCAAGACAAAATTTTTTTCACTTTTTTTATCCAATAATTTATTTGCCACATTATTGTACTCTAAATAAAGAACACAACAACACACGAGAGATAAAGTTGAAGAGGGTAACTAATCATAAAAATAATTTTACAGGAGATTTTTCTGCCCCTATACATCCTTGGTGTATTAATCGTGGTGAAGGTTTTGATACCCAATCCCAACTACCCCGCAATTACGACCCAGAGGCCGGAGGGCGACATTTTCGAGTTCTTCAATGTTCAAGGTTCCAAGAATAACACCATAGCAGTGGTGCCCAACTCTACGGAAACTCTCGTAAGTAACACCCCTCCCCCTCCCTTATCCGATGACGGATGTGGACCCCCACAATTCACCAGTACCGAGTCGAATCGAGAGGATGAAAATCTTTTGAAAAAACGAAAATAATTTTCAGACATTCCTAAATTCGATGAACACATTATGGCTGTCGATGAAGGAGAACCCCACCAAGCATCCCCTCAATTTCATCGTCTACGACACGAAGGATGACCTGCAGGCCGCCTACTGGAAGGAGCCGTACAGCATACCGCTGGCGGTCATTTTCGAGGACTCCGAGCCAATTTCGGGTCGTTTATTGTGAGTGGCCCATATTCCTGATTAATCCCCTCTAGGATCGAGACAAAAAAGAGACTCCGCCTAGCCTTGCGTTTAATCGATTGGAACTAATGGACGCTTGCGTTTTAATACCCGCGATGAGATTTAACGGTTAATTGAAAATTTTCTCATTTGGATAACGAATTACCTATAATAAGTATATACCTATAGTTTGGAATATAATTTTCTTCTCTTTTCATTGGAAAATACTGTCCCTTTGGCACGACGCCGGTTTAATTGGGAAACCTATACCGCCGCCTTTTTACACGGTACCCGCAGTACGTGTTGATTGCGCTTTTGAAAAATTTTCTAAAGCAAAATTCCACGAAAAATAACGTAGTTTTGTGAAAATAGCAAACTTTGTTTCCCTATGAAGTTGTTAAAAGCCGCGGTTTAATAATTTGTACAGACGCCGAGGCACTGTTGCGTGCCAATACAAAATATTCATCGTACACTGTCGCGATTTTATCATGGTGATTATTTATGCGACACCCCAGCTTAAAAGAAAATAATGTTTACAAGAAACATTCAACAAAAAATCATTTACATAATAATCGCGTTAAAAAATTAACGACAACGGAAAAGCTACTCGTGTGAAATTTAACAGTCGGTTGCATGCGAAGTGTACATTCATCCGTGCAGAAAACAAAAAATGTCATTTTTTGTTCAGGTATGAAATAAGAACGAATCCTTTGTACATCACGTCACCATCATCCTCACCGTACGTGATGGTCGAGTCATTTTTCTCATGGTGATTATTCATGTACCCTACCATCTTAAAGCAAACATAATGTTCATAAGAAGCATTAAACAAAAAGTCATTTATACATAATTCCGCGATAGATGTTGAATGCCCTCGAAAAAAAACTCGCTTGAATTTCAACAATTGGCAATTTGAACTGCATGCCAAGTATACGTTCGTCTAGGCAGAAAATAAGGACTAGGATTTTCTGTTCAGGTATGAAATACGAACAAATCCTTCGTACACGTCGCCGCCGTCGCCGACCGAGATGTTCTCGTCCTCGGTGACCTGCCGGAAAGACGCCAGTGACTGGATGGGAATGGGCGGAGTTCTGTCTATAGAGACCGGGGGCTCCTGCCCTGTCAATAACTATTTTTTATCCGGCTTCATGGCATTGCAATTACTGATGGATATTACCAAAATCAGGGTGAGTGGCTCAGTCCGGATTTCTGGCACACGGTTCACTCCAGTAAACGTGCTAAAAATGTATATACTTAAATTTTTCAGCTGGACACCGGAAACATGGATATCACCGTGCCGGACATTAAGCTTGAAATGTTTCCAAAGGACGCTTATACAGCAGGTATGTTGCGAAAAAAGTGCTTTTAAGTAATTCAAAAGGTAGCAAATGCTATAGGTGCTATGTTTGTATTGTAGATTGGATGCTCGCCTTCAGGGTTGTGATTCCTTTATACATGGTGCTAGCCCTCTCTCAATTTATAACATATCTACTGATTCTGATCGTCGGCGAGAAGGAGAATAAGATTAAGGAGGGTATGAAAATAATGGGATTGAAGGATTCCGTATTTTGGTAAGTTTAACTTAAAATTTTTCGATGAAAAATGTTCGAATACTTTTCAGTAAATAACTTAAATATTTTTCATTAAAATTCTCAGGCTGTCATGGTTCATCATTTACGCAGTTTTCGTTCTCCTACTATCGGGAGTCGCGGTCGTGCTGCTCTTTACATTACAAATGTTCCAGCACACGCATTTTCTACCAATATTTTTGCTGGTAGTTCTCTACAGCTTCTCCGTCATCATGTTCGGCTTCATGATCACGCCATTCTTCGACAAATCACGTGTAAGTATCTCGACTGAATCCCTTAGATGACGAAACAAAATAATCGCCTTAACAAAATAACCATTTTGCCGAACATTGCAGACCGCCGGTGTCCTGGGTAACTTCGCGGTGACAATTTTGAGCCTAATGTACTTCATCCAGGTGTTCGTCGACGACTCGAGCTCGGTAGCATTTTGGCTCGTGTCGTTAATTAGTCCCACGGGAGTCGCTCTGGCAATGGACAAGGTACGCCGAATCAACAGTTGGCGTTGTACAATTTACCAGTACAAACTGGAATAGAGCTGAAAAGCGATAAACAGCTTGAATAATTTATTCATAGTTTCGATCATTTATTCATGTTCCAGGCCCTCGTATTGGATTTGCAAGGCGAAGGCGTAAATTTCGACAATCTCTGGTCAGGTCCTGGTATTCCATTCGGTGGGAGCCTGGTTATGATGACTCTTGACATATTCCTCTACGGATTACTAGCCTACTATCTTGACTCCGTTGTTCCAAGTGAGTATTTTTCTTCACAAAATTCTTTAATCTATCCGTCAAGATCTTAGTAGCCTAGAGGTCGTATTTCTTGATCAGCATCTCCTTTCTGAAATTATTAAAATATTTATAATGTTTCTGAAAATTAATCATCAAGTATTAATCAAAATTGATCAGTACAGAAACTACGGCCTATACTGTTACGTCATTGATCTGATCTTAGGAATACTCCATAGTTTATACTATTTGATCATGCATCTTGATGCATCTTGATAGCGCAGATCGCGTTGATGGTAAAAAAAAATTGTTGATGTGTTCTAGGTGAGTACGGCACGAAGCGGCCAGCGTGGTTCTGCTTCACGCCAGGCTTCTGGTGCAAGAAAAACAAGGCGCCACGCGTAAGTTCGGTAGAGCGTGTAAATAGCACGACGACGGCGTCGCTCGACGCCTGCGATAATAATGCACAAACGGCTAACAAGCCGACGTTACAAATACCAATATCGCCAATCGGTAATGATTGCCAGGCGGTGAACGGCGAGTCGAACTCCTTCATACCGGGCGAGGAGGCGAACCGCGACGTCGAGCCGGTGGCGCGCGAGATGAAGGGTCGCGAGGCCATACGCATCGTCGATCTGTACAAGTCCTACAGCAAGTGTCGCAGGCCCGAGGTAAAGGCGGTGAACGGCATCAATCTCACGATCTACGAGGGGCAGATCACCGCGATCCTCGGCCACAACGGCGCCGGCAAGACGACCCTCTTCAACATACTGACCGGTTTGACCGCGCCGACAGCCGGCACCGCTCTCATATTCGGCTACGACGTGCGCGACAGCAACGACATGCACATGATTCGCAGCATGACCGGAGTGTGCCCGCAGCACGACATACTCTTCGATCTCCTCACGCCCAGGGAGCACCTCGAGTTCTTCGCGGCGGTGCGCGGCATACCGCGCAACATGATCGAGCATGAGGTACGTTCTCTCTGAATTGCAGACGATTGAGAAACCAACAGCTTTTTTCGTTCTAGAGCATCAAAGAATTGTTCTACCTTTTTTTACTTAAGAAACACTAATATTTTTCATTTTTTAACGTAGCAATTGCAAGTAATAACTATAGTTTGCTTTTTAACCACATTTACTAATTAATGTCTAATTTTTTTACAGGTGAAAAAGACACTGAAAGACATAGACCTTCTGGAGAAGGCGGACTCGTTTGCAAAGTATCTGAGCGGCGGTCAGAAGCGAAAATTGTCGGTGGGCATAGCGATAATAGGCGACCCGAAAGTGATAATTCTGGACGAGCCAACGGCCGGCGTCGATCCCTACTCCCGCAGACAAATGTGGTCGTTCCTCCAATCTCGTCGGCACGGCAAAGTCATACTGCTGACGACTCACTTTATGGACGAGGCCGATATCCTGGCCGACAGGAAGGCTGTGATTAGCAAGGGAAAATTGCGCTGCTGCGGCAGCTCCCTCTTCCTCAAGAACAAATTCGGAATTGGATATCACCTCACGTAAGCCCCCCATCTGCATAATGCAATATTCATATTTTTCTTCAATATGACACTCGAGACTTTATACTCGATGAGAAAAATCTACGAGTGCTGGCTATTAATTTTTATGAAACGGAGTGGGATAATTAGTTTCTTGTAAATTTCAAAGACTAACAGTCGTGTCGCTTTGTAGTAAAAAATCGACTTTTTCTTATGAGGCATACAATTTTAAATCTCGTTAAAAGAAAACACATAACATATTTGTCTTTACTCAGGAGACAGTTATTGATAAATATTGAAAGTTATGAATGCGATAAAAAAAGAATCGCACGTTAAAGAAATATTTCTACCAATTTGGTTTCAATGTTACTCGTATTTAAAAAAAAACTCAGCAAAAATAATAAAGTGAACAAAAAATCTACATTTACTAGAAAAACATTAAAAAATAAATCTTCGAAATTGGCAGAATGGTGCTGGAGGGCAACGCGCGCGAGAACGCAATTACGCGCCTGGTCTCGTCGCACGTGACGAAGGCGGAGAAGGCTCGCAGGCACGGCCGCGAGCTCAGCTTCATCCTGCCGCACAACTCGGTGGAGAATTTCGCGCCCCTCTTCTCGGCGATCGAGCAGGAGATCAAGTCGAAGGCCCTGCGGCTGGGCATCAGCAGCTACGGCGTCTCGATGACGACCCTGGAGGAGGTCTTCCTGCACCTGGAGAAGGACGAGGAGACCGAGTGCACCATGGACAATCTCTCGAAGAAGATGGTGCGCAATCGCGCCCTCAGCCGCTCGCTGTCGCTGCAGTCCAAGAGCACCTCGTACCAGAGCTTGCAGAACGAGGGCGCGACCGTGCAGAACGACGCCCAGTTGAAAAGTGAGTCGAGGGATTGATCGGCAGCGATTAGTTCTTTTCGTAATTAATGTTGACTCGCTGAGAATTTGTCGTTTGGAGATTTTGTTTTTAGCTTTCAAAAGTTTCTTTGTTTATGTAAAATTTCTAATCATTTTATTTCAGTTTTCTTATTGTTTATCTATAAAAGTTTTCAGACGATGAGTTGATGTTTTTTTTTTTGCTTTTTTTGAGAAAACTCAGCGGGAAATACATTTTTAAATTGTAGTAATCGATTTTTAGATGTGACATGTATATTTTTTGAGTTAAAATGCCACCAGTTTTAGATAGTGAAGGACAAAAGACCTTGTCAAGAATGAGGCATGAGTTTGGTAGCATTTTCACTCCAAAAAATGGGAAAGGTACCTTTGAAATATAATACTTTCTTATCATCAAATCAATCGCTCATGAATTTTTTAATCTTTACTTAAAAAAAATACGACGCTTATCCGCAATTCACGTGGCGAATTTTATCAAAAATTTTATTGCAAAATTACCATTCTCATAATTGCACCATTCGAGTAGAACTTATTGCTTGTGTCGAAACTGCAATCGCTTATTTTTCTCGTTGCTATCACAACGTAGCCTCGTATGAATTGTAAATGCTATAAAATTTTATACCGTGGATATAAGTACAATCCGCAGTAGTAAAAGAATTACGTGGCTATGTTCTCTCGCATAACTTTGTTTACGCACGGCATTTAAAACGTCGATCTGCACGCCGACCTTTGATCGTTCCAAACGTAACAATAAGCATTTCTTTTTAATGAAACGCAGCTGGAGCTAATGACTTGCCGGACGGCACGACGACCCACGACAAGAGCCCGGCGATATTAGGTCTTGGACTGGACCCCATCAAAATACGACCCAACGTCTTGCAGACTTTCTACGCGATGCTGAAGCTGCGAGTACTGCGGCTTTTCAGGAGCTTACAGCTATTGTACTTTACCATTGTTGCGCCCCTTGCACTCGTTGTACTTGGACTGTATCTTAACAGCTTCCAGACCATCGAGATTAAAATGCAAAGTCTCGAACTCAATAATGGTAATACATTTTAACTAATCTTCTTTTATCAAGTTATTTATTTGTTTTTTATTGAAGGAACTTTTTACTAAGTTCTCTAAGTAGAAAAAAACTTATTTACAGCCTAGCGGACCGAAAATACAACTTTCCGACCTATGCCGTTTTCGAAAGATTGTATTTTCGGCCTCCCT
>JAXIUT010000009.1:10367754-10383357 GCA_035586675.1 Eurytoma californica | reverse complement strand
AGAGAGAGAGAGAGACAGAGAGAGAGAGAGAGAGAGAGAGAGAGAGAGAGAGAGAGAGAGAGAGAGAGAGAGAGAGAAACTTGATGTGCGGAGTCTAAAGTGAAACGGTGTAAATTATTATCGGTGTAAATTTAGTCAATTATTATCACGTCACGCGAGTAATTTAGCTGAGGATTGTTTTCGTACCATTGACACCTTGTGCGCTTGCATCGACATGTTAATTACTACTCGATAAGAGATTCACACGTTTTAATTACCGAGGATACTTAGTTTTTTCGCCTAAGCGACGATTTTGAGCAAATGAAAAAGGAACTATAAACTTCTCTTCCTCCCAGAAATAGTGTGCAGTTTATTAATCAGCTTTTTCGACTTTTTATTTTATATTTTTTATTACAGAGAAACGAACAATGAATAATGAATAAATGAGGTGAACAACAGCGACTTCGATATTTTTATTGCACATTAAGGGCACGTAAGCACAATGAATTTAAAAAAAAAACTCATCAGGTCAGCTTTGAAGAATTATATGCGCCACACTTGAGCAGAATACCTACAATCATACTCGAGTCCATTTTTGCTGAGAATAAAACAAATGTACGATGAAAAAAAACCTCTTGGAATCACGATATCGTCTAGATAAACTGAGCCCAACGCGTATTTGTTAAATGCGAAATGTATGTAAAATCAGTTGTTTAAAAACAATGCTTTTTCACTAATAAAATTTATCGAAAGATCGAACGATCTCGCAGTTTCCAATAGCGACTTGTTCTTGTTTTATTTTTACTTATCCTTTTTACACTCAATAAACTGAAACGTAATTATAATGTGTTTTATACTCGAACCCTCTCCAATCAAGAAATGCGATTAAAGTTGGAGCCAATAAATGAAAAATCTAATTAGCCTCTTATTTTGCTAAGAACTAAAAATACAGCATCGAAGAGTGGAATTTCATCAGATTTTTTGCTAATAAGAAAAATAATCTCATTATACCTATCAATTGCTTAACCTAATTGCTTATAAAAAATTCTTCATATCATTTACATTTTATGAAGCTTAAAAAAGAGCGCAATAAAAAGCTGCAAATTTAATCGATTTATTCACATTTCCATTATAATTTCATTTAATTTATGCCCCAGCAATTTAAAAAATCCCAGAAAGCCATTCAGCCGCTCTTCGCACTAAACAAGAGTACGCGGGTTCATATCCGCGCGCATAAAAGGGATCATATCCGATCTGCGAATGAAACTCATAACGGAGGATACGCGGGGGTTATACAATCGAAGACGCGCGCCACGTATTCGCATCTCCGGCGCTAACGGCCCCCTCGATACAGCGGCGCGGGAGCAGCCCCCGCACAGTAGTCACGTACCCGGCACGGCGTAAAACGTCGGCCGATAGACGCGGCATTTCATTAGCCGGGGCTCCCGGCGCCTCCGGCGAATCGATATATACGCGGCTGAATTTTCGCTCGCCGCTTTGCGGCCGGGCCCTGTTTGCCTTTCGCACGCGCCGCGGCGGCGAAACGGGAGAGCAAACAGCCGGGCGAATGGCACGGGTCGCGGGAGAATCGCCCGGCGGATGGGCGGCCCGGTGCCGCGGTTCGCGCCGGATTTTTGGGATTTCGAGCTGTCGTACGTGGCGCGAATTTTCGCCGGGGAGTTTCCCGAGCGCCGTATATATACACCACACGCGCCGAAATGAGCATTTCTTGAATAAAGGATGCTTTCGATTGATAAAGGCCGGAGTTATTGATTGGGAATGTTTTTCTGCTTTTTCAAACTTTCGAATGAAATTTTTCTTTGTTTTTATGCGCTGTTATTGCCCGTCGATATTTCGTCCGAACGAATGTTCGAGGCGCGGGTGGAGTTTGGGTTTTTATTAATCTTTTGCGTTTAGCTTTATTTTATGACAGAAATAGCTTTTGACTGACGGCGTTCTTTTTTCCTATGAGATTTATATTTATTTTTCTGTTGTTTTTTATTGATAGCTTTCCTTTGACCAAACAAAGCTTTTTGGAATAATAACTCATTTTGTATTAAAAATAAACATATTAGCTCAATAATCATGAGTTGCATTTCATGGTTCAGAGAATATATTTATATTATTTATTGATTTAGCAATTAAGCTATTCACACGTTATTATTATTTATTTATTTGCATAACGGAACGCCGGATTAATTCATATATATACGTTTGAAGCATTTCAAAATGTATTATCAATACTTTATTATTCTAGTTAAATCGAAAGCTAACAATTCCCGCTATAATTTTACGAAAATATCCAAAAAGATAAAAGCAAAGTTTAACAAGCTGCAAGATAAGCTTAACAAAAGCACTTAAAAAAAACTGCGCGACAAAAAGCGGCGAAAGTTAAGCTATCTCAAATCAGCACTCGACTACCGAACTCGAAAGAATTTCCGTCGCCTAAGGAAACAAGCGTCGGGAGCAAACGAGCGCGCGGCCGCGGTTAAAGCAGCCGCGCGTCGTTACCCTAAACTGCGCGCTTTTTCGCGCGCGCGCGTAGACAGCGCAATCACGGCCGGCATAACGGGCGCCCGCCGGTTCATCTTGGGAGGCGGGGGCTTCGCGCTACTCGGGGGGGCATCGATCGGCCCACCCCCGCCGCGAGCTTCGCCCGGTGCATCAACTTTCCGTCAGTCGCAGGTACCGCACGCGGTCGGGGCAATTTCACCGAGTGCCGGGTGCCGAGACCTCTAATTTCGGCCTCGATCGAGCCCGAGCAATGGCTTCATAGCCGCTGCTCGGCCGAACCCGCCCCTCCCCGTGGCGCGCGACGGCGGAATCGAGTCGCACGGCCGAACGCCCGCGCGCGTATTTATTATGTCGGCGGAACAGAGGCTCCGCGGTGCGCCGGCCGATTAGTGCGCTCGGTGGAGCGCGGAGCCGACGGCGCCAACGCTGATTGCCGTCCTTTTTCTTCCGAGGCGGGCTTTTTTTCAATTGATTTTCTGATGAGGGAGGATCGATCCTCGACATTCTAGATTTACCGAAGCGATTTTTATAGAGCTGATTTGACGAAGTGGGGCTTGAATAATTTGTTTCGATGAAATTAATTTATACCGTAGCGCATTTTTAGATGTTAAAATTTATTTTAGGTTTTATTATATCCCATGGTTATTGAATATAGTACAAAGATAAGTTTTTAAATCAATGGCAATGAATTTTAAACGATCCAAGTGAAAAATATATCTTTTATTTTAACACTGTATGAAATAGAATCTATTGGCATTTTATAGATGAACTTATTTTTGGATTATGCAAGGTAACTATGTGAAGTGAAAAATAAATTCAACTTTTCACGATCTTTCAAGATTCTTTTAAAAGACTATAAATTTGCTAATATTAGGTACTTTTTCAGCTTAAAAATTTATACGTAATGTAAACTTGGTTTTTTATAAACTCTCATTCACACAATTTTAGTGTGTCTACTTTAATGTTAAAAAGTTGTAATAGCCGATCAAGAAATTTGAATTGATTAAAAAAGATCCTGTTTAAAAAAAAATGAACATGAATTATTTTTTTAAATTCATCACTTTTTTAATATTTTATTTTTTACTTAAAAATTCACTTTTAAAATCATAGATTAGCCCTTTGTTGCACAATGGGTGTCAAATGACGAACGATTTTTCAGTGTCTGCTTCGACATCTGCCTAACGTACATCGACACTCTCTAGCCCCTTATCTAACTCAACAGATCTACCCCTGAAACACGTCATCGCCTAATGGCGCCATATGTTCGATTTTTATCGAATTTATTACCTTTTATTACTTTTTATTGCTAATAAAGTACAAAGTGGAGTGTGGCTGTCAGATACCCTTAATGCACTTTAAGGATTAAACAAGTTACTAACGCAAAGTTGGAAATTCTTTCTTCTACGGTAGCCAAAACGGTATTTCCAAAACAATTCCTTACAAAAGAGCGCGGAAATTAAAGTTCGCCCTCGGTAGTTCCTTTCCCCGCGGCCGATTCTTAGCACCCCATCGGACGTGAAGTCCCATCGGCACCCATACGTCGGTGGCGGGCGTTCTCGCCGTCGCCTCGCGGCTCAGCCGGTTCGCGCGCGCGTTACCCCGGCATACCGGGGTGTTTTCTCCCTCGTAGCCGCGAGGCGAGAGTAACGAGGGCTCGGGCCTGGTAATCCAGTTAAGTCTCGTGTTTCGGCCGTTAGCGCGGGCGGGGCGGCCCCGGCAATTGATTGCCCCGGCGACCTTTGGCCCGGGCGCGCGTTTGTTGCGCGCTGCAGCCTCGCCTCATCGAGCCCGCCGAGAGGAAGACGGCGCCCTAATCCGATTGTTGCCCCGGCGCGCCGGGCTTTCAGCGTCAATCGCATTAGCCCGCCGCACCGCTACCTACTTGGCAGCCTTCGGGCGCCTCCTCTGGCCGCGGGCGCGCGCGCTCAAAAATTCCTAATGACTCCAGCACACACATGTGAACGCGGACACGTATACGCGAGGGCGAACAACCGGGTGGTGCGAAGCCGCCGACGCCCGAGGAGGGAGTTACTTGGAAAAGTCAATAGCGGTTTGAGGCGAGGCTAAGCTCGCCGCGGCTTTTCTTTTTCGCAGTGCGCCGCTGGCTGCGTTTGCTTGACAACTCCGCATTGTGGCGGTTTCGATTTTAATACATTGGAGCGAGATTGGCTCTATCAGCCTGGGACGATAATGCGACTTTGGAACTTTTATATTTCACTCGTTTATAACGATTTCTTTTATATAATACTTTTTTATTAAAATTATTAATAAAGTTTTTTATCTAGTAGTATTCACACGTAAAATTGAAGAAATAATTTTATTGTGTATTAAAAGCAAATAATATATATTATCAAATTTAAACTAATACTTTATAAATTATATGTAAAAAAAATAAACAGTAGATTATACAATTTAAACAGAAGATTTAGCTGTAAAACGTTAAGTTTATTTTACTTTCATAAGTAACTGTGTAAACAGCTTTAAAAAAATATAGATTTTTCTTTTTAGAAATACAGAATTAAAATTTTAGAAATGGAAGATGGTAATTAACTTTTGTATTTACACTGTATATTTTCCAATGTTTTACTTTTCATAATTCAGTACATTTTACTAGTGCAAAATAGTTAGGATTCGCTGTTTATTTTTTTCGCAGATGCATGTATATACAAGTTACATTTGTAAATTACTTTATTTCCGTTATCACATTAATGAATCTTTAATCACGAAAATGATTGAGAATGAAAGCATTTCCCATTTTCAACTTCAGTGCGTCGAAAGTCATTCAAGGAAGCTTCCATTCACGCTTGTTGATCTGGCAATTGTTTTCGCCGTTCCATTTCCCCGCCCGCTCGCATTACGGCGCTTCGATTTAAAAGTTTCCACTCAAACGAAAGTGGGGGTGGCGAGGGACTACTCTCCGGCCGTAGCTGCATAAAGCGCGCACTTATCCCCGCGCTAAATGGGCCACCGCCGACGACGACGACTTTTTCATTTATCGCCGCGTGCGCCTCTCCCCCGAATTAAGCGTTTTCCCGGGGCTTAATGGGCGCGAGTTCGTCGGGCTGTCCGGTAGTTTCCCCGCGCGGGTGGCCCCGTGAAACGCCGGGGTGGCGACGGGCTTCCTGCCGCGGCAGCGCCGGGCGACAACGGCGGAAACGCAAATGAGAATGAAACACCGTTAGGGCGACTTTGTGTCCCCACCCGCGCCCCGGCGCCGAATTAAAACTTGAATCGCGCCACCCGCTCGGAAAAGTTTCAAATTAAATCTCGACGTTTCTTCGCCCGCGTCTCGTGTATAACCCCGAGAATCGGCTTTGTCCTCCTGTGAAGCCCTTGCCTCTCTTTTATTTATTCATACAATTCTTCGGCAGGCGACGCCAAGGAGCGGATGTTTTCTAGCACGATTACACGGGTAACAATGCGGGACGAAAGTATAAGTCAGAGAAGATTTTCACGGATATCTTGCAGATGTAATTTGTTACTAAAATAAAAATAAATGTTGGTTTCTTATTATCAAAAAATAATAGTGCCTCTTTATAATACTCGTAAAAAACATCGTAAAAATTTTAATGCCATGCACAACCATTAAATAATTAATATAAAAAGAAGATCTGGGATGCGCATCAATTAATTTTCTTAATCAATTAAGTAATTTAATTAAATTCATTTAAAATTCCCTCGTAAAAATGATCGGATTGTAAAAATTCTCTTTATCAGAAAAGTTTAATAATTTTCCAGGTCCGACGAATGGCAGTAATGCGAGCGCATTATTCACTTTCAATGAAATTACGATCGTAAAAAATATTCTAATAAAAAGCCGGTCGAAAGTTCCTAAGTGAAGGCAAGGGGTCGCGGAAAAACAAGAGTTTAATCGAGTAGCCACCGTCGTCGTCGCCTCGTCCCGCAACCAAGGAGCGTCGCCGAGGGTTCGAGAGCACATAGCGTCGCCCTTTTCCACCCGCGCCAACTTTTCTTCCGGATTACAATTCGGCAGTCGGCGAACTTATGTTTTTCCCCTGTTACTCCCACCGAACGATGCCAGCGCATAGCTTCCGTCTTGGCCGAGCCGTAAAGCGAACCGAGAGAAGTCGCCGCACGCGAATTATTATCGGAAAATAAAAAAAGAATTTGTCATCTCGGAAATTTCTTGCTCCTCCACGGCGAGAAGCGCGCGGGTAAGAAATTAACATGCTTAATTAAAAAATATTCTTAATTAAGAGAAATTGATGATTAAGAAAAAAAGAAGGCGGTGAGAGTGCGCCACCGACGCCGCTAGTACTTTGAGCAGCGTAACGCAATACGCACAGGCGGGTCCTTTTAATAAATCACGATTTAATTAAACTTGATATGCTTGAGAGCTGTACGCAGCCCACGCCGCGCAATGCGCGAAGGAGCCAGCTCCGCTTCGAGTTTTATGCGATATTCTTGAGCGATGAGAAAAGAGAAAGGAAAAAAATGTTTAAACATTTCATTTCGTAATGGGAAAGTCTTGCCGCGAAATAATATACAACATGGTGAGTTAGATATGTTTATCACAAAGCATTTTTCATTTTTCGTTTAAATTACATGCGAAAATATATATTTAGGGGAACTGCGTGTTTTATAGACAATTTTTTTAGGTTCTTGTTAAATTTTGAAACCTAATAAGATTGTCACATCAAATTAAAAAAAAATTCTTTCATAATTAATAAACTTTAAGAACTTAAATTGATCAAGTGGAGCCAGGTAATTTTCATTTTTGATCAATTTAAGTTCTTAAAGTAAAAACCCTCATTAACGGAGCGATAGAGTCCTTATAATAAAACATAATTAATAAAGTAAAAATACATAAAACAAGCGAACAATGAATTACGCAGTTCACCCTAAAACAATATATTTCACAAAATAAAACAGCTTGAACACATAAGAAATTTAACAATCGCCACGAAAATAAACTTAAAACTGGCAAGCCCTGTTACAAATTCAATACACGCCGCAAGTACAATCCCATTACGCGCGCCCGTGTAAGACTCAATTCAACACCTCGGCATTGTCCCGGCGTCGAGCGACCCTGCCACCCCTATCCTGACCACTGAGCAATCCGGCAATGAGCAAAAGAACGGCCGAGACAAATGGACCCATGGCGGCCGCGTCCGCATAATTAGTCGATGTCGAAATTCCGCGACCCCTCGGTTGATCGGGTCATCTCTGGTCGAGCGACCCTCGAGGCGTCTCGAGAGACCCGGGGCTCTTCTTTTAGCGCGCTCGAGTGCACCTTCGAGAGGACGCGCGACGGATTAGCTGCGATGGGCCTTTCAAGTTACTTGGGGGGGACGCAGCTCGGGGGAGCCAAGCAGGCTATCGCACTAATGTCGCGCAGACGATTCGGAAATGTCGTTTTAACGAGGTCTGCGAGGCAGTTAATATCAGAATTACAGCAACGAGCAGGCTATTTAGGACATTTTTTTCTTGAGGACTACAACTTTTTTTCAGAATTCAGAAATATTTTGCAATTTGAAACGAATATCTTTTTATGAGCGTTTATTATCATGTAATCCCGGGATTTAGGAATTCATTTTAAAATTAGATATCGTATTCGTTTTTCCCATTTTCAAAATTAAAGGGCGGAAATGGAAATCGCGAAATAACGTTTCATGCATAAATTTTCGTGAAATTAGGAAACTCGTACAAACGGGAAAAAGTATTAATTAATTAGAAATTCGCAAAAGATCTCGTAATTACGAGCACCCTTGATATATTGGAATATTATTTCAATTAATTTGAATTTTTTAATAATTCCAATAGTGATATTTTCCACTATTTTAAATGTTTATCGGGCGCCGGAACATATATACGCAGCCGCACTCATTTCACGCCTTGTTATTCAAAGCCCGCGCTTTCGGGAAGTGCTCAAGCTAGATAAGGGGGATCGAGCGGTCTCAATTTCAACAGCCCCACGTCAGTTTCAATAATGACTCGACAACGCGAAATTGTTGGCTCTAGAGAGCCACCTCACCTTCCGACTTCCGCGGTTAAGCGCGGACCGGGCTCAACATAGATACGTACTACTCGACAGCTGGATTTAAGCCGACACCTATTACGAATATATATTTTCACTTTAAATAAAAGCCGCGTTGCACCGATTCTTGTATTTTTCAATTGAATGAAGCGATTGAAGATCAAATTTCGGGGTTACTTATAACCCTGCACACGGAAAAGATACGTGCGTGCAGAGGAATACTCCAAGTCGTGTCTTGTTATGCTCGGCATGTATCTACTTGCACGTAATCAGACACGCTTGTTCGTTCGCGCATCTCCATTGCATTAAATTATTAGCATAACGCTACATAACTTCCCAGATTAATTTATTTTCGAAATAAAGTGTAGCTTGTTGCGAATCAACAGCTTACGTCAATTAATATTTCTGAAATACTACTTTTAAATTTTTTAACTAAATATCGTAACGACAAATAATTTGTTTGATAAAAATGACCTCAATGCGTATTGAAAACTACTTAGAAAGTCCCTGATCGCTCAAGCGAGGATAGCAATTTTTACAACAAAGTAAATAGTATATTACGTACCTAGCCCTGTATAATAAGAAATGTCTCAGATCGCATGTAGTTGTCGACCGAGGCGAAGCCGAGGTAGACAAAAATGTGATCTGAGGCTTTCTTATTATACAGGGCTAGGTATGTATACTATTTTTCTGCTCGACGGTGCCGGAAAGCGACAACTTCCTCTCGCGCAGCAGCTGGGAAGTTGGTGCTTTCCGGCCGGAGGGCAGAAAAGAAGTTTTTATGACAAAATTCTCTCCGCAAAGCGATCGTTCATTAAAATAATCTCAAATATCGTTTCTTTAGAACTAAAGCATTCAGCGATCGTTGGAAATCGATCCTGTATCAACAATCGGCTCGTCGCACAAAACGTCCGTTTAAAATAAAAAAAAGGACAACGCACTCGGACGATAAAGCAGCTCTTGCTCGCGTCCACGGACGTTTGCACAAGCGAAAGAAAAAGCGCGCATCGGACGCAAGCTTAAAAAAAAAAAGAACAAAGAGGCTGAGCCATCGAACATAAACAAGCCCATAGCGTAGGCCAGGCTGGCACATCGTACGCCCGATCCTCTCTCTCTCTCTCTCTTCTCCCTCGCATCGACGCTCGGCGCGTCGGAGGCTGGGTGCGCAGGCGTCGCGCGGCGTCGGCGCTGGTGCAGCCCTCCTGGCCGCCGTGCGCGGGCCACCTCGCGCGCTTGCACGGGCGGCAGTCGGCTTGGCGGCTCGGCCCAGTTCTCAGGCTCTCTCCGCCTGGGAGCCAGAGCGCCGGGGCGCGATGCGCCGCTCCTAGTCCGGCGCGCAGCACGTACACACCAGCCGCAGCGAGGGAGACGATGGGTCGCGCCGAGGAGGAGGTCGAGGTGGCGAGGGCCAGGCTCGACGGCATCCTGGCGAAGGCGCGCAAGCTCGAGGTCAGCACCGAGGAGATCCTGGCGACCAGACCCGCCGGCAAGCTCCTGGCCAGGACCAGCGGGCCCCTCGGCCGCTGCGTCCTCAGGCTGGGACTGCTGGTGCTCGTTTTGGCGGGCCTCTACGTCTACGCCAGGTGGCCCACGCACGAGGTCGACACCGTCAGGACGGTGCTCAGGAGAACGGTGAGCTTTTTCATACTTTATCTCCGGAGTCGGGCGATGCTCGAGCGAGCCTATGTGCGGTCCTTGCACTCGGGGTCGGAGAACTGCGCTGATGCTTGGGCTTGTTTATTTCTTTCTCGCCTTCTGTAAATATGAATTTTTATGAAAAAAAGCAGACAAAAAGCAGCTTTTCGACAATTAATAAACAGGCTGTATTTTCAGTAAATTTTAATGCCTTTTCATCTGAGTTTAGAGTGTATGAATTATTAAGTTTACTCCAACTTTGCATACTCACTGAATAAAATTCATAGACATCTCTTAGGTTATTGCGTGCACAGCAATTTCTTGGTGAGAAATTAAACTCTGAAACTGAAAATTCTATAACTATAAACGAATAGAATTGAATAATGTTCGCTACATTTTCCATCCTGATAATAAGTTGAAGAATGCGGCATACAACGGAAAGGAGTTTGTTACTTTATACAATAGCACTTTAAAAAGTACTAAAGTTCCGAAAACTTAGAAGTAGTATTGCGTGATTGTTATTTGATGGATTTCGCATAAAAATAGCATTGCGGGGCGTTTATGCGTGTTAGTCATAAGTGCAATGCACTTAATGCGGAAATTTTTTGCAACAGCCTTTTTCATTTTTTGTAGTGTAGATTTAAATGTACCCGTTTAACTTGCGAATTTACAAAGAATTTAAAGCGACTTCAACGCGTTGTAAATTCAGTTTTATGAATTTATAACTTCGTTCAAACATTAGTGCACAATCCTTAACTTCCATCGTATAATAAAAGCATCGAATATTCATGAATAGATTGTAAACCGAAGATGTATGTCCAACTATGCAAAAGCTGTAAAAACACGCTCTACCGTGTCTTGCAGTAAAGTACAATTACTTCAACAAATAATTTGCAGACTGCATTAAACAGCAGCCTTAACTGAATTTATGACAAAGTTAAACGCACCTTCAGCAAAATTAGGTCAATCGATATGCGTTATTATTCACCGATACTCCGTATCGCAATTTCAAGAGATGATTTTTCCGCTCCTCGGAGCACCCGTCCGGCGCATCAGGAAAGCAGTGTTTATCAGAAATAATTGATATTTGAATAAATTAATACGTCAGAAGTTCCGTAATGAAGCCTCGGCTGAATAAGCACCCCGCACATTAAAAATTTGTTTCGCCGGGTTTGAGGAAGGGGGATAAAACCCCTGAATAATTCATCCAGCCAAGCGAGACAGTAGTAATTAGTACAAGCGCAAAATGCAAATAGTACAAAGCGTCGCCAGGGGGTGAGAGTAGGAGGGGAGGGGAGGTGCGAAATCGTAACCAAAGACACGGTGGTTTAATACCGCGAAAATTTCGCGGTCCCGGGGTATTCCAATATTGCCTTTTTCCGCGCTGCTCGCCCCCGCGAGGAATTTTAATATACCGCCTTGCCGGCGCGGTAACCTTCGCAGAGGAGGCCGCATGCAAATTTTAATAAACATTGATGAGATTCCGCGAGCGGGGGCCGCTGCCGCGGGATAAATTTACCTTTTTCGCGGGAAAACAATGAGCGCATCGTCGAGGAAGAGCGGCGCGCAGCCAACCACGCCGCGAAACTCCATCGGCGTCTGTTGTTCCTTTTCTTTTTTGCTCGCGATAAGGAGCGTGGGTTGTATCTTTAGATTGCAATTTTTTTTTATTCACGAACCCTCGACAAAAATTCGAGATTTAATGCCTCTTGTATAAAAAAAAAAAACGGTAAAGTCTTAGCTTAGTATTCGCAAGCGCGTATCTTCTGGTTTTTTTCTACAATAAAAACTCACGTACACTTTTATGTATACTATAACGCGGATGCATGTATTTTTTTATGGTTCACGCGGGGACTACACTTTTAGCATAAGTATTAGAGTGGAAACCATAGTGCGCCGGACGTGGTAAATCAAGTATCGTTTTCCAATAAAAACGACGGGTTAAATTTCAGTTTGGATGGTATGCCTTTATTTTCATTTGGTTATTCCATTGGTTTTGAATAAAACAATAGCAATAAATGAGAATGCATCTGGTGAGGAGTCCTCACATGCAAGATTAAATCAATGTACTTTTCCTGTTCAAATTATTATTACACATTCTACTGTGTCTGAATAACTTACTTTCCAATACTCCGATATTTTGAATAGTATTACTGCAGTAAAGAATGACGATTAGAAGGGAAAATAAAGGGAATTGATTAAGATCACTTTATAAATGCAATGTACCATAAAAATGTGAGGATGATTTTTGATGGATCCATAAATGAGATAAAAAATATCGCCTATTACACTTGCAAATATTATCGTTACATCGTACGAAATTACAAACTTCCAGGAAATAATTGTTACGCTCGATTCTCGCGTACTCTTTATCGAAATAAAACTACTTTCACGATCCCTAATTGGCGGGAGAAAATGGCGCAAAACTTTTATTGTGTCCATAAAACTCGGTGCGTAAACCGTGCATTTACGAGGCACAAAGGCGGCGCCGGCACTGAATAATCGCAGAAAGCGCCGAGCGCTTAAATCGAATCGATAGCGATCGCTGGTAATTAAGAATACTCCCCCCGGTGAGCGCGTGTGCGCGCCGTCGGCCAATTAGCCCGCTTATTACCGCTCGCGCGCTCGCGCGCTGAAAAAAAATCCCCGCGCAGGGAAAAAGAGAAAAAAAAAGAGTCGCGGGGGCTCTTGAAAGGCATCGCGCGCGCCCCCCTGTAAGCACGGTCACGCTCGCGGGCGCGAAAGCTCGGCGGAAATGAGCTTCCGGGGGGTAGTCTTATCATGGCCTGCCTCACCCCCCTCCCCCCGGCCTATCTCGCGCGACATCTTCGCTCGCGCGCGCCCGAAGAAAAAGGGGAGCAAGGTCCTCAAGATCTCAATTAGGATAAACAGCCGGGACCCCCCCTCGGCATTAACTGCCGTCGCTCGGGCGCAGGTGTAGAGTGAAATCGATGCGACTTTTTTTTTCTCGGGCTCCGCTGGAGTTTTTGCATTTGATCTTTCGATTTTGAGCGAGTCCGGAAGTGAGTTGGGTATTGGTAATCGATGATGAATTCGCTATCGATTGTATAGATCGATGGATGTGGCTTGAGAGTTTAATTTTTTTCGCGCAAAGATTCTTCACGGAAAATTGAAAGCCGTCACAGCCTTCGTGGCGGGAAAAATGTTCGAACGCATTACGATGCGGAGGTAAGTGTGCAATTGAAACTCAGGTTTGGATAATTGAATACCGCATCCGGACTTTCATGGTGATTTATGATGTCTTATTTCTCTTTTTTTTCTATTTCAAGAAAAAATGATAAACTAATCAAATGAATAATTTATTTACTAGCTGATAATAAGCAAAATAGAGCTTCATTAAACTCACGAAATTTGAGTAGGTCGGACATGATTTAGGTATTACCGCAAACTGTAATAAATATAATCACGTCGACGAGGTGTGCGATGCGTATACGCAGGAAAACACCTTCGAGTACGCAGTTATTTAATTATCCGCCGATCAAGCGGCCTCATTAATTAATTAATTAATAAACGACCGGCGGCCGTGCGCCATAGCCCGCGAAATTTATGGACGATATACATAATAAAGGCAATGATTTGTGTCCGCGCCGTAAAACTTGGCTAAATCCCTCACGAGTCGGCCGGGCGCGCGCTCTCGCACACATAATCCGTCAGCTGAGTTGGCGATAAATTTTAACGTCGCCGCTACGCGCGACGCGCCCGGCCGAGTTTTATTTGCGCGCGGGAGGGGACAAAGGCCGTCCCGCTAAAAATTTTTGCATACGCAGGCTCCATAACTGTCGGCTCGCAGTCCGCGCCGATGATATATCGCCCCGCCTTTTTCCGCCCGGTTACTTCTCCTTCCCCGCCCCGCCACTGTCTAATCTTTCCCCCCCGCCCCCAACTTTCCGTCGTCGCGTCGCGTTTAATTTACTGCGAGTTGCGCGCCCCGCGCGATAATGCAATTACGCCCGACGCGAGTTTTACATTAGCCGCGGATGCGAGCTGCCTCTCGCGCGAATTATGCGCGCCCGCGGAATCGCGCGGCCGATCCGCCGCGGAGTTTGGGAATTGAAGTTATAAAAGCGCGGGGACTCGAGACGGGAATGTTAAAGGACAGAACAAGGCCGGAAGCAAAAAAAAAAGCGTCTCGCCCGCCGGCTCGAAACGGGGCGGAATATGAATTTCCACCGTGAGGGGGGCGCCCGGCTCTTTCATCTCGCGCTGAAGTTTAAATGAAATGCGCGCGAGGCTTCATGAAATACAATGAGACGCTGCACTCTCTCCCCTTCTCGGGCGAAATAAATCGATCATCCATTATACCGGCGAACCGCGCGCCACCCAGTAAATTAAAGTGCAAATTTCTTCGATTTACAGTGGTTCAACTCCGCGCTCAATCGGACGCGCGCTCGCAAAAGTAAAAGAATAGAACTTGGGATTCGTTTTTTTGCGCGCCCGGAGCGGCGAGTTCGTTGGCTCAGACAGAGGGGGAGTTGTTTTAGTCGCAGGTAAAAAGTGGGCGGTCGCAGCGAAAAAGTTGTGTCTGCGAGAGAGGAAACTGCCCCGAGGACTAGCGAGCGCGCGTGCAGCAACTCGAGAGCGCGCGCACGGAAACGCTTGATCGCGCGCACCGGCTTTGAGATAGCCGACACCGATGGTACAAGAAATCTGAATTTCTAAATTCACCCTCGGTAGCGAGAAATTCCTTGTTTAAATACGAAATTGCGTTTCGCTCGTCTTAGTTGCAAAATTTTTCGTTAAATATGTATGCTCGCGCGCGCTTATTAAAGTCCCGCTTGAATTCTAGCTTTATCCTTAAATACGGGCGAATAAAAAGGAATTAAATCTTAATTATCGCATCGTAATTTTAGCAATGGTTAAATAAATCACATTACGCGCTTGTGTTGTATCTTACCATAATATTTTAAAAGGTAACGCTATTATTTAAAGCTTTACCATTTCGACTTTGGCTTTTCTTAAAGCCGAGTAAAATAATTATGAGAGTATATTTTAAACCTGGAAATATTCCAGCAATTTTAAAGCTTTGAAGTAGTGTTTAATTTTGTTAACTCCGCTCTTAAAAAAAAAACAAGCGTTAGCTAATTTTTTTAATTACAACCCTGAAGGAAATAAAGTAACCACGAAGAAGAAAATAAGCTGAGCAAGTTTGCGCGCAAGTAAATGAAATACTTATAAGCTTCCGTAAAAATAGCGTCCAACATTCGTGGAGCCCTGTTGTTTTAATACATCAAACAAGCCGTAAAATTAGCGAGCTCGAAAGCCACAATTAAAAATTTTCCTAGAAAAAAAAGGAGCCGGCAACACAACTGATTAACTAAAATATGCAGGTATAAGCAACAGATTAACTTTTTTTTTGCGCGCGCGCACGCATCGCCCGCGCGCAAACCGCAGAGAGAAAAGATTTTCCTCGGAAACCCTTAATTAACTGCGGCCACGCCCAATTAAAAAAAAGAAAA
>JAXIUT010000009.1:10340891-10367654 GCA_035586675.1 Eurytoma californica | reverse complement strand
CGCAAACCGCAGAGAGAAAAGATTTTCCTCGGAAACCCTTAATTAACTGCGGCCACGCCCAATTAAAAAAAAGAAAAGAAAAATCTTCAGCGCTACACCGCGAGTTTCCGCGGAGAAAAGCCATACGCGGCGGCTGCGGCAAAAGAAACCAGAACACGGGCTGGTCGCGATCGTCCCCGCGTAAATACGGCCGTCGATCAAAATCCAGCCGCTCTCCGGCGGTCGCCTCGTATTTGCAATTCCCCGGTTGACCGGTCGATCGCGAACAGCGGCCCGCGAAAGAAGGGAGCATCGGGGCGCGCTCTAATTACGTCGCGCGCAATCAACAGGCGCGTCTCTGCCGCGGCCCTCGAGACGGACCGTGGGGCGTGGCCGCTTAATTATGCATGTAAATTACGCGGCCGTCGAAACCCCCGTCGGCCGACGGGCGAGACTTTGAACGAGCTGTGCGCGCGCGAGAGACAGAGAGCCAGTTTCGCCCACCCACCGCCCACGGCCCGAGCGGGCGATGACGCGAGCCGAGTAGCCTGTCATGTACACACGAGGCCTCCGCCTCTCGTCTCGCGAGGCACTAGCAGCTCCTCGAGGCCTCTCGCCTCTTTTTCGCCCTCCCCTGCTCCTTCTCGCTCGGGGCTGCTTCTCGCTTTCCCGAGCGATCGGCCCTAATTGACACGCCGCTGAATTATCCAGCCGAGACGAGGGTTCAAGGCTGACGCCGCGGCCGGCGCAAAGAGGCCGCTCGCAAAGTGGATTCGTGTTTGGACAGGAGGCTTCTTTCCGCCGGCCACTCGGGGGGCAGGGGCGGCTTTATCGAGCGCGACGCGCTGTAATCAAATGTAGTGCTCGAGAACGTCCGCACGAGTTCGCTTTCAATAATGCCGGAGCTTTTGAGCGCTGGGAATTGCTTACTTTTCGGTGGGGGCGAGGGGCGCCGGTGTAATCTGCGATAGGAATTTTTTATTCGTTCGGCCCGTTTTATTTATTCAATCGTCCGGAAAGTCGTATTCGGTTGTTGCTGAATTTCGCGTGGAAAATTTCCTGTCCGTAGCGTAATTTTTTTGAGTATAAAAAAGTGTGCGCGGGGAAAATGAGTTTCTTGCTAAAATATGCAGGCTCCGGATCGAAGTGACGAAACGGCTTTTATCGAAGGTTTAAACATAGCGCACTATAAGCCTATTAATAAGAAGGAAGGAGATATCAAAGTTACATGAATATGCATAAAACGATACTTTATTTTGTGCTAATTAACTGCAAACACGTCGCGAGTATTTTGTGATATTAAAATTCAAATCTTCAATCGTAAGCGCGATATTAAACGATATTTCAGATTTATTGCACAACCTCAATTTTTTCAGAAAATTCAATAAATGTCAAACGTTTGATCAACATTAAAATACATCTGATAAACTTCCATTTAAATTAAACATTGGACAGGGCAACAAAAAAAAAATATAAGTGACAAAAAAAGCTTTATATACACTGGCATCCGTAAAATGCGAGACGGAAAAACCAGCGAATTATTCATATCAATTTGTCCGTCGTACACATCCCTTTTTCCTGCTCCACCATTAATTCCGCGTTTCCGCGCAAATTAATCGCAACGTCGGATTACTCGATCCATCAATCCGCAAGTTGCACCGACTGCCGTGCTCCGGGCCCGATCGAAATTTTTTAATAAAATCCCCGGCGCTAGGTCTCGCGGAGAGGAGGGGGGGAGGGGAGTAAGTGAAATCCGCGTCCCATGAGCTGTCGAAACTCTCGTCGGACGAAATAAACTGCAAGCGAAGACGGGCAGTAGGCGGGCGTCGGACGGACGACGCGACAGCCGTCACCCGGCTCGTGTACGTCGACGACAATGAAAAGGTCACTTCCATCAAACGCCGGGCGCTCGCCGGACGAAGGCTCCGCCCGACTTCCATCCGCGGCGGCGACTAATCACCGGGCCTTTATTTTTTTGTTTTATCGGCTGCGATGAAAACGTCGCATCGATCACCGAGCTGTTCAATTGGAGAAATTCTCGCTAATTCTCACGGCGCTCGCGGATTGTCGTGAATTGATTGATTCGACGCGGTCGTTTCATTTTTATTTTTTTTAGCTCGGGTTATTTTCACATATGCGTACGCGATTTTTTTGTGAAATTCATTTTATTTTCGTACTAATGATGATTCGAGCTTTAAAAGTGAGAAACATATCAAATCAAGCAAAGGGTACAATGCAGGGGTACAATGAGCTACCTATTGTGTTAATTTGAAATAACCTCAGTAAATGAGAGCAATTTTAACTGTGTTTACTTACGGTGTACATATCCAAAATAAATTTCTTTTTAGTTAAATTTCATTAAAAGGATATTAATTCATTCAGCAATACAATCAACATTTTCCCAGATAAAATTTACTGTAATCAGTAAATATTGCGAAAAGATATTTTAATTAGAAATGAAATTTGTTTTTAAAAATGATACACCCAAGTTGGTTCAGGTAGATAATAATGTTAAAATGAAAGAATGATATAGTAGGATAAATTGTAATATTATTTTAAAATAGATAATTGAATATTATTTCCTCTCTGAATAAACTTCTCTAATGATATCGTCAGTAATCATTATTAATTAACGTAAGTCAATTTTAATTATAAACAGTACCAGTGGAATTGTACAAATTCGGATGTTGTTATGTTGACACATTCTCAATGAATCCAATAACTCCAGTTCTGGTATTGTATCCAATCAACTAATTTTTTTAAACGGTTAAAGTAATTTTATTAAATGTTTATCGATTGCAAAAATTCTTTCTTACTGTGTATGAATTCAAAATTATTTTTCTTTTTAAAGAGTTATTTACAATGTAGTTTTCATCGAAAATAAAACATTTTTAGGAGGTGTTCTATATTGTACTGCACCGTCTCGTTTTACCCGTCACAATATTTCCGTTCTCCATTACTTATACATTATTAGAATAGATGTAATTGGTGGTTGTTAAAAGTTAAAACCCAAGTTTATTTGTCCACAAAAAAAAAATTCGTTTGAAAAGCTTAAGTAATTAAAAGCACAGTATAAAAAGCGCAATTACGCGAGTGATTTTTTAATGCAAATATTCAATCTGCGTTGCAATTGTAAAAGCATATGCATTAAATTCGGAAGTAAAAAAAAGTAAGTAAAAAACAAAATTGATGAAAAACGACTTCTTATTGCAAAAAAGTATTAATTGAACAAATGAACTATCAATTAAATAACAATTGAATAATGTTAATTAAAAAATGCAAACAACCTCCATGCTCGGTCAGAAAATCGTTTACATCCGAATAGAATTACCTTCCGGCTCATTAGCATTTATGAAGATTCGCAAAATTACGAATAATCCTGGCGCACGAGGGCACCACCAGGGAGCCAAGGGGGTGACTCGAGGTAAGCGAGGAGCGATTCAAGTCACGACAGATTCAAGCCCAGGAGTGCTCTTTTCGCAGCTTTTAATTAACATCTAGTTATACTCATTTCATACTTTACTAATAAGGATACGACAGGTGAATCTTGAGTAGCGGCTCCTTGAGTCCCGCCGGCGCGTACGCGACCCCCCGCGCGACGTAAAAAGCCCAGACTGCAACTAGAATTAGAAATTGCCGCCGCGCTGAATTAAAGCAAAAACGAAGGGAGCGCCGACGGAGTATTAAAATGAAATAAGCAAGCGCAGCCTGGTTTTCACGTTTTTAATTACTCGTCCTTAATTCATCAGAGTCATCGGCGTGCCGGTGAATTAAGTACGACAAATCTTTTAATAAAATTCAAATTGCATTTTATCATAATTGCACAAAGAAAAGTAGATTAGCAAATATTAGCATGGTTTCTAGTTATTGAGCAGATTGAGAAAGGAAAATAGCTGCGTCGTTCTGACCTCTTAATACTAGACAACGGAAATTTTCACTAAATCATTTTGCTGTATAAAAAAAAATCGAGAAAGGTTAGGAAGTGTCGTGCCCAAGCTCACTAATCGAGTGCGCCGATGATCTTTGCTAGTAACGCGCATAGGCAGCTTTCATCGGGTCATAACAAAAAATCGTGTCGTACACTCAGAAACGTAAATCATTACCAGCGTGTGACGCAGTAAAAATCGTTACAGGGTACTAAATCGGATAAACTCGCACTGTGGCGACAAAAAAAAAGAAAGAATTGACTCGATTGGTTCGCGATTGCCCGCGAACCTCGCACAAGTCATCAAATAAAGAAGAGGGAAGACTACTCGGGCGGGTCTCGAAAAATTTAAAGGTAAATCGGACCCGCGGGTTTGACGGAGCGTAGAAATTGCGATAACCGCGGCTGGGATTTACCCTCCCGCGCTCTCCCTTCTCTTTTTTTTTCTTTATTCTTTCGAGAATCTTCTTTTACGAGGCGGCGGTGGATCGTGCGCTCACGCTCCCCGAGGTTTATTCTCCGGGTTCTCCGGAAGGCCGGGGGTATAACATTTTTTTCCGGACGCGCGCGAGCGCGCTCCCCCGCACGGTTTATGGCGCGCTCTATATATACGCTTGGGTGCGATATGCGCGACTGGATTTATTCTCCCTCTCGCTCGGTGCGCCGCCGCGGGGACTCGCGAAACGCCGGGAAGCACGGGCTTGATGGAATTCATAATTGGCCGCCCGCGTCCTTTTCCTTATTCTCGCCCCGCGGCCCGCTCTTCCAAACCACCCCTCAGTCGAGCCGTAAAATAAGGCTAAAGGAATTTTCCTCCCGGCTTTTCGCCGGTCTACCCCGTTTCTTTTTTTATTTTCTACCGGGTGGAGCTTTTGGCACGGGCGATTTCTCATAATCGAGTCGATTTGCGCGGCCCGCGCGCGCGAAAGGCGAACGGCTTAAGTGACGATTTATGTTTTCCTTTTTGTCCGCTGGGCGAGCGGACGGTTAAATAGGACATTTCAATGGGGGTAACCTATTCTTTCCGTATGAAGTTTTCTCGAAAGGAGCTTAGCCGAGAGCTCGAGGAATTTCAGCTTCGAGAGGAAAATAATTAGAGCTTTCTGACAGTTTTGTAAGGAGCGAGAGCAGAGGGCGAGGCGAGTAATTTTTCAATTAAAAATTTCAATTAGACGGCATTATTGTTGGAGAGTCATAACGAAAAGTAAAGCTTTTTAAATTGATAATACAATTAATTAATTCTCCGCGAAAATTGTAAGATGAATTATGAGTTTTATTAAAATTTAATGGCGATGAAGATTAAATTTTAAGTCTGAAACGAAGTGATAGGCAAATAAAAATACGGTCGTATCTTATATTAGAGAGCGGATTATTCCACGTCTTTGGAAGAATCTAACGGCATTTAGGGAGCATAATATTATTCAAATCGATTTCTATATCTTATCTCTTACGATATAAATTTTATTTTAAGCTAAGAGCCATAATTTATTCAACAAGATTTTATTATTTAAATAGATTTCATTTGCAATAAAAAAAATCCGAAACATGTTCAGGACGATTCCCCCCAATTTAAAAGGAAATAAATTAGTCATAATTTGATTTAGCACAATCGATTTTATCTATTTCCAGTGCGCTAATCTTGCCGTTCCACTCAATCTTTTACGGGCGCTAATAACGAAGATCGCGTGTCGTCTTTTTCGCATCGAAAGGTCGTATCCGCTGGTTTCTAGCAGCGAGATCACGTCCACAATAGTGCGATAAAGTAAGACCCCTCGCTTGTAATATAATAACAGTCTGCAGCAGCGGTGGCGGTGGCGGCAGCGACGTCGACGGCTCACCTCCATATTCGGTTATAGGCGAAGCTTAGCGTCTATCGACTGCCTAAGCGACTCGGTCGCATTAATGATCAGCGCGCCCCACGGTAATTTCATTTTATAGCGAAGCAAAACGCGCCGCTCTCTTTAATCAGCTTATCGTAATTCCCTTATCGCAAACTGCGCTAATAAAACCCACTCTTATCGGGGCACTTGGCGCGCCCGCCTTTTCGGCCCGCGCCGCTCGCGGATTAAAGAAAGCTGATAATTATTAATAGACGTCGCGAGGGGTGCGCATAGCTTACGTTTGATTAATTCGAGCAAATTTATCACCGACCGCCAAGCCGCTAATGCTCTCGATAAAACGCGCATCTATTACCGGACGGCGATCTGCGGACATTATTGAAAAGCAATTAAGTGTTTGTGCAATTTTTGGAATGTACGTTTCAATCTACATCGGAGTTCCGTCAGCGTCTCCGGCGAGAAAACGACTGCCGATGAGAATTAAAACTGTATAAAATTGTACCCCGAAACTCGAGCGAAATTGGAATCTGCTAATATTCGAAGAATGAAAAATGCAATTTCATTAACGTCTAACGAATCCCTCTCGGTCTCCCTCTCCCCCCGAAAGCGAAAAAGAGTTCCCTCGCGATCGCCCACCCAACCGCGCCACCCGCGAAATTTCATAAAATACCCCGGCGAACCGTCATTTCGCGCTCCGCCGAAAAAAAAAAGGAAAAAAATACAGACGCGCAGCCAGCCGTTCGCAATCGAATCAAACACCTCGCCGAACTCCATTTGGCCTCTCAATGAAACAGCTCGCGGAGTTTCGAAAAAATCATCGAAACTCCCGCCGCGCTCTGATTTAATTAAATTCCTCCCAATTCGCCGGGCAAAAAGGAAAAGAGACGGCTGCGCGGCGCAGCGGTGCGCTCGTACATATTCCAGAGCGATAAGCTCGATTGCGGGTAGCGCGAGAGGGTGTGTGTGTGTGGGTGTGTGTGGGGGGAGGCGAGGGTAAACGAGTAGCCCGAACGAGCGCATTAGCTCGTACGTTGAGCGAGCGCGCGACAATGCATATAATATGCGCACTTTACCGCGAGCGCACGCCGCCCGGCCTAATAGGAATATTAATATTAATCGCTAGTGTTCGGATCGTCGCAGCCACGCCGTAGTCGGGGGGGCCGCAGCCGCGACGATTCCGCGCTGCTGCCGCACTTTCGCATTAATTACGCCGGGTTTTATCGATGCTTCCGTGAGCGCGCGGGGGCGCGATATACCGCAACGCGGCGACGATCTTCGACGCTGCAGTTACCTGCACGACTCGACGCTATAAGCTATGCATCGAGATAGCGACGAGGAAATTGCGTACGGTGGCCGGGTTTAAATTTTTTAGCCTCAGAGAAAAATCGGTGCCCCGTGTCGGCAACGTTTACGCACGTTATCGTGCATTATTTGTGACGTACGCAAGTGTACGAAACTGTGTAAATGTCAGCTGATAGCGCACGTTAATTCTATTTAACGCGTTAAGTTTACAGAATAAGAACCCTGGATCGAAGTCTCTCTTTTTATTTTTTATTTCAGATAAGCGTTTTGATAATGTGTGCGTAACGATTACTATAGTATTGCAAATCAAACTGAGCAAATTTCTTATATGAGTGTTATAGTAATATTTTCTTTATAATTCTTAAATATCAATGGAATTTTAATTAATAATAATAAAATAGATACCTGATATACAACATCTATATTAGACTTGTTTAACAATCATCTGGTAGTGTCTTATAAATAAATTCTGAGCGAATCTATTATAGTACGATTTCTTTTCACCTGAAACATGTATTTTAAATTAAAAAAGGAACGTCATACTTATAGTAATTTTAATGCTAACTAAAATGTTAATATTTTCCAATCTTTGTATAGTTACAATTTGCAAAAATATGTTTTCGCCCGGGATCGAACCGGGGACCTTCCGCGTGTTAGGCGGATGTGATAACCACTACACCACGAAAACACGTTGAAAAGTAATGCGACCGAGTGGTGAAAGTAGAGTGTGTATAGAACAAGTTGCCCCGCCCGTGGGCATTCAAAGAACACCACTACAGGCTATGCGCACACATTGCTCACCGAGTACTTTTAACCTTTTTACTCTGTCAATTTGCGGAATATTTTAGCGTAAAAGTTATACTGTTTATCTGTCAAGCGCACTGAAAGGGATGAGGTATCGAATGGTTATTTGAGTCTCCAATTTCCAATAAAATTGTTATATTGCACTTTATTTTTTATTGAAAAGTTTCTCACAAAAAAGCTTTGGCAGCTGTTGATAAAGCCTTCGAAATTTGTTCCCGAATTTTATTTAACGTTTCAATTTCAAAATATTTCAGTTTGTTCAGCGTTTGTTTTTTATTAAATAAATATTTGACAAATTCAACTTTGAAAAAAATGGCTTTTATATTAGAATACCACAAATAAATATCCAGGCGGAATCAATTATAATTCATGAAAATTATTTAGCCGATCGGTCATAAAACTGTCCCTCTCTCATTACTGGAAAACTAATTAGACTCCATAAATTCCCCGTAATAACTATTATACCCAGTGTCCCCTGGCAATCTATCAACTTCCGACTGGCGAACTATTCGAGAACTCCTTCAGCGAGGAAGAAAAATAATTACTTCGAAAACTATTCTTTTTCGCGTTCATTCAAATTATATAACCCTGTCCCGTGGCCTTTTTCCCCCTTGATTAAAAAGAATCGGCCATCCCTCAAAGGTGAATGATATACTCTCTGCCCCGCGCGCCGATACCACTTCGGCCTGTGAAGTGCAGCCCTTCCCACCGGCCTGACAAATAGCTCCCTTAATAATTTTAAATTAGCGCAAAGAAAATTAATCTCGGAGCACTATCGCGCGGACCCAATTAAATTTCTACGCTTAAAAGGACAGAAAGAGGCTGCGCGGTGGGCTCAGCTACCGGAGAAAGGAAGTGGCGCCGCTCTATATAGATATAAAAGGCGGCCGAGGTGTTGGAGGGTCAACGCTCTCCTCGGTACTCGCGCATCCATAATCGCCGTCGATGGCCGCGTCCCCACGGCTGAGATAAAAATTTTCGAGCGCCGAGCCCCCCTCCCTTGCTCCCCGCTCTGCGTTTGATGGATCGACGGCGATTATCTGTGTACGCGCGCATTTCGCAGGTACTCACGCATACGTCACCGGGATGAACGCATTCGTCAAGCCGCCGTGTATAAAAATAGAGGATAAATCATGAAAATAGAAAAAACGGGTAAAATAAAAAATTTTATACGGGTGATAAATTTTTAAAAAAAATTGATGAAATTGTTACGAGAGCCTTTTTGTATGATGATATCTATCAATTGAATATTCGTTTTATCACTGATAGTAAAAGTTCTATCGAAAACAATTTTTACGATTGCTTCAATTTTTTTATATTCTGTGAAAGTCAAAAGAAAAACTTCTGTTACTGATTTTAGAGAGCAGAACGTTAAATAATGCAGATTCGGAATTATAAATATTAAAACAATCTTTTATCAGATTTAGAATTAGGTAATGAGTACTAATAAAATCATCATATGATTTAAAATAACTGCTATTTTCATTATTTTAAGTAAAGTCAACATTATTTATTATTAAAATAAAATAATTAAGAATTACTAAAATTAATGGTTTTTTATTCTATATTTCAAATCAAGCTTTAAATAGATGCTTAATATAAATTACGTGAATATAAATTTAAAAAATCAAATATCAAACAAAAGTGTAATATTAATAATTTTATTGAATTTTTTTTTATCCACTTTGAACGACCGCGAGTGGCGCGCATTTTGCGCAACTCGGAGCTCGATGAAACAAAAATGTTTGAAAATGTGCGTTTTCCGCCATTTAACGCCGCACGCCCGTTACCATTTACAAACTGTTCAATCGAAATGGACACTAGATAACAAAAAAAAAGTTACCTCCAATTTACTCTTTTCAATTTGTAACGAAAACTGGTCCATTTTTGGGCCGAGCGTTTGGGAAAACAAATTTTATAAACGTCAGAATCCTGCGAAGTTGCAATAAAAAAGAGGTGATAATTGAAATGAAACGGAAAAAATAAATGTTTTCGCCCGGGATCGAACCGGGGACCTTCCGCGTGTTAGGCGGATGTGATAACCACTACACCACGAAAACTCGATGAAGAGTTTGTAAGACTGGCGAAAGTAAAAATTTCTATGAATAAATTACGAGCCGTGTCGTATATTCGTTTCGTGCTTATTCTCAAAATAACTTGTGCCGCATTAGCGAAGAATTTTTTTTTTCAATCATACGAGTCTAACGTCAGCTGGTGATATATTGCGCGTGCAACTTCTCAAATTAGTTACTTGTACGAAAGTCTCCGAAAAGTAAACGAATAATTTTTTTTTATCTCTGAACGATACCCAACTATGACGTAACTTATTTATTTATTTTTTTTTTTTTTTTTGAGGCGTGAGTTAAGTTACCATTCTGTTGTGACTTTAAAATTGCTATAAATTTATGCAGTCCAAAAATATATAAATTGAATAATCGCTCCTTAAAATTGTTTTCAAACAAAAAGGATGTGGCGGTCAAATTTTAATTTTATGAATAAATACTTTCTCTAAACAATGAAAATATAACCAAAAATGCATCACTAAAAAGTAGGTCACCCGATTTTCTCTATTACCGTGAATCTTCTCTTCTCGTTTCGAGCGTGAGTGTATTTTTTTCGCATCGTTTACTCTATCTCGAAAAAAGAAAATAAATTTACGATACAAACGCAAAATGAAACTCAATCCCAAAAATCCGAGCGAGCCGGCTCGCCTTTCGAAAATTCACTAAAGGTCGTCCGACACGACGGCAAACAAGCTCCGGCCTCCCGGCTATACGGTAAGACACGGGACGCGCGCTCCCTCCCGAGCCTCCGCAAGCACGAGCGGAGCCACACACTGTGCGGTGTACACAGCGCGACGGCGCGGGGGCGAGGCTGGGTTTAAAGCCGATGAGAGAGAAATTCGGCGTGCGGGGCTCGGGGGGCGAAGCCACCACCGCTTCGTTTAATGCTCGCAGGGGCAAACAGGGGGCCGGGAGTTTCGAGTGTTTGCGCGGGCGAGCGTCTCTCGCGGAGCGAGCGATATACGGCGTCTGCCCCGCGCGGATACTCGAATTACCATCCCGCCGACCGTCGTCTTCAAACACCGGCCCGATTATACGCTGAGGCTGCGCGAGACTGAGCAGCCATAATTAATCGAGGCCGTCGCGTCCTATCGCGGATCTCGAGATTTGATTTCGCGGGTATCGGTTTTTTTCGGTGGTCCGCGATAGATGAGGAAGCAAATCGGAGAGATACTGGAATATGTAGAGAGGAAACTTTATACTTTTTACGCGGCATCATCAAATGGAAGTGGGATGTAACACCGTGATGTGGAAGTGTACTAGTGCGGAGTGGCATGTGGCTTTTTTATTCATTAATTTTTTTGAAAGCATGATTCACCGGAAAATGTTATGGCAGCCAGGTTGAATGAGATGGCTCATGTGTATGTTCCAAAAAATAAATATTTTTGTAAGGAAATACTTCATTTTTGAAAGTTATAGAATATTGCAGCAATTTTCAGTATCAAATTTGTGTCCCAGTTGTTTATTAGATTTTTGACAACCACAATTCTTTTTCATTTCAAAATATTACCAAATATTAAATTTCCTTAAATATTGCAAAATTTGAGCGATTGTTCTTAATAATTAAACTTGTTTACTTCACTTAATTTTATTGTAGCGACTGGATAGTACAATTTTACTAATTTTCAAAACGATTATCGGAATCTTCTAAAGAATCACTGTAATTAGCTAATTGTTCTTCAATCCAGGGTACGAAAAATGCAACATTCACCATAAATATATGATTACCTACGCTACAAGAGGAACCGGACACGATGCCAATTTGCATATTGCCCATTACGAATGGACCTCCAGAATCACCCTAAAATTCATTTAAAAAATAATAGTTTACATTTAAATCATGACAATTTAAGTTAAATTTTAGGATTTTCACAAAAATTACTCACTTTGCATGTAGTCACTCCTGCTGCAGCTGCACAATACATAGAATCCTTTACAGGTTCATCGCACATACTGGATACGCAATCTTCATGACTTTGAATTTGTAAATCGGTAAATCGAAGTTTGCGATCACTTGGACTAGGTGCAGATTCTCGAACCTGTAATGCAATTACGTCAATTTCACTGATCATGCGTTATCTGTGTTTTATGTAAATGTTATTTTTCATATTAAAAAATTTATCAGAATTTTAAACTTACAATTCTTCCCCATCCACTTACTGTTCCCCATGAATCGACATACTCTACTGGTTGAAAGTCAATGTCAGGTAATGAAATTCGTTGGGCGAACTCATTAAATTCTATTGTTCCATTGATGCGAATCAAACCGATATCGTGTATTGAGTCGCAAGGCCACTAAATAAATCCAGATTCAGTAACACATTTATATATATATAATATATATTCCAGAAGTTTGTTATTCAATTACTTGGATTTGCTATTACTAAAAATTCAATTACTTTTATGGTGTCGTCCCATTGACTCATGAAATCCTCTACGTCGAAAATTTGTCCTCCTTCATCAAGAAATCGTGTTGTACCAACATGAATCTTCAATCTATAGGGTTTAGTTTTGACGTTTCTATAAAATATAATTTAAATTTAGGAATTTTACATATCATTTCTTTCTTTTAAGAAATTTATGTAACCGGAATCATCCGTAAACACCTTAAACAATGACCGGCTGTGAGGATCCAATGCTTTTGGATAATCGAACCGCTACATTTGTAATGATTATTATATGTAATAAATGCCTCATATGGAAACTGGCCCTGGTCCGCTACATCGCCAGTCAAAAGTCGTAGTTCCAGATCCGTATTAGTTTCTAAAAGACTACGTATTATTTACTAAAAAAATCCTTATCTAATTACTAATCCTTACATATAGCTGAAGAACTACTTACTAATTTTAGATTTGCAGACAAGAGGTAATAAAAGATTAAGATAGAAAAATATTTCCGTTTTACTTAACATAATTTCAACGCAAAAAATAGCGCGGAGAGTTAACGCAGTAGCTACCAATTGATTCAATCGTTGGACTTGATTTATCACACACTGCGGTTCTATTATTATTTCTCTTAATTTAATGGCAATTTTATTCCCACTATTAAATAACAAGATTAGTTCTACAATAGATTGGTACTTGCTTTAATCACCTTTCTATGATTAAATACAACGATCAGCTAATCGATAAGTTTTTTTTACAATAAAACTTATTCAGATGATTAATACTGATCTAATGATCGCATATGGTAATTGCGCTATTTTTTGTAATTTGAACCTGCCTTCTTCTCATATCTAATAATAAATCTACTCGCAGTTGTAAATTTCATTATTAAATATCAAAGAATTCTTGTCGCACAATATGGGTAAAAAAGATTTTCTGTGCATTTCAAGACCAAAATTGCACCTTCCAAGATTTTCAAAATAAAAAAACCACCTCGACTTCGACTAAAAAAAAAAAAAAAGAGCACCTCGCCTTACAAAACCAGCACACCGCTTCTTCTGCGCCCTCGAGATGACGGACAAATCGTCCATTTCCGTAATTAAATCGACGCTCGCGCTGCCGAAAAATTCTCACCAGTCTCACAATAACGGAAAGCTCCGCCTCCCCCACCCCCGGCAACGCTTGCGCCAGCGAAAGGAAAAATCCCAGAGGCTCGGCACTCTCGATTTATTCGCGCGCGCGAGCACGCTTAACGTATTCGCCTGGGAAATCTCGAGCGTAGGAGCCGATGACACGCAGGTAATGGCTCAACTCGGGCGGCCCCACCGTCGCGGCTAAATAGAAAACTCATCCATTTGGAGAAAAGAGGACGAGCGCGCGAGTCACGACGTGCATTTTGTTCATTGGTCGGCCGGGGCGATAATAAACGGGGCGCGAACGCGCGGCGACCTCGCTTTGAGCGGGGTCTCCAGAGGCGCGGAGGCCGCCGCGCGAGCATTTAGGGCGGAGGAGGTTGCTCGCTGCCCATCGCCCTGGTTACACTGCATAATGCAGACGCGTGCGATGCTCGGAATTTCGGAGCTTAAAATGTTTGTCGAATTTATTACGAGAGATGCGCTCCGGGCGTTACCTGAATTTTATGCTAGTTTAATTGAATCGAAAAACTTTACGAGGCTGACTCCCGTGGGGCGTTTTGTTATTCTTTGGTTGTTTCTAAAAGAACTTCGGATGTCGATGAATACTAAACTGTTACTAAAATTAATTAAAATAATTCAGGCTTGTTACAGTTTTAACGTGAGCAAATTATGTTTTCCTTCGACGCGAAGATAATTTTAATTTTTTTTTACCATTAATTTTATGCGAAAGATAAAAAAGGATTACTCTGGATTTAAAAGATTAAATGGAATTTCGTGCGATTTATTTTTTGACAAATACCGCCTGTAATGCTTATTTATACTTTTTTTATTTTCTCGGGAAAATTAAATGCGCTCACATTTTAACGCTACTTTAAATATTACGAAAAAAGCATCATTTCTTTAAAATCCTTTAGTAAACAAAAAGCACATCATTTGTAAACTACATTCTAAGGCTTTTAATTCAAGTAACATTTACATACTACATTCTACGAGTAAAAATATAACATCATTTTTAACTTAAAATTGTTTTCAAAAAATATATAACCACACCGAGGTAACATTTTTTAATTTAAAATTTCCTACATTTCACGAACAAAAATTAATTGTACGCCATAAAAAAGGAGTATAATTGTCTCTACTAAAACATAATTACAAAGTTAAGCGAGTCGAAAAAGAAGCTAGACGTATAATTAAACGCCGACCGCGTACAAAAGTAAATACATGTCCCACGTTTCTCTACAGCAACGGCGTCCGCTATTTTACGACTTTTGTCCCGTTCCGCGACCACGTACGGCCGCCTTAGTCCCTCGTCGGGCAACGCCGCAAAACATATTGAATCGCAACTCACATCCCTCGCCTAATCCCGTGCCATATTCTTCGGCCGGCGGTGAAACTTCGGAATATGTACTCGGCGGGATTTAGGATTCAGCCCCGCAGCTGTACCGTCTAAGCGGGATGCGCGATCGGGGCTCCTTTAAGCCCGCCGCGAGAAATTTTCGCGTGCGGAAAGTGGAGCGAGGCGCTGCCTCCCTCGGTGCGCGTTTATTTTATGGTAATTAGAACGTTTCGACGGACGGGGTGTAGCGGCAGTTTTTTTTTCTGCCCGTGTTTTTTCGTTGGAATCGCCTTCATTGTGGATGTGATTTACGATCCAAAGGCGATTAAGTAACACACATGGAAACTATAAATAATAAAAATGTCACTGTCGCGTGGAACAAGGTGAATTTATTGCCGTAACACCCCTTCCTATTTTCTTTTTCTCGCTCTACCTTTTTTTTTTTTAATAACTAAAAAGAATTATTGTTCTCCAAAATGAAAAATTATCCGCGGATTAACGTCGCCTAAATACAATTTATGAAAGCATTTTTAACGAAAACTCATATATATTCGCTACGCTATTCATCTCGCTCGACGATATTTTCAACGCTTTTCTAATATTTATCCTCCTAATATCCTAGGATTCCATTATGTCAATATAAGTTAATTGAGCGCTAAACACCCGTATCTTATGTCAATTTAAAAGATTAAGCAATTATGGTGCACTAACAATAAAATTATGAAAATCAAATGCAGTTAATTATAAAGTATAATGAGTTCGAAGTGAAATCGGACTGTCAATTTGAAAAGTCCTGAAATAAAAAGAGGAAAATGTTGTTTCTTTACTTGCCTCGTAAAGTATATTAGAATATGCTTTAACACTTCTTGGAGAAGTTAAGAAAACGCAGTTAAACTTGGATAAATAACAGAGGACGGAATATACGAAGC
This sequence comes from Eurytoma californica, assembly GCA_035586675.1. Taxonomy (NCBI): domain Eukaryota; kingdom Metazoa; phylum Arthropoda; class Insecta; order Hymenoptera; family Eurytomidae; genus Eurytoma; species Eurytoma californica. The sequence continues at coordinate 10,351,958 of JAXIUT010000009.1, read as the reverse complement.
TGTATATGTTAAGCGTCTAACTCGTGCGAGAACTTTACTACTTAAACAACTTTACAATGGACATTAGGTAACTTCGTTCAACCGTATTTTTTAAACATTCATCAGCAACTTTCGGGAAATTCATAATCTTCTCCAACTATTGGAAGAAATAAAAGAATGATAAATAAAATAAATAAATTAAAAAAAAGATGGATCTTAAAAATTGTCTATTTACAGTAGAGATAAAAATTTTCGTAACTTTACATTTTTATCGGCGAAGGTAAACATTAATAATTCTAGTATAAACAATGAGAAATAACGCAATTTTTGCATTTTTTTAAATAAAAATATTCGTATTTATTCTTCTCCAATTTACCCTATGCAAATAAACCCTCGCGCAACTTATAGAATACATGTGAATCCAGCCCTATAGTCATTCCCTACATTCGCTCGCGCGCATTAACCCGGCGAAGGTGTGAGCTGAGGCGAGTTCCTTAGTCACAAAAGAAGACGCAAAATGAATGCGTAATTTCCCAGCCGAAGGAGTCGGTGGCGGTTCGCTCGTCCTTTCTTCGAGCTTTCGCGGCTCTGAATTTGTCGGGCCGTTTATCATCAGAGGACTATTCAGGTGTGCCTGACGCGCCCGCCTTTCAAAGCCGGTGCATTCGCCTCCCGCCCTGTAGGGCCGAAAAGAAATTTTCGCGAGATCTCGCACGCGCGTCCCGCGAACTTCCCTCCGACCCCCTTCGGTGTATAAGCGCCGGGGCGTCGTATAGCTTCGAGCGACCCACTTACTTTTGACGCGGGCGCCTCTGTCTTGGCGCGGAAGCGTATTATCCGGTAAACTGGCGCGGATGCCGGCAGTTGAATTAACCTCGCGGCGGGCGGATCTCTGCTTTTGAAATGCGGTCCTCCCTTCTCCTCTCCCCCTTCCCCTCCGCCCGATTCCTGGGAATATCGCGTCGTTTGTCGTCGAATGGAATTCGTCGGCTCTTTATTAGGCGCGACGACGACGTTCGACGTCGACCTTTTCGCGCGGTAATTCGGTCGACGTGCACCGCGAAATCGGAATTTTAAACGAGATTTAAACTCTGCCGTTGCCGCTGCTTCGTTTTTCCAGCTCTTTTTCTCGTGTTTGCATTTGAAGAGCGACTTTTGCCAGTGATTGATAATTAATTAAACCATTGATTTTGACATCTACGTTTCTCTCTAGAGAGGTCATTTTTAAATGTTCTACATTTATGACAGGTAACATTAAGAATGTTTGAGTCATCTGTATTTATACAGCTCCTTAGTATAAATAAAGCAAAATATAAAATTTATTAATAATTGTGCCATATAAAACCCTTTCCTTACATATAAATCTAGAACTGATTATCTGCCCGACTCTCATCATGTAATTTCCAAATCGAAATTATTTTTGTTCATTTCTGTAAAAATTTGTGTATAATTAAATGCCAATTTTCCATCGAATTACAAGATAGCATTTATAATGTAACTTCGGGAAAAAGAAAAAGTAATTTTAAAAAATTAAAATCAATATCTGCAGATGTGCGATTACGATTTTTTCAGCGTTCACCACACCATCGGCTTTTATTAATCCAGGCGTGAAATTTCCGAGGTGGCTCTCCCCTAATAACGAACCGTCTCTACCCTCAAATTCGGCGACTGCATAATTTCTCCGCGCGTTAAAACCCGCGCACCCCCGAAAAGGCCTACGTTGCGCGGGCGGTGCGTGCCCCTCGCATTAATTCACCACCTCGGAGATTTCACTCGGCACGCTTCCGGGCCACCATGGGAGCTTCTCTCTCGATAACCCGACCGGCCGAACTACTTCCATTTCACCTCGTTAAGCTCGCCGGCGGGGGCGGCCCAACTTACGCGGCTCTCCGATTTCGGCTTTACGACGCGGCCCGCCCGCATAATGGTAGCACTTCGCAGTATCGGCGTGTACACGCGCGCGCGAGGGGTCCTCGAACTTTTCCCCAACGCCCGCGAGCGCGATGATGAAGTTTCGCTCGTCCGGCCAGTTCATCCCCTCCGCGAGCGCGCGTCGGATTCTCCGACCCACTCGTCCGTCACTTTGTTAGTGCCGGTTGCGAGTGTAACTAACCGTTAAGAAAGATATTTTTTTTTTCGAGCTTTTGATTCGGGCTGGTATTCGACAGCCGATTGAATGTAATAAAATTCTCTTTTTAGGCGGGCAACACTCGAGGCGCGCGTTTGCAAGCCGATCACGTCCGAGCGCGATGCTACGGAAAGTTCTTGCCGTAAATATCTTGGAGAAATCATAAAACCACACAAGCAGGTTGCCGGGGGTAGTACACGAAAATGCCTGAAAAATGCATGAATCCTCGGCGAAATAAATCAGGCTCGGAGTACAGAGCTTTTTCCGGGTGGGCCGTCGCGAGCATCGCGGTAGAAACGCAAAAATTTTCAAATAAATTTAGAAAAGTATCCCATCAGGCGCACACGGTCGGCTGACAAAAAAAAAAGAGAGAAGGAAACAGCCCGCGACGCACTCGATGAATACCCGGCGCGCGCCCCTGAGGCCCCCTATAAATCTTTCGCCGATGCTTGTCAGCGGCACTCGACTCGCAAGAAAGAGTGCAACAATTTTCAGGAAACCAAGGGGGGAGGTGGAGGGGGACAGTGCTTTCGGGGTCCGCCGTGTAAACGTCACGGGCTACTTGATATACGGGGCATGCGCGCGGAATGACTTTCCGCGTGCCCGCGTGCATCCCGGTCGTCCTCTCCCCCCTCTCCCTTCCGGTGCAATATTCATACCCACCCGCGGTATGTACGCACGCGGGATATTCTATTAGCTTTATTGTCGAAACGTCATTGACCGCGAGTGTGTACGCGGCTATCTCGCGGAGCCGAAGGTGGCGGGAGCGCAGCGTGTCGGCGGGTTTGATCACCCTTGCATAGCGGTACGGTGTATTGGGTTTACGAGGTGGGAATTCATTCATTTACGTAATGCGCGCGCAACGATGCAGCCGCGCCGCACAAAGGGTATAGCTCGTTTATGTGATGGAACATTTGCTTGATCATTTTTCAAGGGGCGAGTTTAAATTAGGACAGTTATTTGTTTATGATGTACCGTGATGTAGTTCGTTCATCGCTAGGTATTTTAGAACAAAATTAATTGCAGCCCTGAATTATTTAAATAACTGGGCGATATATAATCTATCTCTCCGTAAATTTTATGGTGATATATAATCTATCTCTCCGTATTATTATTAACTGTAAAGTTGATTTTATGTGTATTAACGACAGTTGGTAAATATCTATTTTATACTCTTATAACAGTACCTGGACTTTCTTTAGATCAGATATTACGACTGGTATTACACTGAATAATAACTTTCCTTACGTTTTAAGTTTTGAAGAGTTGTAAAAATCCAATGGTGATGAATAATCTCTGCATTATCCTTAGAAGTTGCACAATAGATCATAAACACCTTCCACGAAAATGTCCATTTTAGGTTTATTCATCCATTAATAATTCCAAGCTGAAAAGATAACATTTTTTTAATTACACATCTTTCAAGTTTGCTCGTCATTTTTTTAATTACGGAATGAAAAACTTTTTAATGCTGGAAGCTAGGCATTGAAATTAAAGTACCTACTAACGAAATTGTTGTGAAAAGATTTATGAAAAAAGTGTTTGCCTAGAATGTCAATTAAAAATTACGAAGAGAGTTAGGAGAAAAAAATGATTCGATCTATATTCAAGCAATAAACTTGAACACTATAGAGACCATTGTATTTTATGTTATTAAAATCAATTTTAATAATTTATCAGCACGTAATTCCAATTAATTTCTGTACTCAATAACAAACATTAGAAGTCTAATACCTTATTGAAACTCAGCAAGTTGTGTTGTTACAGTACATAGGTACAATATTCTAGGAGCAACATAAATATTAACTTTCAATTTTCAAAATCAATATGTTATTAATCAATATTTCATATACTAATAAATTGCTGGATACAGCCAACCTAACGTATTTTTTACGCCTCAAAGGTTTATTAGTAGCCACCGTAATGAAACTTTCGCCACCTTCTGTGTATTGATTAAATTTTCACCGTTCGACCATTATCCCTTTCGTTCACCGGCGCGCCAGTGTTCGGCCGAGGAGACGGAAGATCCGAGGGCCGGGCGAAAATTTACTCGCCGACTCGCATTCTCGAAGCGCGCACCCCATGGACCGGCGGTCCTCCGAAGTCGGGCACACAATGCGACGAACTCCCCGATTCCGGAACAACTTCGGGAGGGGGTGGCGTCCGCCCCGGAGAGGCTCGAAGTTCATATCCCCGCGCGTGTCATGCAAACTAATCGCGATATCTCTTCTCTCCTCCTACAGTCGGAGTGAAAATATCAACGTCTCGGCGAACTTGGCCGCCGCCGAGACACGCACCCTATATACGCGCCGCGTTATTGTAATTTATAGCGGGGCGGAGGCGCGGAAGGGAGGGGGCGGGGGTGTCGAGGCCAAGTTGGGGAAATTCATTTGTAATTGTTCACTTTAGGCGAAGTTGTATCGCGCGAGGCGATGCCCCCCGGGCGCGCTCGGCCAACTTTGTTTTTAATTTGTTTTATACGGCGAGCTGGCCTGTCTACTTTGCGAAATTGCGACGGCGGCGCGCGCGCCGACTCTTGTTTTCTTTTTTTTCCGCCGGCCCTTGGTAATGACGGCCGGGCAGCTTACCACGCGTTAATGGATGTTAATGGCCGCGCTGAAGAAAAATTTGCCCCACTGATGGATTGTTTAAATGCGGAGAAAATTAACATTGATGGTAGTTCAGATTTCGGACCGGTGAAGTTATAGCTCCCTTATGTAAATATTGGAGTTGATCTTTGTATTACTTTTATTAATGAATGTTTTACGTGCGACTCGATGTACATTGTCCGACTGAAATGAAGTCACTTCGAACTCCGACTGGCTTATGAAAATTCATGATCGGTTAAATTTGTATAATTGAAGTCGCCATCGCTCGGTTTTACATCTCGGCTCGAGAATCAGAATACTTTTATCTCACAAAAAACTTTGTTGTGATTTTCCTCAAGTCCTTTGTAAAATAAAGAGCTTTGGTTATTACCTGAGCCTAACGAATTACAGCGGTGCCTAATACGATAAGTCATTAAACAATAGACTACACAAATCCCCACAATCTCGACTAAGTTTAATCACGCGCACAATAAAAAGGCCAGAGGGGGCAATCCACATTGTTCTCCCAATCCAGCGTGAAAGCAATAAACTTTCCGTCCCCGGGCAAAAGTAAATTAAAGTTGGCGAATGCAAAATTCTACCCGTATCCGCGATTCCGCGATAAATGAGCGCCACCGTAAATGTATTTCACGCTCGAACAATAGCACGGCGACGAGCAGCGCCTCTACTGGATTATCCCGAACCTTTTGACCTCTCGGTCGAAACCGAAAAGAGACCCGTAGGATTTTCTTGAATCGCCGAGTCAAGGGTCCAAATTAGCTTTTCGCGAGGGTAGGAGATATCGCTATTGCTGCCTCCTTATACCCTCTCGATGGTTATGGAGCCCGCAAAGGCCGTGGTATTCATTTACCCGGAATATCCCAGAGGGAGCTTTCCTTCCGCGTTGCCGCCGTATTAAAGTCGCAAGAAAAACGCGCGGGCTTAGCCAGAAATTTGTATTCATATTAGGCAACTTCCTTAAAACTGCGGCATATGAAACTCCCTCGCCGGGGCGAAAATAACCCCCCCACGTATGAAAATGCAAAGCCCCTGCTCGTGCGTTTCCCACCCGCAGGCATCAGACGGCGATTTTGAAGAAAACGCGTCCCGCGAACCTGTTGCACGGGGTGCGCCAAAGTAGAAAATCATCCGCCTTTTCCGCGCGGGCGAAATTGCGCGATCGCTGCCGTTAAACCGCCGCGAATTACCGGGGCGGATTATCGTGGAATGCGGCGAGCGCGCAAACAAGCCTCGCGGCGCGGCGCGAGATGCATTTTGCATTACCGCGCGTCTTCCTGGTTTTTTTCCACCGCGGAGATAGCGCTCTCCCGACGGAAATTTATAGATGGACCGGCCCGGCGATACCCGCTGGGAAATCAGGGCCGGCACGCTTTCAGCGCGCAGCCAGTGCTCGCGAGATTCGCGTATACGCCGTAACCCCCCGTCCACTGACGCGCGGGTTTACGCAAACAAAGGCCGCTTTTTACGGCGGCCGCGGCGAGCGGTGCGCGTGCACTTTTATTTGAATTTACGCCGGCGGCGGCGAGTTCGCAGAGTCGCGGTAAACAGATGCGCGCCGCCTGTTTGTACGGTGCATTACGTTCCGTTTTTGCAATTAGCGGATGACCGAATAAACACACCGACTTTTTTACGACCGACGAATTTTCGACGGGGATTCCAGGTTTTATTTTAATTGCTTGCGGTATTTTAGCGGAGGAATGAGGTTTCGTTTAAATGTTATTAGCGACAATTAATTTTCCGCCGGAGTTACGGAATTATGTTGATGTAAAGTTCTCGTTAAACAGTCTGATTTTTTATTCATACGGAGTATTACAATTTCGACTAAACAGTCGCGCACTGCGTAAACCAAGAAGTTTAATGAATTCCACGACATATCTCGACAGAATTACGGCAGTGGAAATCGCCCAGTGTATTTGTATTCAAATTGCATTAAACTTCTAACAAACGACTGTTGATTTTTCGGCGCCAAATGCATTCCTCCGAATGCGCATTTCGCAGAAACATTTATATGTTATCAACACGAGTTGAATAAAAGTTAAAAAAAAAGCACGAACTAAAAGTTTCGAATTTTACAATTAACCGACAAAATAACTCCTTTAAATTTTCCAGCCAAAAAGAAAATTAAAAAGGAAACTTTGCCTGCACTGTATATCGCGGTGCAAACCCCCGCGCGATTCTTCCGGCGCGCCAGTAAAAGCAGCCACTCCGGGGCTTTCATCTCCGCGCGCGGCGCAACTGCACCGAAAATTCGCCTCAAATATTTAGAGCCGGCGCTTCCCGCTCGATTGCGCCTTCCGATCCGCAAAACTTCCGCTCGCTCGCCGGCTTGGGAGACTCAAAATTTCCGGGGACGGGGTCGCGCCTAATTGGCGCGAGCGCGCGCTCGTAACACTGACGCATAATATTCGCATTCACCGCGCTAATAATAATCTCGGGGTGGCGTGTCCGCAGAATTGCCGAGCTTATTTATCGCCGCCCCGGCGGAAGCGCACTCCCCTTTCTCCGCCGGCGCGCGCTCCTCCTTCTTTGATTCCGGGGAAGCCCCACTAAAGGGAGTGTAACGAGTTCTTATGTGCGCGCCTGCCCGCCGCTCTCTTCTCGTTGCTTGGAGTCGATGGCATTTAATTTGGTTTTACGAGAACTTCGCTCTCGGTTGCGCGAGCGGAGCCTCCCATGCGAGCGCGAACTTATGATTACTGGGACTGCGAAGGGCGCAGACGTGCACGATGCTTTTTATGGTCGGAAAGGTATTGGAGCATTGAATGGAGAACTATTTTGGCATTAACCTAGATTTTACTTGTCTGAGTGAAAACATCCTTTCTGAAACGTCGAAGTTTTATATGGAAATTTTATTTTAGAGTGGCGGATGTTTATAGCCCTCTTTCTGTTGCTTTTATTTGTGACGTATTTATGTGTGGAGACTTACAGTGATGTTTGTTTTATAAAATATAAAATGTGGTACCCCTCAAATGGAATGTTGCTGTGCACTTTAGTACAAATGTCATTTTTACTCTACAGAATAAATTTAAAATTTTTAGAAGGGTTTAAATTTTTGAAAGGTTTTAAAGTTTACTCCTTATAATTGTTTGAAATATTCGTACGATTGAGTTTTATTATTTTTGATTAAAAATATATCTCTCTGTAGAAACATTCTATATTGACTTGAAAATTCTTCTAACAATACCTGATAAAAAAGGAATCAAATAGCCAATTGAAACAAAAATTATTCATTCGTTACTATATGTACACCCATTTCCGAAAAAAATAACAATTAAGATAAGGCATTTCAACCAGAACAAAGAAAGAAAGCCTAACAAAAAACCGTTTTTATTGTTACAGTGCAGTTCCGGGGACATGGCAGACCGGGTGGCGGCGCTGCTGCACACGAGTTCATCGACGCAGGATGACTGCTAGTGCCGGGGGCAGACTCCGCGCGGATCCTCCGCCGGCTCGGCCTCGCGGCCTGCCGACCGGGCCAACTTTTTGCGTAAAGACTTTCTCCATATACGCGTTAACGCGCTCGCACACCGCAACTCCCGCCTCCCGCCTATGGCGGCCCGTTTTACGACCTCCGAGCTCGTCGCGCGCCGAGATTCCCGCACGTTTGGATTCGCCGCAGCGGAACGATTACTATCCGGGAACGAGGGTCACGCAGTCTCTTTTTAAGAGTTTCCGCCTCGTCCCAGCGCGGAGATTTAAGGCCGGGCCGCGGGCGTCCAGAGGATAGACAGCGAACTATAATACGGGGGGGGATCAGGCGTTAAAAGTTGGCCGAGCGAGTTTTTCCTCGAGAAACTAGCTAATTTTTCAACATTTCTAGCTAACGTCCGGTATTAAACAGAATTTTTGCGATGCTTAGAGTTTAATAATGACTTGCGCGTGTCTGCTGCCTTGGACCGAAACTTCCGTTGCTTCATTTTCTTTCGGCGAAACGGTGCATATAGCAATAATAGCGGCGCATCATTAGTTCGACGATCTCATGAATAATATGCTTGAAGCGCGCACTTTGCACTCTGTATTAACTTAATTTAAGGGTATAAGTTTTCTCGTAAGGAAAATTTCCAAGCAAAATCCGAAATGATCTCATACTTCAGTATTACTTCGCTAAAGTATCGACTTTAGTGCGCCGGTGTAGAATGAAAATAGTTTTGACTCGAGTCCAAGACAACGCAGTCATACCAGGAGAAAACTTTTTTCATACGATAACAAAGTATTTATATTGTAAGGGAAAAGAGCCGTTTGAGCCACTCGACTATGCTCCCGGCGATTCAACATTTGCTAACGACCCGAGGAATTCGTTTCATTGGATTCCCGAGAATCGAGGTGGGGAGAACAAGAAGTCGAGGTTTGATCAGCTCTTTTCTTCTCCGATTTGTCTCGATAATGTGTCCGAGGAGTCAAGGAATTAAAACGGCCGCGCGCCTATATCGATTGTGTATCATACGGGGCGAAGAAGAAAATAAAGGCAAATTAACTACTGTAGTGTTATTACAAAGCTGTATTCGATCGTTCGTAAGATGAAAGGCAGAAAATTAAAGAAGCAACACGAGATATTGAACGTACGATTTATCGGTACATATCCCATTTACACAGATGACAAATTGATAAAATAATCGGAGGTGATATCGTGATGATTCAGCGATTTTTTGTTCTCGCTCGGCGCTTAACTTGGCCGAGGCTAATTATTATTACATAGTGTAGAGAGTTTGCCGGGTGTACAGAAAATCAGCGGCGCTCGATCACGAGGCTATTATATACGAAGAAACTATACATGAACATGTGTAGACATACGCACTCTTACAACGAATGTAATAAAAAATGGACTTTCTTTTATAAATCTGACTTTGAAAATGATTTCTCTTTCTTATGACTGAATACCTCCTTTCATCCGGCTTCCCTCCTCTTTTTCCCCATCTTCCCTTATCCAGCACCAAACAATGAAATAAAGGGTCTGTTCTTTTTTAAAGTACTGTTTAAGTATCTCCTCTTTGAAAACATAAATTACAGTATTTTTACTGAAATGTCTTAACGAAACTTCTTTAATTTTATTGTAATTTACTACGTTCTGTTTATTTTGATTATTTAAGACAGCTTAGATCATAACCAATTACACGACGAAAGTGAAAACGCAAAGCTCTAAAAGTAGGTTATTTCAAAATTTTCTCTTTAGAAAATTTAAGCTATAATTTAATGATCCTCAAATTTTTTGCGTTCGCTTTAACTTCCTGCAGCGTGCTTTCAACTTTAACTAAAAATAAAGTGGAAAAAAACTTATCGGAGGTACCGGGACTACGCCTTATCGCTTGTCAGAATCTAGCTCGTCCGCGCGACAAAAAGGGGGGAGCATCTCGGGCGCAGCCAGGCGTTTTACGCGCGACGCACTGATAGGTAAAAATCGCGTCCGAGCTCAAATCCGAGAAGCTCCCCGAAAAGCGTAAAAAAAAGGTAGAGAGAAAGAGAGAAGAACGCCGGCCGCGTTCGCACACTGCACGAGGAAAAGAATCCCTCTCTTTATCCAGCCATCCGAGCTATTTCCGGTGAGGGCTCCGCAACGCCGGGGGCCACTTTGCGCGCGGGGTGAACTTTTCCGCCTCCGGGAAACTATTTTCGTCCGGGCTAGAAATGGAAAGAGGAGACGAGTGACAGATATATACCTACACAGGCGCGGCGTGAGAGCGAGCGAGAGAAAAAGGAGGCGAGATAAAAGGTGGGAGCGCCTCGCGCGGCGCGCGCGCTCCTTGGGAAATAATTAATTCCCAAATGGAAGACGATGTAAAGCGAAATCCCTCTCGCGCTATTCTTGGGAGGCTCCGGCGCGCCGCTGAAATGTCCTTTTCCGCGCTGCGGGCGACGTCCCCCCCGCCGCCCCCCGCGCGCCCCTTTTTCATCGCGCGAGAAGCTCCACCGTCGCTCCCTCCGCTGCACGCTCTCGCGATGCTTCGCTCTTTTTTTCCCTCTACTGTTCGCAGCGCGCGCGCGTATCGCGCGCCGTGAATGCGCGAGCTTGCCGTTATTGTAGCCGCGCGCGTCGTACGCAGTTATATTTCGTGCCCACGGGGCTATCGGGGTTATTGGATCACCCGCGCCTCCCGGATTTATTTCACGCCGACGACCCGCTCCGTAATTGATTCCCCATAATGGAGCTTGCTTTTATCTCATCAGCGAATTAATCGGAGCCGCTGCTTTTTCCCCAGCGAACGGACCCCGTTCCTCTTTTTCCCTCGGGCTTCGTCGTATATACGGCAAGGGCAGCGATAATTGGAGTCGCTACGCCGTGCGCTCGTCAACCCGCTCCCTCGCGGGGGGGGGGGGGGGGGGGGGGGGGGGGGGGGGGGGGGGGGGGGGGGGGGG
>JAXIUT010000009.1:10265452-10308088 GCA_035586675.1 Eurytoma californica | reverse complement strand
TTGCTTCGTTTAAGGAATATCGCTCTGAATTATGTAATTATCTTGTTCAATTTGATTTTAGATTCTCTGTGTAGAGTTCCTACGTCTGCCTTCACCGGCAGTTCGAGCCGAAGTCCTCGGGTGTCGTGTCTCTTCTTCTTCTTTGTTGATTAGGTTGGCACCGACTGTAACTGTAATATTATGCGGGAGTTTTCAAAATCAGTGGTGCGGGCTTTGAAACAAAAAAGGGTCTCTTTACCCTCCCCAACCAGACGGAGTCCCGACAAGGGGAGAAAAAGGGCCCAAAATAAAGGCCAATCCGCTGAAAGAGTAAAATAATATACAGAGAACTGACAGGTCGTGGTCGATTATACGGGAGGCAAGCCGGCTGCCGGAGCCTATTTTCGAATGTAGTTCCGTGCCGTTCGGTACAGTTCTGGCTTCTGGAATGGCACCGAATTAATTGGTGTTTGGAAAATTCCCTATATATATAGACTGTTTCCGTAGTCCCGACCCTAGCGTTGGAGTTGGGTCGCGCATGGGACGGAACATATTGTAGAAAGGCTCCTGTCTATCCAATAGGAAATCTCAATTACAAAAATGCTTCTCAGTGTTTTACTGTTTCATGGACGATGAATGTGTTTACACATTATGTTTCTTTACAAACGAAACGCTCTCCAATTTAAAATTATAATAAGTTAAACGTAGTAATAAAAAAATTAATCTAAAAATTACGAAATTGTTATGTATTGAAAGAAGTACAAAGTAAGCATTTATTAGATGATTTAACTACATTTTTAATATCAATATTACTTATAATTTTACTAGGTTATACTGAACAAATTCTTATTTTTCCTAAATTTTTGTATGAAGTTAAATTGATTTATAAGATATAATTAATATAATATAAGTTTTTATAAAAATTACTTTTTTAGAATAAATATTTAAATATGGAATATTCTAATGAAACGTCCAATATTAAAATTGCTGGAGTTCCTCTTCTCCCACCTCTTGTATGTATATATTTTGATTGCATTATCTTTTATTTTTACAATTGTCTTCTAGTTTTACTAAGTTACCTTTTTTATTTTTAATGCAGATAACCAATGATATTACAACAGAAATACAGTATTACAAGCAGCTAGCTGCAGCTGTAGAAGAAAAACTAAAAGCTCTAGAAAAAGCAAAAGATGCAATTGAAAAAAGCAGAAATATAGCAAACAAAAATTGTTTTGACACTAAAGGTGCTACAGAATCTACAGAGTATCATAATAACACAATAGATCTTTTTGAATCGGAAACTGGTAATATTTTACAAGATATGTCATTAAAGTCTGAGGTAGATTTTCCAACAAATGAAAAAGTTAAAAATTTAATTGATATTGACATCCCAGAAACTCAAACCACTGAAAGCTTGATCGATCAAGTTATTAATTTTTCTAATACAAAAGAAAAGCCATTACCACCAATAGAAAAGTCTTTATTAGATGAAGATAGAAGTCATTTAAATGGTACTTTGCTAGTGTTAGGAGATAGTGTTACTTCTGATACAGTTACAGTTAGCACAGATTTAAATCATTATCTGAATAGTTCAGCTTCTCTAAAGACAGATACAACAGAAACCACTCCAGAACATTGGAAGCCTCAAGTGCCTAAAACTCTAGATATTGTTCCAATAATCGTTGACCAATCGAAAACCAAACCACCAGATAAATCAAATTTAGTAGATGAAGAAACACCAAAGTTAATAAGAAGGGGATCTTATGTTTTAGAAACACCTAGTCCAATGCTTTTAGCTCACATGCAAAATGAGTTAACAAACACAGAATATACTCCAACTTCTTCAAATCAATTGTTGAAGCGTAAAGAATGGAATATTAGCCAAATAAAAACAGAGTGGGAAAGTCAATCAAATTTTAAAGAGCCACTTTCTCGAGTTAATTCTTCAAATAAATTAAGAAAAAGCAGTCGCACCAATATACCAACTCAAAGAATTAGTAAGTCAGTTTCAAATTCCAAAACAGGATCTCCATTAGAAGTATACCGGCCAGCTAAGTCAGTTGACTGTATTCAAGCAATGTTCATTAAAGAATGTTATTCCCCTAAGACTGCAAATAGAAATAGTAATTATAGTCAAAAATTTTCATCACCTGTTTATGGTACAAATGGTATTAAAGATAATAGTTCTAAAAAGTTTAATAAAAATACATCTGTATTAAATTTAGCAAATAAACTAAGTGGTTCATTAGGAAGTTTAAGTAGTAGTAGTCCAAAGCCTGTTAGAAGAGTCGAGAAAAAGAATAATAATAATGATACTAATATAAACAAAAGTTTTAATCGTGATTCTGTTAAAAACAATGATTCAACTGCTCTTTCAAAGAAACCCAAACCTGTAATAACATCTGAAAAAATAGTAACGGTTTTTAAAGAGATTCAAGATACACATAAGAAACAAATGGTTGAATTAATAACTAAACAACAAAAAGAGCAGCTGTTAATGCAAGAAAATTTTAAAAAGCAACAAATCCTTTTATTGGCCCAAATTAGAAAAGCTTTTCCAGAAATTTCTATATCGGCATTAACAGAAGCTATAACTGGAAAAAATGTAGAGCATCCTACCCCATTAAGTTCCAGAATCTCAAATGAAAAGTCTGACTCTACTCCAAATCAAAGTGATAAACCACAGGTTAATGGAATTACTTCTCATGAAAAAGATCAAGACAGTGTTAAATTACCTGTGGATTACAATCATCCATCAAAGGAATTGTCATCAACATCATGTCACCTTACAATTCAGCCAACTACTCCGACTGTTGCTCCGTATTATCAAAATACATGTCAAGCATCTCAAACTTTTGATGATTCTTCTTCAATATTAATCAGTCAAGCTCAATCATCCAATATTAGAATTATAGATGACATACCAGTTGGAATTCCAATTCGCAGACATTCCAGTGTTAGTCGGCAGCTCTTTCCACTTGATAGTAAAACAATGCATATTCCAGTATTAGATAACTCTATGTACACTGAAAAGCACGTAAGCATTAACAAGTAATATATTATATATTTAGGAAGGTTGAATAAGAATAGTCCCAAATCGCATGTAAAATGACAAAAATCTGAGGCATTCTTTTTTACTTTCCGTAATTTGTTTACTATTTTTTATCACCTGAGTGGAAATGATCACATTTTCATAGCGCCGACGGGCGGAAAATTGGTACTTTCGGCGAGGGTCTGGTGAAAATTAAAGTTTATATTCAATAATGCAATATTTTATTTTTATTAAATTACATTTTAGATAATGGCAGGAACAATTATAAATGCATATGCAAGAGGTTTTTTAGTCAGGAGATTGATGAAAACAGAAAAAGTTATTGCATTAAAAAATACTTATAAAGAAGCATTGCATTGCATGTTAAGGCTTCATGTTGATGCACCACTTAATTTACCTGAACTCAATTTTCATCAAAGACTCCAATTACAAGTAAGATATGATTGGTATAAAATAATTTAAATTAATGATAACGAGTACAATGGATATTGGGTTTACATTGCAAATAAATTATTACACAAACACCGATTATTGTTTTAATTTGAATTATATTGATTAATAAATTTAATTTTTTTATTACTTAGTGTGATGCTGCTTCAATGAACATTGTTGATTTGTTCTCTCAGACTTCTGCCAAACGGATGGAAATCATAGCTCATGATAGAGAAATAAAAAAAGTTCGTTCAGATAGACCGAGCTCGGCTCGGTCGTATTCTTTCGCAACTCAACGAACGCTTGCAAGAAAGAAACTTAAAGAGTATGATTCTAATTAATCGCATTAATTTAAGATTAGCAAACTACTAAATTACATAGTTTACAATTAATTAATTTATTACGAATAAATAACATATTAGAAATAGTTAGAATTTTTATTTCATCTGTTGTTTTATTAATGAGTTTACAAAAATGTTTAAGTTAGCATGTGAATAGTACATCAAGTATGTTATAAATTGTATTATAATTTAATATTATTTTAATGCTTTTTTAATGATTAAAATATTTTATTAAATATTAATCAGTTTTGCTTGCTATTTTTTTCTAGAATGGGAATTTGTCCAAGTTTACAAAGTTCAATGATGTCAAAATCTTGCCCTGCAAGAACTAGGTGTCAAACATGGACTTCAAACTCAAAAGAAAAGAAAATTACAGCTAGTTTAATAAGTAAGTCTAATATTTAAAAATGATAAGAAGGCTTCGATATTTAACTATTGTAATATTGCAATATTTGGATTACATTAAACTAATATGTTATTATAATTATTGTAGATCAGGGTATCAAAAGAAGTACTAGTGCTGGTGCAGTGCGCAAGCCATGGCGATGAGTATGCACTTCGTTAGTTATTTAATTTAAATAGAAGCTAATAAAAAAGATACCGCACTAAAAACTACAAAGCCATTTTAGTGCCTAAAAGTATCTTTATATAATGCATAAATTGATTAATTTATACCATTATAAATGTACTTATTGAAGCACGCTTTTTGCATGCTTTCTGTGATATCCAGGATTGAAATTCATTGAATTTCTTTTTTTACTATTGTCTTTAAGATTTTGTATTGTATATACAATGATGTAATACTCATTTTATAAAATTGTATCCGTGAAGTAACTTTTTGTCCATTAGATTTAGTGAAAAAGTCAATTGAAGCAGTTAGCAATGCATATTCATAGACTAGATTGAAGTTTCCTGCTCGGTGATTTATTTAAGTATTTATTATTGCTAAAAATGACGTCACTATTTGTACTCGTAAGAAGACAAAAATTAATTTGTGAAAATTTAAAAAAATTGTACAATAAATGTTTTTAATTTTCCATTGAGAAATTTTAATTTTTATCATCTACAATGACCGTTATAAGAAAATTCGTGCTCCAAGAAATCTACATTATCGATCTGCGATCAGCTGGCGATAAATTTCTGCATCACGTGGTATAGGTATGACAGTGTCCGACACTACCTAACACTACTGCGAATGTGCATGAATTTTATATATATTTATGTTATGTGCCAAAAGAAATATTCCTATACTCTAGAATAAGAGTAAATGCTAAATAGTACAACTGCACAAGTAGCAAGTGTAAATAAGTATAATATATGCAAAAAAATAATCAATAAGTTGGATAAAATGTTAAAGTGCACATTGAAATAATTCGCTTTTGATCAAGAAACATCTGGGTTAATTTTAAAACTTCAACTTGGCGAATTTGGTGCTGCTTGCTGAAAAATGATTTGTCAGTACTGAGTACTACTTACTTAATAGAGCTATAATACATATATACATACTGTTCATTTAAAAGTCAATTGACGTTTGAAGGTACATCAGGCTTATAACTCTTTTCTGATATGAAAGTATCAAATTAACCTAGGCAGTCTATGTATCTGAAACGACATTTGTCATGTAACATTTGTGAATATCTTTTATCTATTCATAACCTCGAAAAAGTTTTTATATATTTCATTTTCTATGGATTTTTAGGTTCAATGCTCATGATTGTTATTAAAAATTAGAACGTTTAACAAAATGTGCGATAATATAAATAGCAATCCTTTTGCTGGCTTGTTTACATCAATCAGTGATGCTGCAACTTTTTCTTCACAAACAGAAGCGGACAATGAAGTTAAGGAAAGTACTGCACATGTTGAAAGTAATTCAAATGACCAACATAAATTAGATGTATTTAGACAAAATTCCAAAAGAACAGAAGAGCTTGATTCGAAATCATGTTCGAGTTCTGAAGAATCTGAAGGAAATGATCGGTTAGATGAGTTAATTGCAGATGTCTTTGGAATAACATTACATCATGAAAAAAGAAAAATTCCAACCAGGCAGCTAGTTTTTATTGACAAAGATTCTGTAGAACATGCTGTTTTTGATAGGTTACTATTAACGGATCCAAAGTCTATGTTAATATCTAAAGAGAAAACCAAAGGGCAGGATTTAGATAGTCATGTTATACAAACTGAAATTGTTCCATATCTTTTTGAAAGTTACTGCCGATTGCAAAGATATAGAGTGAGTGATGGTTCCTATGATACAGTTGAAAATATTAGGAAGATCATTATACAGAACATTAGCACTGCTTTACAAGAACCTGAACTTTTTGTAAATCAAGAGGTTTGTATTTATTTATTATTTATTACAATACAATATTTTAGATTTTTGGATTGGAATTGTGATGTTAATGAGTACAAATAGTGTTGAATTTTCTGTACGACGTTTCTGTCGTACGTTGAAAAGGGTAGCTGGATTGCTACCTTTTTCAAGTACTAATTATAATCGTCATAAATAATCATCGATACAATAGTATTTCGTTATAATTTATCACGATTATAATTAGTACTTGAAAAGGGTAGTAATCTAGCTACCGAAACGTCGTACAGAAAATTCAACACTATTTATACTCATTAACATCACAATTCCAATCCAAAAATTAACCACAATGAGTGATAAATTCGAGAATAGGGAAGATAATATTTTAGATTTATTTTTATATATTTTTTTACAGATTCATTCACAGTTTGTAAAATTATTTATGTTTGGTGGTATTGTTGGTTCTGAATTATCTTCTTTCATTGGTGGAATTGTTGAGCATATGTGTTTAGAAAATACAAAGTCTGAAGCAGGGGTGATTAGTACAGCATTCAGCCCCATTCTTGATGTTGTACACAAAGAAGCAGCTGACAGCAGTCTTTTTGTTTTTCAACATTATTGGTTTTCTATTTTACAAACATTTGCTTCATTAGAGCCACTAGCAAAACTTATAATTACTCACAGCAGTGTTAAAATTAATGTTGGAAAGGCTTATGCTGATACTTTATTGGGATCTTTGTTGAGTCTTAGTTGTCTTCCAAAATCACCAGAAGGACCATTTGATTATTATGACAAACCATTTGAACAGGTAAAGATTTATTTATATTATTTTATTTATTTTTTTAATTTATACCGACTGAGACTCTTTTAAAGTTAATACAAAAGAAAGTAGGAAATTCGTTTGATAGCTAGAAAGGGATGCTTCTTAGTGTGATTTTAAAAACTCTGATTGATGTTAACTCTCTGACTCAGAAAGATTACTTGTGCCATGGTCATAACAATCTGGGTATTGGTAAGAAGAAAGAAAAGTCTGTTCTATACATTTTTTCTTGCAATACCCTGAGACACCTTCAACAATTTCCATACTACTATATAAATTGTTTATATAATAATGCATATTATATAATACTATGTAGTACTATTATGTAAATTTTTTATAAAAAAAGATTTATGCGATATACTGTTATATAAATTTGATTTAATATCTGGATTTTATGTTTTTGTCTTTAGCAACATTCAGCAGTTGACGGAAATATATGGACTGCATTGGATGCTCTTAGTGAATCATTGCACAAAGTTTTTCACACTCTTCTTAAATGTTCTCGGGAAGTCTTTCATTTAACACTTTATTGGTTAGGAGATTGTTTGCGAACTAATGCAAATCGAGGAAAATTATGGAACTCGCATAACAATATGGGTATTGCAGATGTTACAACAGTATCAGATGGATTTATGTTAAATTTAGCAAATGTTTTAATACGATTATGTCAACCATTTTGTTCAAAACCAAATGACCCAAAAACTTTGAAAATAGACCCCACATATTGTGCAGTAGAGGTAATTTAAATAAAATGAACAGAAAAATTATTCTATTAATACTTGAAGTACTAATTAGTTAATTTCAATTTCAGGCTAAGGATGAAAGTGAAAGTCGTGAAAAAGGATTGCATATGAAAGGCATGAGTGCAGAAACGTGTTTGATTCCAACACCTGAGAGAGAAAATCGTCCTTTAGCAAATTCATTTAATTTTGTTACTGAATGTTTTTTTCTAACACATAGGGCTCTTGATCTTGGTCACAGAATTATTTTAGAAAAATTAATCAAGTAATGCCTCACTCTTCTTTATCTATAATTTACTGAAAAACAATCAATTACTAATTAACTGATGTACTTTCTTACAGAATCAGTCAAGATTTATCAAGAATACAAAGATTGTACAATGACGCTAGAGTTGCTGGTAGTTCGGAAGTAAATGAATTCATTGTGCAAAGGATGCAATCACAAATGTCAATGTAATAAATTAAAAATAATTTTAGGCTATATTTAATAAAAATACAATAATCATTATTTTTTAAAAAAATATCTTGTTCTGATTTATTTAGGTATTTAACGTGGAGGGCTAGCCTATTAACTCCTGAGTTACTCAGCCTTTTGGCAAAATTTCATGCTGCATCTGCTTTTTGGTTAATGCAAGTTAATATAGATGTAAGACCTCATACAACAAATGAAGATAGTTATAGTCCTATTGAAACTAGATCCATTACATTCCCTTTATCTGAAGAAGTTCCTATAACATTGAGGTATGTTGTAGAAATCCATCTGAAATCATTAAATAATAATAATTTATTTTATATTTATAAAATTTACACGTTATAGATGTATACCTGAATTTGTTGTTGAAAATACTATTAGCTTTGTATGTTTTGTTCGTCGTTGGTGCCCTAATGTTTTTGAAGAACAGGGGCCAAATTTTTTAAATCCTGTCTTAACAGAGGTAAAATTTTATTATCAATTACTTTTATTTCTCGCTAAATTAAATGTTCATTTTAAATTTGAAAAATATTTAGATAGTTGCTCTCATGGATTCCCCTTCAAGATTGTATAATCCACATTTACGAGCTCGATTGGCAGAAGGACTTGAAGCACTTTTGCCTAACAATGATGAAATAAGCAATCAGACTACACCTACTCTTGGAACATTCCATAGACAACAACTGTTTGTTACACATCCCCATAAACAAATGGTTATTTCAAAGATTATTAGATTTATCTGATCACTATGAGTTTTATTTCTTTAAATAAGTAATTTCATTTTTCAGATTGTACCAAATTTGTTACATGTATTTGTTAGTATTGAAATGAGTGGCCAAAATGTTCAATTTGAACAAAAATTTAATTATCGGCGACCAATGTACATAGTAATGGCCTATTTGTGGAAAATTTCAGAATATCGAAATAATTTTAAGTTAGTTTTTTTATTATTTTATTCTGAGTATTTGTGGTAAATTTGGATATTTAACAATTTTTATTGCAGGCAATTAGCTGAAGAAGCAGAGGCTAATATGGAAGCTGTTCAACCACCTCTATTTTTGAGATTTGTAAACCTTTTAATGAATGATGCTGTGTTTTTACTTGATGATGCACTGTCAAATATTGCTCAATTAAGACAAATGCTTAATGCTAGGTACATATATGATTTGAAATATACTTTATACTTATATATATATACTTATATAGTTTAACAAAGTGAATCTTTGGCATGTAGGGATAGTGGAGAATGGGACAAACTTTCTCAACAGGAACGTGAGCAACAAGTTTATTATCTTGAACACATTGGGATGATAGCTAGATTCGATAATATTTTAGGTAGAGAAACTATTCAAACTTTGAAGATGCTAACATCCGAAATAAAGTCCATATTTTGCCATCCAACTATGGTAGATCGCATAGCATCAATGCTTAATTATATACTTTTACAATTAGTCGGTCCAAATAAGAAAAATCTGAAAATCAAAGATCAAAAGGAATATGATTTCAATCCAGCTAATCTAGTTTTAAATATTTGTGAAATTTACATAAATTTGTGTCAAAGCGAAACGTTTACACTGGCTGTCTCACAGGATGGCAGGTCTTATAGCCCGGAATTATTCAAATTAGCTGACGATGTTTTAGGTAAATGATTTATTTTCAAGTTTTTTATATTCGAAACAATATTCTATTGATTGTACTGTAATGATTGTTTTTAATGATTTTAGTGCGTATTGGTGGTGTAGGAATTTTAGGTGACCTTGACATATTTGCGAAGAAAGTAGAACAAGTCGCTCTTCAAAAGAGGGAAGAAGAAGAGATTTTGATAGATGCTCCTGACGAATTTCTTGACCCAATCATGTCTACTTTAATGTTGGACCCTGTAATACTGCCGTCTTCGAAAACTCGCATTGACCGACAAACCATAGCAAGGTATAAACGATGCTTCCAAAATAGAACTCATTTCATTTATCTTTATGATATTTATGTTGTATTTTCGTAGGCATTTATTAAGTGATCAAACCGATCCATTTAATCGGTCGTCTCTAACGATGGACATGGTAAAATCGGACGTCGATCTTAAAGCACGAATACAAGATTGGATAGATCAGAAAAAAAAGGAGCGAGAAGCTGCGACTAGCAGTAGTCAATAACAAGGTGCAACATTATGGGTCCCCATAAAAGGTGAACGTTGCGGTTGTTTTTATGAATAAACAGCAAAATTTTAATTGTCGTTTGTAAATGAATTGACACAATTTGTATATTGTATAAGTGCAATCGAATGAATTTTAAATTAATTAATTAATTAATTTGTTAATAAGCGGGAATAATAAACATTACGCGATTTAAATAATAATAAATGTATTTTATGTATCTCTTGTACAAAAAAATCGTTATTGCACGCAATATTTTTGACAACAATCGTTTAAACTTCAAACTCGCCAACATTCAATATTACAGTAATGAATGATGCTCGCGCGCATTTTCTGTAACAATGTATACAATGTCTATCTCAAAAATACTGTCAGTAATATTTACAACTCTGTACACAAAAATATTATGTAAATAGTCATTCCATCTAAAAATGTTATTGAATATTCTTTCTGGATTACACATTCACATCCTCTTGAACAGCTGACACTTTTAAATTCAATTGCACTATAATTTATATCCTCATAAAGCCGCTTGAAGATCCTTAAAATCCGTAATGAACCAAGGCGCATGGGCTTTAACGCTTTCTCTGACAATATTGCCTCCATATCCTAGAAGTAGGCAAACCTTGATAATTCGAATAATTAAATATTTTTGATTTTTTTTAAATAGACGTGTATTAAAATATACCAATAAATGCATTCGCCGGGGGACAAGCTTCTAAGTCCGTCGCTCCATCGCCGATGTGAACAACTGTTTTAAAGCCCTTTTCTTCTTTCAGTCTTCGGATTACTTCAGCTTTACCGCCAGTCTGAGATGTTGGCTCTTTTTCATCAAAGCCAGCATATTCTCCTACGAAAATTAAATTTTAACTCACTACGTTAAAAGTTAACATTTTTATAGAATTTTATAAAAATACAGAACAATTGCGCGTACCATTGAAGTAAAATTTCAGTCTATTTGCACGGACGTTTTCCGGCGGTATATTCAGTTGCTCCGCTACTGGCGCAATGAGACAGTGAAAGCCTCCGGATACCAGAAAAACTTGCTTCTTTTGATTCTGTAACGCTTGTACTAGAGATCTAAAACAACATTTGAATCATTCGTTTTTAAATTTTCTTAAATCCATATGAATACAAAAAGATGATAAATTTCAATATCAGCCATTACACATTTATAAAGTAAAGTATTTTTCTTACTTGATACCAGGCGTTAGCTTTGGTGGGTGCGTGCGAAGGAATTCTTTAATTTGTTTTAGCCTCGGTTGAATAATATTTAGCCTAACCGTAAGCGATTGCTGGAAAGTCA
Organism: Eurytoma californica; assembly: GCA_035586675.1. Lineage (NCBI taxonomy): Eukaryota > Metazoa > Arthropoda > Insecta > Hymenoptera > Eurytomidae > Eurytoma > Eurytoma californica. Next base: position 10,296,482 of record JAXIUT010000009.1, on the reverse strand, counting down.
TATTACCTTGCATGGCTTGCTTTGTTCTAAAAAAGAAAAAAAAAAATATATTTTCTGAAATTAAATCAGTCGCCGGCATCCTACTTGTAGTAATACATATCAATTATACAATTATACTTGTTCTATTTGTTTATTGAATTAATGAACGAATTTAAAGTGTGTAAAACAAAACAAAATGAAATAAGAGAATCTAATTAATTGTTTCTTGCAACGTCATTGTTCCGATTGAGTAACTTTATTTGCGCGTTACTCCTCGACTGTCTACGCAGTAGGCACATCAGATTATTAGCATAAAGGGAAATGCGTGCTTCCGACAATTTGAAAGGAATTTCGATAAGAAATATGATAACATGATATTAGTGGTTGAAGGAGTAATTTGGAAGCTCCGACGCTCTAAGATTCGCATGAGGGCATTGACGATCTGAGCAGTTTGTTGACCCGTTCGATATAAACCATCGTGGAGATCGCCCAATGCATCGTGGAGGCACTTACGCCAACGAAGATAGACCTTGGTAGAAGCGCAAGGCCCTATACTAAAGTGAGGCGCTGTGGGAGCACCCCGAGAGCACCCCGAGCCCATATAAATGCGTGGTCTCGGGGTGCCGCTAAAGTCGCCTCACTTTAGGATGGGGCTTTGCACTTCTACCCAAGCTCTATCTTCGTTGCTTACGCGCATGGATTTCACCGACGGACAAAAATCTTTCTTCCAGTTTAGCTCATCGATCAAAATCACTGAATTCGTTTATGCTTTTTTCACCTTCACCTTTTACGCGGCAGATATATTTTTCATCTTATCTTATCATCGAAGCAATTTCGTACACGAACGTGGAAAGCATGCGTTAGGGTGATTGTTCGATTATAAGCCTGGTTTTTATTGTGACCTTTTTTAGATCTCAGATAATGATATAATACTCTCCCAAAATAAATTACTTAGAGGTTGTTTGAACAAGTTAATGCGATGCCACCTAGCTATTTTGCCATCTGGTCTCGGTTTTTCCACTTCCTGTCAGGGAGATTCCCCATGTATAAACACATACTTGTATAAACTCGCGATGCTGAGCGGTACCGGACTAACTTGCCAGTTTCTATTTTCGGTCGAAATGTAAATGTAAATGATAAGGATAAAGAAAAAAACAAGTGCTGAGAGGCTCGACTGGAAAAATAATGGTGAAATTCTAAAAAAGTTCTGATTATCAGGGATGAGATATCTGATCGCGAGTAAGGTCGTTTAACTTGCAATCAGCTGCTGCTAATTCCATTTGTTTATTTAAAAGTATAATTGATTGTACATGGTAAGAAAAGATGCTATACTTACAAACTGGCCACTTGTTCACCTTTGCCACAGAATTTGGCTAGTTCGTCAATGCCCTCCTCTTGAATGACCGTCGAGTCAACGTCGAAGCAAACGGCGTCGGCCAGCCTCCAGACCATCTTCACCTCGTCCAGGTTCGCCATCCTAAAGATGAGGAGAAAATAAATAAGAGGCTCACGATCGCGAGGCGTAATTGCGCGATTGCGCGATTGCGCAAATAGTCGCACGTTTGATCGGCGTGACCGCAGTCGAGGTAGCGACAACGGCCGGCGGAACCAGCGAATGGAAACGAGTTAGAGATTATAACTACAGCTCCCTGACGCGAGCCTCTTCGCGCCAAGCAAAAAGCCTGTTTTTTCGACAAAGGTTATTGCTTGCTCAATCGCTTTATAACTGTTAAGTGTTATACCCTCGACACCTTCATCGATGTAGTGTCTACTCGATTTAATTCTCTAATTTTTTTTTAAAATAACCTTTAAGAAGTCAATCCAATTGTGCCATTATGCAAGAAAACAATTAGAGCAATCATACGTTATTATAGCCAAGGTCAACAACACCGTCTGTACGTATGCAACATGCATGCTAAAATGGCAGAACTAATTGACTCTTAGTATTCGCGAATTAAGGCGACGAAACGATGAATCGTCCGTAAGCTGATCAATTGCAGAAATATTGGCAGTTTAGTTTTATATGGGTGATGTGTATTCTCGAAAGCGCTGAATGGCTCCCGGCGCGCTCGCCTTTCTTCGTTTGCAATAAAGAATGCAGCGCCGGCTAAATGAGCAAGTGCACGCGACTTTTTGCGCACGGATTCCCTCGGCCGGCAGATTCTTGCGACACTCGACGACTCTTTAAAAGCCTTACGCAAACACTTTGACGCTCATAGAACACACCTCCGCTGGTGCTGCAATTTCCTCTTATTAACGTCGGTTATGTAAGTTGCGAGCAGGGCACAGAATGAGACGTGATCATAAAAATGTAAAAAGAAAATTGATGTTTTAAGCAAAGAAAGTAAAGAACCACGGCACGAGCGATGCGGCTCCCCCCTAGCTTGATAAGCAGCTTATTAATTCGCTCTCGGGGGGGTCGCGTCATCTTGTGCCTCTCGCGCGCCGCCGAGACCTGATAAGTGATAACGAGTTTTGATAAGGTCTCTGTGGGAAAAACACGCCTTTAAGCTTGAGCACGTGCACGCGCCGCTTCGATTGCACGCAAAGCCTCTGCTGAAATTTCTTCGCTGTCTACGCACTTATCACGCCAAATATTATTAAACTTCGTCGCCACGGAATTTTTTTATTTTTTCCTACATCATCTGACAAATAAGTTTGGCTTTTATGTGAATCATGAAAGAAAGCTAGAGAAATTTTACATCATTTTACAATACATCATTAGAGAAATTTTAGAGCTAAAAATCGTTTGATCTTATGAAAACGGATTGTCCGAGAGAGAATATTATATACACAAGTATGTACTTGCCTGGAGCATTCACGCGTAAACTTTCCCTTGGTCATTTTCTAGAAAATTGCAAATGGGCAGGTCCACAATAAACTTGCAGTAGCCGTCGTTTTGATGAGAAAAGAGGTTTTCAAGAGTGCAAGAACCGGTTTCGGATAATGTACTAGAAATTGATCTCGAAAGCTGCGGAATAAAATGTAAAGTTTGAAGCTACAGAATATTTGAATTGTTGGCTATTAAAATCCAATAGGAAAGAGAAAAGCAAGTACTTACAGGCTGATCTGGCCGACTCTCATGGACTCTGGTGTGCGAGTGCACTTGTCATCGTCTTTGTGTGGCGCGAGAATGAAAGAATAAATAAAAGGACGGTGTGCGTGCAGTCTGACAGTCTCGCGTGCTCTCGATCTCGAGGACGGGGAACTTGTGCCTCGAACGGGGCCGCGCGCTCTGAGTTATATCGTGCGGCGGCCTGGCGAGCTGCGCGGTGACGTTGCCCGGCCCGGCCGATCAGGCGACCTCACGGTGAGCGCGCGCCGCTTCAGTTGCTCCTCGTGCATAGCGCTCGCAACTTGTCAGCCGATAGTACCTTAATACTACTAACTATAAGTACAAAAACAACCGATCCAAATTTTATTTTTCATTCATCCATTTTCCCAGGCACAATCCCCTCACTACCCATTTTTCTGTCAAAATATTCTATCTTAAAAATATTCAAATAATCTTAATAAATATTCAAAAATCTATATTTTTCTTTATAAATGTGTCAAATTCATTCAAAGTTTTTATTTTACAAAATTAGAGAAACATCTCTATTTACATTTATTTATAAACGCAAAAATGTTTAAAAACGTGTAAAAATGTGTGAACAAATAGAACAGAAATAAACAAAATTACACAGATTTACATCTTTTAAAACTTTTAAACACTTTTACACAAAAATTTGTTTCGCTAGAGTACCGTCAATTCAAATAAAACATTGCTCTCAGCTGCATGCTATCTCTTATTATAAGATCTTAAGATTACCCCCACGTATTGGCTATTATTTATTATTTTTTATTAAACCTCACTATCTGACGCAATATTGGATGAAAATGGGAAGTTGGGCCTATCCTTGATTAACTTGCATTACGCCTACGCGCTCCCTGTTACCTATATGGACATGTGTGTCTATATACTATCAATATATGCAATCCAACAAAAAACTGACCGATATCGTGAATAACAACTTTTTCAGATACCGTAACTACGCCTTTTGGTATTAAAATTAGAAATTCTAAATTCAAGTTCTGGAATAACGACTGTGTAGATATAACTATACCTATAGATATACCACTGAAGTGGTCTCTTGCACTCAGTTTATTATAGAGCTGTTAACTTATATTTATTTGGATAATTCATTGGTTATTATACATTAGAATCCTAATTTTTAAATTGTTGCAATTTCTGTCAATCCCGTGCTCTGTAAAAAATTCATAAGGAAATGGAGAGCCAATAAGTTATACCTACGTGTTCTTACTTTATGTTAGCACATCCTTTGGCACTGTAAACAAGCTTGTGTTTCTATTAAATTAAAAGCATTAAGGCTGTGAACTAAGTAAGTATAAACGATCTAATTTCTAGAGTGATCTGTAAATTTACTGTTTTAATAGAATACCTAAATAAATTTTAAATACATTGTTGTACGAATCAGGTTTCGCTTCAATATTTCTCTATATCATTCAATTGCAAAAGAATTTCCATACTGCTATAGTTTTAAATAATGTAGCTAAATTTTATGAAGCGAGAATAATATATTGGTAAATGGACCAATGTATTTATCTCTTCGCTAGTTATTGAATTTTTCGATTGTTCTCTGCGCATTCCGCGGAAGAAACGCCGCGACTAATGTAAACCGACAAAAGTGAATCATTAACTTGTAACTTATCTTTAGCGGTTAAAAGTCCACAAATAAGAATCTTTGACAAAAATATTTTCATTCTTCGTGCATAAAAACATAAATAATGTCATTGTCAAATTATCAATACTGCGGCATAATAATATTTTTTTTATAATATATGAGGAAATATACAAAAAATCCAATTAGCGGCTCCAAAAACTGAAGAAAACAAATTTTGGACACGCGATATCAAAACATGCACTATTTTCTTGTTATACACCCAGATTCCCATGTAAATATAATCAAGTCTTTATTTAAAGAAACAAGAAAATAGCTATGTCGGAATCGCGTGATCAACACTTTTTTCACTTATTAGGTACATGATGGTGTTTATAGAAAGAAAAAAAGAAACAAATTTGTAGGATAGAATAGATGAACCTAAACATCATTCTTTTGCAGCTTTTGCAAAAACTTAAAACTTTTGGAATTTTCCTTTAGTATTGATTTGTATAGGGGAGTAGCCAGTAAAAAAACTAAACTTTTGGATATGCAGTTCTTCTTTGTATATACTCTATCCAGTATAATATAAAAAGCTGTAGCTAGTATGGATTACTATTATTTTCCTTTAAAAACCAATAGTTTTATAGATAGATGCTGATCTAAAGTATTTTACTTGCCTCTATCTTTATATCAAATTGCTAAAATAAATCTTATTTGTAATAAAAGAAAAATAGTGAGCAATATAAAAACCCTTTTACAGTAAAAAGTGCAAAATGTTATAAGGCAAAGAATAGAAAAAGTGTTATCGAAAACTCTTATTTTTAGCGGCCTTCCCTTAATAAAAATAGGGCAGCTCAAATACAGAAGGTAAGCTTGTATCTCGAGAAGCCATTACAACAAGTTATGGCTACTGAGTTTCATTTTTAGCTATATCAGAAATCTCCTCCGAAAGCTCAATCGAAACATTCGAACAATTCGGAAGTTCTAAAATAGTCGGAAAGATAACATTTCCAATGATCTCTGTCAAGTCAACAATGTTTTCATTGGGTTATTTGAACAATTTTAAATAAAAAATTTACTTATTTCTCCAAATTTCTTTTTTCACAAACGGTGTATTAAAAAACCCATGTTCTTTGAGTCTTTTTCTTTTTCTAACTTTCCCTTTAATTACTTTGTGACAATAATAATAACCATATCAAATTTTTAATTTTTTTACCTTCATTGATGATAAGTTTAAATAGCAGTTACCAAACAAACATCCATATTTTGAACAAACGTCAATTCGCGAATCCCGATATTTCTTTAACTTACATATTGATATAACGAGGCGACTCTAATTTGCATTATTGTAAAAAGAGGAAGGCGTTAATGGTTTTAATAAATCATCGTGCTAAAACTGTGTTTATTTGAAATCACACGAAAACTATATACTCATCCACGCAGTTTATCATTTTAAAGCTGTTTATTCATTACTCAATTTGACAAATTAAAAATTTTAATTAGGAGAGAGTTGCAGCCCAGCACCGCCACCCACAGCCTTTGGAGCTCTAACTTTTAATTGAATTGACATATAAAAATCAAAATTCAAAAATGGAATTTCTCTTTTGAGTGCTAAATTTTATTTTCATGATTAGCTTTTTTGACAAATAAAAAAACAATTGGCCAGTACCGCCCACGGTGGTTTTCATTCTTTACATCATAAAAAAGGCTTCTAAAAATTACTCTTCTATTTAAAATACACAAATGTATATAAAATTATTATAAAGGAGCGTTGAAGTAACATAGCAGCTCGAAAAAACGTTTAATACTCAATGGTTAAAAATTGGTAAGACTTTTTTTAACCAAATTTGGACCAAAATTTTTGAATTGTGCAATTTAGTTATAATTTTCAAGAATGTTAAATTTTGTAACAAAATATTTATCAGAAAGTCTTTTGAAGAATATGTTTTAATTAACAAAATATTCCAATATACCCCAGAGTCTTGCCTTTCATCACACTAACCCTCGTTTATCACTATGCACATTATTTATATTTGGTTTTCAAGTGTAAATTTAATGTAAATAAATAAATACTGAAAGTAGTAAATTAAACTAATATAAATAATTATACACTTTTAATACTGTTTTCACTTCAACTATATTATTCCTCAACAAAATATAAAATAAATGAATAAAAAACCGTTTTTCGCCCTAGTGGGGCGAAAGTACCAACTTCCCTCCCGGCTACCGATCGGGAGTTTGTAATTTCGGCCTCGCTAAGACGAAAAATAATATACACCTAGCCCTGTATAATAAGAAAGCCTCAGATCTCTAACATATTTGTCTACCTCGCGGTACTGGGCAACATTTCAGTGAGCGGTTTCGAGCAACTAAAAAATGTTTTACTTTAATGTCCTGCTCGGGAACTAGATAGAGTTCACGTTATTTCGGGATCGCGTTTTGAAGCATAATACTTGTGTACTAATTGAGTACGTTTTTTATATTTTCCGAACATCGCTTAAAAAATTTGCGCAAATGTCAACGACGCAATTTTTAGCTCCTGACATGACAAAACTTAGTTTTCTATGGCGGTCTCAGAATATCAAAGAATATTCGAGTAGATTGATGAAAATTCACGGCAATTAAATCGCCACGTATCATCTCAGAAAGTGAGAAATCCATGGTGGGCGGTACTGGCCAATATGGTGTTATGAACCGTACAGACCAGCAAAACGAACCAGGAAAAAGTTTTCTACGAAAATACACTATTTATGACCTGCAGCCTATTTTTGCCATGAAAATAAATCGAGACATGGAACTTTCCCCATATTTAACACAAGAAACATGCGTGCGGATACAAATGAAAATAGGAATAAAAATAAAATGGTATATATTCTGTGAAGTCGAAATAGCTAACTCGTGTCGATTAAAAATAACAGACAGTACAAGATTTTTTTTCTAATACAAATCTTACATAGCATCTGTAACTTTAACAACTATAATATAAAGTATATGTTCTTATTGTAATATGCAGCACTCATGTGAAATTTTTAAATATAGCGATATTAATCGAATCATATCGCATACTTATGAAACACTGCAGATGGCATTATTTGTAAGATTATTTTTCAAGGTTGTAAATTAGAAAATGGCATTGCAAAGAAAGTAACAATTTCAAAGATAGTATATTTTAAATTCATAGAAGTTGCTTTGTTACGAACTATACGTCAGTAGTTAGGTTGAATTTTTTCATGTGCAATGAAAATATTATTTTTAAATAATATAATAAAAAAATTTATCGAAACATTTAAAATGCTTTGTTTCTTATCTTTTCATCAGGTAATTCAGAAAAATTAAATGACGTCTTTTATTTATAAATATCGCATTTTGCATGTTATGCATAATTTTATGTATAGAAATGATTGCTAACGTTCAAATATATTTCGAGATATGGATAAGTTTTCCATGAGCTTTAATCGGACCCCACTCGAAGCCAAAGTGATGAATGTGTATAAAGTATCTTAGTAAATTTACTAACGCGGGGGGGCAATCCCACGGGTGGTGGTAGCTTTTTTAAACAAGATTCGACGATAAGAAAAGAGGTCTGCCAATAAGACCTTGATAAACTTATCCTTTTTAGTGCATTCTGTTTACGTAACTTTCTAACATACATTTAACTGCATTAAATTGCGTTTTATAATTTACACGCACAAACTGTTGAATTGCGTGACTTTACCGACGAGTTTAATTACCGGCTTGTAATTTAATATTACGGGCATCTCGAGGTATTTTAAGAATCATAATTATATAAGCAATTGAGTAACATAATCATCAGACCTCCATTTTAATTTAAAATTAATGTAGCTTATTATTTGTTAAAGTATTGATCGGAAAATCAATTGAATAACAAAACCGCATTTTTTAACTAGCCAATATAAATAAAATATTGATAATATTACTAAAGTGCAAACATTTAAATAGTTTTTCAATGTTTGTTATTAATACTGATAATTTACTGTTAAAAGAGTTTAATTGTTGAATTAAAAATTTAGTATCATACTTTTTTCGTAATTAAGATAATTTCTTGTTAAGTGCCAAAGTCTGATATTAATTTATCACTTGTAAAATAAATAATTGGATGTTATTTATGTTTTTAAAAGTTGATAAAAATATGTGCACCGATGCTAAATTATTGGAAATAATAATTGTATCTGAGAAAAGCAAAAAGTCGGTAAGAGCGGTTTCGCCAAACTATCGCAGGAGCAAGTAAAGTGGTGCACTCTGGGTAAGTTCGCGCAGAAATCAGAATGGTCAGAATAGTATCCAACTTATTTTCGACTCAATTGACTTTTTCTAATTGATTAATTGTTATTTTCTTAGGTATCTTAGGTAATTTGCAGAATTGAAAGGTGAAGGAAAAAGTTTCGGTATTCTCGAGGTATTTCTTGAATAAACATGGTCTGTTTGAGAAACTGGTTGACCGGCAAATCTTTCCCATTTGAAATGTTGAAGAAGGCAAAATATACTTTTCGAAGAGAATTGCTTCTCTCGTTTTTTTCGCGACTGCATTGGTAAATATAGCGGCCTGGAGGCAGGGTGCGCGCGCCACGGCCGCCACGGCCGCCACGGCCGCCACGGGCTGCTTTGGCGGGAAGACGGAAAATCGAAATCCCGCAGCGTCAGTTGGTCGCGCGCCGCGATTAGGGGCGGTCGCACGCGCCAGCCTGTTCACCCCGGCTTTCTTGCAGCGCTCGACCGGTTAATGAGCCCACCCCCAGTGCGCACTGTTACACTGTTTGTCGGGAGGGAAAAAGCGCAGGTGCAGCGAGCGAATTTTGAATGAATTTTAACGGGCGCGTTGCGTTCCCGCGCCACTTTACGAGCGGGCGCCCCAGCTTTAATTGCGCTTATGCATACGCGAAGGTAAGGAGCGACGAGCTTTAAGTCGGGGTTGGAGGATTTTTGATCGTTTTGTCAATGTCTTGCGCCACCCAATAGGTAGCATAGGCAACAGCATGCGGCTCCTGGGCGCTCTGGTGCTGCTGGTGCAGTGGTCGGGCATCGAGAGCGCGGGCAGCCCGTGCCCGGAGAGCCTATCGATCCTCGTGCCGAACGGCGAGGCCGAGAGCCGGCCGGACGGCAGCCTCCTGTTCGCCGAGCGCGTCTACCCCGCGGGCTCCTACTGGCGCGACGCCGGGGGCACGCGCGTGTGCGCCTGCGGCTGGGCCGCGCGGCCCGCCAGGCCGTGTCTGCGGCAGTGCTGCGGCTCCGGGCGCATCATCGCCGCCCTCGTGAGCAAGCCCGAGGAGCAGTGCGAGCCGCTCGGGGAGCCGCGGGGCGAGCTGCTCATCCCGGAGCGCCGCGCCTCCCCCGAGATGCGGCCGCAACTGGCCGGCCGGCCGGGCCTGGCCGACTGGTTCGAGCTGGTGCAGAGCCCCGACTGCCCGCAGGGCACGAGCTTCTGGCGCCTCGACCCCCTGCAGAACGACGAGGGGTACGAGCTGCAGCCCAACGGGAGCCTGTGGGTGCCGGCCCTCGAGGAGCAGGGCCAGCTGGTGCCGAGCGAGCAGTTCTGCTTGGACCGAGGCCGCAGCAATCAGTCCGAGGAGCTCGTGGCAATCGTCTGCATGTCTCAGCAGCGGCACAGCGCGGATACGCCGACAGCCATATGGATAGGATACTTGCTCTCGATACCGTTTCTCGGCCTCACCTTCGTCGTCTACGCCATCATACCCGAACTGAGGAACATCTACGGAAAGACGCTCATGTGCTACGTCTTGTCGCTCCTTGTCGCCTACGCGAGCCTCCTCCTCTCGCACTCTCTCGTAATCCCTTTCTGCGGCTATACTGGTGAGTACTACATGCCTTTTTCCTTTTTCCTTTTTTCTAGTTTACTATTATTCTTTAATGCTTCCTAATAATAGTTCTCTTATATTTTCCTCGTTATAACGAGCCGCGTTTTAAGCATTCTTTCAAATAGCATATGCTTAAATCTTCGGCTATTTATCACTCGCAGCTATTATTCGCATTTACAAAAGTTGCGCAAACACTATTCAAATTTGTCCACTCCTCCCAACGTTGCAACTGAAATTAATAGACCTATTTTTAAATTGCTATTGCATTGAATAGCCGATATTCCAATATTTGCATTTCATTTGGAGCTTTCATTGCTAGAATGTTATTGATGCGTTCATTTGCGTGACTGTTGATTTTACCGCAAATTCAATTGCGCGTACAAAGCTATTGTTTCATACTAAATTAATATCAAAGCTTCATTCGTCAAGTACTTTCGACGAATGAATTTTCTATTATTAACTTTGTATATAGATTTTTAAAGGGATTTCAAATTCTGGTAAACAGTCTCATTTTAGATCTACCCTCGTTCATCGGAATATTAACTCTGTTTACATTTACGAATGCTCGTTCGCTTAATTTTTTTTTTACAAATTTTCTAACACGTTTTGATCATTTAAAATTATGCAAAATCGCGCATTTACTCCCGCTTACAAATAATAATTTAAAGAAAACTTTTGATACTTGCACTTTTAACGTATTGCATCGTATATTTAAACAAATTTCCAATTTGTTTCACGAGCATAAGCAAGCATCGTATTTTTTATCCGTCAATTCTTTGCCCGCAGCGGGATATAGCGGGCCATGGGGCATTGTGAACCTTCGAGGAATAGTGGGCCACCCCATTAAATATGTTGCATTAAATATTGGCATGAAAAACATTTATTAACAAGTTTCATTCAAATTAAAGCATTTTGAAAGATTATCATTATTATATTTCAGTATTACTATATACAAAAAATATATATTTTTTCAAGGATCATTATTATTGAATTTTCTAAAGAAAAGAAAATAACTAAGTCGTATTATTTCATTTGCACAATTGTAGAAGCTCCATAAAATATGCCGATTTAATGCTTTCCACGCTAGCTTCGAAAAATGTAGTTTCATAATAATATTATAAAAATGCGAAAAAGAGGACGAAAAGTTGTGTATACCAGCTGTGACTTACGGTCTAGAAAAAAAGCTAAAACATGAGTTATATAAATAATAAAAATTTAGCCTTTAAAAAAGAATTGATTTCAATATCATTTGAACTATTTCGAATGAAAAATACATGTTTGTTTTGTAATATACTTGACGTAATATTTTATGCATTTGTGGTAAATATCTCAGCGTTTGCAGATCTAATATATATAAAGACAAGAAAAGGAATATTTTGGCTCAAATCCTTGTGCTAAACTTTTGTCTCATATGCTCACGTCCAAAAATAAAATTCTTGCACTGCTGTACAATAAAAGGTAATAGCGTTCTCTTATTTTTAAAAGGACATAATTGATTTTTCCTTTGTGTTTTCTTGTGAATTGCGGCGCGTACTGCTCGTAGAAACGCTTAGATAGGTAAGTAGTTTGTAGATTTTATGCGTTCGTAAAAAAAGAAAGAAATGTCTGCGCTCACACTGAATTTCGAAAAATGATACTATCAGACAATTAACATAGCGCCGTAGAAGACCCGAGAGAATACCTCAGGCATTCCTCGGCGAACCGCTAGTGTGGTTGACGAAAACTGGAGCTAAACACGCAAAAGCTCAATTGCATCAGCAGCACTGCTCGCATGGACGTATGGAAATTAGGCCGGTCCCTCAAAAATCGTTACCTCCGTGATGGAGAAATCGCGCGAGAGCTTCATAAAAAATATGGAAAAAACCATTCCTCTGTGTGTGTGTGTGTAACATGTTCCCATGTGTTCGCAGTGGACAAGGGTGCGGTAAGTGTACCTCTTCGTTGGCTGCATTTGCATATCGACAAACATATAACTACTTATACTGTTATGCGACTTACGCACGGCCGAGGATACGTGTTTACTAGTCGCTCGGAAAATCCTCTTTTTACGTTTTTTTCGCTAATGACCGTGGTTAGTTAACACTGGATGTGCTCGTAAAAAGTGACACAGAAAGATTGTGGATGAATCAATTTTTTATTACAAATCATTATAATATCTTTTAAAATGCCTATAACCAAATAAATCTTTCGCCATATCGATCAAATCGATCAAAATTAGTTTCTGACTAGATTAAAACATTGAATTTTAAAGAGAGATAGCGTGCTATCGTGTAACTCATGTTGTTTTTAATTCATCTTGCATTTGTTTGTAGAGAACGACTCAATATTCTACCGTACAAAAATTTCCATTTTAGACGTGTCACCAGCACAGTCGAGAATTATGAGTCTATTCATGAACGACCTATAAGCAAGATCATAAAAAGTCTTGTAGCTGAAAGGATTAATAGATTAAAATATTCGCTAAGTAAAGGAAGCGAATAAGGGGCGCGCTACACGATTAATTTATTTATAATACCACTAAAAATAAAGGTTTTTAATTTTAATTCGACTCACTATGGGTATTGAAACATTACTGCTGGAATTGTGATAAAAAATTAAGAGCGCAATTACATTGACGCAGTATAATAGAGACTTAAAGTTATTCCATTAAGAAAGTTCGCAAAATGTACGTAATATGCTGGTCAAAATTTATTTTTGTAAAATCGATTATACGTTAATGTGCTTGCAAATCAAGTTTTATCCTTGCGACTTTTTTTTGTACCTCGTATTACTCTGGAAAATGTTATGATAACGATAGAAATTGATACTTAGGGTATATGCTAAGACAATCGATCAATCACATAGTTGGTGAGTCGATATTAATAGAGCTTTTAAATTGCTTTTTTTCAGTACCAAGGAAAGCATCTACTGTCATATTCATTACCATGAATCTTGAATATCCCATACGTTATTCTTGCAGATTAATGAAGTACTCTGCACACACGCCCATTATGTGCACAAGTGTATAACGATTAAACGAAAAAGGAATGTTTATTACGATCAGGTTCGAGGTCGAATTTATCCTAGGATTTATTAGGAAGTTTTTTCGATGAGCTCTAACGGAGAATCAGGCAATACAGGCAAAAAGCTTAATTACGAGTGAATTGTCGCAGTGGCCGCGCGTCTTCTGTGCGACGACTTTCCCGGAAAGCTCGATTACAGCAAGCTCGAGAAATAAAAAAGGGGTCAGATAAAATGCTAAAAAATGAGCTTTCTCGTCGCAAACGTTGCACGGAAGGAAATGCTTCTCGTTGATTTCGCTCTAATCTCACTTTCGCGCACCAGTGCTTTCGGAGACTGCACGGCCACTCGATCCCGTTTGACCTTTCCGTTAATTTTATTTTTTTTCCCTCGCTTGGCCGAACTCGATCGCGCTGGATCACTTCCAGCTACTCATTACGTGACTAATCTCGATAATCTACAGCAGTACTTGCATTTATTTACCAATCATATGCAATTTTCTTTTTAATCTTTCATTATGCTATTTTAATTGATTTTTATTCCAGTACTATATTTTTATATTTGGGGGTGAGCGGGAATCTAGGCGGATATGAGAAATTTAAATACGTAAATATTGCGTGAGCGACGAGCGTTTGCGGATGTATTACCATAAAACTTTTTACTGCTTCAGATCGTCGAGATGATAAGTGATATTATTCTAGATACTTTTCCGCAACTATCACATTAACTATTATCAATATATCTATTATCAATTATCACATTAGCTCTTCACGAACTCTTTTTGCTGTTAGGGTATTATTGCTAGCAGAGAATAATGTTAATCAAATCGGTTATAACCTCCGTACAACTAAAAAGAAGACTGTAAGCCTATAGCTGTAAGCGACATTAAGGGAAAATTTATGACTTTATTTAAACAGCAGCTTTAGCTCTTGCAATAGCAAAGGGACATTGACTCTGTATCCCCGATGTAGATTTAAGATTTACTATAAAGAAACTTAAACAGATCAAAAGAATAAATACTCTTTCACAAGATTAATAAACAGTTGTACAAAATCACTTAATAAGCAACAAAAAGGACGTTTCATCAATACTAAACTAAAAAATATAATAATTTGCAGATTACTTTAAAATGCTGTATTATATTTTTGAATTTAAGTTACAAACGAAAAACAAAAACTTGCGAAAAAATCTTATTTCTTATTATATTGAAAATATATTGAAATGTCTTTAATGTTATCTTAGAAAAAAGGGTACGCTTCCTTCATAAAACCAGCGTTTGTTAGCATATAATCTTTTTGAGTATTAAAATCCGGTATACTGCTTCCGTTTTAGTAAAAATAATAGCCCAATTGAAACAAGTTTTTTTTATCACACGGCACATACGTTTTCAAGATAGGGAATTATAATTAAGGCTACGGCTGACTATTTAACACTGCACTCGACTGCAGAGTAGCATACAGTGTCGAAAATTTTCAAGAAAAATGAAGATCATCTGCGCGCTTTTGTTCGTACCATTCTTGGTATTGCTGACGAATATCAAGGAAATCTCAGCCAATCCCGCAAGAGGTAAAATAATTTCTATTGAATTAACAAATTCCTAATAATGCTTAATATAAAATGTTTATAGTGCACAAGTAAATTAGTAAGTGCTCATAGATTTTTATTTTTACATTTTTTAGATATCCGTAGCGCGTTGGAGAAAGATTCTTCGTGTGGTAAAAACGAACGTTTTAGCGCATGCGCTTCAAATTGCGAAAGAATTTGCGATGATATTAACAACGACAATCACGCTGGAGAGCGCTGCATTACTGCAACAAGTTGCGTAAATAAATGCATTTGCCAGGATGGTTACGTTCGTGAGAACTTTAATGGAAAATGCATACGCGTTCAAGAGTGTCCAAGAGTCAAACATTAATAGTCTTTTTTTTCGTTATTTACTGCACATTATTCTTTATTTTAATAAGTATTTCTCTTTTCATGTAATATGTAATGTTCAATATATACTGTATTTGATAATTAGTTCAATTAAACATTGTACTAAATGAAATTCATGAGTTTTTATTAATTGCACTTCAAATTATTATTAGGAATGACCCTGGTCAATCGAAATTTCATATGCGCCCACTAGATTAATAGTTAAAAACTATTTTAACGTCGAAAAAACAATGACAACTGTTTCGAAGTAAGTCAACTGTGTGCACTAATTTTAAGTTATAAAATTCTTAAATTATTAAGAATTGAATTTTACATTCTAATATTTCATTTTTTAAATGAAATGAGTTGAGGTCTTTTTCTTTTAACTCCAAAAGAAATCCCAGTATAGTATAGGTAAGCCTAATTAAGTTCATAAAAATATGGTGCTATAAATACTAACTACTTTAAGCTCGCTTTAAGTAACGCTTATTCTACTGGAGTAATTTCATCATTGCAGTAGGCTAACATAAATATAATTCTAGAAGAATTTCTCTTGCTTGTCACAGCGATTTAAATGGCGGACAAATGATCTGATGCGTTTATAGTTTATTATTAAATAATTGAAAACATAATTTGTCGGTACCTTTGGAAATATTTTTCCTTATAAATATTGTTCTCTAAAGGTGGCCAACTATTGGTTCAAGTTATTGCCCCTGTCAACTTACTAAAGGCTTGATAAGATATTTTATTTATAATAGAATTACGTAAGATGCTTTAGAGGAAAAATCTAAATGAATAAATAAAGAGGATAAAATATAATGAAACATTGAAATAAGTATTGTATTAACGAATGAAAAAGGTGTAATTTATCCTTAAGCGATAAATGAAAAAAAATTGCTTTATAAAGTTACAATTAAACGATGTTGCATGGATAAAAAGATAAATTCTTTTAGAGGAAATTTTTTATCATTCTAAAAATGACCTATCGATCCCGGCGTTTCTTTTATTGGAAAGCGACCTCGACAGCAGACAAACACATTAACACCGGCGAACAAGTGGGCGAGCAGGAGGACGGTTGAGGAGGGTTGCCGTAATCTTGCCACTGATAATGGTTAAATCGGCCCCGTGTGGCCGCGTTTTCTAGGGCGGGGAAATAATTGGCTAATCGTGTCAGCGTTCGATTGCTCGCGAAGGAGTGTGCGGGTGAGTCGCGAGTGAGCCTCCAGTGAGCGTGCAGGTGAAACCTGTGCACGGACGCATGGCTGCTTGGCGGCTCCGCGGATGAGCGGGAATCAGTGTCGCAGCGCACGGTCACGCGGCAACGTCGTCGCGGCAGCCATGCTAATTACAAGCGATGCGCTGTCTGCCGAGCTCTTTGCAACGCTCTTTGCCGCACTTTTTATCCGTGGAGGGTACTGTCCTCGTACGTCCCTCGATTCCTCCAGTTTAAAGCCCGCCTGGTACAACACCGATGCCTCCGCCAACGGATCTCGAACTACCAGCGAGGAGATCGATCTCGTCCGTTATGATCAAGTGCGTTATTATTATTCAAATATTTAACAGAGAATTTACTTTTTTTCAAGCAACTATAACAAATTAATTTTTAACTCAAAACAACAGAATTATTTACATAGTTATAAGTAGATTTTTATATCAACTCTTGAATACAAATTTAAATTTAAACCCAAAACATAAAATGCAAAATAGCTCATCTAAAATGCAAGAAAGGAAAAATAATAAACTTGTTTATTTTCTTAACAACAGAAAGTTTTACGACCATTTTTGCGACTAATAAATATCTTAATACAAAATAAAATGTAATGATGTCTGTATGAATACTACAGACACTTCGTCATTTATTTTCAATTGCATGAAGGAATTAAAGTAGAAAAAGTTATCTGATGTACCTGTTATTTTGAATGCTCAATGAGGGTTGATGACGCAATTAGATGAAGTAAAAAGCTAATTGCATTACATTTATTGCATTATCCTACAGATCTTCAATTCGCAGAAGAGCGGAAAAACTTCATCGATGAGAGAAGATATACCAGAACTGCCAATATGCTGTGAGACTGGCTTGTACTTTCGACAAAGCTCCTGTCATCGAGGCCCCCAGCCTGCGGGTGATCCTGAAATGCCAAAACTCTATACGCCGGACTTGAAGGCTTCAAACAAAACTGCCTACGACTTCAGGAAGATTTATCGATATCCTTGTCAACCCGACAGTTTCGCTATGGATCCAAAAGTGGATAGTTTTTATTTTCTCGAAAATGGCTCCATTTTCACTGTTAATTTGACGGAGCCGTCCATGATAACTCAGCTCGACTACTGCCTTGCCGTCACTATGAACTCGGAGAATCAGAGTGAAACTTTGGTTGCTGTTTGCCTGCCACCTGACTACTACATACCTACTTTCTATACAATCAGTTGTTTACTGTCAACAATATTTTTGACTGCGACATTTTTTATCTACATGGTAATACCGGAACTGCAGAATATTCATGGGATCATTGTTAGAGCTTATGTACTGGTCCTTGCGGTTGCTTATTTCGCCTTGACCACTGTCCAGTTTGGTGATCAGCTCATACTAAATTGCACAATTCTCTGTCAAGGATTTGGTAATTATTATCATTTATATACAATTTAATATTTCAATTACTGCTCAGTGGATCATTAATAGGCTCTTGAGTTACCCTTGCGAGGCAGGAAGAATAAGAAAAAAGAACAATTATTCGCATGAATGTTACATTTGCATATGTTCTTTAAACTTTTCTTACCTTGCGATATGTAGAAATTATGAAAATAAATAAAGCTCCATCTACTACGGTGTTAATTTACGAGCAACAATAAGCATGACTGGCAGTCGGTAGATCGATCGGAAACTAACTTTTTTTCTCTGCATCTCATATTTTCTTTGTAGCAGTACTTTTTCTATTTCATTGCTTTACTTTTTACGACCTGTCATTTATCGCCACCGTAGAGAACGGCAGTAACTGCACAAAAACTGACCCTATTTTATATCACATTAAGTTGAAAAACTTAGATTAAAGAAACTTTCACAGCAGATGAAAATTTACATTTTCAACTTACTTCTGATCTCCTTTTTATACTGCGCTCTTTATTTATAATGCACGGAATTTTGGTCATTCTATATAGTAATAGTTTTATTAGTGGGCGAATCTAATAGTTCTTATTATTGAAATTTTAATTGGTATTGACATCATTATTCATTTAATAGACCGTAAAATCTCGTACGAAAAAATTGTGCTCAATTTTCTGCCGAAAATTATGCAGAAATATCCAATTTATGCATCATTTTTATGAAAATTCAAATCTCAACCAGTACATTTCGTGAAAAATAATCTAGGGGTTCCCAGTGATCCACAGGGTAAAAATTTCTGTAAACATCACTGAAATCAGTCAAAAAATACAATTTTTGTGAATAATTTTTACAACAGTGTATGGTCAACACAGATCTCTCAATCAGGAGATTACTAATCGCGTAACAATTTTTACTAGAAAATTCAAGCAGTAACTACTTCATTATCTTTCTTACTATTAAAGTTTATAATTATTTACATTAATTTTTATTTACATGCGTGTAATGAGCTTCTAGCAAATTATTTAAATTTTTAGTAGTTTTCAATACCAGTGTGGGAGCAGTGGTTCTCGGGCGAGTTTGAGTTTATTTTTGGTAATCCCGAAAGTTAACGAGTAACTTCTCGCACGAGTATCGAACAATATTTGAAAGTGGCACTTTACGCACAGAATTACACACATAAAATTGTTTACAATATACAATTAAATTTTAATAGGTAGTAATTCTTATAAGAATATTAATTTTTCGTGTTCAGAATAATAATGAATGTACTATTTAAGATACGCTAATCGAACTTATCACGCATATCGCATATTCGACGCCTGTAATAATGCTTATTTTATTACAGTCGTGCATGACGGGTTGCGTTTCGTACTACTTCAATACTACTTAATTTGAATGAATCAATCTATTATTTCTAATTTCAAGTCATAAAAATAGTATCTAAAGTATTGATAAATGCGTTTCTAATTAATTAGTTTGTGTTTATACATACAAAGTATAATCCTATCTTATATAATTGTAATTATAATAAACTCCACATATGCGTGTCGCGTTTTAATACGCATTCAATTAGTATGATATTAAATTTACACCTTAGTCAATTTATTATTACAATGCCGTGATAGCATGTATTCATAAGCTAATCTTTTCGGCGAATTTTATCTAAAACAAAGAAAATTCCAAGAGTTACATTTTAATAATTACCTGAAATTTCTTCTTAAAAATTAAGTAATTATCTAAATAGTGCATCCCATAAAATTTTAATTTATTTAAAATGAGGTCACCTTTTTCGTGCCACAAACACACAAATCCCAAGACACTGCAATGTAGTTCATTAAAATAGTCAAGTGTGCACGCATAATGTGTAGCGAGACTAGCTTAATGAATTTTCCATTGTTATTCAATATACAAATAGCATGCACATTGATTCTCATGATCATTGTGTTCCAGTCCAAGGTTCTTCACTATCACTTTCACGAGTCATTTTTTTTTCATTTTTTTGGATTATTTATTTATTTTGGCAGTTTTTAAATCAAATTTACATCTCACTTTTAGACTCGCTTATTATTTATCTATATTTATTTATTTAATACAGGATTCAGGCGCGCTACGTGTAACTTAGTGGTAAAATAGCCCTTTTATTTTTCAATTACCATTATAAACTTTTACCTTATAAACAATAGTGAAATTATACTTTCTCATTATCTTTGTGTATTAATATGCAACTCTAACTTCATTATCTTATGTTTAATGCGATTTGACGGCTCTTGTGTTATCTCTACGCTCTTATGGCATAAAACAGTGTTCGACACTTATAATCTATAATTATAAATAAACCATTTAAGCGCCAGTATAAAGACATACTATTGAACTACCATTTACTTTTAAAACAAGACTCGAATGTAAGGCTTACTTTAATAAAACTAATTTATGTTATGGCATAAAAAGCAACACATGAAACTTTTTTTATAAAACAGGGAGAGCAAGATTGCGAAAGTCATTCTACAATCTGACGTCAATTGAATAATATTCCAAACGATTATAGCCTCAGTGTTGATATCCTCTTTCGGGTCTTATGAAAAGACTTGGAATTAAACCATAAAAAAGTACCAAAATATTTTCCAACATCAGGTGCCTTGCTATAACTACTAATTTATGTTTATTTTTCACGTCATCTAAAGCTATAATTTCTAAGAAACGGCTACCACAATCAATCTACAAATGTATTTACACGGCGATGATTCGCCACATCTCCACAGGGAACGCAAAAAGTTATTCCCTGAAAAAACTTAGGCGAATGAAAAAAAGCAATCAGCTAAATTGATCAAGTCAGACATAATTGAACATTTGCAGGTTGACGAAATCGTTGACACCCACATAACAAGAGAAAGTTTTAGGGAAGTCTTGTTCTAATAGGTAAAAGTGTAGACGTTTCAATTATAATAACTCAATATTTGATTTAGACGCACTGGACACTAGAATGAGTACGGAAATCCCCAAAACAAAGCATGTGAAAAAAGAAAAACAAAAATTGAAAAATGAGTAACATAAAAGATAAGGATAATGCAACAGTTGAAATTTAAACTTTATATTCTTAACTAAATTTGTAATGAAAAAGAAATTTTGTAATACAATTGTAATACGCCACTTGTAATACAGTAGAGAAAAATGAAAAAGCTTAAAAATGAAATGAAATTTTTTTGTAATACTAAAACAGACACAAATCAATGACTAATAAATTATAAATTTAATGTAAAAAGAGGTTAGCAAGCTTAATTTCAAATTCATAGATTTTTTCATACGACCGCTTAAAATACCGATTTAGTGGGCGATTACGCACACGAAACAGCGCTTTACACACGGAGTTGCATTAAAACATGTTATAAGTGGTACGGAATTAGTCTTCTAACTACAAAGTCTCTGCACCTATTACGCTTTAAGGCGACGGCGTGGAACCATTTCGCTAACCTTGACTGACTGTGATTGAGTATGTCTTTGTAGCAAATGTGTTTAACTTACATTTGTATTATATTATATTTTCTAGTCTGATAGATACTGGCGAGCAATTATCATTACTGAACAAGAGCATTTGTATATAGCTTAACTTATAAAATCGAACCAAAGGATGAAAAGCGACTGTGATATTCGCTGAAACTGTTACTATTATTTTATATCTATCAGTCAATCAATCAATTACATGACTATGTATTTTTTTACATACCCCATCGTAAAGTTTGTACATTATCCCCGCCGAACCGGGAAACAAGTGATGCTTTCTTTCCCTAGACCCCACTCTAGTTTGCAGCGCTGGGAACTGGTTATATACAGAAAAAGAAGGCAGCACTTTTTTTCCCTTTTCGGCACGAATAAATTACAAAATTTAACCTGAGGTATGTAAAAAAATCGTATATTGCACTTGGGAATAGGGTGGGCTGTGCGATCCCTGCGTGTTTTAATTGTTTGGGCCTTTTGCCCGTTTAATTTGGAAATAAATAAATAAATAGATAAATAAATAAATAAATAAATAAATAAATAAATAAATAAATAAATAAATAGATAGATAGATAGATAGATAGATAGATAGATAGGTAGATAGACAGACAGATAGATAAATAAATAAATAAATAAATAAATAAATTAATTAATTAATTAATTAATAAGATACACTTATTAAAAATTCAAGAGAATATCCGTTTATTATATTTTGTTATTTGGTTTCGCAACTATTATAAGTCCAGTAGATGGCGATTCTCGACTCGAGGGCGGCGAATGCGCGCGTCGCTAGCCGATCGTACCCTACCGCTAGGCAGTAGGTTGCGTGACTGTGAAGCGGCGGCGAGCGGTACATACGGCGTGCACACACGCGAGAGCATCGGGCGGCGACTTATAGTGGCTAAAAGAGAGCGGGTCAGGCTGGATTGTCGCAGATGAGTGCGCGACGCCGCCGCGGCCGATCCTATCGGATTGTAGCAGGCGAAGAAGAGGAGCGAGCTGGCTTGCCGACCGAAAAAAGGTTTGTAAACAGCTGCGCCGATACCGCCGCTGATGGAGCCGCTGATGGAACGAAGACAATCTTCATTCGGCCCCCCTCTCGGATGGACGCCTCCGCTTAACACAAGTCTCTAGGCGCTTAGCCGGTGAACGTCTGCGAGGTCCATCACAAAGACGCGCAGCCTCGCCGCTCTCTGACGCTCCGAGACTGCTCGAATATCAACTGGATCTCTAACCTTGCATCGGTCCTCGAAACCTTTTTCGGTTTCTGCTTCTGGTTCTGAGAAAGGAGCTTTGACATAGTCAACCGTACTTGGAACTTTCAATTAGTCAACGGTAGCGGTACATCATCCCCGCATTTCCCTCAGTTGATGATCCACTGATCCATTAGTGGCTTATCGTTGCGGAACTCTCACAGTAATTAATTGACGATAAAAGAATGAACCGCAGCGCGATAAAGCGCGCACGAGAAGGAAAGGGAGCGCGATAGGGTGCTCGCTCGCTCGGAGTGTGTGAAAAACGACAGTGTAACAAGTTAGAATCATGTCGGCAGTACCGTTGCTCCGGCTTTTTCTCCTCCAGGCGCTTGGGCTTTCCGTCGCTATTGCGGCAGCGAGCCAGCCACCGTGCGCTCATGAACTGTCCGTCAGCTTGGTAAATGGGACCGCAGCAAAGGATGGCTCCGTACTTTTCGATGGGCTGAGTTTCCCGCGAGAGAGCCAGTTTGAACTGTCCAACGGCGAACTGCGCGGTTGTCCCTGCTTGCTGAGGAACTGCATCCGCAGATGTTGCCCGCCTGGGCAAATTTTAGATGTATCCGGCTGCCATGAACCGGATAATCTAAACAATTCCACCTATGAGTTTGATGTGCCGCAATTGCCCAATCACATCTTTCATCCCGAAATCAAGGACTATGAGGAGCACTTTTATATTTTATACAACAACCAGTGTTTTACCGGTAAATTCGGTGGTTTTGTGTTAAAAAATTATACTTTTTTCATTAGTCCAAATGGAACGGTAGAAATTAAGAACAAGGAAAGTAATAATACTCTTAAAACAGTGACGAACGAGCGGTATTGCGTTGCCTATTCAGGGAAATCAAGAACAGAAACGTTCGCTGTGTGCAAGACAAAGACTGAACGCCTGAAAAAGTACGCAGATGTTGCTATCCATTGGAGCTTTGCTGTCGGCTCTTGGTTGTCCGCAATATCCTTAATCATGACCTTCGCCGTTTATGTCATGTTCTCTTCGTTAAGAAACCTTCACGGACAAATCCTCATGGTCTACGTAGCGTGTCTCATTGTGGCTTACATTTTCTCACCTCTGATAAATCAAGAATATTTGGTCCATCTTTTTTCAAAAGACTTTTGCACAGTTGCAGGTATGCTATTAACATCAAGATTTTTAAATCATATATAACACTACACCCCAAACTTACACATCATTCACTGTCATTAATTAGTAGATTACGCACCTAGGGAGTAAAAGTAAAGAATGTCTCATCGCATGTAATTGTCCAAATATGCGATCTGAGGCGTTTTTTACTTACTCCCGTGGTGCATATACTATTTTTTTGCACGAGGGGCGTAAAATGCGTACCTTGTCTACCGCCCCTAGGGCGTAAAGTACGCACTTTACGTGCTGTGTGTAAAAAAATTAATTTTTCATCGTTCTTCTCATTTTCTTAGCTTCTAAAATATGTTAAATAATTTGCAATCTCATCGTAAAATAGGTCATTATTCACTTTGATTTGGCTGTCTTGAATTGCTTTCTCGAATTAAAGTGAATTGGTTCCGTTAATATAGCGTAAATTTTATAAATCAATAAGCATAAATACTGTCAAGTTGATGTAATTCGTCCAAATTATTTGAATTACTTTTGTAAAGAATGTGCAAAATTAACTCTTAATTAAACCGAAATTCACAATTTGAGTGACCGCATGAAAGATTATTTCACCTAAATAAAAACGTTTTTAATTTTATTTATATTTACTCTCACTGTACTTGAGAATTTCTTTCACTTAATTTTAATTCTTATTTTAATATGATTAATTTGGCCTTTACTCAACTTATCGTCAATTAGCTGCAAAGCATGTATCAATCGCTGGATTAACGCAACACGTGACAAGACTGAATAAAGATTGGCAACGTAATATATTTTTTCTAATCTCTTAAATTGTTAGAGCAGGAATTTAAGTAGACAATATTATTTAAATTCAGTGTCCATTATTTCTATGAAAAATGTTCATTTTTTAGCCCTTTTACCGCCTGTTTTGGAATATTACTTTATTCAAAAATTATATATAGTAATACTGCAATGTAATAATGACAATCTTTCAAAATGCTTTAATTTAAATGAAACTTGTTACTAAATGTTTTTCACGCCAAATGTAACATATTTAATTGGGTGGCCCACTGCATGCCCCGAAGGTTCACATTACCCCACGGCCCGCTATGCCCCGCTTTCTCCTACATATGTATATATATAGAGGGAGAGAGAGAGAGAGAGAGAGAGAGAGAGAGAAAGAGAGAGACTATAATTTTCTGATATATAATTTGTTGGTTCATGTGTATACAAGAACGAACAAATTATAATTTTCATAGAAATTCCAATCACATCATGTGATTTTACGATGCAATTACTTATAAATCGTTATGTAAATTTGATGTTTTATTTTTAACTTTTTCATAGCGGTACATTTTTTTTCTATCGTATATTAAATTTCCAAGGATGAATCATAATAGCGTAAAAGTAATCTTTGCTGATTGCCTAAACTCGATATTAATCGTTCCCCTCCAGAGCCTTCTTCATGCTACTAATAATTATAAAAAAAAATAATAATGATCTACCAAATTGTTCACGAAAATTGATATTCATCATTATATTATTATTAAAGGTTCGTACAATATTACTTTGTATTAATGGCGACAATCCTTTACTTAATTTTGTCAATAATTGTCCTATCTTTAACTAAAAATCTAAACTAAAATTAGATTGAAGCGTAATTCGTTTTAATGGAAATATACTATAGTAAACAAATGGATTAGCATTAAATTAAAAAAGAAATTTCCAGAAACTTCTAAGATTCAATGATATTCACACTAGAAAGGTATTTCCGAATAAAAGATGTTTTTCGATGTATAAATTGAATGAGACTTGGAATTACAATTTTCACTATAAAACATCTATGTTTTGAGTATCGATTGTAGCCATTATTTATGTACGAATTTTTCGTTCCGGTAAAGATCGATGTACTTTGGTAATTCTTTTGTAACGAGAATGCCGTCTGAGAAAGCCAGCAATTTGATGATAGCTAGTATTTAACATCTTGCACATTACAAATATTTTAATTTTGGGTAGGAGAAATTTTAAATAAAATAAGGTGTTTTATTACTAGATAAGGTTTGAAAAAATATAAAAATTCTTTATAATTTAGTTATTAATACGATGTTTTTATATTAAAACAAAAACACTTTCTTACTTTTATTTAGAAGAGTTTTCTGTAAGACACGGTGACGTAATAAGCATATGTTTTGATTAACTTTTAATTGAGAAGACTATTCTTTCTTATTTCGAGACCATTATTGAGCAACTCTCCTCTATCCCTCTATCTTATTTTCTAATACCGTGAGCCATTATCAGAATTTTAATTTCTACGAATAAGAATACGTAAATTTTATAGCATCTTCTTTCTTAAATGAAAACGTGGATGTCTCCAATTATAAATATATTCCACCAATTATAATCTTAAAAAGCATAATTATTTGTTTCTTCGCTTTCTAAATTTGAGAAGATGGTAAAACTTCAGTTTTGAAGTAATAAATTTACTATGCTGTTAGAGAGAAAAAGTAAAGTGGAAGTAGTATAATAATTTTCTACACTTATATTGAACACTATTTTTAACGCTCATACGCGAGATGGTATAGTTGCAATATTCTCGGAAGAGGAATTTAAAAACATAACATATTTAATGAAGTATTTTATTTAGAAAGGGTCTAGCAGGGTAACATGATGAAATCTGCCTTTGAGTCGTCCAGAAAACTGATTTATACCCCCGTATTCGGCATGAAAAATGACAATGATTTTGAAATATTCAGACCCCTAGATCCATCTGGAGTCTTATTAGGCCTATTTTAGTGATTTTTTGTTTTTTGAAGATATTTTGGTCAATTTTTTTGAGCTAGAAAAACTTTTTTTTTCAAATTGTAGGATTTTTTAAGACCTACACAATGGTATTCATTAAAAAAATTTTAGTTCGAAATTTTAATTTTTCCAGCCATTCGAAAACTTCAAAATTCGATATCTCAAAAATCAAGACTCATCGCTAAAAAAAAATATTTTATGTATTTTTAGTTCTTCAATCAAACGTAATGTAAGGAGACCAGAAAGGCCGGAGATTCGACTTCGTATTAAACGTGCAGTCTATATAATGCGAGTAGAGACGTTTCGCCTAGTACCCACGGTGTCGCTGATGGTTAAATGGAACCGTCTTCTGATTCGTTACACCATTATATGACACATTGATATTTGATGATTGATATGCATTGCGTGGGTACAGATAGGCTTAATATTTCTCTTATTTTTGTAAAATGTTATTAAATTATTAAACAGTAAGAGAAATAGATTTGTCCTACTATTGGCTGTGCAGGTATATTACGATTTTGTTGTGAGTATACTGACGGTAAGGGCTACTATCGTTATTGAAATTTTTCAGACATGCGGTATACATTTTCGATGTAGTTTTTTGCGTAGGATATGATGGTGTTATTGGCTTTATCATAGAATGCACCTAAAAAGCGATTTTAGTGATTTTTATTTATTTGAGTTCGTTCCACCACTTTAAAAAATCTGAAAAAATTCAGAGCTAATTTTCGAATGGCTGGAAAAATTTAAATTTCGAACTAAAATTTTTTTAATGAATACCATTGCGTAGGTTTTAAAAAAGCTATTAAATTATTGAAATATTCAGTTTTATATATGTTACGGATGGAGATCTCCGTGCGGCTTACGCATCGTAACCAACATCGCGTTCCGCGGATTTTGCAATAAGCTGATGTCGTACGAGTTGGGAAACACATAAGAGGTTCCCGATCAGCATGCCGAATGCGACAACAAATAATCAGGGCACTCTCACTACTCCGGTGTATAATTAACGGTATACAGGGTCTTCAAAAAGTATCGGACCCCCCTTGGTTCGCGAAAATATTCATATTCGTAAAAAATTTCAAAGTTGACCTTCAAATGTCCTTCAAGAACACACCAGAGATCAAAGTCAAGGTCACTATTGAATTTTTATTTGTATTTTTTACGAAAATGAATATTTTCATGAATCAGGATCTCTCTCTGGCTAAGTGGTCAATCAACGAACATTTACGGTATATCCTAGTGCTCTTTCAATAACCTATCCAATCCACAATAATCTGGTAGTCCTTCGGTACTACTCGAACGTAACGCTAAGATCCCTACCTGATTATAACAATTCCGTAACAAAATATACGTGAGACTTGTAGAAAAAAACGTTTAAGTCCTTTCTTTGAAACTTGAGTTTATTTATTATTTCGTAGTTTCAGCTATTTTTCCCTGAAACACCCAGAGTCCATTTTTGAAACTAGTTCTTTTAGGGACTACTTAAATTAAAAATTGTTGCAAAACTTGTCATTGTAGAACGGAAAACAAAATTTTTAAGCAGTTGAAGAATTTTAAACAGAAAAAGCTTTTGTAAAAAATTTTTGTTTTATCTTTGAAATATTTAATAAAAACGCTGCTAAATATCGAAAAAAAACTGAATTTAGAAAACCGAACTTCTTTATGGCACAATAGTATATTACGTACCTAGCCCTGTGTAATAAGAAATGTCTCAGATCACATGCAATTGTCTACCGGGGCGAAACCGAGGTAGACAACAATGTGATCTGAGGCTTTCTTATTATACAGGGCTAGGTATGTATACTATTTTTCTACTAGACGGTGCTGGAAAGCGACAACTTCCTCTATGCAGCGGCTGTGAAGTTGGTGCTTTCCGGTCGGAGGGCAGAAAAATCATTTTTTGAAAAAATGGTAAAAACATGTTTGGTTTGAAATTCTTCAACTAATTCAGAAATATTGCTTACAAATAAAGAAGAATGATTTTTGCAAGTTTTTAACGAAATTTCAATTGTTTCTAAAATATGATTAATGAAGTATGGCATTTGTAGGTATTACCATTTTTCTCATTCATATGAAAGAGAAAAGTGCTTTAAATGCTTGGTGTTTGGAATTGTTCATAAACAAGTAATAAAATCCTTTACAACTGTAATTTTATTTTTTCCTTACATTCACACTACAGTCATGCTATTGTATATGAATACGATGAATTAAAACAGATAAAAAAATAGAAAAGGCAAATATTTTTAAATCAGTAGAATTTCGAATAAGACAGCTCTTTGTTCTAGATAAAGATATACACGTTTAAGATATCAGATATCAGGCCTTAGAGTTTTATGCAGCTTGTCCAGATTGACGTAAATTTTGCCGTTATGTATAGACTCCTTTACCGTTTATAATATCCAAATTCTATATATTTTGAACTGGCGGTATTTTACGAAATTCCACCCTTACTAAAAGATATTGAAAATATTCCACAATGAAATATTTGTTTCGGCTAGTTTGCTTGAGCAATATTGATTCAATTAAAATAGCCTCTGCTGATAGTTGGTTCTGTAGTGCCTGACCAGTTAAAAAAAAATGAAAAATTCAAATTTGTTACTAGAGGAAAATCTGAAAAAACTTAACTTGTAGGTTCTCTGAAAAAAATTGCCAGGCCCGTGTAAATATCGTTAGGAGGAAAGGCGCGAGCAATCTTGACTGATAAACGAGTGGGGAGAGGAGAGAAAAAAGGGGGAAAAGGGGGAAAAGGGGGAAAAGGGGGAAAAAGGGAAAAAAGAGGAAAAAAAGAGAAGGCAGCAGAGGAGGTGCGGTGTACCGCGAGTTCCGGCTCTGACTAACGAGTGCACACACACTGGGTCAACTGTCTTGTATGGGGACACATCGGTGCTTGCTCACGCATAGCATCACACATAGCAGCTCAGAGAGCGAGGCGATCACGCATCAGTTTCCTTTCCTCCCGCGGCTGCGGCGGCGGCGACGACGGCGGCGGCGACGATAACGCAGCAACTTAAGCGATGCGCCACTCCTACGAAAAAAAGGAGTGCGCGAGCACCAAGAGTATCGGCGGCAGCGACTCAGTCGCACGCGTCGCGCGCCTCGAGATGACCGCGCGCACCGTAGCGTTGCTCGTCCTCGCCGGCCTGTTGGTAGTCCCGGCACCGGCGGGCTCACTCTCCAGCCACGAGATTCCGACCGAGTGCCCCGAGGCGGCTCTGGTCGACCTGACGGACGCCTTCCGCGGTGCCTCGCTCAGCGTCAACGGCACCTTCTACCCAGCGGATGCCGTCAGCTGGCGCAACGGCCGAGCGCTCGGCTGCCCCTGCAGGACGCGCGCCTGCCTTCCTCTCTGCTGTCGGAAGGACCAATGTCTGACCTCCGTCAACGCCACTCACTTTTTCCCCTTGTACGAGCCCAAGAGCCTGCAACTTGACCGGAAGGCCAAGCCCGAAGACTTTTATTTTATCAGTTTCGATCCATGTGACGGCGCCGATTCTTACATGCTCGAACCTGAATCTAGTCTTGACGACGAATTCCTTCTTCTCACCAACGGCTCGATCTACCAACATAATATAAACGAACTTATTCGCTACAATAACTACTGCATCAGTTACATGGAAAACGTCTATAGGGTGATGATGTGCTTCGAGGGTAGAGCCGAGGAAAGCAAGCTATTTGACTCTGTTCACCTAATATTCCCAATTGGAATGCTGATCTCCGTGCCTTTCCTGCTGGCCACGATAATCGTCTACTTGCTTATCCCGGAACTGAGGAACATTCATGGTCAAACACTGTGCGCCTATGTCTTCTGCCTCATCGTTGCGTACGTTATGCTTGCGACCCTGCAGATTACAGCGCAGGAGCAAATATCGGATCTTCCCTGCATTTGCTTCGGTACCGGTTTTTCATTTTTACATACTCCTCCAATCTCATTTCTCCTCGACCATTCTTTCGCTGCCTCTGCAAGAAGGAATTCCATCTTCATCTTTACCAAAACAACAAATTTTTACACCAACTTTTACCGGATATATTGACATATATTTTTAGCTTAAAGCATCATCGGAATCTGAACATTCATTTCTTATCAAGCTTCCAACAACTATATAAATCACGCTACTCACATTTATAGTACACATCTATAAAATGCAATCGGCACTCTTATCAATTTATCAATTAAATTGATAAAAATTTAACAAACTTTCACTCGTTACATTTTCATTTTAGTTACTCTTAACAATGCCTCCTTATAGTAACGATATAAAGACAATCGTTTATTATGATTTCGAATAATATTACATTTCATTTCAGTAATAGTACATTGCGCATCTAGGGCATAGGGTAGATGTTTCGAATGTGG
The DNA here is from genome assembly GCA_035586675.1 of Eurytoma californica. Lineage (NCBI taxonomy): Eukaryota > Metazoa > Arthropoda > Insecta > Hymenoptera > Eurytomidae > Eurytoma > Eurytoma californica. The sequence continues at coordinate 10,265,498 of JAXIUT010000009.1, read as the reverse complement.
AATTTGCTAAACAAGTTAAGTGCTGTAAGTCCCACTAGCTCTAGAT
>JAXIUT010000009.1:10253392-10265352 GCA_035586675.1 Eurytoma californica | reverse complement strand
ATTTTTTCAATCGTTTTTAAAAAGCGGACATAACATTATTACACAATTAATTCATGAATTAATTCATGCTGTTTGGGCATCATCTATATAAGATATACTATACTTCTGTGGTTAAATAGTTATAGATACAAAATATTTCGGTACGATTCAACATTCATTCCGTTGCTGTAGAATTCGTCAATTAACATTTAAAACTCTTAGATTATATTTTATTAAAATGGTCAGGAGTGGCGTTAATCTCAATGAAATTATTTCTTCCTATCATAATAATATCTATATAAATTTGTAACTCGCGGCGTATTAAATAATCATTATTATTGCTATTATTATTATTATTATTATTATTATATTAAAATATGAAAAAAATAAATTTATTAAAAATAATCTTTATTATTATACCAGAATGCGAATATTAGATTTGCGAGACATTGTTATAAAAATACGCAAATTGCTTTGTTGCATTTAGGGTGATGCTTTAACGAATGCGTTTATGAGTTGACCGTACTTTTTAAGCAGCATCTATCGCAGGTTATTGTCATCTAGTCAAATTATAATGTTACATAGTACAACTCTACTACTTTTTATGGCATTGTTTTCTTCTTTGTATTCTTGTAATGTTTCTATAATTACAATAAACCCTTACGAAAATAAACTACTGGACTAGGACTACTGCAATATTACTGAAAACTACTAAAAACTACTGATGAACTACTTTATTCGAGTTGTAAATTAGCAACTATTGACTACATTTACAAGTACCTGTAGTTCCCCTGTAGTTATTAGTCATTACATAACTATAAGTAGTTTCCAATTTACTATTGGAATTAAGTGATCTATTAGTACTTCATCAGTGATTCATCATAGTACTTTAGGCAGTAATTTTGTAAACAGTTTTTCATATAGTTTATTTTCCTAAGGGAAATGTAGCACATTTACGCATTCTGCCCTTTAGAATGTAAATTATTTATAATTTTATTCTTCGAGCGTATAACTTTTGTCATTAAGTACATACACTTAAATCGCAGAACAATCGCTCAAAATTTTATGCGACATTTTGAATGACTTCATTTTTATTGTTAGATCGAGCTTCTATGCATTTACTACTAGCTAAGTAACTTTATATCGTAAACATGTTTTTCAGACTTTATTTGTGTAATTTTTATGTATGCTACCTGTGTAAAATATATCAGTTGTTTTTTTATAAAAAATTATGTTTTATATTGTTTCAAGCTTCCTTAACATGTTATCATTTTGGTATAACAAACTACAAAAACTGCTGTTGCAATCTAATGTAAAAAAAAATCCACGACAATGGTGAATACCTTACATGTAGATATTTACTATGCAAACAAAATGTTCTTACATTTTATTTAATTAATAAAAGGAACAAAATTAAACGGTTACATTTATTACCGTTCATAACGTTTATTACGTTATTTTGGCTTTGAACAAAAGGGGTCAAACAATATTTAATTTATTATTTGGGGAACTAGGTATTCTGAAATAAATCAATTTTTTCTTATAGAAAGATTTTATTTGTTGATATTTATATTTTAGAAAACGCACTTGCAATTGAAGACTTCTAAGGAAAAGGGTTACTTCTCGCGTGTCTTTTAAATGGGAGAAGTGCCCTTTTTCCTTAGAACTCTTCAATTACACTTATGAAATACAGTTGTAAGCGCACGAATCGTACGGTCAGATAAATTCAAATTTTGCATCACGAGAAAAAGTCTTATTAATTATTTCGTGAAAAAAATTAAAATCTTTAATCAACTTACATTATACTTATAAACTGCAAAATGTAATCACCTCGCTATTAAGCTCCATTCGTCATTTATTTTACATTAATAATAAGTAGAACTATTTACACAATTATTTTATATCTATTTGTAATAAAACATGAATTAAGCGCACACATCTTCTCGATCTGCTCCAATTCCCTCACCGTCCTCTAAACTGGCAAAATTCAAGAAGTGAGCAGGACGATGCACCTCATGGTAAAATTCTTTTGGATTCATCAACTGGAGCTCGTATTTCATATTTGGATCATGTCGTACGCCTATAAGAAAAACCAATTAAATATTAATTTAATTTAAAAAAGTAATTTCACTAATAAATATTAAGTTATAAAATAATATTAACCCATGAAGTTATAATTCCATGATCCTTGATTTGGTACCATAAAGAATCCAAGGAATCTGTCTGAGAGTAACATCTGCACTTTTTCGTAGTGACTAGGAAGATATCCTTTGGGATTATTTCCTTTGTCAGTATTTTGTTTGCCCCATTCAAAGCCACTGAAAAAAACGAATATTTCAGAAAAAATTCTATTTTTTTGTAGAATTTTGAAAATAATTGAAATGTACCTCGGCGTTAACTTGTACGCAGTAAGGGAGCACGATCCTGGAGTAAAACTGCAAGTTATTACAATGGTTTTTTCTCCATCCCAGGAAGAATTTTCTGCCATTACTTTAGCATGAGTTGTTATGTCCTGAAAATAGATTGAAAGTATTAAATCTAGTTTCTCGTTATAATGAAAATTACAAAATGCAAAAAATCATACTTGAGGAGACAATTGAGGCAATTCGTTTGGTTGCGTATGAATCCATCCAAGAGGTTCCATTTCTTTCAGATACTGATGATTAGGTAACATATTTGGTAAATGTACAGTTTGGTGGGTACCCCATTGAGGAGGCATAACAATACATCTAATTTCCTTCACCTGAGGATTATCGGGTGGGCTTACTCCATACAAATAACCGGCAATCTATACATAGAATTGAAAAAATCAATAGCAGTTAAAGAAAACAATTTTTATTTTATCGATGAATTTACCTGGGCTCTCAAATCTGATATAGTAACAAATTTCTTAAGCACGTTTTTTGGTAAGATGTAGGTGTAACCAGTTTCTTTGATGTCGTCGGACGATACATAGATGTGGTTTGTTCGTAAATGCAAATTTGTAGCAGAAATGGCCCGAATACGCCACTCTGTTTTTGAGCTAAACGATTGTGTCTCGTAATTCGAGGTGGTCGCTGTAATTATCTCGTCTCCGTGCTTATTGACCGTTCTCGTCGTCGTAGCTGTAAGTTGCGATTGCTCTTTCGTTTGCTTCTCAATTTCAGCGATCTGTTGTCGTTGGGCCGATGGAGCACTGATTTCCATACCAAGAATGATGTCGCGGATTTCAGATTGCGTGAGCGACGCTACATTGACGTTATTCTTCTTTCCGTAATCAGCTAGAATGAGATCCTTAAGTTGCACTTCAACTTTCACCCACTCGTCATCTGTGAGCGATGGCCAGATGTGATGAGGTTCGGTAATGGTTGTTTTGTCTGGTTTCAAGACGACCTTAGTTCTTTCAGTATTCACGTGCAGAGCTCGAAGAATGAGAATCAGACGCGAAAACGCCGTGTAGGACGAGATTGTTTTTAGCCAATCGTCATAAAGATTGAATAATACCATTTGAGGTTCTGTAGCTTTTAAAATCAAGTCACCGAATTTCTCTACTTTCAGGCAAGCCTGGAATGGCAGCTGCAGCTCGGAACCTTTGATGACGATGTTCGGAAAGTCTAACAAGTGGACCTCAAGGGGATCCAACATACCTTTTCTTGTAACGATAATCTGCTTCGGCTGTTCTTCTACAGGCAGTGAACGAATCAAAGCTGCTACTTCTTCAGCAGTTTTCCACTTGGCCAACTGACCTAAACGTTTCTGGCCAGCCCATACCGACGTATGAATAATTTTAAGGAAAAGTTGTCCAGTTCGTGGATTGAAGATAAAGATTGCACCGTTTATTGGTTTTGTTGTTAAATTACCCTCGAATGTTTTGTGAATTGTTACACGGTATACGTTAGTGTCATCAACAAACCAAATAATTTGGTTGCAGAACAGTTCTCCATAGTTTTGCGAGGAAAGATACGGCTCTGTAGGTTCCGAAGAATATAGCTGTAACGCTTTCCTTATACGTTCTCGTAATACATACAGCGCGGGATTGGCTTTCATAATTTTAGCCATAGCTTGTTGTATTAGAGGCTTGCAACCAGGGAACCAATTTCCATAAGCACTGTGAAGATTATACGCTAAATCAATCGCTATTAACAATCCTGTGGGGGATGGGTAAATGGACATGTTATCGGTAGTATAATCAAGGAACTTGGCTCGAGCATATCGTTCTATATCGTGGGAGTCGTAATCACCCCATCTAAGCTGTACGTCGATCCAGTATTTTTGCGTTGTTGTATTGTCCATAACATCTTTCGAATCAGCAAGAAGAGAAGGTCGTGAAACGTTCCATTTGTATGCTGAGAAGAGAAGAATATCAGCACAGGAAGAATTCATTTTGTAAGATTTTCGAGGATGAATCGTTTCTTTTTGTACAGTTTCTATTTCCAAAGCATCGAGTTCTTGATCAAAAACTTGACAAAGATCCATAACGATTGATTCGTGGACCTTCTGCCACAAATGAGCTCGGAAAATTTGAATCAGCGAAATCTTTAATGTAGGAATTTTTCCGTGCATAAAGATTCCTGTTAAATCCAGTTGTACCTGAAATCATTTTATTTCTTAAAAATAACAAATAAACATTATTTTTATAAGCAAAGAATAATTAGTTACCTGAAAACCAACGTAAACATTGGCTCGGTTTATAGTCGGTGACCACCACAACGTGAAGCGACGATTAGGAATTTGATTCAATCCAGATCTTTGCGCATTGGTGAGTTTTTTGTACTTCATTGATTCTTCAAATCCCGATGCTTTTTCCCTAAGAAAATTGCATTTTCTTTCTTTATTAATTATTTATATAATAATATACAATTATATATAATATATTATATATTCCACCATTTTTTATTTTTAAAATTGAAACATTATAGTTACCAAAAAAGACCCTCCCAAGTTGGGAAGTAGGTGCCTTTGAACAAAGTATGTTCCAAGATCCCTTCTACTCCACCAAGAGCTTGAATCATATCAGTTCTGTAATTATTCAAGTTCCACAGTTTGCCATCGTGGCGTTGGTGCGTCCACCAAAAAGGATTTTGTTTCAAAACCTGCATAAAAGCATCAAAGTATACTTAATCATACATAAAATTGAAATGTAAAATTGAGTATTTTTAATATGAATAATTAATCAGCTAATGTTTTAACCAACTACAGTATCTGATGATTCGTTTCGAACAATTCGATAATGCAGCAGTCAACCCACATTTTTGGTTGATTTCGGTACCCCTAGACCATTCATCACATTTCGAAATGTGTTAGAAAAAAAATTCGGTAAACAATAAAACACTTATTTTTGCATACCTGATATTGTTTAAATTCCGTTCTTATTCTCCATCCCTTATCATAAGCCAAAGTGTGTCTATCCTTTTGGAAAAGTGTATTAATCCTGGGAATACCTCGATCCCAACTATCTTCCAAATCTTCAAGAGTTAATCTGCGATTTTGGGCATTTGCCTCTTGTCGTTTTAGTGCGTATTCTGCCCAAACTCTTTGTGAATCAATGTATTCTGACTCCCAGGGTTGAATGTATCTGTACAAGTTAGGAATCAGCTGATCTTCGTCATGGCTCATACCAGAACGGAAATGAGTAATGCCAACGTCGGTTTGCTTGGACCATCTAAGATCCGATTGTGGAATAAGTACATGACCCATCGATAACATACCCAAACCTCCTAACTCCTTGGGGGTGTAAAATACAACAGGAGGGAATCTTGAAGGCATTTTTGAGTTAAGACCAATCTTGATACGCGTTTGGATTTTATTTTCACATTTGACAAGCAAGTCTAGAAGCTCTTGTGTGTTGACAACTGCTTCACGAAAATATGTCATGAGACCGATAAGAGCAGTATTCCACTTGTTCACGATTTTCGTGAAGGTGGTAGAACCTGAAGCCATGAGAATCTGCCTTACGCGGTTGTGGAATCTCTGCAAGCTTTCATCGTCGACGCGCAGGAAGCATTGAGCTGTTCGCTCTTTTGTGATTTCATTCTGCAAGTTCCACACGCCATCTTTATGCGTGAATTCCTCGTGAGTCATTCTGCACTTGGGCAGGATGCGACATTCAAAGCCGCTCATGTTGAACAGCAAATTCGGGTTATCTTTACTGTAAACACTGACAAAGCTATTCTCCCACTGGACGGTAGTTGTAGAACGAGGTAATCGGTTCTTGATATCCCAAAAAACAGCACGACCCAGATTTACGTCGTGTTTCATTAGTCTCATGCGCGCATCGCGAGGCCAACATTTCTTGTTGTTGTATCCGACAATGTTCTCATTGTTCGGATCAGGATGCTCGGTCAGGTATCGCTGGATTAAGTCGCGAGCTTCATCTGCGGTGAAGCGAAGAAACAAGTGGATCCTGTCTACGTAGCGACAATACAAGCGGATTGGATGTGCAGTTTCTGTAGCCACATCCTAAAAGAATAAAATTTTATTGTTATTGCTTTGTTTTTACTCATAAATTGTTTGTTGCACTAAAAATTCGATAAATTGATGTTGACCTTTAGGAAACCGCATTAGATACAAATGACACTAACGCGGGGCAATGAGGGCAGTTTATTTTAGAATTGTGATAGGTCAATATTTTATTTAAAATAAATATTAATGTTCTCACAACACGGTTTAGAGAAAGATTTTTAAACAAAATTTAAATATTTACCTGGAATGTAAGAAAATCATTAGGCATTTGAGGAGGACCAGCCATTTCACTTGCTCTCTGTAGACCGAGTACCAATAAATCTAATACAAGTCCGTAGTACTGGGCAATGAACGATGCAAACTGTAATCCTCTAATAATACCGTAACTATTGGTGTGGTTCATATCTTTGTAATTAATAACTACGTTATTTTTAGCCGTCATATAGTCGGCAATATTGTGATCGACTATAAGACGCAGTAATCGATTTAACAGCGTTAAATCGATTTTCTCATATAGTTTCTCAAATTTGGATTCGAGTAAAACATTACACTCGCCCTCACTAACGTCCCACACATCTTGAAGATTGTTGATGCCCTGGCACCATTTGTATACAAGTGAAGGAGGTGGCTCTGCATCAGCTGGTTTGACCCATGGTGGAAAAAGTCTACGTTTGTCAGCTTCATACCACAGATATTGATCCAAGTAGGCATCAGTGATTTTTTCTAAAGGTTCTACATCATACACAGGTATAAGATGGCTGTAGAGATCCATAAATTCAATTCCGACCTGGTAATTAAATTGTACTTTTTTAAAATTGTATACATTACAATTGCTTCGGACTTTTTAAAATAGCACACAAAAGGTTTAAACGTTTTAATTTTTAAATTCCAACTTTGAAAAAAAAGTAAACTTACTTCTTTGAAAGCTCTCTGTGTTAATAGATGTCGCTTAATTCTCGATAAAGCTTCATGAGGATTATCATACGCTTGTTCAATCAATCCAAGTTCTTCTCTCTGGCTCTGATTCAATCTTGACTTGACACTGTAAGCTTCCTTCAATCTTTCCAAAGCCAAAATAAGCAATTTGGTGTCATGCTTATATGATAATGGAGGAAACGGAATTGGAGCAAATCTTCGAGACTCTAGCCAATGCACAGTGGTTGTGTAAATAGCAACAGCTTCCTCTGGAGAAATATATGGTCCGTCCTGGAACACACAAAAAATTGTTACAAACAAGCTCATTTAACACCTTTAATATTTCTCATTATAAACTTTAGCACCTTTAGATAATTATGTTGTCGTTCTTGCTCAGCCTTCAGGTATAGACGTGTCAAACGTCCTAAATTTTTCTTGCATACGGTTTTATCAACAGTTGCTCCACGTCGAATACGTTCACGATTATAGTGAGCTGTATTGGTCCACCAATCAGCCTTCATTTTCACGTATCTAAGGATCATATTTTCAATAGGGATGGGTAATCCAGGAACTTTCCATGGGATGTTTGCTTTCCAACATCGCCAGGCTTCACTCAGATGCTGCAGAATCGTTCTAGCTTTATTTTGTTTAATACCTTCAGGCATCATATCGACAATATCGTGCATAACAGATGCTCTCAGTTCAAGATCAAAGTGAGATTCTACTCTCTGTTTAGTGACCGTTTTTGCTACTCCTTTCGAATGACGGCCTTCAAACTGTCTAGAAAGCAGATTACCTAGCCAGCGTTCAAGCAGTGGTGTAATTCCACGCATGAAGAAAAGCCAAACTCGCCAACCTGGAGCCCAGAATCCACACCCAGGACCTTTTCCAACTGGGCCCTTAAAAATAAATACATAAAAAAGATATTTTTTAAAGCGTAACATTACTACTATTATTGTCACTATACATTGATAATATTATAAATGAAACTTACAGTATTGAAACGATAATAAATTAAGTGTTTCAAATCTTTGCACATCCTTATCTGCCTCATTAATTTATATTTGTATCGATACATCCCAGTAAGTTGACCAACATGGGCAAATATATATTGCAAACCATCAGCAAGTTGGAAAGCATCTACATTGTTTAGTCGATATTGAACATGAGAATCAATAATTAATTTTGTCAATCTTAAAATTTCTCGGCATAGATGAAAAGCTGAAAAACAAAATAAAATCTTACATGTGCATTATATCTAACGTTTTGTAAAATATCGTTAGACTTAATATTAATTTAGCAATAAAATGAAAATTTAATTATTATATATACATATATATATAATAGTAATAAATATACAAACCATTTCCAAAACGTGATTTTTTTCTTTCTTTTGTTGTCAATGTCTTACTGGGTTTTAAATTGAAGTTGTAATCTAAATGAAGGTAATTCAAGTTCTTTCGATGAATCAGTAAATTTAACATATTGTAACCTTGTCGACAAACTTGTAAACCTGCTTCAACCCAGTCAAGTGTAGTTGTTTGGAAAAATTTAGTGGACTTAAAGGATCGAAACAAATATCGTTTTTTTTGTGGTTTTGGATGCCTATGTTTTAAAGCATTTAAAACAAAGTATTTCAATAATTTCTGATAGCTAACTCTAACTTTAACAGGTTGTCCTGGTGGGCAATGTTCTCTATACCATGACTTGACAAGTGGAATGTCAATTGCACGTCTTGTTCTACCAGATCGAGTATTAAAAGGTCTAGGTGCCCATAACAAAGCTATTCCATTAGCTGTATTATCAGTATATAATGGTGTTTCTTGAAGGAATGGTTGAACTTCTTCAGGAAGAACAAAATCTTCATCATCTTCTATAACTGGTTCTATAGTCTACGGATAAAAATAAAATTAATTAATTTGAAATTAATACACGTAAATAATTGAAAATCATAATTGAATATCAATATAATAAAGTGTATACCTTTAAAGAGTTTCGATGAGAAATAGGATTAATAAGAGGATCAAAGTAAAAAGCAGGCAAATCTGGATCTTCAGTTTTGATGTAAACTACATTAGGTGCATGATACCTAAAAAATAAAAAGTTAATTAATCAACTTTCAAATACTAATTGAATTTTTCTTAAAAACAATTTTATTTATAGGTAGAGTCAGCGGCATCCTTGTTCTTTTTAATAAAGGATACAAATATCTACTACCAATTTGTTTTACCACACTGCTAGTAAGACTTATTAAACTTAAAATATAAATCTTCAAACAAATTGTGGATAGTACACATTATTGTAAATTGAATATTTTTCTTACCAGGATAAGTGTACGAAATGTGGCATATTGTTGTACAAATATGGAAAAGCAATTCTGTACTCAGTACGAATTGGTTGCCTAATAATAATTTTATTAATATCATTGAATTCATTCCAGTCTTCATCGGCAGCATTTGAATCTTTAACCAAAGGTTCAAATTTTGGGCCTCCAGGTATTGCCATATTCAGTGCTTTTGCAGTGAAAAATGATTTAGGATCAAATAAATAAAAATAATTATTATCAACTAAATCTGTTAACAATGGATTTGCAAGTCGGTACAATGCTGCCATCATTGGTAAACTTAAATTCCATTTTCTGTAGGTAGATCCATTAACATGTCTATGAAAAAAAAGTAATAAATCCATTAATTTTTTTTAAAGTAATAAGTTACAACAAACTTTGAAATTTATATAATGAAAATGAAAATTTTATCCAACTTCAACTTGTGATGTATCACATAAATACACTTACTTTGTTCCAACTAAAGGTTTGTGTTCATAAAACCATGCAGATACAGGAGTATCATCTTCATTATCTAATTCAATCTGAATAGCTTCTAATGGTTCAACATCTAAAACGTTATCAGCATAATCTAAAGGAGGCTCTTCATCATCAAATGGTGGAAATCTCATTCTCTTGAAATGTCTACGATCTCGTTTTTCTCGCCTCATCATAACCCACATAGTTCTGAAATATAGTGTCAACTGTATATTTCAAAGAAACGATGCAATTATTACATTCATCAAATAAGAAATTTTGCTTACCCCCATTGAGCAATATACAAAGGTTCAATAACCCATGGTATTTCATTGACAAATGTAATTGCACCTGTGATATGGTAAAGTACTTTAACATCTCTTATTTGTTCCCAGGGCATTGGCATATTTTCTAAAAGTTTCATGACAGCATGTGGCATGTACTTTAGAGCTCTGTTAAAGAAATTGATCTGGATATAATAAGGATAATTTTACGCAGGCACACACCCCCACACACACCCACCCACACACACACACACACACCCACCCACCCACACACACACGCACGCACGCACGCACGCACGCACGCACGCACGCACGCACGCACACACACACACACACACACCATATAACTAAAAATAACTTGCAAAAATGTTAAAATTTTTTACCCTAAATAAACACGTTTATCGTGTCTATATTTACGACTACTCATATCTCCATGATCTCTTATGATTTTACGAATATGTTCAGGAGGCATATCTTCTTTTTGAGCATCTACAAAACCAAATTTTCTTTTTTCCGCAAAACGCTTTGATTGCAGTTGCTGCCATTTTTGTGCTGTAAAAATTAAAAACACAGATTCCTAAATTATTGAACTTTTGAATTTGAGGACATTATAATATATAATTAAATACCAAACATATTTAACCTTTTTCTTGCAGCTTATCCTCGGAAAGTATTTCAGGTTGTTTTGGTGGTTGAGGTAATGGTGGACCACTTCCACTCATAGCTTGCATATGAGCATGATGAGCAGCTTGAACTTGTGCTGCTGCTTGCGCGTGCGCTTGCGCTTGCACAGCTGCGAGCTGAGCATGTGCTTGCTGCTGAGCCATCATCTGGGCCCAAGGATTTGGGCCCAGCAAATATGGAGGTATAGACATTATTATTGCAAATGTCTAAATACCTAGAATATAGATTTTACAAAAATTTAGTGAAATAAACTTATAAGCAATAAAAAAAACCTATTTAGCATTCTGAAGTGTGTTCAAAAACCTTCTAGAATGTGTAATTAACCAAAATTTACTGACAATTAATGATTTGTAACTTATGATTTGTTAAAAAGTATCCTACTTATATGGATGTAAACGTACATTGAGAGCATTCAGTAAGTATGCTCGACGATGTGGAATGTGCTGTTTTAGAGTAAGCGTTTCTAGAACGTACTGTAATTTTTAAAGTATATATAAATTGAATTACCTGCATTAAAAATTCAGTAGGGTACCTCTTAGGGCATGTTTATTCAATTAGAACGGTCTGTTTTCTTCAGTACTATAGGTAAAATTTCAACATTTGCGGTGCATGCGGTGCACATAAAATAATTGTAGCCATTCGGTTCCCACGATTGCCCATGAAAAAAGCCAATATGGCGTCAAACGGTCAACCAGCTTATCCAATCTAAGGAACTCAAATTATATATTTTTAGTTTCATTTTAGGGACTGTCTACATGATAACCCTACCCTTACCCTTACCCTCAGGCCGTGTCTACATGGTAACCCCTCCCCATCCCGTCACCATCCCGTCAGCATCCCCTCCCTACCCCATCCCT
>JAXIUT010000009.1:10242167-10253292 GCA_035586675.1 Eurytoma californica | reverse complement strand
TGATCAAACTCGCAATGAAACACATGATAGTCTAGACGGCAGGCTCTATAGAAAAATAGGACGGGGACAGGATAAGGTGCGGAATTGCACTATTTCCAGCTTAAATTCTCATTTATTTCGATGCGTCCGAGCTTTTTCCTAAAGCGTGACCATTTTATAATTTCGTGCCTTAAAATATTTGAATTATCGCGGCTTAGCGTTCCATGATGGAACTTCCATCAATATAGCATGACGCGTGTGACTCTATCATATAATAGTCACAAATCTACATTTATAATAATTTTTAATACTATTTAATTTGATAAATAAACTAATTATAATTTAATTGCGTGTAAGTTTTAAGAAGATTTATATTAGTAGAATCAATTTATAAATATACTTACCTATAACATCAAATCAATGATATAATAGCGCCTTTCTACATATGTATGATTGCAAGAAAGAGCAACAAATAAAGTTTTCTTTCAATTGCACTCATTCAGACTCAATGCGTGATATATTTGTGAATTTTGGCTTACATAAATGTTATTTAATACCGACGTACTATATATTTTTAAACATGGATTCGAAATATTATTACTATTATTATTATTATTATTAATTGGCATTAATTTTAATTACATTGCCACGAGATAGTATTATATTATATGTATACTTCACATATCATCACATGCCTGCTAAGTGCTAATTCACAATATATATACCTATATTATATTTACATAGTTGTTCTGTCTTCTATGAAATTGCAGTGAGGCTAATGATTATGTCCAATTGCCGCGATACATGTAACATGTGGGACTTAGGTTAAGAAATCTTAACTATTAATTTTTGAAACCATTTTTTAAAAAATAAAATCTAAATTATATTAAATAGATATTCAAAATTAAACTTTATTATGTCGAATTTTATACGGCTGTCTAAATTTCTGCGGCAACATTCTTTATTATCTAAAACATTATTAAACAAACTAAATATTGTAAGTGATTCTAGAAAATTTTTGAATTATTATCAAACAATATACTTTATAAACCAGTAAGTATGCTGCACTTAAAAATTCTATCATTTTTCAAAATTATTTCTTTCAATTTTTCTGTAGATTTAAAAAGTATTCATCAATCCCAAATATGCAAATAAATATTAATGAAGAAAGTGATATAGATCAAAAAATATTTTTATTAAAAAAAGAAGCAATTAACTGTGGTAGGTTAATAAATTTGAATATTGATGTTTTACACGATATGAAAAAATCTGGTAAGTAAAGGCAAAATTAAACATAAAGGAAATGTATAAAAATAATTAAATGGAAAAATATATTTAACATTCAGGAACAATTTCAAATTTAAAAGGTTTATTTTTATTAAGATGTTGTAGTGAATTAATATTTAATAAATCTCCACAATTGAGGCAAAAACTAGCAGAAGAAATATGGAATATGTTACAAGAATTAGGTAAATAAATCTATAACTGACATTTTAATAACTTTTATTACTTTTATATTTTTGATGCTGCAGGTGTTCAGTTAGAAGTTTCTCATTATAATGCTTTAATTGCTGTATATCTTGAAACTAATTACCAATTTTCACCATTTGATATTTTATGGGAAATGGTGAATGCTCAAGTAGAACCTAATCATGTGACATTTCAAAAATTAATATCATATTTTTGTAATAATGGAAAAATCATAGAAGCTACACAAATTTTTGAGTATATGAAAGATAAACAGCTAGCTATTACAGAAAATATATTAAGCAATTTTATATTTGCCCATTGCTTGAATAAGTATGAATTTGTATGTACTTTTTTCTATTCACGCTGATTTTTTATTTTCACACAAATTTTTATTTCAGTGATATGAATGGCGCAATGGAAATCGTGAAAAATATGCAATTACTCAACATTACTGTGACTAGTCAAACATATTCTGCTTTAATGTATGCTTTTGCAAGAAAAGGGGATCTTGAAAATATAAAAAAAACTCTCACTGAATGTAAAAAAAATGAAATTGAAATTTCTGAAAAAGTATTGTTAAACATAATTTATGAGTTATGTGTTAATGGTTTCTCAGAAAAAGGAGATGAGGTGCATTTGAAGATGTCATAATCATTATTCTAACTTTTTTAACTATGTGCATATAAAATAAATTAATACATACTTTATATTTACAGATTTTGTTACTATTGCCACAAGATATAATTTCTGTAAGAGAAGGTCTTAATCTGATTTACAAACTAATAGAAAAGGAACATGAAGACACTGCTTATAAGATACTTAAATATTTACCTAGAAGTATTACAGGTGAAAATGAAATAAGTAGCAATTTTTTCATTGAATCATTGATTATTTTCAATACGGTACATTAATTTTTTTTTCATCATTTGAAATCTGAACTAACTAAATATTAATTATAAACTTTTATTTATCTAGCCTGTTGAAAAAATTATTGGTTACTGTCAAAGCTTGAAAGAAAAAGGTATTAATCGGTTAGCATTTCTATCAGCTATAAACAAAAGTATTGAAAATCATATGTACGAATCAAGCTTTTCTTTTATGAAAGCTTGGAAAGAATTGGGTGGTTCAATAAAAGAAAATTATTTTTATCCAATTATTAAAGCTCATGGCAAATCTTGTAGATACAAAGGTAATTTAAAAGCTCTTTATGCATTTAAAAATTAATTATTTACAACAATATTATTTTGATATTACTTAGATGTTACCACAGTTATGCAAAAAATGATTTTGGAATTTGAAATAAGTCCAAGCATTTACATGTTAAAGACTTACATTTTACCTTATATGCAAGGTGAAGCTGAAGAAATATTTTCAACATTAATAAACCACCAAATAAATAGAGAAACAGCTGTAAATGCAATTGTGTTACAATTACTATCAGATAATAAAGTTCGTGAAGCTGTAAAATTTAGTAAGTTTTTACTAATGTAAAAAAGAACAATATTATATGCTTCTTAGAATATATATTTAAATAAAAATATTTATTATAATAATATTACAGTGAGCAAATACCATTCATTTACATACAATCTTGAAATTCTTGAGCATGATACACTAAAAGCATTCAAAAATACAGAAGACATTTCATCTGTAATTTGGATTTTACACTACTTTTATAAAAATGTATTATATAACAAAATTAAGATTGAAAAGTATCAACAATTTGTTGATTCATTTACCTTAGAAGCTTTTAATTTCTTGCAAGCAAAAAGTAAATATATGATTCTAATGGTAATGATCTGCATTATTAATGTTTCAGAATTTTTTCATTAAAATGTATTTGTCAATGTCTTAGTTTTTCAGAAATTTAATTAAAAAAGGACTGAGTATATCACCAGAAGTTGTAGAAAAAATTGAAAAAAAATTAGGCAGTGAAATAACGCCAGAAATTTTTAGTGCCTTAAATAATTTGAAATCTGGGAAATTAGTACCTAAACCAATATTTGTACAGTATGGAGATTATTGGCCCAAAATATTAATGGTAGGTTTAAATAATAAAATAATTAATTTACAATTTGCAGTTATCCAGTATCAAAATTTTAATTAAGAATTTTTCAGGATATTAAAAAATTGGAAAATATATCTAAACGAATTTCAGAAACCAATTCAAAGGCCAAAGATCAAGTTAAAAATGATATATTAATTTATTACTGCAGTGTTAAAGATGAAAAAAAAGTCTGTGATCTTATTGAGGTGGTACATATTTCATTTATAAAAGTAGTGTTATTAGTATATAAATTAATAATTAATAATTTTATTACAGGAATTCAATAAAAATAATATAACCATGTCAACCAGGGCTATGAATTCATTGGTAGAAATGTTTGTGGATTTGCAAAAACTTCCAGAAAGTGAATTTTGGTTAAATAAAATTAAGGAAAAAGTACCTACCTATAGAATAAGACAGTTAATGTATTTAAAATTGGTAATTGCCTTCATTAATAATGGAGACATTAAGAGTATGAGCAATTCTTATTTATTTATTTGGCAATAATAAGTAAACTATATTATAGATCAGTAGAGAATATTTTTTTTTTAAATATGTAATTCATTTTTGACTCTGATTTTTTGTATGATTTTAGAAGCATTAGAATATTTAGCATGGCCAAAATATATTCAAGAACATTTGACTTACCACTGTGTAACATTAGTAAATGCAGTATTAAAATATGATGACGAAAAGATACTACAACAATTTTTTGAAATACTTAGTGTCCATGGGAATATAAGAGAATTAAAAAGCAAATTCTTCGCACCATTTATTCAGTTGCACCTAAATCGGTAAAAGTTTAAACGTCACTTCATTTCCTGTTGAAAGGACCTTATAAAATACTATAAGAATAGATTTTTATCGGAATTTATAAATTTTAAAATATTTTAATAAATGTTATATTATTGTAAAGAAATGATGGAAAAGCTGCACTGGAGAAATTTGAATGGATATATAATAATTATAAATTAACACCTCTAGCAATGGAGTTGATGAAAAAATTTATCTCTGAGGGTAATGAACAACAATTAGAAAAAATTAAAAAAATTTGTACAGTAGCTCATGGAAAACAAAACACTCTTTTCGACGTAGCCATGGCTTATTTGGAAAACGACAAAAAAAAAGAAGCAATGAAAATTTTAAAGGTATTTTTTGTGACTCTACTTTATGCACATTTTAGTATACGCACTTAAGAGGAATATATTTTATTCACTGTAGAATCATTGTTCTAACGTATCCGAAGATTGTGTGAGATATTATGCTGAAAACAAATATAGAAAGAATCAAGTCCAACAATTGGAAAAATTATTTGAAATTTTTAATTATTTAAAATATGACGTCGATATATTATGCGTTTTATTACTAAAAAGTTATAGTAAGTAATTATCGCAGTAAATATCTATTAAATATGAGAATAATTATTATTAGTTAAAAAAACAATAATATTAACATTATTTATTATTAAATAATTATAATAACTTCTTAAATCTATTGAAAACTAGACAAAATGTCTTTTGCTTGCAACGCGAATTTCGCAATAAAAGGGTTGAGAAATAAAAAATTTTTCTAATAGAACGTTTTAATTTAGGTGCTCTAAATGATTGGAAAAAATGTCATCATTTGTGGATGAAAATGCAAGAAAAGAATATAAATCCGTCATCTACTTTTATAGATTGTCTTAATATTATTATGATATATAAAAGTGCGAATAAATATGAGTCATTGAAGGAGTTTATTACTGCAATCGAAAAAAAAGAATTTAACAAAGCAACAGATTTGCTACAAAGGTAGCAACATTTTATTAATTTATTGTTTATATCTGTGGCTTTCCGAGAAAAGGGCATAACTCCATTTTTTGTGAAAATTGGGATATGCATGGGCCGCGAATCTTTAACGGGTCCTTTTTCACTTTACACAAGCAAAATTGGCCAAATTTGTTATTAAGCTTACGTCGCACGCATTTATTTAATATAACTGATTATAATAACAAAAAATCTAAAAACTCAAATATCTCGAAATCATAAAAAGTGGAGTTATGCCCTTTTGGCGAGAAGCCACGGATATGTATAAATCAACAAAATATTAGAATATTTACAATGTATCAAACAATTTTTTTAAATAGAGTTCCACTAATATATAAAAGAGATTGTTATTCAATACTTTGCCAAAAATATGTTCGGAAAAATCAGTTTTCTAAAGTAGTAGAGCTGTGGGAAAATTTAAATGTTAATTATAATACAGATATTAATTTAATGACAGCTAAATTAATTTTATCAAAAATACTTGAACACGAAGATTTAGTTAGTATTGAGAAAATTGAAGAATTCATAACTCCGGTAAGTTTTAGAAATATTACATTTTCTAAATGAATTATTGCAATTAATTATAATTATAAATTTAAGAAATTTAAGAAAGAATTGGGATATAATTATTATTTAAATCAAGCCTATTTACAATCTGGATGTTGGAACTTGTACTTGAAAAAATTAGAATGCAAACTCAATGCAGGAAAGATGACTTCAAACAATTTAAACTTGCACTTTGAGACAGTCATAGATAGTTTAATAAAATATCCAGAGTTATGTAAAAATTGTAAATGTTTTCCTTTTTAACTTTGTGTAAAAGAAATTGAGTAACTATATTATATTTGTCACTCTTTTTTTCAGTTGAATTCTTAGCATATAAGTTTGCAGAAAATAATATTTTAGAACCTGTAACAACACTTTGGGTTTATTATTTTTTGCAAAAGGACCCACGTGCCAAAGATATATGGATAAAGTATTTACAAAATTCAGCACTATTCTTATGGTTGGAAGCTATGAATTTTCCTCAGCACAAAGTTGATCCAGATTTTTATGTAAAATTAGCCAAGCTATTGAATGAAAGTTCTGTTGAAACAAATATGAAACTTATATCGTATGAGAGATTATTAAAAAATTGTTTAAAGCTAAGTAAGTGAAACAGAAATAATTTTTATGTAAACTATTGTGTGATTTTACTGCTACTTTAAGAAACATATTTTTGTAACATTTAAGATGATCCAAAAAAATATGAATATGGCCTACAATGTTTGCAATATGGAATGGTAAATTTTGGCATGAATCAATTTGATATACCATTACTTGTGGAATTACAAAAAGGGCTGGAAGCATCTGGTATTGTTTGGCCATGGTCAGTTAATCAAAGTAAAATGTATGTAAAATAAGAATAATTAGATATTCATAATATATTTTTGTTATTAATATGTATAAATAATACATTTTTAGAGAGAAACATTTTTAACAACGGGATATTGATGGTTTAAGAAAATAAGTTGATTAGTTGATGTAGTTATCTTTTAAATTGCTTATATAATATAAGGGTTCTTCTATACTAACATGTATCATATTGTATAAAATGTTAATAAAATAAGTAAAATACGATTTTTTTAAAAATGTTCTCATTTTTTATCTTTATAAGTAAAGTAATTTCCGTAATGACCATATTGATTTGTTGAAAAATTATTATTTTAATATCAAATTTTAGCGCTGTTAGCGCTGCAATCGGGGTTGAGGCATTAAAACGCGCGTGTTTATCTTCTAGGAATGTAATATACTCAAGTCTCAAGTTGAGCTTAATATAAGCTTGCAAACTGCGAAAATATTATCGTCTGCTGTCGCCTGTCAGCAGATACTTCTGCGTTGTAAAAAGTTTGTAAAAAATTTGTGAATGTCATTAAAATTAATAATTTTGCTAATATCGTTTCTTTACGTTTTATATAATATTTATTAATTTGATATTAACTATTTTGAACAATGTTATTTTACACTTTATTCGGAAGTTACGTTCTTACATCTGTCATACTGTTTAAATATCCGACATTAATACACAAGAAGAAAAAAATTAAATTCATGTGTCATCATATTAGTCATCGTGGCGGTGAATATTACCATCTTGCACATTCTAATATTTATAGCAAATTTTTAAAAAATTTTTTAATGTTTCTTTACAGGAGCTGGTGAAAATTATGAAAACACAATGTGTGCCTTTAAACGGTGAGTAACAATAATTTTTTCCTTTCATATAACATTAATTGGTGCAAAAATGGCAATTTCTTAGAAATATTTTTTTTTTTATCTTTACGGAACTTTTTTGTTGTCTTAACCTTTAGTTTACTAAATTTTCAGCTATGACTATGACTTATCATTAAATGATTTTGGACTAAACTATACATAAGCTTTTATCATTTCAGTGCGGCAGCAGTAGGTACGGAAATGTTAGAATTAGATTGTCATTTGTCGAGAGATGGACAAGTGGTTGTGTCTCATGACCAAAATCTCTTAAGAAGTACTGGTTCAAATAAAAATATTTCTGAAGTGGACTTTCAAGATTTACCATTATTGATGCAAAGAATACCAATAGATTTTGATCCCGGTATAACTATGCCAGCTTAAATACATTTAAAAAATAATTTTGAATAAAATTTTAAATAAAAATAAATCTAAATTCACTATTTTACAGGTGTTGAGTTTATAGGTACAGAAAAAGAAGATGAAAGAAAATTTGTACTATTGAAAGAAGTTTTTGAAGCTTTTCCTCAAATGCCCATTAATATTGATATTAAGATTAATAACGATGAACTTATATTTAAAGTATCGGAATTAATAAAAGAGTATAATCGTGAAGAGTATACTGTGTGGGGAAATTTCAGTGATGAAATTACAACAAAGTGTTACAAAATGGTTTCTAAAATAACTTCTATATTCATGTAAACATGTACACAATTTTAAAGCAATATTGATTATTACATATAATTCCAGAATCCAAATGTCAATTTGTTATTTTCAATGAAAAGAGTTATACTGTTGATAGTTCTTATGTACACTGGTCTTTTACCATTTGTGCCTCTAAGAGAAACGCATCTTGAAATATTCTTACCATCTATCTATTTAAGGTACTTATTTTTCGAATCTTTATAAGATTTTAATATTGTACTTAATATTTATTTTGTTTTCTTTTAGGAGACCTCTTCCAAGCTTTTTGCCAAATAAAATATTTTTAGGAGCAATGAATGTATTATTAATGAGACCTTGTTTGTTTAATCATTTACAAGCACGTGGTATACATGTAAGTAATGCACGTTCATTGACAATTAATAAATTTATTTTATTATGATTTTTAACATTTATAATTTATTATTTTTATGAAGGTTTATTTTTGGGTATTGAATAATGAAGATGAATTTGAAAAAGCATTTGATTTGGGTGCAACAGGAGTAATGACTGACTATCCAACAAGGCTAAAATTATTTCTTGAGAAAAAAAATGCTTAAGTGACGTGTGGAAAAAACTATTTATTTCATACCATGAATTCATAAAGAAACAGTTCATTTATAATTTCTAGGCACATGATAATTACTGCCGCACAAGTGCTGCTGTTAAATAGTTATATTGGTGATAGTTAAATTGAATGACTGAAGCTGAAAATGCAATTCTAAGCTGATGCGTCATACTATTTTACAGTAAGTGCAGACAAGTAGTAAATAGTTTTTGCAGTACAGCACAACCCAAAATTGAATTTAATCTTTAGTTTACTTAATGTAAGCCAACGTTTTGTGATAAATTTATATATGCTTGTAAAGGAAATAAGGAAACAAGCATAATAGAATTTTTCCTAAAAGGTCAACTTATAACATTCTATTTAAAAACTGAAAATTTAAAAGAGTGGCATTAGTTATAAGATTTATTGATTAAGCATTTTTTAATTAACAGCAAACATTCAGAATGTTTTAGTAGTGATAAGGCATAAAATTGAACAAAAGTTTATTTATTGAAAAACTTACTTTTTGTAATAAATATTGTAATTTTATGGCAGCTTATATTATTAAGCAATAGAAAAGACTGTATGTATAAATTTGTAAAAGTTATGTAAAAAAAGTTGTTTTCTTTTCAATGATCAATTCAATTTTATTGATCTTATACTGTTAAAAAAATAACAGCAACATAAATGTCACTAAATGTAATATTTCTTACAAAAACATTTTATAAAATAATGGTTACAGCTTCATAAATCATATAAAGAAGAATGTATTTTACATTTATTTGTACAAAATTTAAAAAATATTTACAATTTTTTGTAGATTGTTTTGCAAGCTCTTAAAATAATTTTTTTTAAAGAGATTCACTTTTCTTTTGTAATATTCTTCAGCATCTATGATACATCACTATTTATTCATTGAATCTTTATAAATACTTTTGAATATAACATTTAAGTATGTATTGTTCAACACTTTCAGCTGGGTAGCATGATCTGTATGTGAGTTGTAAATTCTTGTAAATTTTCGAATATTTAGTTTTGTATAAACAAAGCAAAGTTTACTTAAATTCTGCCAAATTTTATCCAAAATATTCTTTTATAGATCAGCTGCTGTGAAAGGGTTAAATTATAAACCTATATATGTATTGATTTTGAAAATTCCAATTTTCTACTTAAAAATGTACATATATATCTAACATGTTATCTAACTTTGTATTTAATAATAGTAGATACTTATAAAACTTGTGCAAAGAAAATTGTTTAAAAAGTTAAAAAAAAGATAATTCATTTATGAAGACTAAGAAATTTGTATAATCGATTAATGACAATGTGAATAACAATCTTTGTGTATTAAGCTGATAAGTTAACAGCACAAAGATGTAAGATCTCGTCTTTTTTAAAAATTGTACTTATATTATTATATAAATTATACATAATATACAAAAATATATTATTTAATATTTACAATGACGAATAAATGCACAAAGGACTTAATGTTTATTGATACTGCACATTAATATCACGTTTCACTTATATTTTAAGAATTATTATTTACGATGAAGTTACTTAGTTAAATATTCTTGACATCTATGATAAAAAAATTTTTCCGATTCCTTATCACCATCACCATTTGTTACTTTGTAATAGTGAAAAACTTTTCCTTGACAGTAAATGCAATACTCATCTGATGTGTGAGATTTGTTGAAATGTCTATGAATACTGACACCATTTCCAATAAATTTTTGTTTACAATCATCACAGTAAACAAAACTTTGTCGAAATCTTTCATGTACAGCGTCAGTCACAGCTCTGCCAACATCTGATGTGTAAGTACTTGATCTACTCTCGTATCTTGTAGTATCATTATGATTCCGCATGTTTGATGAATTTCCGTTGGAGGACATCTCATAGCTTGAAACATTAACCATAAATATTTTATTAAAACTGAATAAATTTAATTTAAGTTTGGTTATGATAAATGGAGGTTAATTCAATTGTTTACTTAGAAAATGTGCATTGTATTATCTATTCAAATACTCAACTATTCAATTGTTTTTCAAAATTATACAATATATCTAATATTTGCATAAAAAATTGTTAATCTGACTTACTGTTTAACAGAAAAGAAGATGCAAACAATAACGTAGGTTATGTATGTAAGTAAACTCAAATCCAACCTATATATAACTGTCAAATTTACTGTGGACAGACAGGCAGGAGCAGTGCTGGGCTCTGGCATATTCCGTTACGGAATTTCCGTAGGACTTGTTTCCATACTTTTACTATAACTATATATATGTATTCACTTATATATAGATATACCAAATGCAC
>JAXIUT010000009.1:10205747-10236470 GCA_035586675.1 Eurytoma californica | reverse complement strand
GTTGAATGCTCACAAAATGGCAACATGACGTCCCAGGGCGCATGTACCTGGCAAGCACAATGCTGCCATTTTGCAAGCATTCAACATCCGTGACGGCACAGTAACGGGACAAAGTCGGCATTCCTGCGAGACATGCGAGCGCTCTCTGTGCTCGGAATCTGCTGCTATCTGGGCGGTGCTGCGACAAATCAATTCTTTCCCGTCTTCACTTTTATGTATTCATGCCCGATATTATTATATTTCAAAGTTATGTGTTATATTAATTTTTTATAAATAAAAAGATTTTAAAGTTATAAAAATAATATTGAAAATAATTTAAAAGCATAGAAAGGCCCCGGAGCAGCGCAGTCGCAGTACAGAACAACGGGGCGGCGCTATTGTAGAAAGACTCCTGTGGCAGTGTGAGCACTGACTCCACTGAGCAATGCAAGCAAGCCATTCGCCATATTAGACGCCGTTAGCGCGTGTCTATTGTATCGTATACAGCCAACAGGACGACAGTTCTTTCATAGCAAACTTATTTGAATTTAACCGTTAAAAGTTTCCTCAACCAATATTTCTAATATCTATTATTGTGTGTTTATGACGATTCTTTTCCTTTTTTTAAACATTTTTAATCATCGTTTACGCTTCAAAGCAAAGAAGGGATCATGAAACCCGGCGGAGCTACAAAAGTTGCTGCCATTCGAACGACTATTTCAGAGGTTAATAAAATATTATTTTTTATTTACCATTTTTCCATCTTATTTAACTCGAAATTTATTTTAGGTATTTCTTATTTAGGTTACTTGTTAAAGTATTTTTATATTTTAAATGTAAGCTTTATTCATAATACAAAGGAAGTATTTTTGTAACGAATACAATTATTTATTACTTCAAATTTATTGCAGGAAAAGGTGAGAAAATCGTTACATCCTCTTCAACCAGCAGCTACAGATAAAGAAAATTTAGTTGGTGCTGGAAGAATTCTTCGATCTACAGGCACTGGTAAAGACGCAATTAAGAAGTAAGTTTTTAATAACTTCATTTCACTTATATATAATGTTTAATTATCTAGTATAACTATTTTATTGTGTATTTTTATAGTGAAATGTCTGATAAGATGAAAGGAGATATTAAAAAGACTGCTGATAAAACAGTAGTAAAAAATGATACCACTAAGAAATTCAGTGATAAAACAAAGACTGATTCTAAAAAAGTACAAAAAGATGGCAAGAGGGAAGGAAAAATTTTGAAAGATAGAGCAGTACAAACAGAATTTACAAACAAATCTAAAACATCTAGTGAGGATCTTACTTCTGAAGGTAGTTTCTGTTTTGTTAAAAAAATATTTTATATTACTTTGAAATTTTATATAATTTTTTTCATAATACTGCAGCAGGTCCCAGTGAAAATTATTGGGAAATAGTAGCAGAAAGGAGACGAATAGCTTTACAAGATGCATTAGAGGAGAATCAAATGTTGTCTGAACAACTTAAAGTGTACAAAGAAATGTTGGATGAATCCAGAGCACTTGTTGAAGTATTACAGGTAATATATTACTATTTTTTTAAATGTAAATATTATTTTGTATTACCATCTAAATTGCTAATATTTTTTTTTTATTTCTTTTTATAGGAAATGATAGGCGAGGATAGAAGTGATATTAATAATTCTTTAGATGACAGTAGACTTTAAAATTATATTTTTCAATATTGACTAAAACATTAGTGTTGCTTTATAAATTTTGAGATTTAGTGAATTTAGTTATTAATAATATATTTAATGACTTTAATTATAAAAAAAAAACATTTTAATTTAAGTTAATATTAATATCTTAAGATTGCAATTTTTTCTTGATTAAATTGTATAATTTAAATTCGCTTAGTCTGCTAAAAAAAAGATTTTAGTTACGATTCGAATTTTAATTGTAAGAATAATACGTGTGTGTGTGTTAATAGTTATTAAATTTCAATAAAAAAATGCGAGTGTATTAAAAATATGTCTCTGGAATGAGAATAAAGGATTTTTATAAAAAAGTATCTTTTTCAAACAATTTAATATATTAATTTATAAAAAAAAAACAGTAAGACGCAGCAAAATTCCTGTATAAATATATAAATATATATTGTACCTCTGCAACAGAGGCGCAAAGACTCGGAATATAAAATACACAGGATTTCTGTAGTCGCATATACAAGCACTTGCGTTGTGAATCCGAATGCACTGGTACAATTATTAACAAACAAAAGCCGTTTTATATTTGATCAATGTAGCAGAGGTAGCCATTGACATTTGCACCAAAAGGTCCAGTGAACGACGAAAACAGCAGAGTAGCCATTTAGCTTTACAAATAATAACACTCATTGATCCCGTAGCCGCTAATCTTCGTCCTTGAAGCGTCGGTAAATAGATTGGACATATGTAAATACGCACTTCCAGTCTGGTTTGCGCATCATGACCATATCATCTACGTCGAGTAAAGGTGCGATTCCGGCTATTTCACTGTAAATAATAAATAATTCTCTTAGAATGTTCGAATTTATTTGGTGGTAATAATCGAAAATTTAAGTCTGTTTTTTGAAATAAATGATTTCATTCTTACTCAGCCTTTGTAAATGCTAGCTCAAAATTCTTCCTTCGGTCTTCAGGTCGAAGACTGTGATAATCAAAAGCATCAGGTCGAAAGTGGTGAAGGAGTGCACAAAATCCCAGACCGTTGCTCCAGCTCGTTGAAAAATTGTCTAATTGAACATTCTGTTGAAAAAGATTGAAAAATATTTTGAAAAATTCCTTTTTCTTATATGCTTACGAATGATTTAATAACGTTTCAGTATTAATATTTATGTTACTAATAACTTTTAAACGTTAAAAATAAAAATGAAGTTTATTTCTACATTACCTCGTATTCTTTAGTTTTGGCGCGGCACCACGAAAGCAATCTTTCCTTTATCACGACAGCATTGTTTTGTACTACTGGATCCGTAAATCTAAACTGAAACTCTTTTCCTGGTGATTTCGGAGTGCTACATTTGGAAAGGAAAATTTACGTTATTTTCAGTTCGGAATTTCTGTTATTTTATGTCTTAAATGCCTTTCAAGTCAATGACTGAGAAAACAATGTTTTTGCAGCAGCAGACAAAAAAGAATGCCATTTGGACTTTACTAAAGCGCATAAATATGGCTAAATCCAATATTGACCTTACTACGATCTACCCAAACTTAATTTGATCCAAATAACAAGAAGTATATACGTACATTATTTTATTTTTATTCTTTCTTCAATGATCCTCATTAATTTCTTTTATTTTATTTACAAAAGCGAGTTTGTGGTATACTATTTTTAATATAGCTCATTAAATTAATAATAAAAGGTAGTACACATAGGATAAATGAAAGAATCAATTACCATGGTGAACAAGGTGCGCTGTTCTGTCGATCTAATTGACGGAATTTAGCGAAAGGTGACATGGGCTTCTTTATTTGAGCTGAAAAATATAAAGTGACATTCAGTATTCAGCGAAAAATATGAATGATGAAATTGAAATCTCTTGTTCTAGTTAAACTATAATTTCTATGAGGGAAATCATTAATTTAAAGCAAGAGGGGAACTAATGTAAACATGCGATGATATTATTTCGGTATAAGAGTTGTTAAAATAATTGATCTAGTAACCACTGCACTCCTCTACGAGAGTAATATGTTCTTAAAATATGTCACTATTATGCATAAAATAAAGTGTAAATTATGAAAAAATTTGGATATTTTCAGGCCTTTCTATGCAAAAAATTATAATGAAATTAGCAGTATTAGTTATATCCAAATTTTTCACGGAGTTAATTGGTAAAAACTGGTTGAAACGTGCAGCGCTATTAAAAATCGAATTACAATATGGATTAGTTTCATTAATGTTTAATCTATTATTTATTATTATTTTATTTGGTTGAATTGCAATTATTGAATTATTCCATCACCACTTAATAGCCCCTGTTATTAGGTTTTGAAATAATGATATTTACAATAATTGTAACGACCATAGCGTCCATATAAAAAAAAATTATTGACGTATGTGGTGTATGTAGTACGTCGCGTCTCGCAAGATATAAAATGAATACAAAGTTAAATTCTTCAAAATATACGTTCGTTTCCGACGTGTGTTTCCTGTACTGTTGTAGTTCACATCGTTGCGTTTAAAAGGTAGTACTTAAAACGAGTCAGAAAATATCTTGTATATTAGGTAAAAATCGAAAGCAAATAAAATGAAAATTCTATTATCTATAGCTGTTATGACGAGGCATACTTTATTATTTCCTTTAAATTGTCTCTGTAAAAAGAAAGGTGAACTTTGAAAGTTTATGGTTTAATGAAACGGTTTAAAGGTATAATAATCATGAATGCGTGCAAATTTAAGATAAAATATAAGTTTAATCGAAATTTATAACAGCTTTGAGTTAGCCGGCTCGCACAGCTAGTACATACGCAGGAGTGGTAAATTAAAGCAATAAAAAATGGCCTTTAGTATATGTATATTATACTGTATCTTCAGCGAGACAATTCTTTTGGATCAAATTATATATGTATAACTGCAAACTGAGAATACAATGTAAAGGTCGAAGTATCGAAGAGTTTATTTTAAAATAAATATATAAATAAATATAATTCCTATTTAAGTTTATTTTTGTACACTTTAATTGTATGCAGCTGATCCTGCAATGTAATATCTTTGGTACTTCAACCGGAGTATTTTATTTAACACAAAAGTCAAAAGTCAATACTCATTACTCGTTACTTCGTTAAAAAAAATGACATGAAATAAAAAGACTCACTGCTTGTCAGGGCTGCCTCGAACACAACGCAACGTCCGTCTCTAATCCAGGGCTTTGGAAACACACATCAGACACGACATAAAAAAAGCTTGCATTTATCTCGCTTTTGAATAATATTGACCATTTGGGCGCTTCTTGTTCTGTCAAATTGGAAGAAGACAAACTGTCATCGTCCAGTGCAATAAATAAATTTGAAGCTAATCTTGAATCTTGAATAAAAAAGCTTCTTCGTTTGGTAAGTTATCACATATATAAATTCAATTAATCGCAGGAAACATCGAGTGCGCGCTAAGTATTTATAAAAGTTTTCAACTAGCACAAGTACATCTGTAGAGGCGGCACGCCACCCGTAAAGCTATCACAAGTGTTTTCTCTTTTTCTCTTTTTCTCTTTTTCTCTTTTTCTCTTTTTCTCTTTTTCTGAAATTCGGAAGAATGATTCAACTGACGCGAAGGAAGAGCGGCGTGCGCTGGATTACTGCTAATATGGCTCTTTGAGCTCAGTGTCGATTGTCGGTGCGAGTGGCTTCTTTAAAGATGCTCTCAAAGGCCGTGTCGACGTCGACGTTGTCATCGAAGAGTCGCTCGTCGTAGAGGTGTGGCATCGTGTGACTCCTCATCAGACTGTTGACGCTCTTCTTCGACTGGAGATTTCGCTTGCTCTTTGACTCCCGCCTAGCCGATGGCAAGGATTGTTTCGGCTCGCCAGGCTGCGAGCCGCCCGAGGAGCTCTGGAAGTATCTCTGGATTTTCTCCTCCATCTTGCGCAGGTTCTCCGAGGCCGGCGAGGCCTCGAACTGCTTAGACAGCCTCAGAGAGGACGGGGACTTGGGCTTGGGAGGTTTCAGTTGCATGCCGCTCAGCGCTTGAGGTGGCTGCAGGCTCCCGGCAGCCCTGGCCATGGCCAGCTGATGCCAGGACTCGGACTTGGAGAGAACAATGTTCCGCGAGGGTCTGCTGGCGCAGGACATGAGGTACTCGTCGCTCGAGTCGACGGGGCTCGCCCGCTGGTTCTTCGCCGGCAGCGCCGGCACCTTCAGCGCGGGCGCCTCCTGATTCTTCAGCCGCTTCCCCTCGAACATGTTGATCCTCTCCAGGGCGCAGGCTCGTCCCGGCAAATTGGCGCAGAGGCCTTGGGGGTTGCCGGGGAGCTGCCGTTCGCCTTGAATCCGACGGATCAAGCTCTGCTGAAGCATGTTGTGCCGCTGTATTTCCTCCAGCGAGACGTCGGCGAGGCTTTTTCGCTCGGCGACGCTCCTGCGAGCTGCAACTGGCGCTTCAGGAGCATCCGCTGCGGACGAGACAGTGGCTATGGCACAAGTATAGCGAGTCACTATTCCGTCTGAACTTATGTCTTGATTTTCGATGTTTTCTTCGATTGGATCCGCTGAATTCCGATTTTCTTCGTACAGCATTTGCTCACCTGCGCCTGGCTCCTCGCAAGGAATGCTTATCGAAGGATACACGGCTTTATCGGGTAACTTGCTAAATTCATTGTACAACTTTTGAGATATCACTCCATGCGATGCTTCTTTTGTGGCTTGATGATAGTTTTCTCCTTCGACAATGTTATTTGGCTGGAAGTAATGTTGCGCTGCTTGGTTACATGCAGGATGCACGCGTTGATAATTTGAATAATTTCCAGGCTGCACGCGTTGACAATTTGCATAATTTGCAGGCTGCACGTTCAAGGAAGGTTGCTGCTTGCTCTCTTGAGTATGTACTGGAGGGGAAAGAACGCTTGGATTTTGACTGCTTGTTTGGCTGACGACGTTATTTAGTAACCTCCTTGGCTGAGGTGTTGGCTGTTCGCGAGAGAGATCTAGGCTAGTGTTTGCAAGTTGCAGCTCGTGCCTCGTTTGCAGAGCTTCCTGAGACTGGACCTGCACGTTTCCCGCTAGATGAGAATATTGAAATTCCGGCTTTCTTTCAACTTCTCCATAAGGCTCTGGATCATGTTTGTCGTGAGCTTTGTGGTAACAATATTGTTTCGAGGAGTCGTACACATTGCTATCTGCGTCCAGTTTAGCGAAAGGATTTTTTAATTCCTGCTGAGCTGTTTCGGAAGTCTCTACTTTGGTCGAATCCTTATTTAGATTTACTAAGAATTTATTCTTAGCCAAGTTAATATTCGATTTGTTTTCTGAAGCATTAGTTTTACCATTGGCAAAAGGAGCAAATTGTTTGCAGAATGAATAGTAATTGAGATGTCCATCTTCCGCATGGTCCTCCTGAAGTGGCAGCTTACCCT
Organism: Eurytoma californica; assembly: GCA_035586675.1. NCBI lineage: Eukaryota > Metazoa > Arthropoda > Insecta > Hymenoptera > Eurytomidae > Eurytoma > Eurytoma californica. The sequence goes on along the minus strand of JAXIUT010000009.1, from coordinate 10,229,415 downwards.
CTTGTGCACGCTTGTTTGTTGGATGCGGAGTAGGAAAGGAATTTTCCAATGGCTTGATAAAATTATTTTTAGATCGAGTTTGTGGTTCCGCATTGTTTACCGCGTTGTTTAGCGCAGCAGATTTGCTCGAATCTTGATCGAACAGTTTTAGCTTAGCTTGCAACGTACTGTTTTTCTGCGGTACGTAGCCTGTCTTTGTGTAATGCGAGACCGGCATTGCCGTAGACTTTTCAATTTTCTGGAAAGGAGAAGTCGGCGCGTGCGTAAAGCCGTTCGATTTCTGATGCGGCGTTACCTTGGCAGGAGCTATTGGCAGAGCCTCTCTCTCCGAGCTGCTGTCCCTGCTTTCAAATTTCTTCTTTACGTCGAGGATGCTGCTCTTCCGACGAGGTTCTTCGTTTTCCCGAGACTCAAAGTTTGTCTTGATGTTGGAAAAACGGTTACTCCAGTTCCTGTCCGCCACCGAAGCGGTCTGTCTGTAGTTGAAGCTTTTGAAAGGGTTACTCGAATTATTCGCGCTGCTATCGGTGTTTTTGTTGATAAGAGCCAAAAACTTTCGATCGTTTTCGGTCTTCGGTTCAAAGGATGGCACAACTCTGTGATGGCCGTTGACTATCCTATCGCCAACTTCGATGGGCCTCCTCAAGGCGAAGCAGCCGTTCTGAAGATGGTCAGGACTGTCGCTTTTGAGTTTCAAGTAATTTGGTATGTCTATCGTATTAGCACGCTTTATTTTCCATTTCTTAGCTGTGAACTTGTTAGCTTTGCTGGCTGCCGTGGAATGCTGCTGATAGTACGAGGTCGTATTTCGATCCTGGTACTCGTGCAGGGCGCTATCGTCCTTGCAGAATCGGACTTCCGGAAGCGGAACCCTTTGCAAATCTCGACTGGTCTTACTCTGCAGCGACTGTTGCTGGTTGATGGCGTCCTTCATGCACTTGTCGTTCAAAGCAGCCTTGTCAAAAGTCATGGGTATTTCCACGTTCGGCTTGGCCAGTAGCGTCTGCTCCTTTGGATCCGCAGGCTCTGCGCGCCCGACCTCGTTCCCCTTTTCGAAGCTAAACTTCGCCGAGGACTCGCTCGAGTCCTGCTCGAGACATCGCCTTGCCCGCGCGATTTCTTCCGCCGTCACGCTAACAGTGTGCCTCTCGTTCTTGCGCCGCCTCGGCACGGAGTGCGATCTATTTTCTGACTCGAGGGGCTTCGCTATCGCCTCCTCCGGCACCTTGAGCTTCGCCAGCAGGCTGGAGATGAGTCGGAGCAGGTAGAGCTTGTTGGACGGATCGAGGCTGGCGTTGTACCTCGTCAGGGTCTTGATGTCCACCCGGCTGAGCGTGTCCTGCAGTCGGGCCAGGGCCGTGTGGATGTCGGCCAGCAGAATGTCCTCCAAAAACTTGAGATCCAGCTGCCGGTGCTCCTGCCGGTGCTCCTGCCGGATGTCCCGGGGCTCGGGTTCGACGAGGCTCGTCGAGGCACCGCCCAGGCTGCTACTCCAGAGCCTCAAGTCCTCTTCCGAGTCGACGCCGGAGTCCTCGAGCGGCAACGGATCCTCGCTGCTCTGACTCGAGCACGACAGCTCGAGCGCCGATCGCAGACGCTCAACTAATACTGGCAGTAAATTGCACTCACCGGCACGGCTCTGCTGAGTCTGCTGCTGCTGCTGTTGCCGCTGCGTCGGCGGCGGCTGTTGTTGCGACGCAGTTGCGCTCGCTGGCTGCGATCTCTCTGCATCTGGCACGGCTCCGCCAAAATTCTTCCGAGGTTCGTCGCACCGTGGCGTCGAGGCGCACTCTGAAATAACGCAAACAAGAGGCCATGACTCAGCCATCCCAAGGAACCGCGGCTCGTGGCAGCTTCTTTTTTTCCTTTTTTCTTTTTTCCGTCTATTCAAGGAAATCACGAAAGACCGAGTCGCAAGCTGAGCGTGTTTAGGATGTGCGTCGAGGGCGGGACAAAGGAGCTTATTTAGCCGAGCGTCAAAAATGGGGCTGCGAGCGGAGTGAAGCTTTGTCAAGCCCGCGTGTCGGTAACCCGGTTTTATTTAAAACACGGCATTCTCCGCAGATTTATTTTAGCTCGCTCGGCTAGTAAGCGCGCGCGCGTACGAAGAAGGAGCGCACGCCCGAGAAAAGGCTTGAGCGAACTAAACGGCCAACAACATGTGGAACCTATTGGCGAACCTATTCCTATGCCGCAGCTTTTCTTATTTCGACTATCTTTTCTGCTCCCTTTTCCGGCTTTCTGCGCGAAATTTTTATTCCTCTTTTCATAAAAGACTGTTTATTGCAAAATGAGGCCGCTTCTCGTCACCTTCAGACTTCTTTTAAATTAGATCGGGGATACGAAATTTTAGTGATAAACTGTGCGAAACGACCTATTTATTTTTAAGATTATTATAGCTTTACATTTCAATCATGTACTGTGACGTACGCGACCTAAACACACTTGAAATTAATTCAGTTAGGTCATTGTAATATGTAAATAAATGTTTTCACATTTTTCCATTATTATGAGTAAATTTACTTTGCGATTTTACAATGGATATTTTACCTGATTTCGCCGTTTCTGGTGCATCTCGCTGTTCGGAGTCTTCTCTTTCTTCGTCGATTTCGCTTTTTTGTCTTGTCAGTGCCACGTTAGTGTCGTCACACCCTCTACGCTCCACTACCGATGAAAGGTCTGAAAAATTATTAATTTAACTTAGAAAATAAAATATATAAAAATACTATATTTTCGCGAATAATTTCAATGTCGTTAAAAGCTCACCTTGTGTCTCCGACATTTTTGGTTGTTGCGACAGGACGCCTAAAAAAATAAATAAAACGTTATTTCTCATAATATTGAGAATGATTGAAAGCTTCTCAACTTAAATTAATCAGAAAATCTGCAAAATAAAGAAGAATATTTCAGTTTCAGTGAATATTAAATCGGTTCCACCCGAGGCTAATTTTCGATAAAAGTGCGAGAAAGTAAATGAACATTTTATGCAACGACCGCGTAAACAGAACAGAGCTTTACGCACGGAGCTGCGTAAAATAATTTTGTAGCATTTGAAAGAGAAACAGGCTGAATTACCGTGCGAATGTCCATATCGCGGGGTTGCTACAAAATCTCTTGGCCAGTAGTAGTGCATTTTTGTGAAAATAGAGAAAAAGAAAAAAGGAAAAAAGGAAAGCGCGAGAGGATCGGCGGACGATGGTCGGATTACACCGCGACGAGCAAGATTGGTGAAGCCCGGCGAAGCTCAGAAGACTGGGGCGTCGATCGGGCTCGCGCACGATCGATCGTATTCCCCCTTGGCCACCCTCCCGGCAGTTTCGATTTTTGGCAGGCCCTTCCGCGTTCTACTTCCATCGGCGGCAGTGCATCAGCGCCATGACCGATGAGTAATTGAATCGCTTTGCGAAGAAATTGTGCGTGCCAATGCCCTAGGCGCGAGCGTTCCTTCTCCGTCCATCGACTTTTTATCAATTGTACATCTGTATATTTTTCTTTTTCTTGACTACAATTTGCTGATCTTGAGTCTATTAGAATGAGGAGGAGGAGAATGGCGTCGGAGCTCTTTTTTCGACTCGCGATCGAGGCATTGCGTCACGAGCACGAACGTTTCGCTCCTCGCCTACTGGATTATTTTGGTCGCGTTGGCGTAAAAGCCAAATTGGGCCTCTCGAGTGGCGATTTTCGATTTCAAGACACCGCGTCTGGGACAGCTCCACGTTGTGGCTATCATGTCGCGCTGGCCGGTGGCGGTAACTATAGGCCAAATTCGAATTGCTCCTCGAATTGTTCCCGCTTTCCTATTCGGTTCTTAATTTCAATTTTAAATACAACCTTTTAAATGCACTATTTGTTATTGCAACATATAGCCACAGTGCTTCGGCGTTTTGTTTCAACTTTTTTATTCATCGCTAGTGCAGAGCGCATCCTGCGGAGAGAAATTGGAAAGCGGGTCAGACACACGGCCGGCAAAGATACCTTTCATGTAGTCGCTACATCAAGTATCTTTTGCGACTGGGAGCTCGTAAATTCTATCGATATTTGCAGCCGCATCTTTTTATTTTTACTTTTCAACATTTCTTTTATGTTATTTCATTAGAATTCGAATAAACATTCTTTTTTTATTTTATCACGTAAATTGCCAGTTTTTATCCAGAATACAATGCATAACAAAATAATACATACAAAAATACCGTTTTATACAACTGCAAAGAAACGCAATAATTACTTTCTCTTAGAAAACCCAATTAATATCTGAAGAATTTGATAAGCTTTACTTTCTTGAGAAAGCTGTAAAAAACTGTAAAAAAGGTAATTACGGAAAGAGAATCAGAGTGGATTGAGCAATGAACTTTTTCTTTCCCAATTCCCAAATGAAAGGCAGGAAAATACGATGAAACTTTTTTTGCCAACGGTAAGTCGCTATACTATTTATCTATTATCCTCGTTTCGTCCTCGAGTAATTTATTTGAACTCGAATGTTTAGTTTTCAATCTATTTTTGCCCGTCAGCGAGTCTGATTTTCCTATTCATTAGACGTAACTCGAGCGATCGCTCAGGCGCAATTTGAACTTTTCTTGTACGTCTATGCGTCACTCTATACGTCATTCGAGTGGACGTGCGCGATCGACCTTAGCTCTATTTATACTAATTATGTTGCTTACAGTAAACTATTGAAAAAAGAGCGGCGAATTTAGACGTTATAAGGATATCATTCCAGCAATGAATAATCTATTTGAAGATATAAAATTGCGTCGTTGGTTCTTGAACTTCAGAGGAAGTGATTTTTAGATTTTTTATTTTGGAGCGTTAGGATGAAGAACGTTTTTTAGATTTATGCATTTCAACGGAGCCGGCAGAGTTGGCAGAGCAGCAGAAAGAGATGATGTATATCGATTAAATGCGGAAAACACTAGTTAGTTTAGAATGACTGAACAGTGAAGTTACTTACTTGGAGTAAACATGTTAATAAACAGGTAAAGGAAATAATGAAACCAGACAGCAATAATGTCAGTCATGCCGAAGTCCACTAGTCCGCTATTGTTTTGTTTAACAGTGGATGAAAGAAGGAGGGGAACATCGAAAGGGTATAAAGAGACTGCGCTGGAACAGAAAAGTACGGAAAAGTACGGAAAAGTTCGCCGAGAAGAAAGGACGTTGGTCACTGCGCGCGGCCGAGCTGGGCCTCGACAAACTTTGAGCTTGCCTGCGCCACCACGAGGCCGTCTTCTATAAATAATTTTAATACATTATACCGCGCGGCGCGCCACATTGGCCAGGGCGAAGGTTCCACTCCCGAGAACCAAGTCCGAAGAAAAATTAAGGAAAAAACGAAAGGTTTTCATTAATCGATCATTTATTTATATTATAATATCTTTTCATATGAAAAACTGCTGCAACTGCTATGAATAATAAATTGAATTGAAATTGAATTTTTTAAATAAACAGTCTCCTGTTAACTTCAGGCCCACTCTTTCGCGCTCTCTGCGTTGCGTCGTTGGCCCGTTGCGTAAATGCGTAGCACGTACCCCCAAGCGCGTGAGACTCAGGCGAATATTCCAAAAGTAGGAACTCGCTTTTGGCACAAGGCGCGTCGCTCTTTTTTCGCCATCGTAAGGCGCAATAGATATAGGAATACGCCGGATCATCCACTGATTTTCTCTCTTCTTAGATTTTTTACGTTAGTTCCGTATTAAAAACAACTTATTCAAAATTTACTTTCCTTAGCTTTGATTCTAAATATTCCGTGCAAACTCAACATAAAGGTGACAAGACTTAATGCAATACTTTCGTGGGCAAAAAGTGTTTGTAAAACGATGAGATCCAAAAATGAAAATAAAAAAAAATTGGGCTAATTGTAGATATTGTTTATCCGGGCAATCCAAGCAGCTGGCCTTTTACGGCGACGGGCGGCGCAGTCGCCGGCTCCCCTCTACATCTCGAAGGGATCTCGACAGCAGCCCGACAGCAGCTCGAACGCAGCTCGAATGCTGGCAAATAGGCGATAAGGTATCCGTTTCGCACAGGTTCCCGGTGAGGGGCGGGCGGAGCGTAAGGGGGAACAGTGGGAGGCGAGCTGGCGACTGGGGCGACTGCGGGCGACTGCGCTGGTGGGGATGTAAAAAATGTCGGATAGAAAGAAGATGCACTTACCTTCGAGGGGTGTCGGTGGACAGGAGCGGCGGTGGTGGCGTTGGCTCGCGTCGGCAGCAGCTCCGATGTCCGACGTGCTCAGGCGACTGCGCCAGAGCCGGATCAGCTCGGTCGGGGATCCATTGGTGGTGCCGGCGCCGCCGCCGCTACCGAAGTGTGGCATCACTCCGACCAAATTAGACCCTCCCGAAATAGCGGCGAGTTATTGCTGTTACCTCAAGCCCGCGTATATGCCTTAATTTTCCCGTAAAATGTTCCGCCGGCTCGGCACGCGGCTTCACGCGGCTACACGCGGCTCGGCACGCGGCGCCCTGCTTTATTCGTATTTCCCGCCCGTACCGCAGCAGAGTGCCAATTTGCCGATCCTGTCGGCTGCTTTATACTCGCAGCAGTTGCATCGAGTAACTGCCGATACAGCATTACTTCAAAATTATATCAAATTTTTTTTTCTCAAAACCAGTACATACTTTGCCATTTGACTACAGCATCCTCTGGATCGAGTTTCCAATAAACTAACTGCTTGAAGGAAATTTTATTTAAAAAAATGCTTTTGAAAATTTACAGAGGTTTAAAGAGAAATAAAAAAATGTTTAAAAGAAGAAAAGAAGATAGTTCGGCTTACGCGCGTCGCGCCAGGTCACGCTGATGCAGCTTGGACGTCTGTACTCTCTGTATCTGACTCGGTGCAAGTGCGACTGTGGACTGGAGGAGAAAAAGCGAGGACTCGGTGGGATCGAGCTTCCGCCTGGCTGGCCGCGGAATAGGCATGGTGTGCGGTGCGGTGCGCGCTGCACTAGCCTGCACTTGATCGAAAAGCGCACGAGGCCAGATGAGTCGGCCACGCTGCTAACTGCTCTGTTAATTACGGCAGTCAGCCCGTCGGCGCTCATAGCAAAGATGTAGGCTGGAACAGCGCTGATGAATTAAGTAGAGCCGAACTGGCGAAGGCCGCCGCCTCAGTTGCGAGCATCGGGCGACAGCGGGGACCGGAGCTGCCGCCCCTCGGGAGCTCCAGGCTCCAGTTCACTGTTTTTGCACGCACCTCTACGCTGGAGCTCGTTGCTCCGCCTCGTGCCACTTTTTACAGCCAACAGGCTCTGTTACATCCACACAACCAATCCGATATTGTTACAGGTCTCAGTACTTAAAAAAAAGTAGGCTCATGAGTCAGAAAGTATTTTTATTTTTAAATTAGAAATGAAGGAAAAAATAGTAAAGAGTATTGGCAAGGTAACGCTCAACCTTTAGGGCCCAATTCTCACGTGGAAGCTGTAAATCAGGGATAGGTATATGAAACGGTATGCTATACAAGGTGTACAGTGTTTGCATGTTGTACGAGCAGTACTTTAGCGCGAAGGAAGAATTGAGTAAAGGTTGCCGAAGAAGCGCGAGGATGCTAGGTACGGGCAAGGAGAGTGAGCGAGGGCCCCACCACTCGCCCCCCACTTGGAGCGGAGGCCTTACGGAGCGCGCGCGCAGCTCCCCTACTCCCCTTTACTTCTCCGCTGGCCTCTCTGTTCTCTCTGTCTGACGCACGCTCTGTCGCTGGCGGAGGCCGCACTTTCGACTGCGGAGTGGCGGCGCACATAGAGGCCCGGCAACCCGTTAACCTACTTGGGGGACCCAGTCGTCGGCGAGCCGCCCCGGTCGCACGCGAGCGCAGCTGGCACGTGCGAGTCGCGCTCTCCCCCGTTTACCCGGGGAGACCATGAGGTGCAACTCCCAGCCCTTCGAGCTACAGCCTCCAATCAGTCTGGCGAACCACTGACCAAACGGTAATTTTCATTTTCATCTTGTGTACGAAAGCAGCTTCAAACGTTTCGGAGACCTCAAATGCCGAAAATCTTCAAATCTATTGCTGGGATCGCTCGTTTATTATTTTAAATGTCAAATAAATGTTCAATTTGGCTTCGCAAACGAATTAACGAAACAAGCCAAGCCGATGAAGCTTCGTTATTCCAGCGGATTCGGGAAGGATTCTTGGATATCACTGACTTGACAAATATTGCACGTACGTCCGAAGATACTCAGCGCTCAAAAAGTATCATCTTTCAATATCTCTAACGATTTCGCATCAATTTATGTCCTTAGCACTATCTGTGCATAAAAATATAAAGAAACAGTAAGGTTAATCGTGCTTGAAAATGAAAACATCGTATCCTTGTTGAACGCAGCGTTGTCAAGCTAAAATTTTACTTTCACAATAGCAGCAGCGCACGTACACACAAGAAACGGCATAAGTTGAATGACTAATTTTCAAGGTCTGCCGTTTCCAGCAATAAATAATATGTAAAACTGGGCCACGTGCAGCCCAAAAGTAATTTACACAATTACATTTTTATTCAAAACGAGATTCAAAATGGTCAAATCAAATCTTTTGCTATTTGAAAAAATATCACAAAGGCAAACAAGAACCATTTGACAGTGACGATCAAGCAAGTTTCTGGAAGAAGAAACTGCTAATTACAAAATGTATAATTTTGTGTAATTTTATTCAAATCGAATATCGTAAAAAACGTGGCTCCTGTATAAGAGGTAAATAATCGGTGGAGAGCTCGTAAAGAAGAGGAAAAGACGAGCGACTTGTAGGAAAAAAAGGCAGGTTTATCAGGTGACAGTATCTTAGCAGGATTGTGGACTTGTATTGTGGCAACGCCGCCGCGGGGCAAACGCCCTCCGAACAAAGATGCGCGTGGCTGACGCACCCCGCTCCCCGCGTCACCGGCTCGTAGTACTTTTCTGCTTTTATGCAGGAATCAGTCTACTTAATTTTTCCTTTTGCTTTTTCTTTTTCTTTTTCTTTTTCTGCCCACTCGCGCGTTTCGCTTGGTAGTCGATGAGAAAGTACTCGACTGCGAGGGCTATTGCCGCAGGTTTGCTTCGATTCATAATAATTTACTCTACAGTCGACGCCTTCTTATTTTCTGCATTGTGCGAACGATTTCACGTACGTGAAAACGAGGCTCCTATTTTGCATTATGCTATACGTCAAATAAATGATCTAACATCACTTTTATGTGCAGCATTAAAAATACACTGCTATTTTATGCTACCTCTCTTATTTTTAATTAATTAATTGAATAAAAAGAAGAAAAGGAATGCCACTTTTTATTTCATTATTTTATTCTTGAATTCATAGTCTTTTTATGAGACAATAAATATTACTAGTACTTACTCTGCGATGAATAATTCCAACTTCTATCGGTTGCATCTAGTTTACTAAAATTGTGTTTCTTTCTCAAAATAATGAAAATATCGCTAATTGTGTTTCAGAAACGAAAATGAAGGGATGGTTCGACGCGTTTCGCAACGATGGTGGACCAACATTGTACAGTTACAGCAATCGAACACCCGTTACTGGGGATGTTAACTTAATTACTATCTTCGTGCTCTTTGGCACCATCTTTGTAGCCTTTCTCCTCATATTTCCTGGTATCCGCAAAGAGGTACGAATGCATTCATTAAGTTTTCCTTACCAATCGGAATATACCTACGCAAGTGCTAATTTTTATAGATACCTGATCGCGTCATAGTTGCTATACATATATTTGACTTCCTTTGTCTTCCTTATTCATAATGCACTTAGCGAACAACTTAATAATACAGCACCGGGACTGAAAAGAAGCTAAAAAGATAGAGAAAAAAAATAAAAACATGCCGAGTAATGCTCGGTAATCGGTATATAATGTTAAAAATCAAACGCGTCAAATTGTTTGCTCGTATAACCGACATCGACCGACACATATTGTTGGCATTAAATTAGAGTGAACTTATGCTAAGGGAGTGCAGTACGCAGGTTCGGTTGAGCTCAAACTCAGCGATTGCTTTGTTTGTCCCGCTAGCGGGTAATGCGTGCATAAACTCGCGTCCTTGGCCTACTAGTGGCGCAAAAGGTGTAAAGTCGCACGGCGATGCCGATCATCTTAATCATCTTTCAAACGAAACCGCAACGCGCCGGAAGCGCGAACGAAAGTTGATCGCTCGATTGCTTGCCGCGCGTAATACAATCACCTGTGTTGCAGAGATTGACGACCTTTCTGACGGTGACGCTACTTCTCTTCGTTGGAATGACCATCAATGGTTTGTATTCGATAGAACTCATAGTCGGATCACCTGATTTTCATTTTTTACAAAGTTTCAAAAGCATTTAAAGGAATTTTTCCACGAATTTTCAAATTATAGCTATTATTTATAATTTATAATTATGTGTGCAAAATGCAGCCTTTTTGCCGAGACGGTTGTAAACTTTTTCTTATTTGCTGATTCATCCATTCATGGAAAAAAGCTATGTAGGCATCATTTAAAAATATTCTGATGACGTGTCAAAATATAGTCCAATATAGCTTGTAATTAGTTTGATCGTTAAAGTTATTATAATATTGATTTTCAACAGTTGCTCTGCTTGGTTCAACATGGCACACGAGTACAGCAACTATTGTCAGTTCGTACAGCGCTTTTTCAAAACAGCGAATGGCTGCCGAGATCGGTGGGTACATTGGACTCATGCATATAAATATCACCTACCGGGGTAAGTGAAAACGTGCATGGTCCCTGGTAGAAAATTGACCATATTCTGGGCAGAATTTCTGGTCAATAAATGTTAAAATGGCGTATATCTAAAAATGTTGCAAAGAGTATTTGCAAAATTTTTAGATATACGTCATTTTAACATTTATTGACCAGAAATTCTGCCCAGAATATGGTCAATTTTCTACCAGGGGTAATGCGTTAGGAATGAAGTGAAAAAAAGAAATCGTGGCTGATTAATTCAGAGACATAATATCTTTTATTTAAATGATAAACAGTATTACCTGAAAGTGCGGAGGTTGGAGACGTGGAGTACAACGAGAGATTCTACTGGAGGCAACCTCACGAAATGATGGACTCTTTCAAAGAGGCTCTGCACCGAGGAACTCCATTCCCCATTGTCTCTCTCGCCGAGTATTTCAGCCTCCACCAAGAAGGTTTCTCCTGGGGTGGAAAGTATCGCGAGGCAGGCTATTACGCGACGGTCATGCTATGGTACGCCAGTTGGCAGACAGTCGGTAGATATATGTAGACAGCTCCTGCACTAAATTTACGCATGGGCTACTTTACCCTTTATTACGCGATTTTTAACTATCTTCTCGTTGCGAAAATGTACGATGTTATTTTTTATTTTTTTTAACGGAACATGGGAACGTGGATAAACTTCTTCGATTGCAACACCTTATTATCTATATCTTTCAAGGACTATGCAAAAGCGTCCGTTATCCGGAATACGATCAGCATTTTATATTGCTTTATTGCCAATGCTCAAAGGTAAAAAAAGAAAACGTCGGCCTGCGGAAGTTTCAATAAATCAATTATACTAGCTCTTATACTAGCGACAACATAAGCACTCGATCACTTATGATTTTTCTATTCTACCCTCCTCAAGGACTTCCTTTGCGTCTTGGGCGATGACGAATCTCTTGCTGGTAATGGTTCCGCGTTACGGCGCCTACGGCATGATTTTCACAGGCCTCTGCATGCTCTTCACGAACCTTACCTACTGGTCGTTACTGCCATGCGACCCGCTCGTCGCCCACGTCGACGGTTCCATCCTTATTTTCAGTTTTGGATGGAATTATTGGCTGGTCCTAGTCGCAGGTGAGTAACCTTTCCATTTTTCTATTACTGCGTCCAAGTGCACCTTCTCAATTCATTTAGAAAATTAACAAAAAGGAATACAAACCCGTAAATTATTGTAAGCTGTTTACGTTTCCGTACGTTTCTACATTGCTGTATACACTTTTATCTGCTGCCGTATACATTCCCGTTAGTACGATTCCGTACGATTCCAAATTGTAACTAAATCGTACGATTCCGTAACCTACTAAACTGTATTCAAACGTACGATTTTTATTTCCATTCGGGAGCGTGAAATAAAAAACAAATCCTAGCCCTAATTTGTACATCAGCTTAGTCCGTCTGCTGCACTTGCAAGCGCAAACAAATTGCATTTATTTTCTTGGCCAGTTGGAATGGAGAAACTTAGAACCAAGGGAAATACTAATTGCTAATTACTCTCCTTTATATTAGTTACTTTTTATACTTTTTTAGCTATACAACGTGTGATTTATATTTTTGAAGGAATTGCATGTCTACTCGCGGGAGTCGTAATCACTGCAGTTGACATGATTTTCCCGCATTCATTCTCAACTATACTGGAAGTAGACTACGATACGCCATATGATAGACACGTAATTATAGAAGAAAGTTTCGACACGCGAAGGAAGGATGTTCGAAGAAAAATGGCCAGAATTGAGGATTCCTTCAACGATCAATTCATGAGGTGAGCTAATTCCTAGTCGATTGTCTAAAACATTGTTGTTTAATATTTAAATAAATCTTCAGCTAAAATTCCAATTAAATGTACTATATTGATGACTCGTCATTATTAAAAGTAATCGAATGGAAATTCGAGGTTATAAATGATAATTAATAAATCCTGAAGGGCCTCTGTCTGATTTGACAAAATAACTGTTGCAGTCAAGTTTCTTCGAAATTAGTAAATGGGAGTAAAGAGGATCACCGTGGAATGGTGAATCGAGGCTATGTATCCCATCCATCAGACATCCACGAGGAGTCAAATAAGGCTAATTGGTCCTACCCATTTCCGCCCACGCCACGGAGAATTGTATAAAACTAGCCAACTTGCTTTTACATCTGTTTTATTTAAGAACTACTGTAATGTTATTAATAAAACTATTTAACTCTGTTTCCGTTTTTATTGTTTACTGTTTGCTTTCTATTATTCTTCCTTCATATAAATACAAATAATGCTATATGTAGATACTGCGGAGAGTTGCAGCTGTCTAATATCTAAATTAATTTAGTTTAAAGAACGTAAAGCATCTTGCGGAAAGCACTAATCGCACGTTAACGTAAAAACTATTCGGTTATTCAATAACTCCCCGACCAGTAGCCAGTTCCTGGAAAGCTGGAAAAGATGACATTACGCGAGTCCCGCGATGAAAAAAAGTGCCGATTGGCACGGAGGGAAATTTAACGAGCACCGGGGAAAAAATGGACGATTTCTTCTTCTCCTTCTTTTCCTAGGTAATTCGAAGGTGTATAGGTGCATCGCATGACTCCCGTACTCCTGCGGCCCCTTGTAATGATAATGACGGCTGGCTCGGCCGATGGCGAAAGACGCCTCTTTCGTCAGTCGCCGGCGTCGCGGTGCCGCTGTCTCTGTCTTTCCCACTCGGTTCTCGCGAGATCTCACCTTGTGCCCGCTACCTGCCGCTACGAGGCGAAAGTACGGGCAGCGTCTTCACAAGCTTGACAATGCATTGCCTATACTCACCGAGGATAAACTCGACACGAAAGTAATTCCTTCATTTCCTTCGGAAATTTCAGAATATGGAATAAGTCCAAACATTATGCGTAAAGAAAATGGTTATTGCTGTTTTTAATAAAATAACATTTTTTATTTAGAACGTGATAGTATATTACACACCTAGGGAGGTAAAATGAGAATAGTCGAGGCGAAGCCGATTCTTCTCGTAATTTGTATATACTATTTTTCACCACCACCGAGTCAAAAATACAAACCGAAAATTGGTACTTTCCGTTATCAAGCAGTAATCTTTACTTCTTTTGTTTTAACATGCAAATGTTTAAGTGGCCGGCATTAAGTACTTATAATGAATATTAGCCATTTATAAAAGGCAATGTTATGCTCTTGTTACCGAAGACAGGCTAAAAAGCAGATTTGTGGCACTTGTCTACCCAGTATCGACATTTTAGAGGGAAGGAATGGGAATGCATCCACGGGGAATTATAAATAATATTTCATCAGAGAATACTTTGATTTATTGCCATGGTGTCAGTGTCACACCATAATGACTATAAAAAGTTTCTTGTATAAGTACATGTGTACAAGACTGGAGCGACTCTCGCTCGTTTGCCTCGCATAAGAGTTGCATTTTTTGCGATTGCTCTCTGACTCATCGCAAAGGCTCACCTAGACACCAGCTCAGCAAAAATAATTAAAGGTACTTTGCGTTGTCCAATAGTGTAACTAACATAAATATAAAATAAAAACGAGAGAACTCGCACGTAACTTAACTAGTATTACCATAGTTACACTCGCACTTGCACATCACAGCACCTCGTTAGGCGACTCACCAAGACATATTTACATGGCCTTCTCTCGGGCAGTTTTCAAAATAATTAAGTACAATTAAAAAACTTTTTAATCGGTCGTATAGCGCTTTGCAAGCGGCTACGGCAGTGCTCAGCCAAAATTTTCAAAGTGGTGAATGAAGTACGGCAGCCGGCGGCCCTTATTCACGTCGTCGCACGCGGACATGACGCTCTTCGTCAGCGGTCGCGGACCGCAACTGAATACACCAATCTTGCTCACCTGAATTTTTAAAAGAAAAATAAAAAAATTCGTTAGTCTTTTTCTTTTGGTACAATGAGCCCACATACTATCGTGGGAATTAACCTATCAATTGAAGTGCATTAAGCGATATGCGCGCTTTCTAAAATTCTTCGGGTGAAACTGTCATTTGAAATAGAAAGCAAGCAGTCTTTATATTTCTCTCTTTACATTTCGATATACTTTAATTAAGCAATTTTTCAAATTAAACAAGGCAAGTGCAGCGAATTTATTGAATGTACTTGATTATAGCTTTCAATTTTAAAATAACTTTTCGACTATGCGATCAATTGATTTGAAATAACTGAAATTAGATTAATGCAAAATTTGGTACTTACATAACTATGCTTCTTCTGAACAAATTTCAAGAACGAAGTCATATCGGGTCTACCGAAATGATTAATTGCTTTAAGTCCAGTGAAAATACTTGTTTTAGACACTCTATGGAAGTGATTCTCGCAGATGTACTGCAATGTTTAAAATGTCACATAAGTTAAGCGAAAATAAATGAAAAGAAAATAATTGCTATTGATTGATGTACGTACGAGCATGGTAGTCCTTAAGTCAAATTTATGGAAGAACTGCGTTATAAAAATATGTATTTCTAGAACATTTGTTACATCTTTTCGTTCTACGTCTCTGAGTACATCGATGAACCATTCAAAATGTTTGTGAGACGGGCAAATCCATAAGAAATAAACCTGGAAAAATAAGAATAAAAGTATGCACGTTAAAGCATTGGCTCGAGTTTGGTTGCTAACAGCCGAGGCAGGTAGGAGGGCCGTGTACCTTCTTGCAGGCTACGCCAGAGTAGCGGTTGGTCGAAGTGCCGAAGACGAGGTCATTGAGCATGGAGGCATAGGGCGTGACACCGATACCTCCGCCTACCATGACCGCCACTTCGAACTTGTACCAGTCTTGGTTGCCGCCGCCGAACGGGCCTTCGATCCTGATCTTTGGATGCTCCGTCTCCGGGTTGTAGTTGCAGGGGTCGAAGTAGTTGCGCAGCTTCCAGGTCCACGGGCCTTGAGCCTTTATGTGACACGAGAGGAAGTTCTCGTGGGGCGCCGAGGTCAAGGTGAACGAGTGGAATTCGTTCGAGCGGAAGACACTGCAGGCTAGTCGCACCCACTGCCCCGACAAATACTTCAGATTGGGCGGTCGGTAGAACCTGATCTTTATCACGTCCGAGGGCAACAGCTCCGTCTCGATAACGTCCAGGGCCATGTACTTCGTCCGTAGACTCACCACCTGAGCCATCACAAATTCATTATTAGAAAACTATTATTATTATATTACCATTTTTACTTTTACTTTTTTTCATGCACACCAGGATACTTATATTATACGAGCGATTATACGAGCGAATATTTTAAGCAATTTACATCTACTCTAATCAATATCATTTTCAATTGAAAACAAAACACAACCTCATTAAATAACATTATTTACCTTATCAATAGCAAAGAGAATCGCTGGACCTATGAAAAATAGCCAGAATCTTGGAGATCCTGTTAACCTTGCCAAACCGTGAATTAAACATAGCACGTACAGTAATATGTACAAACTATGAGTCTTCCAGAAAAATGTGTACGCTTTTTGCCTGATAGTGGGATGAGCAAAGACAAAAATAATTGTCATCACAATAAACAACAGTATACCAGTGACACCTGTAATATATTCAAATTATTAAGATATACCAAATTTAAATTAAACTTTTGTTTTTTATTAAAAATATTATTAGGTTGCCTATCAAAAATAAATGAGCAAAACAGAATGTTTAATGTGTGCACATTAAAATTTTGTACGCAGCTGCGTTATAGCTACTCAGAAATGTACTAAAGCGGAATAAAAATCTCGGTCACGTCTTTAGTTGTTTGCTCAGGTCAACGACCCACATTATGAATTCGCCACAAGATATGTACCTTCTGTACCTTCTGTAAAGGCTTCATTAATATTGATTTATGTTGGTAATGCACGTCTCGATGCACGCCTCGATGCAGGTAACAATATAATTAAAAGAATGTTAAGATTTCTATGAATTTTTCTTATTTGTTTTCACCGAGAAAATGAATATTAAATGAAGTTAGGTTAAAATTAAACGAAGTAAAAAACAATGTAATGAAATGTTAATTAAAGTGGAGAAAGTTTTTGATTTGTGACACACTTTTAATAATTTACAATGTAGGTCATTAAGTTTGCAGTTTACTTTGAGAAATGGAGGTATTAAAAAAAAAATGCTCAAAATGTTATTTTTCCAATGCAGAAAAAGAAAATTGGTATCAGCATTCCAAGTGTGAAATGAATGCGGAAGCGTATAAAAAATGAGGAATCCGTTAGGAGATGACGTGTTACCTGTAACGGTCTCAAAGAGCCAGAAAGAGATGGTAGGCCGAGCGTCGCTCGGGAATCTGACTTCACTGGTGAGGCAGCGCAGGTGGGCGAGCGGCTGAGTCGACACGTGGTAAAAGTTGACTATGTGGCCGACGCTGTGTAGAACCGAGAAGAAGCCCGCGGTGCAAGCAACTATCTTGTGGAACTGAATATGCGAGTCGAGGGGTATGTACTGCTGGACCGAGAACTCCTTCAGTTTCGTCAAAGTGTTACGGCACATAGTCAGCAGTAGCAGACTGTAGCAGAAGGAGAGGGCAGCCGCTGAGCCCCGGGTTATCGCGATGCCCACGCCCATTATATGCCGTAGATCCGTGTGTTCCGCCATGAACGAGTAATCTGGGAGCATCCAAAGCATCTATTATTTTGCGCCCCAAAAAGATCGCGTATCTTTAATGCTAATGCTTTTAACGTAATAAGTTACTACACTATTTCTTAACCATTTAATAATTAGATATTACATCAACGACTACATATCAATTAGACAATAAAGGCGTTTCATTAAATGACAGTAGGTATTGCATCATAAAAACAATATATCCTCGTGTTCTTTTTATAAATACCTTTTCCTTATCCTCATAATTTGCGCTTCTGAGTTGGAGTGCACGACTAGAACTTGCTATTACTAGCAATATTGAAAAAGTGTGAAAGATGTAAAAAAAAGTCTACTCACAAATAAATCTTTCGACGAAGAGTACAATAGTGATCACATAAAATATGAAGAGGTAGTAAATATTCTGGCGATTTTCTTCAAGGAAAGTCGAGAGCGCGTCCCATTGCTTCCTTGTCCAAGATTTAGTATCTTCCGGAGGAAGCTGCTCGATGTGGAAGCTCGTCATGCGAGCAACATTTGTCGATGTGTCGAGAAAATTCTGCTTGGCTCCCTTGCAGTCTAAACCGATTGCAACGAAATCCCCTTTATACTCCTTCATCATGAGCTTAAAGTCGTTGTACGTTAAATAGTCTTTTCTCTCCAATCCCGCTCCCTTGGAGAATGAAAAATAAAAGAAGTTGAAAAGTTAAGCATGGGAAATAGGATGCATTAGAAGAGGATACTCACTTGGAACATGCCGTCGATGAGCTCGGTGACGTGATCGTCGGACAGACTAGTAGTCCTCGCGATCTCGACGAGAGATCTGAGCATCTCCGAGAGCTCCTCCTTGTCGATGACACCGTTGCTGTCTTTATCGCACATATCGAATATTATCCTGAGTTTATCTTCGGTTTTGCCGCGCGAGAAAAGCAAGACCGTGTCCAAGAATTCCTGAAAGGATATGCGACCGTCTCCGTCCTTGTCTACGATGTTGAACATCTTCTTCACGAACACGGCGTCGGCCTTCATGCCCAAAGCGCTTGCGAACTCACTTTTCGACAGCGAAGTCCGCATCACCGTCACGACCTCGCCGCTCTCGCTCTCCTCCGAACGTCGTCGACGCTCGCCCGGCCGCAAGCCGAAAGTCAGGGCGTACGCTTCGCGGAAGAACTGAGCGTGTAATTACGAATAATTATTAATATCCATTTTTATGATTTCCTTTCAGCAAGACTTGCTAAGTATAAATAATTTAATCTTTCCGTGTGATTGAAAACTCCTACTTAGAACACGTTCGCGATTCACGTTCGCAAAGATAGACAAGATTACAGGAATTATGATTTCGTAGTAACTGCCCGCGCAATTGATTAGCATGTAGAAAATTCTTTAATTTGCTCAGGCGTATTTAAAATGCAGAAGATCGCCCAAGGTTTTTTTACAAACTTACTTGTTCGAGCTTCTTCTGCCGGCGTTCCTTAGTTTCCGCCTTGGCCAGCATAATGTCTCGGTTAGTCTGGATGATAGTGAAGTGCTTCTTGTGCGAGGTCAGGAAGGTTTCCAGCTTCGCGATGAATTTTCGACGCGAACCCAGTGAGTCCAGCTCCAGGACAAGGTCATAGTCACGCGGTATTCTCAGTAACACCAAACCCTTGCATTGTCCTGTCTCCTGCAATCAAAGCATTGCAATTTTTTCAAATGATTTACTTATATAAAGATATGCGTCCGAAAAGAGTTGCGGACTTGAAATTCACCTGCGATTCCTCGATGCTGACGCTATTGACGTCGTTAAAGTTGAAAGTACGGAGAGTTTGACCCTTGCGATCGACAACGTTGAGCGCGGGTTCTGGGCCAAACTTGACCTTGACGATACGCCGGTGATTTGCGTGGAGCCACTCGCGCACCACCATCTTGTCCACGCATATTTTGCCGCTGCGCTTCTGTATCGCCTCTTGGAGAATTTTAAGTCGTCGCCGTCGGCGATTCTGCAGCTTCACCAACCCGTAACCCGCGCCCGCGCACAGGATAGGGATGAAGCCCAGGAAAACACATGCGTAGATGTATACCAGTTCGCTGCCCTAAATTATCAAACGATTCAATTTCATCCTTTCAATTCATAAAAATCCTGTAGTAATTACTAGTTTATAAAAAAAGCCTTTTTCTGCGAGCCACGACAACTATAGAGTAAAAATGAAAGAATCGATTTCAACATTTTTTATAAGCTGCTAACATCTGTAATATTTTTTTAGTTCTTGTTCTAATATACTGCGTTTAACTTCACTTTTATTGATATATTAAATTTAAGTCTGAGAAAGCTCAGTGCCAATCAATAGTTATTGATAATGTTGGTGACTGGGAAACGTAATAATAAAAAAAATAATTTGTCTAAGATAATCTCGTTGTCTGCGTTCAATAGCAACTCGTACAATAATAAAGTTTAATAGCGTAGTCATATTTTGCAGCAGCGATGATTTGAAAAGATTAAGAGATTCAAGTCTCGGCGAAAAGGTTCGCGACGGGGCAACGGAAGAAAAGTTTAAGCGCATTTTTTCGAGCACATGTTTACTTCAGAAACTCTTCCTCGGTTTGCTCAACGGCGGATCGGAGCGAGTTTCACTCGACGCGCCCACGCGCGTGCTCGACCTCTTCCGGCATTGCAGTCCGATTGCGCAACTGAGCTCATGCACCGCTAAGGAACTCCAAATTATCAAATTTATTTCTCATTTTCTCATTTTCTTTACTTACATCTACTATTTATTCAATGGAGTTGGATTATTAGTAAAAATTACCTGAAAATAGTCGTAACGTTGAAGAGGCACACAAGGCTCCAACATCGATGAGTTAAGCTGATAGGGCTGAGGACAGGGATCACCGCTAGTCCAGACAAATACGCTGCGCTGTATTGAATCCGACGGAATGTTGGTCGTATTTGTAATGATGTCCCATAATGTTACTCTCTTTATGTCTTCTATTTCGCCCTTTGTGAAAATTCTAAACCCCAAATGGTAAGATTATTTAGCTAAAGTTGCAATTAATTTGAGCTTCCGATTGCAGAAATCGATAAAGGATCTTTATTTTTATTTTTATTTGCTTAACTTACCCGCTCTGTTCGTTCTCGAACCAAAATCTGTCAGCATCTCGCAGCCTGAGAAACTGATCCTTGATAACGGCAGTAAACAATTCGCCAGGACCTGCAGTGGACTCGAGCATGCCGCCCAAATAAACGTCAATATTGTTTAGATCATTTGCGTAGATCTCCATGAGGCTGCGCAGGAGCTCAGGGTTGCGCTTAAAAAGTTCCGGATTGATTTCGTTCCAGGTGCGTCTGGCCGGCAATCCGAAATGAACACGCGCTGTATTGTAGTCCGGCAAGCCATTGTCTCGGCCCCTCATGATGTTCAGAGCGCCGAGATCTCGTCGCGAAAACTCCATTGGACCAAATAAGTTATTCCGGATGTCCGTACCGAGAAGGTTATCTTCGCGTTCGGCCACTTGAGAAGCCATACCCATCAGCAGTTCTTCCACAGTGCTATTGGCCAAAATTTCCTGCAAATATTGCACGTACCCTACAATTTTTTCGTTTCTACTTAGAAAACTCCTCTTTTAATGCATTTTTAATGATATTAGCATTCGTTGATTTCATCAAAAAAAGTCTTAGCCTTAGTTAACTCTTAGAAAAACAATTTTCTTTTCCCCTTCCTGTTTCACTCTTTCTTACTGACCATTTTCAATTTCATCACTAATTATCGACAATCCAAGTTTAAAAATTTCGACAATCGTGCAATTAGCCTGCTTCTAGTGCCTTTTACCCACTTGGCTAATAAAGCCAATTCGGATAGGCGTTAGTTAATCACAAGACACGAGCAGAATACGCGAAGGCTAGGCACTGCTCGTTCAGTGAATGAAAATAACTTTTTTCTTTTTTTCTCAGTAAGTATTATAATTTTTTTTAATTTACCGATTTAGGCTTATGAATTAACAGCTGGCAAGTTGTTAAGAATCGAAGAGTTCGTTTGAACCTCGGTTTCAACGGAATGTTGGCATTTCTTAACCGCGGAGGTCAATGACGAGCCGACGATCGTTTAGAGCATTCGTAATGCGGGCGCAACGACTCGTGCCGCCTAGCTTTACTGCCAGTCGTAACTTGGTGCGCTGGCTTACTTTCCCGCGCGCGAACCACGGTCAAGATAATCCCCCATAAAGAGATAACCCACATCGCTTACCAACTTGCTTTTTATGAATGCTGCTCAGACGGCCTTTTCAGAACTGTTGTTCTGGCTTTTTGCAACATCAGTTCCTCTGTTCCTCAGTTCCTCGGCGATACGGATAATTATTTCAATGAAGGATTGCACAAAGTTACCGAGTTAAATAATAAAGCCGACTACGCTCATCAATTCGATTCAACTTCGTACATGATGGATGTTTTAATAAAAAGAACGATTAAAACATTAAATGGTAAATTGCAAATGATTCACTGCGCGCATTTTTACCATATCTGCTATAAAACTGGTATAAACAAGAACATGAGATTATAAGAAAACCGCAACGATAATACCTCTTTCTGTATTTTTTAATTCCGCAATCATCCTGATTAATAACTTTGCGATTTCAATGATAGCACGCTTTTAAACAAACTTAAAGCTTAAATTACTGGACAAGTATCAATTAACTTTGAATTAGCTATTTTTTTTATTCAAAAGGAAGATGTTAAAGAAACTGAAATTACGGTAGCATCACGATCTTTCAATTTCCATACTAATATCTTTTAATATAAGAAAATTGAATGATAATTGTATTGTTCCCATAACTTACGTTTGAATCCCACCAGGTTGTGCAGAGTCTAATCGCGGGCTGGCCGGCATTGGTCCTTCTATAGTTGCATTGCTCATCTCTTCGGTAAATACCGGGGGGTATCATAGTATGCCCAAAGCGGAAGGCCGCACTCTGAAAGATGTGGCTGATGCCTGGATGTAAGTCCGCCTTGTAGCCGCTGTAAACCGGCATCGGTTCGCCCAGAAGCGACGGCAGATACTCGTACATGATTATGTTCTGTGAAAAATTTTAAAACAACAAATTTGAATCAAATGTGAGTGTCGTGACGCGGTTACCCGCGAAAATAAGGCGGTGCGCTCGAAAATTGCGCGCGTCGACATTATAAGCTTCGCCGAGGATAATTGCCTACTTTGCGGCAGCAAAACTCCCGGCGGCCTCGGCAGCTTCTAGAGCTCCGTCATTTGGGCATGCAATGCCACCTTGTACTTCTTTCCATTTTTTTGGCACGCTCTAACTGGCCGAATATTTTACTTTTTTCAGAATGAAAAAGGCGGAGTTTTTTTATTTCTTTCTTTTTTCGAGGGTTATAGTCCAAGAGTACTTTCACTTTGGCTTACTGCAGTTTGGCTGAACACTTCTCTATTTTAGTAAGAAAAAAGTTAATATCTTTTTCCTAACAACGCACGCACAATTTTCTCCTTTTTTTCTCCGAACTCTCCTTTTGGCGGTACGTTAACATTTTTTCACTTATTTTTTGGTGAAATCATCGATAATTGTTTGAATAAATTATCAATAAATGATTTAAATTTTTAAAGTAGCACGAAATCAAATTCTACCAACGGCAGCTTAGTAATCAATTTGGACGTAGTGCGTTTTCTCCCCATCCGATATCGTCAAGTTGAATAAAGTAACGAGAGCAAGCCAACGAGAACACAACTGGGGCAATTGCAGCTCCTCGAAAATGGCTCGGCCAGCTAAAGACGTAACGTTGTAAAACGTACTAGCTATACGTTTGCCGATTGCCGGATAACTCATTTTTTTATCAATTTACGATACTGTTATTCTTTGGCTGAGTTTTACGCGCATTTACGAAATAAGCACAAACGATGAAAAAGTAGGGCCAAGCTTCGAGCCGATAGTAAAATGATTATCGTTGAAAGGCTGTTACATCAGCGATGCGGCTTGCGTGCAAATGCAAATTTCAGTTCGAGTTCTTTCGCTCTTTCCAACTTCTTGTGGTGCGAAATTTTAAAACCTCTGCTCCAGTCTATGCAGAAATCTTACAGAAAGCCGAGCAGAAAGCTTCGAATTTTCTTAAATTGTAAAAGTCTACTAAGTGAAATGCGAGGCGAAATGAGCACGTTAATTTTTACCTGTAAAGTTCCTACGACGATCCTCCTCGTTCTTTGGAATATTTCTTCATCCGACATTTCAGAATGTTCGTATTGCACACGTGCTGCTATAACATTGTGCCACCGATAGAATAAAATGCCGAATACCAATAGAGGCGGATGCTGATTGGTTCTTGGATCACCCAACACTGTAATTGTCAGAAGATTTATTTGACAAATCATAAGTGACTCATTCGAGTACTCATTAATGAGGTAACAATAATTCTAATGAAAGTACGTAAA
>JAXIUT010000009.1:10175180-10188918 GCA_035586675.1 Eurytoma californica | reverse complement strand
TACAATTTCACTTTCATTTTAAAGAACATAAGCGATTGATTGATAAGCAAATTAATGGAAAGAGAAGTAGCTGACATACAACGAATCCGATTTTTTTGATTGCATTAAAGTATTTATGCAGGAAGCGAATGACGAAATTACAGTCAGATAAGCTTAAGTGAAATCCTGAAACGCTTTCATGATTTTTAAACGTAATGTACGGTTACATTGTTTGTATGACTAGCATCGCGATGATTTGCAATCGCGAAAACCTCATCGGAAGGGTTGAATTAACTGATGGAGAAGAAGAGACTGTGTGTAATATCGGTCGGTGACGAGCACGAACGAGCGGAGAACCGTTATTACGATCAACTTATTTACTTTAAATAAACAATATTAAATTAGATAAACTGCTCTTCCTGATCATTGAGAAACCTCAGTTGAATAAGTTAATAACACAAAAAATATTATTACGAATTGATGAAAAATTATTCTTACAAAACGTGACATTTTAATTGTTTGCAGAAAGATACATAATATATGTATTTGTATATAATTTAAAATGTCATTGACATACATGTATTAAAAATGAAGAATAGCCTGAAATGTTATAAAGAAATGGAATGGAAGAGGGTTCTATTTGTTCACAGTGAGGCTCTTTAGAAAGGACATTTGGAGAAACGTGGCGTTGTTTCGCTGCTTCGTTGGGTGTAAGTTATAGAGCCAGTCGCAATTTCGCTGGTGCGCGAGCGCAATTACCGAGAGAAAACTTTTGCGAGTTGCTTAATTAACTGAACTTTGTATGCATAATAAAGAGGCGCATTGTGTAATTGATCATCCACAACTAGATGACTCAGCTGCGGTGCAAGCTTTTGCCGTGGGATCAAGGTCTTATCGCCCTCCTGGTGCTCTAAATGAAGATAACTAATGAAGAAAGCAAACCTAAAGATAATTAAAAGCTTTATATTGTCATTGAGCTCGAAAGTTACACCTATTGCAGCTTCCGAGTCTTATTTGAAAAAACCTGAGTCAAGATTATTGTTCGATGGGAACATCATTGTTGGGCTCGATGATCGAGCTTGCCACTTGGCTTAAAAAGTTGAAATTTCCGCTATTAATGATTAACATCAAATAGTTTAGCTCAAAGCATATGTAATTGGACGAGCACAGTTGCCAGCTTTGATACTTTTCTCGCTGCCTTTTTTATATTAATGCACATGTTATTTAGAACCTGTTTTATGAAGTGCCGGAATTGTTATGAAACTGAGCGCTTTACTTACATCAGATTGTATACTTGTATATATTATAATTCTTGGAGAGATACGAAATTAGTTTTAAAAACTCAGTGAAGGCTCCTCGAACTATTAAAATATTTCAATGTCTCGCATCTTAGCTTTTACATAATTATATGAATATTTCTCGAAAAATTTCTGCATTTTAACCGTAAATAATAAGTGAAAATATTTTTTTATATTTTTATTGGATCCCTGAAGGTAATTAGTTTGAAATTTTCCCTTCGTTAACAAATGTTATAGGTCTCCGCAGTACAAAGATGAAATGTAGATTTATACTCAATTCTTTACAAAAGTACGCTGATACATTTTAAGTTAAATGCGCTGAATAAATAAATCTTCAATTTAATATAAAATTAACATTTATACGACTTGATTGATAAAACATATACTTCAACTAAGAAATTAGTTGAGAGCGAGACGAATATTAAAAAGAACCGAATTCTCTAGTGCTTTACTTAAAATAAAAAAACTTAGAAATACTAGACGATGACTGTTAGACTATAGCTGGAAGACTAGATTAAATAAGAAAAAAATAAAAAATGTAAATTTTGGTGAAAAAATTGCTTAAAATGAATTGAAAGAGAAAAAAAGAGAAAAAAGAGAAGAAAAAGACACACAAGTGTGTGGTTTAGAAGGCTAAATACACAAACGCCGCGATAGTTGTGGCCATTTGATAAGTGAAAAGGTTTAAAATGTCGCCGACAGTAGGGAGTAAAGTATAGGGTCCGGGTCATTTGGAAGAGCCTGGGTAGTAGTAGACAACCGCCGGAGCAGGCAGCTGCCAGTGGGCTGCGTGCAGTTCGATTAACTGCAGTAGCGTCTTGCGAACCTGCGCCGGCGTCGCATCTTCGTTCAGGAAGGCATCGCGCACACTTCCCAGAAGTTGTTGCAACTGTGCTGGCAGTTCCGTCGCCAAGTCCTTGCCCACGCACGTCAGTATCAAGAACAATGTATTTGCCTGCAAACAATCAAAATTCAATCGTTTATTCCTATTTTTTACTATAGTCAACAACTCGTCACTTCTTCCTATATCTTATCTTATCTTATATGTGCAATAAAATGAAGACGCGTGAAATTTATTCATTTCGCTTTAAATTTTTTAATACCTTTGCTAACAAAACAATTAATATTAATGAGTCTTTCAAGCAAGCAGTACGAATTATGAAACGTTGCGATATCAGTATTACGGCAATACTGACAACATAAAAGAATGTAGGCTGTCCGAAAATTGGGTGAATATCTTGTAAAAAAATGGTGAAAAAGCGCCTGCTTTAAATTGCACGGTACGGTACTAAAAGAAGAGTCAATTTGACGATGTTCAAAATTGAATAACATTTCTGAAACACGGAGCAGCTGTAAGACTGTGAGTTTACCTCAGCTGCAGAATTAATCATCGGAGGACGAAGACAATCTTGGCAACATTTCCAGAGCAGCGTGAGAAGAACCCGCCCAGGTGGAACGCCTTCCTGCTGTGTCTTTAGCTGTAACTGCCGGCGTTTTAGCTAAGAAATAAAAAATTATTATAATATTTTTATATTTTATTTTTCCTTTTTTCTTTGAGTTGTAAAATATGTATTATTGGTGCTTGAAGAAAGAAGAAGTGAAAAGATACGTAAACACACCTGACAATACATTTCACTGAGAAATGTCATGAAAGCTGAAAAATGATGACAGGCAGCGCCGTCTTGTAGGAGTCTGCTGCGCTCCTGGTACCACTGCTGGCAGGTGTTGAGCAAGGACTCGAGGAACGTCTCTTTCACCTCTTTCTGCACGAGAGTCGAAGAAGAATTAGTTTAGATAGACATAGAAAGATGAGGCGGCCACTCACCTCGATTATCGTGATGCAGATCTTCGCTGCGGGTACGGCGCAGCGCTGGTTATCGATGACACGCTCCAAAATGTGCCGCACCAACTCCATGAGCCCTCGTGCGCTCAAAATATTGGGATCTGCAATATAGCACACTCGTCAACTCGAAAATATGTTATTGTGTATTTCATCGCAAATATGATTTGTGCCGACCGCAAATGCCTAGTTAAGTCGCATTTACCGTCGATCGCTTTGATCAGTGTTTCTTGTATGTCGGAAGGAAACTTTCCAAGTTCCGATGCGTCGGCAATGGTCATTGCCCTTGCTGCTAAAACGTCGTTAGCCGTGAAACTCTTGGATCGTCTCAAGCCGTAGGAAGAAACGAACGATAGCGATTTCGTGAGTTTCCCCGGTTTAGGGGTCGATGCTTTCATATCGTGTGGATCCACGCTGAAGTGAACTCTACCAGAATTCTGTAATAAATATTAGTTTAGTTATTGCTAGCTGGTTAACTAAAAAGGAAAGAGTGACTCACGTGCAAAATATTTCCGCTGGAAGCGGAAGTGTTGAGAGCGTGGGGTTGGCGCACTGTAGCCATAAGTGGGTGGTAGTTGGATGGGTGATGATGGGCCCCGGGCGACAACTGCTGATGCAGGGAGTAATGCAGCTGATGCTGCTGTTGCTGCTGGTGCTGCTGTTGCTGCTGTTGCTGCTGTTGCTGAGCGTACAAATATCGGTGTATGTTACCGCTCGATTTGCTGTGTTGCAGATAGTACGGTCGGTCCATCGAGTTCGCCTGGGATCTTAAATAAAACAGTGAACCTGTTGCTTTTTTCAAGAGGGACAAATTTCATTTAATGCCTCACTTGGGTAAATGAAGGTCGTTTTGCTTCATGGTGAATTCCTTAGCGTGAACGTTCAATTGTGGATTCGTTGCATTAGCTGTCGTTCCGTCCGCTCTGACGCCTACGAAATGACGAGCAAGCCATTGAAATTCATCAAATGTAGGATTTAGTAATAATTAATTCATTTGCAAGACCGTCAAACTAACCGGGCGGTCGGTATATTTCAAGGGATGGCTTCGATTTTAACGTTGCTACGTTACTATTTCGTTTCTGTAAAACTGCATCCCTCATCTGGAACATTCAGAAGCCGAAATTTTAAATGACATTACAAATAACAGACATTTCATTCAATTTCATTTCTCTTACATATATATTTTCTTAGAAATGAATAGCTGAACTGAATAAGGTTGCTGTCAGCTTTACGTTAAATGTAAGATTTTCTCTGGTAAATATAATAATAATTATTATTAAAAGAGTAAAATAGCATCTACTGCCGGCCGTCTCTTGCAGAAAATAACGCAAGCAGAAAGAAAGTTCAGCGCATTCTCACGCAGTCGAAGTGACTTATAGCAAGTCGATCTTCTCGTTGATTAACTGACTGTTCTCTTCCGAGCAATGGTGTTTCGTGCTGTGTCGGCAGTGCTGCCATGCGTCTCGATCATCTGGTCCGCGCGAGGCTCCGCGGGCTGCGGCCCCTTACATAACGAGCTGCTCCGAGCTCCGAGCGTCGCGTGCGCTTCTGGTAAGCTCAACAGCGGCGCAAGTAGTGTTTAGATATCAAGATCAACTCGGGAAGGTTTGGTCTACGCGACTACCGGACAACTGAGCGTCAACGAGCAATACGGTTTACTGCACAGAATAAATGTATTGTCGTCGCTGGGTAGTTCTAAATTTAAGACGACGGCGAAGGAGAAAGTGAAAGCAAAAGGACGCAGTAGACTCACAGTGAGAACCTCGTGAGAAGCATGCTTGATGGCGAAGATGTCCGAGCTGAGGCGACTTTTGCTTGCGGCTCCCCTCCCTGCCGACTCAACTCGAGTCCTCGCACTGTATCACCTCGCAGCGGCTACTGGAGAGTCCGAGTGTCGAGCGAAAAATCAGGAAACCGACAAGCCGACAGACAGACAAGCGCCGAGCCAAAGGCACGCGCCCGCTCGCTATTTCTACCGGGCTAGTGGCTAGAGCCAGCCGCTGTCTTCGCGATGACTGCGGAAGCTAATAATAGCCGCCGCCTGTGTTGGTGCACTCTCGGTCGAGCTCTCGGTCGAGCTCGAGGTAGCGCGCGCCGCCGCCGCCGGACTGAAATATCCAGCCAACCTCCGTTGCCTACTCCCTTTAGTGCCGATACGCCTCCGCGCCGGTACACGCAACCGGTACCTTTTCTTTCTTTCGTACCTCCAAATTTTATGCCAAAATGTTCAAAGACCCAATCGAAATCCTAATTCGCGCAAGAGTTGCGCACTAGTAACATGACGCATTCGCGCATCGCGATTACTACATGATCTGCCAGGTATGCACCTGATTAAGAAAGTAAAATTAGAAAAATAGCTATCTCTCACCTTTGCGTTCCGCTTGCTTACGTTTTGCACCATCTTCGCTAACGCGTACTCTACACTGCCAATTTGATCCCTGTTTTCAACTTTTTCTTAATTACCCTTTTTCCCGCGCCCGTGTAAAGCGAAGAAATGAAAAAAGTGCGCGACGGCGCAAAGGAAGCTGATTGGGCGTCAAGTCATGTCCGTCGGGCTCCACCAGCGTTGCTTGGAGAGCCGCGCGCGCTCGTCGCCGACGAGTCGGCCCAACTGCCGCAGAGCCGGCTGAGGTGGAAAAAGGCGTCATCGCCGAAGGTTAGATCATTGCGTCTCTCTCCCTCGCTTTACACTCCAATAACGCAGCGGCCGGGCGGGTACACAGCACACACGATGACGTCGACGACACGACTACTTTTGGACTTGCACCTTAAGCGTTGGCTCTGCACCGTCCAGACACTCTTCCTAAACAACCTAAACGCTTCCTCGAACTCTGTTTTACAATATGTAGCTCGCGTTGCACTATTTATATTTTTACTTATTTTCCTTTTGATTACTGCATTCCAAACTACTTAGTACGTCCGTTTTTTCGTCAAAAATTAGGCGCCGATACCATTTAGCCCCATAAATACGTCGCGCATATCTCGCTTTTTCTCGCTTTTTCTAGTCTTTCCTATACTTTTATCACCGCTTCTCAATCAACAATCCTCAATTGTTCGACTTTACCTAACTCAACGTTAACGACGCACGTAGCCATTTATGGAGCTGGTAGCGCGCGAAAGACCTCGCTTTCTTGCCTCTGCATTGGATTGCCCACGCACAACTTTTACGTGAGCTTCTAGTTATTATTCCTCAGATCTCGTCAATTGTAATATATCGAAATACATCATGTAAACTTACTTATACTTGTATGTTTTTCGAAGGGAATATTTCATTATGCAACAAGGATGCGGGTAAGTTTCCTGCCCAAGTGAAGCACTTTATTCATATTGAGCACTTTCGAATAAAATTACAGTTAATAAAATGCTACATTTGTCCCGCTTTTCGAGTCAATAAAATGACATTTACAGGGGAGTCGGGAATCAAATATTTTTCGGCACACGCGTGCTCGATTTCCGCACTTTTTGGCCCATAAAATAGGACGTAAAGTTAATCTTTTACGGCCAATGAGCAATCCAAATTTAAAAGCGGGCAAAACAATTGCCTTTTTTTGTTTTTTATTCAAAATTCATAAAAAAATTTAAATAATTTGGGTTTTATAATTTAGAAAAGCCATTTGACTGCATTGAAGCACTGTCCCCAATTTCGCCTCTATTTTACCTCTAAGAGCAGAAAAAAATGGAAATCCATACTTGCGAGTCGAAAAAATTGTATGTATCTATAGGACTAGTGGATCTTTTTTACCTCGTGTGTTTGCAGTACTATAGTCTTCGCCGAGCAGAGCGCTTTTGGCTTGCATTTGCCTCGCACTGCATATTGCACACTTGGTCTAAAAAGACCCACTTTACGTCCTAGATATGTACGTACACAATATTCTATTACTAGAATTCAAACTCGTTGATTTTTTAGGTTCGAATTCATTGTGAATTATGATTAACAAAAGCAAACGGTTAATCACGACTATAACTTTCACGCTCATCAATTTCAAGATTCGATAATTCCACCTCAAACTCTAAAGTTTAATTCGATCATATAGATATAGAGCATATATAGCAATGCATTTTAATATAAAGGGATATAAAGGGATATAAAGGGATAAGGGATAAGGGATTCCCGACTCTCCTGCAAATGTCACTTTATTGACCCGAAAAAATGTAAAAGAATTACTAAAAGAACAAATGCTTTAATTATTAGTATGTTATACCACAACTAATACGGCGTATTTAAAAACACGATTTTCATGTATGGGATGTGTTATATCGGAAATGTACGATATCAATATAGTGACTATCCAATTAAAAATTTAAAAGCAGCCTTTAAACACTTCAATCTAACTTGAGTACAAATTCATTTTTAAGTAAATATTCATGATGTAAAGTATTTTTACATACACTCGGCGGAAGCTGATTTTGATCGAACTATTTAGAAAACTGCAACGCGCCAACGCCGCATGAAAATTTGGAAGTTTGAAAATATGATGCTAGTGGCGCTAGTTTCGCACCTTCAAACTCAGCATCACACGATGCAATCATCAGCAAAGATGAGAAAATAGCGCCACTGTAAGTATCATATTTTCCAACTTCCAAATTTTCGTGCGGCGTTGCAGTTTTTTAAATAGTTCTATCAGAATCAACTTTCGCCGAGTGTACATACAGAAAGGCATTTAAAAAAAAAAATACTTTTTTCGACTCTCTGAATCCAAAATATATGTTTATATATTAAAAACTAAAATAAAAATTTAAAGACCTTCATATTGGTTAAAAAAAGGCTTAAAAATTGAAACGCTTTAAAATGTTTACACATTTTTATAAATTGGTGACATTTTTAAACTAAAATTTATTCCTTTGGTGCATTTCTTTAGAACATTACTTTGAATAAGGTAAAATTTGGAACTTTTTTTTAATATTTCAGCACTCAAAACGTTCATATTTTTTTTTAAAAAGTTATGATTAAATTTACTTTTCATACAAATAGTAATGAAATTCAGTAACCAAATTTTATTGTAAATAATACTATTTATTTTATAAAATAGAAAATTCCTCTTAAATATATGTATATACAATTACTTGCTTTAAAAAATTTTTTTATTCTTATTACAATTCATCTTTACTTTGTCCTAATTTTCGTATACTTCCAACAAACAAAGGAATACTGGATGGTGTGTGTTGAATAACAAACATAAAAGGATGATCAACAATAAAAATTTCTGAAGGAACAATCATTCTTCTAGATCGTATTTTGGCAACTAAAATGAAATTATTACAATTAATAAACAATATAATAAGGACAATTTCATAGATTCTTAAAACAAATTAGTACCTGTTGCTACAGCAGCTGCTGACCCTTTTTCATCAACTTCAATAAAAAGCTTCTGCAATATTTCATTTACATGTACTGATTTTTCAGACATAAAATTAAAGTTTGCTGTTTCCGTAAATATAGAAGTAATTCCTATCTAAAAGTTTAATGGAAATGGAAAACTAATAATTTTAATAATATCATCCACTTTTTTTCTCTTTTGTATAAAGGGTTTCGACTTGTAAAACTTAATTAAAATAAAATAAAATAAATAAATTTAATAATAAACTAAAGTAAATACCTGTTTCAATGTTTTCTTTAAATCAACAGTTGTTTCAATTTTAAATTTAGGCAAAAATATCTCAACTTCTTTAATAGAACAAGGAGCAGTTAAAACTAACTTCCAATCAAAATTTTGTTCTAACTTATTTAGCCCATTCCTGTCCTTTGGAAGTATAATAATCAGTTCAAAATTTTCATCCTATAAAAGATGTTATCTTATATATAAATTTATTTTTTTGCTATCATTATATAAAAATTTGTACCAAATATTTGATTTTAATAAAATTTGCATTAAGGCTACTAATTTGTCCATGTTCGACATTGAAGATTTTAGTCATTGTTGGAACATAAGTCTTCAAAGTATTGATATTATAAAATATCTTACTGTCTGTTAGTTCTGAATCAAATGAATTTAGCCAACTAGATTTAAAATAAAATATATTTATTAATATTACTTTTATATATTCATCAATCTCACCTAAAACATAACAATTGAAAAGCATATTATTATACTATATACAAGTATATACAAAATGTAATTTAAAGTACAGACATACTCGAGCTAATAATATTAACTAGTTTTCCTCTTGTTTTCTTTTCTATCCATGAATTAATATGATTCACTGAATCAATGTTATTCTTAAAATTTACATTACTAACTGATGTTAAAAAAATAACTTTACTTTTATTCAAAAAATTATCTGAAATTTTAACTTCATCATCAATATAGATGGCATTTGCTATATCTAATTCAGCTTTATTAGTGTCCTAAAAAAGAAAATCATAAAAAAGTATATTGTAACTTTGTTACTTGTTATCACCAATACAATTTACGTTTAAAGATTTTAATAGAAAAGGAAACTCCTTTTCTAATTGATCTGATTCCATTGCATGTAAACTATGTTGTAATTCTTCTTTAGTGGTTCCTTCAGCTCCATTAAGTAACAATGATAAAAGAGTATACACGCTGAATGATGAAATAATTACATTTTCATGAGTTTGTTCCAACGTTAATGCCTTAAAACTCGTGTTAAATAAATATTTTTCAAGTTAAATTCATTTAATTTACACAAGTAAATATATGCCATACTTGAAAAAGATTTGAAGAGAAAGCACTACAGGAATTTGAAGTATGGTGAAAGGAATTGTGTTTTTCCATATTTAAATGTGTGCTAAATGCTGATTTGAAGTTTGATGAAAAAGTAATAAGGATGATAACTGAAATGAAATAAATGTAATAAAAGTATTAAATAATTTTTCTTAACTCATTTTTCTATGTAAAGGACCGCATACGCGAATATTTTTTAAGTTATAGTAGATAAATCGTAGAACCAATGATGACCATGATGTACTTTTTAGCTCATAGCAATCATGTTACGCGATGGCAGACCTTTACATTCACTGCTTTAAATAAATGTAAATCTTATAATCTTATCTTCTTTTCTTACTTATAACTTTCATACTTGTTTCATTTTTCATTTTTCATTAATTACTTTGTGTGCCAACACTGCCAACTATACAGTATTTTTTTTATAACCTTAAAGAGCTATAGGCATAGAGATAATCCACGTCCTCGAAGTATATAAACAACTCAAAAACAACTCAACAACAACAACTAACACGTGTTTGGTGTAAGGTGTTTGCACTGTTGAACGGTCGAACAGGTCGAACTCGAACGGTGCGCCCGCGGGTGCGGTGACAATTTGTGTGCAGACGACGATTAGACGGCAGTACAAAGCGGCCTAACATATAATATACTTAAAAAGCTCGCCGCCCAGTCAGCCCAGTGGTATTGGTATTGGTGTGTTAATTATGTGCAATACATATAGTACTTAGATTCATGAGTGACATCAAAATATAAAATTATGAGATTATGTGAATTGGGATAAGTATATGTACAGCAAGAAGGCAAAAGTCTAATTCTATCGAAAAAAATATCTTTTATATTAAAAAACAACGAATTCTTGTTAGAACTCTAGAGAATGTCACTAATGGAAAGTTGAAAAACTTCTTGTGAATTCTGATGGTCTGTTCATAAAAACAAATTGCCATAAATGTAGTACTTATTTATTGCCATTTCTTCATTTCAGAAGGTTATGAATTAAAGTTATATATTAAAAAAAATAATTGTCATAATAAACTGAACTTAGAAGAATCAATGACACCCATGAATGGATTATTGGATTATATAAATTAGATATTGTTACTAGTGAAAACAAAAAATGTATTCGACAAAGACTCCAAAGTATCGAATTGATGAATCTGATTTAAAGTGTAAGAATGGCTGCGATTATTATGGAAATGCTGCTTGGCAAGGCTATTGTAGTGTGTGTCATAGATTGCAACAAAAAGCCTTACAAGAAGAACGAGAACGGACTTTGCAGCAACAGCAGCAACAAAGTAGAGTTAGGTAAATATCACTTTTAGTGTTATTTTTACCAGGCATATATTTTGCATGGTATGCAGTACATAATAAATATTTTTGTATCCTGTGCACTATATTAGTTATAGTGTGTTATATATATTTATTGCCTTTTTTAAAATTCTACCCACTTCCTTTACTTTAAATTATATATACTATTAATGTATCATTTCAGTGAAAATATAAACCATATAGAGAATCAACAACGCCAACAACAATCAGATAAAGGTAAATCAAAATTAACAGCTTTTTCTAGACTTCGAAAATTGCCAACAAAGGGCCAAGAACCAAAGCATTTGTTAAGAGAATTATATAGTAGTAGTGCATCTGACCTTCAGAAAATTGAAACTGATAATCATGATCTGATTTCTATGTTTAATAAAACTAATGTGGCTAAAGATGTTTCTAAAAGGATAAATTATTTTGTAAATGAAATTGTAGAACATAAAGATAGTAAAAGAATAGAAAAATTATCTGATATAACACAAAATTTTTATCAACATTTTTGTAAACGGATGGAAGAAAGCCCTATTTACAAAGGTAAGAATATGCAGTGTATAAAATAAACATCATTTTTAGCTTAAAAATTATTTGCAAAGATAAATTAACTTTTTTCTATAGATGTATCAGCAGATATAAAAGAACGATTATTAGATTATGTTGAAAGATACACAATGACTTTATTGTACAGGATACTGTTTTGTCCTCCATACACTAATGATGAAGAAAAAGATTTGGACATTCAAAAAAGAATAAGACAATTAAATTGGGTTAGTGGTAAAAATTTGGAATGTAAAATCCATGAAACTAGTGTGGAAGTCAGAGAACTTGTTTACACATCCATGATGGGTACAGTATAATTTTATACCTTACCTATTAAATAAATTAGCCATTTTTGTGAATTATACTTATTTATTAAAAATATTTTAGATTTATTAAATATGGATGCTGCCAAAGCACCTCAAGAAAAACTAGCTTGCATTGTTCATTGTTGCAGTAATATATTTTTATTATTGCAACAATCTGTTGGTGGACCTGCTTCAGCTGATGAATTTTTACCAGCTTTAATTTTTATAGTTCTTAAAGCCAATCCCGCAAGACTAAAAAGTAACATTAACTTTATAACAAGATTTTGCAATGCTAATCGACTCATGACTGGAGAGGGTGGTTACTATTTCACCAATTTGGTAGAATGCAATTATTATTTTAATCTAAGTATTACAACAGCTTATTTTTATTTATAAAGTTAAATATTTTTCTAGTGCTGTGCTGTTTCTTTTATTGAATGTTTAACTGCAGAGTCATTAAATATGACAAAAAGCGATTTTAATGCATACATGTCAGGAGAGCGTGTTCCAGCTAATACTTGGGAATCAGCACTAATGATTTGTGAAGTAGGGTTTTTAATAATAATTTAAAAAGAAAATTTATTCGAAAGTTTGTTAAAATAATTTATATTTTTTAGAATTTGCATTTAGTCTGTGAAAATATTACTTTATTACAAGAATTAAAAGTTGACAATGAAAATATATTACAACAAGCTAGTGAAATAAAAAAAGATATGATACAATTTCGGGATAAAATAGAAGCCAGTGTTAATGCTGTCTTAGACCAATCTCCTCTCATTATCACAAAGAGTCAAAAAGTTCCTACAAATTTGGACTGTGACAACGAAGAATGTCCTGAACTGCCTTCACCAATAGCACCTAAAGTATTATATGTACATTCATATATAACAAGTTTCTTTTAACTTTAAATAGATTTTCATTTGCTCACATATAAATAATTATAATTTAATTTAAAATTTTTGCAGACTTACACTCACCCTCCTGTCAAACAATTAAAAGATGATTCAACCACTAGTCTGCATAATTTGAACGTAACTACACTTAAAGAATATTCAACACCATCACCAACATTTGATTTTCCATTATTTGGCAGCAATTATGGAATTGAATCTGGGAAAGGAGATGATGATACGAGCCTTATTAGTTTAGATCCTCATAGTGATAATACAAGTAATGATTTTCAAATACAAGAGAAAAGTACACCAAACAACTTGTTAGATGATCTACAATGCAGTGGAGAAAATTTGCCATCACCTCTTAAGCCTATAGCATCATTGCAAGATGATTATCACGGATTTTCTATTCAAGGTTCTACTATTCCCACAATTCCTTGCAGTACAGGAGATTTTTCATTTAATACTACTTCAGAAGTAGATTTAAATAGTGATTCTGGGTATAAAAATAATAATCACTAAATCAATTCAAATAAAAATATGTGCAGCTAATTTTATGTTTTATAATATTTTTTAAATTATTAGATATTTCAAACATTAAATATTTAGCTTAATTAAAATCAACTCTCCTGTGCATAAATGAGATAATTCTCCTAAATGTATGAGTTTTTTTATTTAACTCATACGCAGGAAAGTTAATGGTGCATGTCTTATAAAATTGATGTATTGTGAATGTGGAGTGTGACATACATACCTTAACCCCTTGAGTGGCAGTGGGATCACATATGTACAAAAAAAAAATCGTGCTCAAAGTGGCAGTGGATCATATGTGTACAAATCGAAATAACCTTAGTAATTCTCCATGGAACATCACCAAACT
>JAXIUT010000009.1:10083543-10093667 GCA_035586675.1 Eurytoma californica | reverse complement strand
ATTTCAATTAATCTAATGTTAATATAACTCGGATCACTCATGTATATTCATATCACTCAAATTCATTCGATTTACCACACAGTATTAACTAAATATACAATTATTATAAAACTATTCATCAAATATATTTATCAATCCAAAATTCATTTGTTGGAGATTTATATTGTTTTAACAAATGTAAGCGAGTACATGATAATTAAGAATTCAGTTGTCGAAGATTTACATTGGTTCAACCACTGTAAGAGAGTACATAATAATCAAGAAAATTCAGTTGTCGAAGACTAACATTGGTTCAATCAATGTAGGAGAGTACATGATAACTAAAAATACATTTGTCGAAGTCTTACATTGGCTATAACAATATACATCTGATTGCTGAAGTTTAGATTAATACATACAAATACACAACTTTTCATTAACCAAGTAACTTATTGTAAATACTGATGTACTTTTTGCTTCTATAAACTTCATGGTTAATTACATTTTTATATAAATTATACATTCTGTATTTTAATACACTAAAGGCACCTATTAAATAAAAAGCTTACAAATTTTCACACAGCTTTTCCACATTATCTATAACAAGCTGTCTTTCTTCGCTTGCTGCCCTCCTGCAGCTCTCTTTTGCAGCAGCTTCAATTGCTGGTCCAACTTGATTCTCGTATCTTTTGTAGACATTTTGAGATAGAATTGGTATATTTAAGCATGCTAAAATTTTATTTAAACCATTCAATCCAATACCAGAATATACAGTTCCTGCAATTATAAAAGTTGTATTAAACATAAATTCATGTTTTTAATAATTGTATTTATACATTTATTTATATTACATAGATTAAAAACTATAATTACCAATAACAACAGATGCATTAATCTCAGATAAACTACTACATTCTGAATATTTTATTTTTCCTGTTGCTACAGCATTCAGCAGCTGGCATTCTTTACAGGTTATGTATAAAATCGAATGCAATCCTTGTCTCGTTTCAGATTTTATATCATCTAAACTTAATTGGTTTTGGCACTTGTGACATTTTAAATTTTTTTTTAATTCTTCTAAATTCACGATCCGATTGCCTTCAAGAACTTTACTTTCACTAACGACTTTCTTCTTTCTTAGTGCCTCTGCTCTCCCTTTCGCTGCTTTCAATCTCTGATTAATTACTTTTTGTTTACATAATCTACCATTTTTTAAACGAGGCCTTGATTCTGACATCTTGTAAATTTTGCGTTAAATTTAATGTAAAACTTATAAGTAAACCAACGAAAATATAGCCAATGACAGTATAATCGTGGTTATGTTATTCACTCCTATATGGCACGTAAAGGCGCTGTTGCCGCTTACTCTCGTCCGCACGGTGGCGCTTGTGTACGTGTAAACAGATATACCACTTTTATGTGTGCGTGTCCATGGGCGTACAAATATGGGCGTCCCGTACAGAAGGAGTGGGGGAAGTAAGAGATATTGTGGCGCTCTGCGCGGGGCCCCGTGAATGTTGATACGATATATAATGGATGAACCCCCTTAATAAGATAGATCATGCATATCAATTTTTTCGTATTTTTTGTAACAAGAATATGTATTTATAATTTATCAAATTTTCAGAGTCTTACTCATGTGCTAAACCTTATATTACGAAACATTTGCTTACTTCCATAAAAAAAAAGTCAATTTATTGATCACTTGTAGCGACATTACGTATATCCACGTAAATAAATTTTGGCTATTTACGAAAGTCACATTGAAGCAGATGTCGGAATTGTGTGAATTATGTATCTGTCCTCATATTTCATGATCATATTTTTTGCAATTTTCTCTTGTAAAGAGTTAAAATGGATAAATGAAATCGGCGACTACATTTAAGAAAATTTATATGTAAAGCATATCATTTTAGTTAAATTTTCATTAGAAGTTAAGTCTTCTGTTGATTCATTGATTGAAAATAGTATTATTAATACACATCCATCACATATTGTGAATTTCAAGGAAAAGTCTGCCAGACGTTTCAAAGTTCAAGTACTTAAAAGATTCTTTTTCAGTAGATCTAACTTTAACCGTCATGATCATCGAGATTAATGAAATATTCAACAATGGATCCAGCTTTTACACCTACTTCGACCTGATGAATGAAGTGTCAGGACCGAGAGGAAGATTTCTGATATTGACGATTTCTGATAATCAAATCTTAAGCATAAAATCTTTTTTCCAATATCTGTGGATAAAACATTTTTTGTATGTGACTGCTCTGGAAATTTGTATTATTGACGGGGATCCCCAACCGTTTTTACGAATTTTTAATGTGAATTATAGTAATATCACAATTCACGAATACAACCCCTTCGATGAATTGTATCGAAGAGATAAATTTTCAAAAGGAGCAACATTAATCTCCGAAAAACTTACCAATTTCCATGGATATATTTTTAAGACAGCGATGATTTATCGTAGATTCTTTGCAATGGTTCATGGCAGTTACCCAACAAATCCTCGACCTACATTTAACACTAAATTGCTCGACCATGTCATAGGTATTAATGTGAACCTCACTTTAATGTTATCCGATACTCTTAATTTCACACTTGAACTTATAATGGATGACCTATTCGAATGGCCCTTTTTCGCGGGTGAATTGTTCTTCAATAATTTCTCAACACAATTACAAGGAGATGCTATCGATTATCTGATAAATGTAGGTGAGGTGTCAGAAAACGACTCCAGTAGATCGCTGGCTTACATTACGGATGGTCTCAGTACATTTCATTTGATAAGCAAACAATATGGGTATAATGAAGGAGAAAATACTATTTACATGTGTAATCTTGATGTCTTTTGTGGTGTCCGCAGATATTTTAAAACACCTTTATAACGTTAAGTGCGATAAAGAAATATTTTATGAATTTAAAACTATGTCCGCTGTCAACAATTCTCGAATCTATATTTGTACGAATCGTTTGTCCATTGGGATCGATTTGGAAACACTGCGGTGCTTCGGTACTTTCACGAATATTGATTATTATGATAATAATAGTAATGTGGTAGGAACCTGGGATTGCCTTATAAATTTGGCAGATGGGATTGTTAACACGTGTTGTGATGAGATACACGTTTTAAAATATTTTAAAGAAATGGTATCACTGGAGAAATAATTGGAAATTGACAATTGTTGATGAGTCTGTCGTCGTTCGATTTGTTCTTCTCGAGTACCTCGCCTTATGTCTCAAAGTTCAGCGAAGTATCGCAATGGATTTTCGAATTTGTTATATTTATTGTTTTTTAGGTATGTTGAAAGCGACACCTCCATGGATATTAATAACATAAATTATTGGAAAAGCAGTAGAGACGCAGCAAACGATCAATGGAGGCTCGTTGAAAAATTTAACGAAAATTTCGTGCACGTTTTCTTTGCCAGCTGTTGCGGTGATTATATTTTTTGTCGAGTTTTTTGTATGATCACATTTTTGGACATCTTATATCTGACACTTACAATATCTTTACATCTTCGTAATAAGGTTAATTATAAATACTGATTGAAATTATTAATGCTGACACAGCAGACCAATGTATGCGTAATGTGCTACATATATTAATTACAAATCTATTTGAAAATGAAAACTAGATGTATTCGACTGTAGTACTTATTGTATTTAGAGGAACGAGTCCAGCACAAAATAAGTAGATTTAATTAATCACGAATGTGTGAAGTTGTCTTCTCTTGCCCACTATCTATAAAACGTATTATGCGGATATAAACAGCAAAGACCTTTATGATAACTCATTACGATTTCGATAACTTTAATTAACTTTTCTGCTGATGTAGGGGAAAATTTCAAATCTGAGGTTGATTTTGATAACACAATAAATCCTTTGAAGTGACTTTGCGCTATTTTGAAATACATACTCTCGATTGCAGTTTTTAAATCAGCATAATTTTTTGTGTTAAGTTAAGTTTTAAGTTTCATGAGTAATTTTAATGTATTGATAAATTTCTGCTCCGAATAAATAAATAAATATAAACATGAATTACTGTTTTTCTAAATTATACATACTTTCTGTCACATTATACCCTACTATTATTTCTCTTTTATTAAATCTGTAAGAAACTCAAGAGGATCACATTGTACATCATTTCTCAACCAATTTTTTAAGTTATACTACCTTCGAAGTGTAAAAGGATTTTTAAGTATGATTAGTAAAAGTGATTTAAAAGTCTATGAGTGATGAAAAGATACAACTTGAGTTTAACATTTTTCTTTATCTTTATTTGTTCTTCAACAATTTTTACAACTTAAGACACGTTCTTGTAGCACCGAAACGTATACAGGTTGTTTTCTAGGATTTTTAATAATTAGCTTTGTTCCACGTAACACATTAATCGCTTTCTATTAAATATCTATCATGCGACATAAATAAAACGTTGATGTTCCTGTACTTACATTAATATCTGTGTAAAATAAAAACCATTGTAAAAGCACCAAAAATATAGTAATCTTATTTATTATTTCTTCACGTGTATTGGACATATTTCAATCACAAATTGTTTTGCAAAATTTCTTAAAACTTGATCCTTTATGCACATATAAAGTTTCTCTATACAAAGGCAGCCTACATCTACGTAATAAACCATTGCATATAGGCGTACACTTTCATTGAACTGAAAAACTCGTTAATCATAAAATCATCTGGACACGATTAGTGTTAAGTACTCGTTGATCAATTTCCTTTTTTAAAATTTCAATAAGAAGTGCTTCCGCGATCAGAAGCACCCTCGTCAGGTACATCATTAAAAACTCATCCCCTACCCCCGCAGGACTGATTAACCCGAGAAGCTCTTTGTCGCTGAAGGTAAACGTAAAACCTACTGCTTCGACCGCTATACATTCAAGATCTCGCTAAGGAATGTACGAACGTTCGAGGAACATTTGAAAACAAACGCGCCCTTAAGAAGCAGTGATAAATAAATCGGTAAAAAAAGAAAGAAACAAATTCGTCGCTACAATCAATCTGTCTGCGATCATCGTAGCTCCCCACCCGGACACTATTTTCACGGTAAAAAAATAATCGTCGCTCTCTGAATACAAAACGCTCGGTCGCAAAATAAAAGTAAGAAAACGCTACATCGCACAGTGCGTACGCGGACATCGTGTACATAATACTTCGCAACGCAAAAGTGGCTGGCGGTCGAAGGAGGAAGGACGTAGGCGGAGGGCGGCGGAAAAAGAAAATTTAGTCGTTCTTTTCTGGAGGTACGTTGAAGCCGACGGTGACGTGGGCGTCGCCGGTGATGCTGCTGGCCAGGGTGAGCGTCGGCTGCTCCTTGCCGGCGGCCTCGGCGGGCGCGGCCTCCGGCTTGGCCTGCCAGGCCTCGGGCTGGCTCGACGCGCCCGTCAGCGAGATCTGCTTCGCCAGCAGGGGCGACTTGCTGCCCGCGGCGCCAGCCGCCGACTTGGGCATGTAGACGCTCTGCGAGCGTAGCAGGCTGTTGCCCTTCTTGGCGGCAGCGTCCGTCGGCTTGCGCTGCGCGCTCAGGAACCTGCTCTTCTCCGAGGAGGCGCTCGAGCCCAGCGAGCTTGGCTCCTTTATGCGCGCGTCGCCGTCCGTTATCTCCATGCTCTCTACCCGAAATCTGAAATGACGTTCAAATTGGTTTTCTCCGAAAGTAAAGTGCATCGGGCTGGAAAAGTATCTCCGACAGATGCTAAATGGGTGAAACTGAATTTTTTTGTTTCGCAAAATATGACAGACTTATACAAGAATACGTTTAATGGAAATTAAATTTTCTTTCTAAATATTAATTAATGAAATTCATCCATATGCATTTACTTAATTCGTCTTATCTGAAGTTTTTCGGAAACTTTCAGATTCTTTGAATCTTTTTAAAGCCTTCTCACATGAGGAACTTGCTAAAGACTAAAAATAGAGATTGAAGAAATAAAAATTTTCGATTTTAATTAAATAGCACCCAATTTGCAATTTGTATTTTTCAGGATTGTATAAGGCTACTGATTTTCTTCACTGCTGAACTATCTATCGTACCGAAAGAATAGTGATAGTTGATTTCAAGAATTCAATTGATTCAAAGATTACATTATTTTTTATAAACAGTTATAAGTGTATATAATGAAACACTAATAGCTTTTTTCAGCGCCCATCAATTCCGATATAGAGATGGTATATGTATAAAACTAAAGCAGCACAACCATTAGTGGTAAACATATCAAACTCAAAGTCCACCTGGCGGTAAATGC
The DNA here is from genome assembly GCA_035586675.1 of Eurytoma californica. Lineage (NCBI taxonomy): Eukaryota > Metazoa > Arthropoda > Insecta > Hymenoptera > Eurytomidae > Eurytoma > Eurytoma californica. The sequence goes on along the minus strand of JAXIUT010000009.1, from coordinate 10,087,421 downwards.
ACTATAGTTAATATTTCGCACTGAATCAAGGCCTGATCTCGTCTTAATTTAAATGAGTTCGAATTGAGTGGATATGCGAAATAAATAATTCGAAATTTCAATGAATTTATAATATTCATTCATCCGAGTTGTTTCGTGAGTTGAACTATTTAACAAAATATTTTTCATACAACAACATCCACAACTTCAACAAAGAGATTAGCGCCTAACTACATTACTAGCGACTAATTCATACCTCCCGATTTTCTTGTAACTACTACTGGGCTTCACGGTGCTCTGGCACTCCTTCTGCTCGAATATGTGCTGGACATCCTGCTTCTTTTGCTCCTCGGCTTGTTTGAGGGTAAGCGTGTGCTCCTCGTCCTCCTCGGCGTTCTCGGCGCTCGAGCCCTCGTCCGCGGAAGTGGAGCGCACGTTGGGCTTGACGAATATCGGGAAGCAGTTGTCGTTGGCCGTGCGCCGTATCTGGCCGTCCTCACTGCTGTAGTAGTCCGTGTAAGAGACGCTGCCGCGGCTCTCCCTGGTCTCCTGGTCGACGTTCACGCGGAAGTCGTTGAAATCTAAGTCCAAGCAGCGGTTCGACGGATACTTGCCCGGGCCAGCCGAGAAAGGTTGCGATCTGTTTTAGGGACATAATCGATAAAGTAGTTGTGGTTTGTAACGATCGTCACTGATTTGTACAAATATATATTTACAAAGTGAAAGAAATACTTTTAAAATATGAGTGTCGTATGAGAAATTCTACGAAAAAAATCCCAATAGTGAGTTCAAAAACTGGAGAAAAAAATGTATGAGTACAGCTATTTTTGAAGTTTATTCTTGTTCTTTTGGATATTTAATAGATGAAAAAAATGTTGAACCCTCGATATCGAAATATGTATTTTTTTTCTCGTTATATATACAGATTCCCATATAATAAATGAAGCCTACAACGAATATTTTGAATTTCGGACTTTGTTTAAAGAAATAAAAAATAGCTATATCGGAATCACGCGTTGAACACTTTTTCCGCTTATTATATGGTGTTTACAACAATAAAAAATTTGGAAGATATAAGTAAATTTTTTCTTATAATAAACTTAATTTGTAGAAATAAAAAATACATATTCTGATCTCACGTGTTTAACATTTTTTCTTCTATTATATAGCCAAAGGAACACGAAAAAACTTCAAAACTAGATAAACTCATACATTTTTTTCTCCAGTTTTTGAACTCGCTAACGGGATTTATTTTGTATAATTCCTCGCATGCGTGTACTGTTATTACCGTGTATATTATTAACACAAAATTACTGCAATGCATACATTTTTAAAATTCTATGTTTGATTTTTTAATTTGATGCATCCATTAAACTACTTTTTTATTTAAAAATTTCTTGATAAAGATATTGGGTAATTTTCCCTACGGTTTGATTATGTTTACATATTTCATCTATTGTATTATAATCTGCACGTGTATGATAACTAAGAGTATTAGATAAATCTTATCGGAAATGGAAATAAACTTCTGTGAAATAATTTAACAGGGTTGAGCAAATAAAGTTATCGGGAATTACCCATCGTTGCTGATTAAACTTATAGACATGCTGCATTCTCCCGCTGAAGTTGGAGCGGGTGAGGATGGCTCCGACGATAAAAATGACGGAGGCTCACTACTCCACCCGCAGCCTGAAAATTGTTAATATAATTAGTTTAACTGCTAAAATTTAAAAAAATTTCGGAAACAATATTGTTTATCTACTCACTGTTGGGACTTGTTGGCGAAGCTTGATTTCTTATGTCACTCAGCTCGTTATCATGAGGTCCTTTGTAATGAATTGGAGTAGGTGTAATATATCTACGAGAACGATAAACATGTTTTACTTTACAAACAAATACATGCAGATGTTAGGGTAAAAGCGGTGAGAATAAAACAAAAAGAACGAAAGAAAAAATAATTTTTTCGTTAGTCTTTATATGAGTGTTTAGTGGCAAACGATCACACGCAGATATTAGGTACGACAGTGTTAAATGCGAGATGCAAGTTATTAAGGAGCATGTTTAATAAATTGAGCAAAACAAACGAGGCACCAGTATATAAAATACCGTTTCATTTCATTTCCTGCATTGATAAATATTTTTACAATTTTTATAATAACTTGTCCTGAAAATATATTCTTGATTCCGATCCAAATAAAATGAGTAAACCTAATGAAAACAAGGTAATAGGATTAATTCTTGCCTTTATATTTCCCTCGAGAGATTTGCACTTTGCTACCTCACGCTATTATTATTACTTTCGCAGCGCGAAAGAGTGTACTGTCATCAAAGGCTTAATTCTTTTATGTAAAAAGCATAATGCCAATTTTATTGATTAAGTAATTTAAGAATATTTGTCATTTGTCACCTTCTTTCCAAGCTTACCAAAAAGGTACTCTATAGAATTTACATAAATGATAATAAAATAATAGTTTAACAAATGATCATATCTACGTTAAATCCTAAGTAATTACAATATTTTAATGCACTTTCTTTATTATTAAAAATATGCAAATAGTTTTATAATTTTTATAAGGAGATTAATTTCAGTCCCCATATAGATATTTTGTCTTCCAATTTTTATTCGAAACAGATCATCTTTCTTCAAGCAGTCACCATGATCGAAAAAATAATTGTGCACCATAGCTTTTTCAAAGTATTCTTCAGGTGGATTAATTAACATTTTCCAGTTTTTTTTAATTATATTGATCCTTCGATCTTTGTTTATTGTGTTATTTTCTATGATACTACACATTTTTAGAGCAGAAATAATTTTCAAGTTTTGTGTATTAAAAAGAAAAAATTTAAAGATTTTAATAAATTTTAACGAATGTATAGGTACAAATGAAAAAAGGACCCTTTAAATCATTACAAAATGATTTAAATATTTCTTATAATAAATATTTATTTCGTACGTTAATATTTCAAAATTATTTAGGTTTCAACTCAGACAGACCCCCCATTATTAACCTCACCAAGAAATCAAGTTCGACCCCATCCAGTAAAAAGTGTCACCAATTAGCATAAAGCCACAGGAGAGACTCTACCCGCTTAAAAAGGCGCATCGAGGTACGGACGATATATGCGGGGGGTAGCAACGTCGAGCAGCCGTATACTCACGCGTCAAGCGGTTGAAAAAAAAAAGAAAAAAAGAAAGAGCAATAAGGAGGGGGCCCATACAGCGTGTCGTACCGAGAGCGTGTACGCGGGTACGAGGGGTTGGGGTGGTGGTGTCTGCAGGGGCTCGGGTGTGCCGTCAAAGCTTGTACCTGGCGGCCTCGATGCCGAGGCTCTGCTGGCCGCTGGGCTCCGGCCCCACCGGCGAGTGGAACTTGGGTGGCGACGAGGCCGGCGTGCGGAACAGCGGCGCGCTCGTCATCATGTCCAGGAAGGCGTCCAGCTGGCGCAGCGACAGCGCGTTGTGCAGCGTCTCCAGCGGCCGGATAGGCGGCACGCCGCCGAAACCCTCGATCGCTGCAATATTATCACCCCCGGGATGCGGAGCAAACGTCACGTAAGTTGACATTTTATTATTTTCATAAAGGCCTAATGTTCATTTTGTACTACTTCAATATGCACATTGAAAGTATTACTCAACGTAGTTGACCTTATTTAACGTCTTCAAATATTTGGAAACATTAAGAAAAGATAAAGTGATATGTTGATTAGAAACGGGAATCATGTTCAGACGTGTCTCTCTCGTGAGCTGCGATGTACAAGGATATGTAGGTTCGAGGATATTAGGATCGCGAATGCTTTATTCGCAATATAACGACCTTACACGGAGAAAAAAGTCTAGGGAGTAGTGCAAAAGCCCTCTGTGTATACTTTACAGGATATCTTTATGAATTTTTGGTTCG
>JAXIUT010000009.1:10061584-10072674 GCA_035586675.1 Eurytoma californica | reverse complement strand
CATCTACAAAAAATGAAAAAATGTGCAATTATCAACATTGTATCTTTATAATAAAATACAAATTGAAGTATTACAGTGTACCTTTAGTTTTTGGATCATCCTTCTTTATTCTTACAATATCCATTAGTTTCTGTATTAACAAATGTACATGTTGACAACACCTAACGGGATTTTTGACAAAATCCAACGCTGCATTAATACTCAAGGCATTTGTGGGGTTAATCTGCTCTCTGTCTTCGCGCGTAAATTCTTTATCCTGCTGCAGGAATTCATGTAAGCGATTCTTTACCCTAGAAAATAAAACAGGGTAATAAAATTTCTATATGGGCTCGGCTTCGCCTCGGGTGATAGTTTACATGCGATTTGGGACCATTCTTTCTTTATTTCTCTAGTAGCATAATATACTATTCATCGTACACTACAACTTTATAGAGGCTTTTTATTTTAAACTCAAATGTGCCATTTTGAGGTAAGTTTTTCCCTTTTTTATGTTATTAAAGGTACATAATTTTTTTAATTTTTTGTTTTTTATTAACTTAATCTGCACTCAAAATTGCATTTTTGAGCTTAAAATAAAAAGCCTCTATGAAGTTGTAGTGTTCGATGAAATATATTCAAATTTTTTAGTTTAGAAGTCTGAAAATTGATATGGTTCTTTATCTTTTTACTACTTAAACATATTTACATTTCTATAAATATACCTTGAAAATTAAAGATTTTTCTTTTCGACTGTACTCTACTCTTACGGATGGAGACTACTCGAGATTTTTTTTCTTTATTTTTCTTTATTTTTATCGTAGACCTCATGAAAAATATTTTATCAAAAAAGGAGTAGAAAAAAGAAGAAAATTAGTCTAAATAGAGCTTAAAAGAGCCTTTAGAAGCCGAGAGAATCCGCTTTGAACTGTAAAAATGACTCATTTTAAATATAGTACTGGCGATGAAATATTTCGTCTACGTACTTCAGATTAAATATACCATTTTTGATGTAGAATTATTGTAGGTCATTTTTAAAAAAATTGGCAGCAAAAAAAAACTGATTTTTTAACGTATTTCGAGTAGTTTCCAACGATAAATACGTTAAAAAACCGGTTTCTTTGCTGCCAATTTTCTTAAAAATGACCTACAATAATTAAGGGCCTCTGATGCGAAACGCCCTTATCGTATCCGACCCCTCAATTCCACACCACAAATCTTTTTATTAAGTACATTAGAAATGGTATATTTAATCTGAAGTACGTAGACGAAATATTTCATCTCTATTGAAAGCTCTATTTAGACCAATTTTCTTAGTTTTTCTACTACCTTGTTGATAAAATATTTTTTATAAGGTCTACTATAAAAATAAAGAAAAAAATCTCGAGTAGTCTCCATCCTTAATAGGCTTAATAGGAGCGATTATTGGACAAATAATAACAACAGCGTACTCATTATCCATGATTCACATTAAAAAGACTTTTAACAAAATCCACGCTTACATATTCTGGTACTTGCTGCTGTCGCAGTCGTTGTCGAGCAGGCCATTGGTATTGGCGCTCTTGACCATCTGCACGAGGATGGGGGTGAGCTCGCCCTCCAGCGCGAGCAGGCCCTTGGCGAACGCGGCGGCGGTCATCTGGACCCTGCCCTCGTCGCTCGCGTAGATCTTCAGGTCGTGGCGGAAGGTCGAGTGCAGCCTCAGCAGGCCCAGGCCCTGCGCCCCCGCGTATTCACCTACGGCGAAAAGGAGCGGATCTCTTAGATGACTAGATGGACTGAGCGCGCGACTACCTGTGAATGCTGCGCTTGTACGTGTTTCGATTGTGTTGTTTATTGTCGGTCTTTACTCTCCAGTCACTACGAATGTTTGCGATTTTACGTCTGCTGCTGCGGTGATTTCTATCTGTACATTTTTAAGCTTTGAAAGTGTCGACTGTGTTTATACTTATTGGATTTACCTTTAATTTACAAATTGCAAGTGATTTTTTGCATGCAATGAGAGAAAATGATTTGAATGACTTGATGTATAGAAATTTTCATCTCACGGTTACTTTTATATGTGAATTTGGTGAAATTTAGAATGAGGACAAAGCTTAAAAATGATAAATGCAGCGTAAGCTCTATATCAAAAACTCAACATTTTACTTTCTTGTTTTAGCCTTTATCTTTGAATGTTTGTTGTTTGTTGAATTTTCAGAATATTTCATACAAATTATTACAACTTCATAGATATTATAATCTAGTTAAAACAGTGTGATAATATTTTATAGTATTATGATATTCAATAGTGACTCAGCATTTTTGTATGAAATAAAAGATGTGACAACATACATCACAACAAAAAGGACAATACAAATTATAAAAGATTAAAATTAAATTAAATTCATGTACACTGAAAATGTGTATGAAATAACTGTATGATTTAATCTATGATGAAATTTTGCGAGACGAATTAATTTTTTATAGATAAACAATTTGGTGCCGATAATTTTTAGTCGTTTGCGATGCAGTTGCATGAAATATTTTTTTCATGAGAGACAATGTTTGTGAAGCGTTAATCTAACGCACTTTTTACTATGAGAAATGAAGGTGATTCTTAATTAATTGCGACACAGCAAAAAAACTTTAATTGAAATTAAACAATATTCGTGGAGTAGGGGAAAGCGTCTATTCTCAGTTTTAATTATTTGTACAGAACAACACTCTGACTAGCGCTCAGGCAACACCAGGCAGGAGTAATAAACGAAAAGAAAAACTTTAGTAAGTTATCGACACTGCGTCAGTAACGAGGTAACATCTTATAGGGGGAAAAAATTCCAAACAAGGGAAAAGTTTCTCTTGCTGCTCTGAGATTGCCGAGATATTGAAAAACATTGACATACAAACTGCACATAACTAACTACCAACTAGCAATTATGCTGAAAATAAAGTTACCGTGGTTTGGTAACATCTCTGAGTCTTCCTCTGAAATAACATTTTAAAATTATATGGAATTTGTCTCGAATCTAACGAGTTTTCTACAATTTTTCTTTCAACTTTTTTTTCATCGAATTAGAGGATGCTTTAAGGAATTTAAAAAAAATAATTATATACATCTACGTAATTAATTAAATACGCCAACTAATATACAATAAGAAAATATAAGGTGCATTTCTATAACAAAATATAGAAATATAATTTTTATAACAAAATTTCACACGACATATATAATTATTTTTCTTAAAATAAATATGAAAAATAGTTTACTTTAAAAATTCTATGAAATTAAATTAAGAAGCAGTGGCAAAGTTAAATATTGAGTAATATTGTGAATGCATTAATTTAAAATACTCCAATTCCAATAGAAGTATAATTTTTTAATATTTAACTTTTCCATTTCTCCTTTCTCTCACTATTTCGATAAATTTCAAAAATTATAAAAGAATATTAATAAATACAGTGCTGAAATAAATATAATAGAAGTGGATAACAAAAGACTTAAAACTTATAATATCGCGATACTATATTTTAATAATTTAAAAAGTTGACCAATATAAAATATTAAAACTTATATAGTGACTGAACACATCCATAATTAAAAAAACATTAAAAATTCTTCTAATGCCATATTCATTTTTCATAGTTTTTTTTCATTGTCTCTTTTTTATCTAAATGTCTCTCAAAACTATAAAATAAATGATTAAATTAAACACCAAGTTAAACTACAAGGAGATGCAAAATAAAATTACTCCATAAATTTACATTACGTTGCATGTCATTAAAGTTGCAAGTTACTTGCTTACAACTTTGGAACTATATCCAAGATTGGTCCTCGAGTATCCTAAACTCTGGCAGAAATCAATAGTAGAGATCGATATATATATGCAGCTTGGTAGTAAAATACAAATCTCAAAAACTTTAAGGCGCGGTAAAAACTTAGTCGTCAGCAAAAGAAGCGAAAGGAGCTTAAGATACGAACCACTAAGGTGTCTACCTTGACCACCAGGGTACATGCATCGAAATATGCGACCCAATTCTTCAGCTTGGATCCTGCCAGCTGGGGTCAGCTCACCGCCCCACTTCAATATGAGGACCAGTGATGGTTCACCTAGACGATCTAGTGAAAATCAAATTTCATAATTTAAACATTTTTATTTCAAGATTTTTTTTATCTTATTAACAGTGAATAGTATATATATTTTTTAACCTATTAATACTGAGCTAAAAAAATAATAACAAAAAAATGCAATTATGTATAATTTTTACAGTCTACTTTCGCAATGTTAATAACAGATTCTTGCTACCTAACAATTGTATATAAATTTAACAACTCGTTTAAACGTACTGCTGCTGTTGCCGTCGTCGGAAGAGCTTCCCCTTGGCCTTCCGCGCGGCTGATACTTCATCTGCACTTTTCGATTGATTCCTGAAAAGTGTCCGTACCTACGGATCAAGGAGATGCCATTGTAAACATTAGCACGTGCATTAAAAAATCCTATGATCAATAAAAATTTTGCATATTTCAATAATTACATTTCTAAAACGCTTTTCAACTGCTCCAGTTTCCCTTGCTTCTCTTCCAGTTCAGGACCCGCTGCGCGATGTTGAATCTCAGTTAGTAAACTCCGCGCCGTATCAAGAATCTCTTGCAACTGCTTGGGCCTCTTGAGCTTGACGTGCCCATGTTTATAGCCGTCGTACTTGGCAAATATTTCAAAAAATCTGAACAGAAAGAAAAAATGTCATTTCATGCACGCTCCGTTTCCATAAATCTATTTTCTGCAGAGGACTATCGAACATACTTCGGATGGCGAACTTCAACTTTCATCTTTTGTTTGGGCGTCCGGTCTCCGTGTCGTATGACCGCAACTACGCACCGCAGCTCCATCCTATCGCAAGGCAATGCCACGTTAAAAATTTTTACTGAATACTGCGCAAAAGAAAATACCTCGACTCAAAACGCTTACATTTTGCCAAAAGTAGTGGGCACAATCGGTGGATCGTCAAGCTGAAAGGGTACGCTCCATGGAATGTGCAAAGTTGGAGCCAGCTCTCGTAAAATCATATTACCAAGGATCTTGGCGCAGTCATCGTAGTACTTGTTCGAATTCTTCACGAAGCTGAACCCGTTGACGTCGCAGACGAACGACTGGCCGTTGGCTCTGAAAGAAAGAAGACGAAAATGAAAATCAAGCTCCAACTCGGCCGAGTGCCTTCGTCGCGATCAAAGGCTCGACTGATCTTTAAATCCGAGCATTTGTGTGTCCGCGACCAGCTAAAGTAACGCGACACCCGGTGTTGGGTGACATCGATAAGTCTCCGCCGCAAACGCGAGCGCCTGCTCGGCGGCGCTCGATCAACTGCGTCGAAAAAAGAAAAATTTAGAGGGGAAGAATACCTGAGCAGGTCGAATCCGCAGACGGTCTGCTTGAAGGCCAGGCAGACCTTCCGGCTGATGAGCTTCTCGGCGTTGCTGAGTATCACGGGGTAGCGGATCTCCTTGCCCTCGGAGTCCCGCTCGACCTTGCCGTCGAGGGCCGGGCTCTTGCGGGCCTCGGCGTGCGCGTAGTCCGGCCCTACGGTGTACACCTTCACGTCCGTGCCGTCCGTCGGCATGAAGTCCTCGTAGATGTAGGAGCCGGTCTTGCGCACGCGCGACTCCGGCGAGTACACGCTGCTGCGGCTGCCGATCTGAAGGATTTTATCAGCGGTGCTAAGTGACTACAATCATCGTGCGACCGTACGATTCTTTCTTTAATTTTCTCTTTTCGATGTCTAACGCACAGTGTGAACTAAGACGAGAGCTGTTTGCGTTTGCGGGGTCGTATATGTCGGGCGACGATGTGATTGGAGGTGCACGGTTTTTTTTCAAAGGGCAGTCGGTTAATGATTGTGAACTTTGCATGGATTTGGTGCTGTTTAATTGTCTTTTTGAATGAGGGGAAAGTGTAGATTAGTTCAAAGTATACACGATTGGGTTACTTTGAAGGAGAGTCTAGTAGTTTTAGATTGTGGATTTGAATATATGATTTGAATAATCCAAACTTTTCTTACGCTAAAATGAAACATTAAAGCGCTAAAAAGTTTTCGAAGCAATTGATCTCTAAAATTATACTTAAAATTTTATCGTTGATTATTCAATTATAACTTAGCTTCCTAAATCCCAGAGATTCCATTATAAAAGCAGACGAAATAAGAGAAAAAGGCCGATATTTTGAACGATCATCCTTAAGAAATCTGTATTACTTCAGTAATCATGAAAATTTAAATAAGACTCTTAAAAATTTTAAGTTTTTAATTTTTTAATCTCTATTATCGACTTTTATCTCTTTTTTAGTATGTTTGATTATTTTTTTGGAATCACTAAATTTAATATAAATTGAGATATCGTAAAATAATCAAACACAAAGTTATAGGAAAAAATAACTTTAGAGGTCTGCTGCATACAAAATTTTGAACTCAAGATATAACATTTTGGCATAAGAAAACCATGCTCAAAATTTTATTCAAACCTGCGCCCCAAAACCCTTACTCTCCTTATTAATGTCAAAAGCTCAAGCTTTATCATGTAAAATTACAAAAATTACTTTCTTCATTTGCAATTCTATCTCACTAAAATAAAAATGAAATTCAAAATTGAACAGTTGCAATTCATAAACAGTTGTTAACTACAAATTTAGCAATAAAATTAATTTTGTGTATTGGTCTGAAACTACTTCTCGTAAACGTTGAAAATTTCCATTTTCAAATTGCATCAGTAGGTGTAATATACGACGGACTCAAATACTAGACCAAAAGTACCTTTCTGAATAATCGCTGACTACCACCACCTGCTGAGGTAGGATAGTAAATGTAGATATTGTGATCTTCAGCGGAGACGGGTTTCTCCACAAATGGTTTGTTAAACGTGACACCGTTGACCTCAACATGATCCTCGGATTCAACCAATTCGTGATCTGAAATTAAATCTATGGTCTTCGAATGTCAAAATTAGAACATTCAAACACAACACAAAACATGCAAGGTCTAGAGGGAAGAAAAGTGTCATTAAATGCATAAGCGTGACAGTGAAAACATTGGTATTTAATCCTTTTGATTAACATTGTAAGTTAAGAAAGTTAAACTAGCGAAACATTTAAAGTAATCTCTTCAATTAGGATAAGTTTTTTCTGTATTTTCAGCGTATTACGTAAGTGTATCTTACGTTACATTTCAAAAAAGAGTTTGATAAACTAAATCTTTATTACACTAGACTTAATACTTTTTTCGAATATAAACAATAGAATATAAATATTTCTTATTATTAACAAAGTATTGTAAATGTCTACTCTTGTTAAAAAATTGACTAATTTTTTTTCAGTTTAATTATTAATATTTCAGAGAATAAAATAATTCTTAGATGATTCCTTTTGAGCATTAACGTGCCGGGCACGTCAACCAAAAATTTGTTTATTATTAAATATCAATATAATTCCTGTGATAGAATAATCCCAATTACAGTTGCAAAGCACAGAGCTTGATACACAAAAATTCCAAACGAACGATACGTTGACTGCAACTTACGTTTCGGATCTGCAGAGTCTCTGTCGAGAACCGCATACCTGGGAATTTCAATTCCTTCGCCTTCCAAAATAGCGTACACTCTTCTTCGATCCTGCAAAAAATTGCGTTAAAAATGTTTTTTTAATTTTTAGATCCTTTTTAACTTTTCTTACGATGCTGTACGAATGAGTTGTGACATACCTGGATATCATACTGCATAGGAAGATTGTTAATTATAAAAGGATTGCGCAAATTGGCATACTGTATGGCTTTATCGAGGGGGAATCCTTTGCTGTGAAAACTAATTAAGCAGTCTACAATAGGCCAGTCTTCAACGGGTTCCTAAAACAAACAATTTTTCAATTGCAGTATCTGGTGTAAATAAACATTATAGCTTTTATTATTTATAAAAGTGATAATATATTTTGTTGTTAAGATCGTAAATTTTTACAATATTTAATAGTTTAAAATGAATTATATTATATCTATTTTCGATTAAATTATTTACAGGTTTGAAGAATCATTACACTGATCAATAACATGTAACTTAACTATTGACGCATAGGTAGAGACGGAACAAAAAAAATAGTAACTTTTTCTAACCTATTATTTTCAGTGTAAATGTAAGATAGGTCAATCTCGCTTCCTCTCTAAGGAGGAAATGAAAATTTAATTATTTTAATTTATTTATTTATTTATTTTTTTTTTTTTTTTTTGTGATAAAACCCCTTAGACCTATAATATGTCGAAAACGATTTTAATATTCTTATATTTTTATATCTTTTATTTTTTTTCTATTTTAATATCTAGAAGCTCTAAATTTCCCCAATAATTTAGGGAAATTTAGGGCAATGATTTTATTCATACAAAGTGAGTAAGATTTTATTCTTTACATATTTAAACGTATCACTATAGTTATATTTATTTTTCAAACTTACGTAATAAATTTTATCTCTTATCGACATTACTGTCCCACATTGTCTCACTTATAAAATCAATATTTTCAAATTATTTTTCCATTTAAAAAAAAATGCTTCCATAAATAAATAATGCACTACATTATCGTTACTAGTATGAAAATACCTATAAAACACGAAAATTAATGTTAAAATAAAAGGAATTTTATAGTTTGCTATCGTTTCGTCTGTCGCTTACTTTTTCTTGGCGTGAAAATACCGTGCACAAAACAATTCAGTCTGGTTTTTGCAGATATCCATAATACTCTTCGTTGATTTCTTTAAAAAATGTATGTAAAAAATATTTTTTTGTTGATTACATTGTCACCTATAGGTATAAGTGCAACTTTATCAAGTTTGGAAATTCACTCACCAAGTTTACCAGGCCAGTTAATAGTGCAAAACTTATTAAGAAATGTTTATGAAAAGACTTTAACTATATTTGTAAATAAAACCAGAAATAACAAGGGCTTAGATTTGCTTATTGCGCATTTTTCGCAGCGAGTGTCTTCAATTGTGGTTGACCTGAATGAAATGAAGATTTCTGGAGACAATCGGACATTAAACATGTCAGTATTTGAAGACCCTGCAACGTATACATTATACCTGATTTTCCAAGTAAATTTAAAAGGCGCTGAAAGTGTTTTAAACGAATTAAGCATGACCGTTTCGGAATCTAAAATGAGACCTGAAAGTGTACTGTTAATATTTAGCGACAATATTTGCAATGACGAAGTTAATAAACTTTTGCGATACAGTTGGAGATTAAAATTTTTAAATTTATCAATTTTAAAAATTAACAGTACTGGCGAAATAGTTGTGTACCATTACAACCCGTTTTTAAATCAAGTGAGCACAACGAGCTCGAACACACTTAACATTCGCTCTTTTTTTCCAAATAAGCTTCAGGACGTCGAGCAGTACCCGTTAAAAGTTCTCGCAGTAAATTGGACATCGATGATGCATATAAAAAAAGAAGTTAATAATTCATTCACATATCATGGTATTTTTTATCAATACATTGAAATAGCAGCAGAAAAAATGAATTTTAAGCTTCAACATACCGTCAATTTGAATAGTAACAGTACGGCGATTTTAGAAGAAATTAAGACGAATTTGGAAAGCAGTGAATTAAATATGACTCCATTTCCATTGCCTGTATTAGTGCTACGTAAGGGAAGTAAACAATTTCTGATGGGAAATGTAGTATATTTAACGAAATTTATTGTTGTCACCCCAAGAATAGAAATATCCAAAATCATCTTTTCGTTTGAAACGGTATTAAATGTTTTTTTATTCATGACTGGCATCTTCTTAATTTTTGTTGTTATCAACCTTGTCATTCCTCCGAGACCCTCAGCATTGACAATGTTAGATATAGTACAAGTAATTTTGACTGAAAATATTCCTCAGCCGAAACAAAATATCGAGAGAATCATATATTTAACTGCAATCATCGTATCAATGATATATTCGAATATGCTTTTTTTAAAACTGACCGACGTAAAGTTAATTCACACAGATCGCGAATTTAACACGCTAAAAGATTTTTATACGTCATCAATTCCTACGTTCGTTCGAGATAAATCAATCGAGGAATACGATGACCTTGAACTTCAAAAACTATATAATAAAAGCGAAACGATAGATAATGAGTGGATTTGTATGAACAACATTATACAGAATAATAATGTAAATTGTATCGTGGATTACGGTATAGCAAACTTCGTTGCGGATTGCAATGTTAGAAGCGATGGTCAGAAAGTCTTTAAAATAAACAGTAATATTTCTTTTCGCCATGATTACATGGTCTTTTCTTATGAAAAAGCATCGCCATTTTATAAAGAATTTGAAAAAATATTCAATTATCTGAAAGAATCCGGAATACACCTTCATTGGATATCAGTATATTCAGGAATAAAATATAACGAAAATACATATGATGGCACTGAAAATATACTTCTTATACCCTTTGTTATAATTATTGTTGGCTTGTTCATTGCGTTTATGGCTTTTGTATGTGAATTAATAAGTACTAAATATGCGTAAACAATTTTTATCACCAGTGCACTGTTTTAATTCTATGTAGGTATGTAACAATTATTTATTATATTTATATTATAATATAGCTTAATATATTTTTAACAATTTTTAAATTTCAGATTTAACCGACGATTGATTGTAGTGATTGTATAATATAACAATAGTTACAATAGAAATGTTACACGATAGTTTTGCAGTGAAAGCTTGTAGCAAATTACTTAGAAAAATAAAAACCTTCAAAATGTTTATTCAAATTGATTATATTTCATTATCACTAACCAAGAATTGCATAATAATTTTTTTTAGTTAGTAAAGTAAAATAGTGACATTTTATTAAACCCTCTCAGATCCAACTGAACATTGGAATATATAATAGATAATTGTCGATTTTTCTGAAGAATTTTTTTCTGAAAGAAAAGTTTTCGGAGGAGGTGTGGGTCTCTTATCCTTGATTGCGAAAAACCCAAAAAGGAACTTTCGGGGGTGTCACTGGTCTTTCTCGAAACTCCAAGTGGGATGTCCGGCGGCCGTGACAACAGTGACATTACCGACTGTTCCTTAGGAGGGAGAGGATGGGCCCGATATTACTTG
>JAXIUT010000009.1:10014457-10052135 GCA_035586675.1 Eurytoma californica | reverse complement strand
CTTCGACTCGTACTGCAAACTCCACACTCGGTCTAAAAAGACCCACTTTACGCCCTAGGTACATAATATACTATTATTTCCCGCTGATCTAAAGTAGTTTAAGCGAAAATCGAAAAGTAGAAAAGCGAAAAAATATATGTCACAAAAAATATCGTATGCATCTTATAGGGCTAAGTGGATCTTTTTGATATCGTGTGTTTGAAGTTCTCGTTTCCGGCGAGCAGAGTGCACTCGCCTTCGACACGCACTGTAAATTCCACGATCGGTCTAAAAATACCTACTTTACGCCCTTGGCACGTAATATAATATTTTGTTACATCATACGTCCATTTTTATATCCTAAAAAGCGCACCTGCGAGTAATAGGGTAATAAAATTGATAATTAGTGCTACTCTAAATAGAGATCATTCGCCTTCTATTCGCACTGTAGAAATGCCACGTTCGGTTTAAAAAGACCCACTTTAGGCCCCAGGTACATAATAAATTATTTCATGCTTCATTTTCAGGTCGTATGAGCTGCAATTTTTAGATTACCTACGTGGTCAAACAGTTTTTTAGAATAAATCAAAAGTACAACTCGTGTAATTGTGACAGTTCATAAAGTTTATAAAATACAATTATTTATATTATACTTTAATTTTGTATATTAACAACAAAGTGTAAAATGTTGCTATTTAAATCTTTTGCTGTCCGAATTAATTATTTGAAATTTGAATTTGACTCTTTGAACGGAGAACCGCGAAACGTGCGCTCTGAAATTAGTCTCTCGAGGTGGAGTTCCGCTGGTACGATCTGAAGTTTGCTGCCTGGTGTGCTGCGTAAATCGCGCCGCTAATCTGACCACGCTGCACGGCGTAGGTATCTCATTTTATTTCCCAGCCTCGGAGGAGCTGGAGTAGCATCGCTTTGTTGCAGGTACAATGGTAAGACATTTTTAACGGTTTATTTCACTGTATTCCACTGTTTTTCGTTTTAATGTTCACCTTCAGTTGTTAACATAATCTTTTTGTACTTTTTAGGATATAAAGTAACCAGAAGGTGGACAAGTGGACCACTATCAATTGTTTTATCCCGAAGCCAACGGATAAAATGTAAAATGGTAAGCTTAATTTTAATCCTGTGATTCTTTTAAATACAGTTCTTAAATTATCTTTTAATTGTTTTTAAAATGTGTGAATTTGATTGTTTAACGTAAAATCACAGTATTTTTGTTAATAAACATTAAATTCAAAAAATGTGCGTTGACCATTCTTCGACATTTTATAATGCGTGATAGGATTCAGTGAAAGTTTAACATTGCATTACAAAATACGTTACGAAAAACGTATTTTTAATTTTTTATTGTAATAATTATTATTTTTTTTTAAATGAATCTATGCGTTAGTCCATTTCTTTGTCACGAATGAAATGCGTATAAAGTATTCTTTTGATGCGGCATCAAAATGGCAACCTTGTGCACGTAATGCAATACGTTTGCCTATCGTGACCGCGAGTCGACAAAGTAACCGTCACTTTAGCAATTTGATAATCATGATAAGAGCTTGTAAGAATTTATCTAGTGTAAATAATTGATTTATTATTTTTAAATTAAAAAGATTCCGAAATTGTCACGTGCACAATTACTCCGAAATTAGTTATTGTTAAACTGTAACTTGCATCCTATATAATTCTTTAAGTTGGATAAAACAAACAATCATTATAAAATGACTCATTTTAAGAAAATTTTTAAATAAGATGATAATTTTATAAATAAAATTTTTTAATTTTTTTACAGAATTTCAAAGCAGCCATAGCTAAAATCGGTGCAAGTGAGGAGATGGCTGCTAACAACAATAAACAACACTGGTGTGTATAAATTAATAAAACATAAGTTAAATAAAAATCTTCAGTTTTTTTTATGTTATTATTATTATATATTTATTATTTATAAATAATCTTTGTACTTACTATTTTGTGTTTAATATATTATAATTCATTTTTGCATTACTCTGTCTGTTTCAGATTTTCTCCGGATCAAGAAAATTTTGTGAGCTAGTTTTTAGCGTAGAATCTTATTTTAATTATTTTTAGTTTCAGTTTTACTTAACCTTCGTTTCTTTCATTTTATCTACTTTTTTTTACCTTTTTTTTACCTTCTACCTTCTATATACTTGTTATTTAATTCTTCTCTTTCATACTACTATACAAAACTTCTTCTCTTCTTTTAGTTCATAATTTAATAAATTTGAATGTTATTTCAATAAAAATGCTATTTTAATTATAATACCACTGACTTTAATTATTTTATAACCTTCTGAAATACTCCCTTATTAATTGTACCCACCTTTTTTAATTATAAATTAACCCTTGTTTATTCCACACTTATCACAATCAATAAGAAATATTAAAATATAAACTAAACTTAATAAATGAACTAACTGTTATTATACTTCAAATTTTGTTCTTTAAAACCTAATTTGACAAACATTAAAAAAAAGCTGTTTATACATAAATTAATAAACATCGAAAGCTTTATTTAAAATCGTTTTCCAATTAATTCGGATCAACATTTGTGCCTAATATTGAGAATGCATATTACGAGACGATCGCCGACTAAAGGAAAACGCTGCAATACAATTTCCCACGCATACTTTCGCAAGGTTGCGAGCTAAGCAAAGTTTGCTCCGAATTGCGCGCGTAACGGCAATCGGCCAGCTGCAGAGGCCTCTGATGCCAGCCTCATTATCCGCGACGAGGGGGGTGAGAAACAGGGAAAGAGAGAGAGAGAGAGAGACAGAGGAAAATCCGTAAACCCGCTGCGGAAAGCGCGATCGTTTCCCCGCAGCAGCAGAGCGTCTCGGCATTCCTCCCGCGCGAACACCTGCCGCCGCTGCAGCTATTGTACACCGCCTCTGCAGGCAGAGTCCATCCCGGCCGAGACCCTCGCGAAAAGAAGCCACGGCGTGCACGCGCCAGACTCGAGTGGCGGCGTGGATCAGTCGCTAATTCGCCGTGCACGGCACGCACCTATACAGGCGAACACAAGCATCGGGTTACAGTCCCGTTTTCTCCCGCTCGCCGAGGTTATACATCATCGATGCTGCTTCGACGTCCGGCAAAGATGTGCCTGTGCGATCAGCGTCGCCGCGTAGCCCGCACGATCTGAATGCGATGACCGATGCCAAGTCGCCAAGAGTGGACGCTCCGAGCCTTCTGCGCAAGTTTCGCTTCGAGAAGAAGACCCCCAAGAAGATGTTCACTTGTGAGTCTCCTCCTGTTATACAAGGCCGTATTTTTTTTTTTCGCTGGTGCTCTTTCGCTTCGAAATGCGCAGGTATTGCACGCTAGTCTCGGATGCTCCGCGCTCGGAGTGAACAATGAGGCACTCGGCCGAGTTTAGCTAATTGTCCTTTTTGGAAATTGCTTTTTTTAAATTTTATTTTTAATGGAGTGTTCCATTTGTCGCAACAAGTGGAATGTCACTTCCGAATTTGAGTATTATTCCTTGTTTGCGATTTTGCTTTTTGCAAAATGGAGCACACTTTCTAATATGACTTTTGCTATGTTAATTTACAGTAATCACGTTAATTTGTTTAGAGGAAATGTGTTTTTTTGTTAACACTCCAGCTTTCTTTAAATTAAAATATATTATAGCTTAGTGTTACCTTTATTTTATGATATATTTTGTTCTGAATGTTTCTATTGGATATGTGTATGTTTTCA
Source organism: Eurytoma californica (assembly GCA_035586675.1). Lineage (NCBI taxonomy): Eukaryota > Metazoa > Arthropoda > Insecta > Hymenoptera > Eurytomidae > Eurytoma > Eurytoma californica. Next base: position 10,048,433 of record JAXIUT010000009.1, on the reverse strand, counting down.
GCCGATGAAGATAGTAATTTAGCTGCTCCAGAAGTACGCAAGAAAACTGTTAATCGAATTGTAGACAGTGATACTGATGGAGAAAATCCTGCCAAAGGCTCATCCGACTCGGAGCAAAATTCTGATCTTAAAGAGAAAGAAGAAAAACTTAAGTACCTGACTGATTTATTTCCGCAGTATGAAAAAATGGTATATGAATATTTTATTTTTTATTCATGTTTATTAGATTAATTATTAATGTTTATTTACATAATTGTTTTCAGTATATCCAAGATGTCCTCTTTACAGCAAATTGGGATACAAAAGCAGCAAAAGGAAAATTAGAAGAAACACGTAAAAGACCCTCTGAAAAAACTAAACATTCAAAAAAACACAAACGTAAAAAATATAATGATGATGAGGAAGAAGATGCAGATGAAGATTCTGATGAAGGAAATTTTAAGAAACATAAAGTCTTTGAAAGGTAAATCCTTTAGAATAATTAAATTATTTTTGTAGAATTTTATAATTTAATTTATTTTGTTCGATATTAGTGATGATGATTCAGATGTAGAAATATCTGATGAACTTACTGGTGATAAAAAAGCAGTATTAGAATTTATGAACAATGCATTACCCACAGAATTATTGTTATTGCATCAATGTTCTCAGAAAAAAGTAAATGCAATTGTTGAAGCTCGATCATTTACAGGTTGGAGAGATTTAGTTTACAAGTTTCAGAGCATTAAATTTTTAGGAACAGAACTTTTAAATGCAGCACAGGTATGTCTTATCTTATATTAGGTTTCATAAATTCAGTTTATTACTTTTGTAATATCTAAAAATTTATTGTTCCAGGATTTAATACAAACTAGAAATGTAGTAGGCAACTTAATGAAAAAATGTCTACGCTTATCTGAAAGAATGGAAAAAGCAGTGGCTGCTGGCTCAGCAACAGTAAAAGAACAACCAAAAAGTTTATCTCCTGAATTGACATTAGCTCCATATCAAATGGTTGGGTTAAATTGGCTAGCTGTGATGCATGCACAAAATGTTAATGGTATCTTAGCTGATGAAATGGGCTTAGGAAAAACAGTGCAGGTCATTGCTTTTCTTACGTATCTCAAAGAAGCTGGGCTCATTGATGAAAAAGATGGCCCACACTTAATTATTGTTCCTAGTTCTACTATGGGTATGCACATACTATTTAATATTTTGCAGAATACTCTTGAATGATAATAATTATTATATTTAATATATAAATTGTTTACAGAAAATTGGAGCAATGAATTGGAGAGATGGTCTCCTGGCTTAAAAGTAGTTAAATATTATGGTTCACAAGATGAACGTAAACACATGAGATTAGGATGGCGTAATGGTGATTTAGATGATGTTGATGTGATATTAACAACGTATAGTCTCATTAGTAGCACTCCAGAGGAACGTCGATTATTTCGAGTTATGCCCATAAAATATGTTATTTTTGATGAAGCACATATGTTAAAAAATATGGGCACTTTAAGATACGAAAATTTAGTTAAAATAAATGTAAGTTTATAAATTATTATTCAAATTTGTTTTTTGGAATTATATATTCTAATTTTAAAATATTGTTCAGGCAAATCACAGAATACTTTTAACTGGCACCCCATTACAAAACAACTTATTAGAATTAATGTCTTTACTTATTTTTGTAATGCCTTCGTTGTTTGCTGGAAAAATCAATAACTTAAAAAGTCTTTTTTCTAAAAATCCGGTAAGTTTATAAAACATTTTTATTCGTTAACAAACGTGCAAGCGTTGCAATATTAAAAAGATAATTTTATAATAAATGCTTTTTATTTACGTTTAGAAAGTTGCTGCAAACAAATCTAGCGAGGATAAACCATTGTTTGAAGAAGAGCAAATTAAAAACGCAAAGCAAATTATGAAACCTTTCGTTTTACGTAGATTAAAAGTTGACGTTTTAAAAGACATGCCAAAAAAGACCGATGAAGTGATATTGTGTCCTATGCTTAAAAAGCAGAAAGAGAGATATACTAATTTGATAGCTCAATTTTCTGCTGAAGCTGATGAAAATCAACAATTTGACGGCATTGGCATGATGATGCAGTTACGAAAGCTTGCAAATCACCCACTTCTTCTTCAAAATTATTATGACGAAGAAAAATTGACAGTTAGTAAAATCAAAATAAATATTATTTAACATTTTTCAAAAATTATGTTACATTAAGAAAATGTTTTGCAGCGCATATCTAAAAGACTGATTGGCGAATCTGGTTGGAAACAGAAGAATACTCAATATACTTATGAAGAGCTCTTATGGATGTCCGATTTTAAAATTTTTCAACTCTCTCGGACTTATAAAAGCTTAGCTGGGTTTGGTCTACCCCAGGACCTCATACCTGAATCTGGAAAATTAAAAAAATTAGATGAACTATTACCAAATTTAAAAGAAAATGGTCATAGGATATTAATATTTAGTCAATTCACGATGGTCTTAGACATTTTAGGGGAATATTTAACAATTAGGGGTCATAGATATCTTAGGTAAGAACACAACGTTTTAATAAGTAATACTATACGCAAGATTATTTTTTCCAGTTCATAGCTTTATGAATCTATGTTTTGCTGTACAGATTGGATGGTTCCACCCCAGTTATGGAGAGACAAGACTTAATAGACGAATTTACCGAAGACAGTGATATATTCGTCTTCTTACTGTCCACAAGGGCAGGCGGTTTAGGAATCAATTTAACTAGCGCCGATACCGTTATTATTCACGATATAGATTTTAATCCGTATAATGATAAACAAGCGGAAGATCGATGTCACAGAGTGGGACAAAACAAGTGGGTATTAGTATCTTAAGATTTTAATGTTAAACGTATTTATTTCTTTATTTATTTATTTTTTTTTTATTATTTTTATTTTATTTTAAATTTTTTATTTAGGCCTGTTAGAATAATTCGATTGCTGGGTAAGGATACCATAGAAGAAGGCATGTATAAATTGGCACAAGAAAAATTAAATTTGGAGCAAAAAATCACCGGTAACGAAGGTAAAATTTTAAATAATATTGTTATTAATGTTTGAAAACTTGGTTAGAAAACTTTTTAATTAAATGTATTTCAATTTGCAGAAAATGACAGTACAGAGAAAAAGAGTGTGCTGAAATTATTGAAAATGGTACTAGGGATAGATCATAATAAATCAATAACTTTATCTCCTACCAAAAATGGAGAAACGAATGGATTTCAAGACGATGATGATTAATATTATTTGGTGTGGAAATTTCATTTGTAAAAATTTCATAATCAATTTTGATACTCAAGTTTATTTAAGGTATACGAATGTCTGCAGTATGTAAAAAAATTAAATTTAATTATGGATGGATTTTATATGTACAAATATCATTTTAAATATTACTGCCTGTCTTAAAACAATTTTTAAGGGCAATATTTTTATTATAACAAGATTAATTAAACCATTCCTTGATTTTTACATGACCTTTTAAAATATTTATCCTGAATTAGTTTTCACCCAATCTAATGGAAACCATGCTATTTTTGTACATAAATTATAACACAACTTGTAGAATTAAGAAGACAATAAAAGACACTTTCATAAAATTACAATATTATTTTTTGTATTACAATACTAGTAATCGATAATATTATACGGTGTGTCTATTCGCACATAAATCCACGTCCTTTACGTGGAGTTACGTAAAATGCGTGGATTTATGTGAATAGACCCACCGTTTCTTACGCATGCGCAAAGATCGACTTGATGTGCGTCTGATATGGCAGAGATTCTTATGGTCGTCTGCCGCCGAGTGCCGACTGTCGGTCCTATGTGCTTAAAGAATTGTATACAAATAATTGCCTTGTGCCGTCGCGTTTATTTATTATAGTTAAAGCAGGAGTTAAGTATAATTTAAAAAATTAGATTTTAATATGGCTAAACATCATCCAGATTTAATTTTCTGTCGGAAACAGCCAGGAGTAGGTAAGTTGTCCTTGCATCTTATGAAGTGAAATCTTAAAAATATAACCTATTTTCATATAAATTTTTATATTTGAATTATTAACTGAAGCATTAAAAACAATTTTCTTTTAGCTATTGGTCGACTATGTGAAAAATGTGATGGAAAATGCGTCATTTGTGATTCATATGTAAGACCTTGTACATTGGTTAGAATATGTGATGAATGCAACTATGGTTCATACCAGGGACGATGTGTAATTTGCGGAGGACCAGGTGTATCAGATGCTTATTATTGTAAAGAATGTACAATTCAAGAAAAAGATGTAAGTTATATCTTAAATTATTTATGATTGTATTTAATGCCTGTTTTTAACAATTATTTTTTAAACAAGCAAAACAACACTTAGTATAATTATCTGTTAAATTTTTTCAGAGAGATGGTTGTCCTAAAATTGTCAATCTAGGAAGTTCAAAAACTGATCTTTTCTATGAAAGGAAAAAGTATGGATTTAAAAGACGGTAGTCAAAGTGTATAATATTGATACTATGTAATTTGTACGAACTGTGTATAATAATGTTTTCTACAACAAAATCAAATAAGCAAACTAGTTTTCTTTAAAAACATTTTTCAATGACAATTATACATATTGCAATTAAGAGCAAAGAGGGAGACAGATTTTGTAAATCAGGATAAATAAAAATATACATTTCATTTTCTTACTTTGTATATTTAATTGAAGAGTTATTTTCTTTATCACATTACATTTTCATAATGTATCGACTTGTACTACGGTTCCTAGTGAAGACATTTCTTTCACAAATAATTTCTCTACTGTTTGAACATTTTATTTAAAATACAGTTAAATTTATCAGCCATATTTTTAAAATGATATTGGATAAATATACCAATAACTAATATTAAGATTTTCATTAATTTTTATATTGCACTAAAATAATAAATAAAATACTGTAGTTATAATTAAATAAAAAATAAACTGTTTATCTAGGCTTCTAAATTTAACTGTTCATTGATTTATATTTAATACATTCTATAATTGCAAACAACGTCGTTTCCTTAAGGCTACCATTCTAAGATAAAACATCTTAAAATTTTCTACATCACACTTCGAACAATTTGTTTCAAAAAAGACACAATGTTCGTAAAAGTATAATTGATCATCTCTGATATTATATACAAATCACATTTTTAACACTTCTTGGATGTTTCGTTTTTATTTTTGTACAACTTCCCTTAAGAAAATATATTTTATTTTAACATTAAAATGGAGTATATTAGGACACACAAGAGCCTAAAGAAAAATAGACACAAATTAATAAAACTTTTAAATAATAAATACGCTTAGCAAACGAAAAGTCAAATGATTGATTGCTTGCTTTGAAGAAAATTAATACACTACAATGCGCATGTTATTTTAGAGGTAGCTTGTCGACGTCGTGCAGAACAACTTTAATTCAATTACTTTTGTTAAGAGAAAAACGCACAGCTGAACAGTAACATTTTTCTTTACTAGATTATATAGTAAGATAAATGTTTCATTGGAAAAGATTCTACACTACATCTACAATATAATAAGCCAATACAGCACAGTTTTCAGTTAACATTGCAAGTTTAGTAAAATCTCATAGCCCTTATACTATACTTCTACATTTAATTTTTCTGGCATATACAGTATCATTAATACTGATGAAAATTTACTAATTAGGCCCCTCGTTTTAAAGTTGTGTTATGAAACACTGAGCCTTACACCAGATTCAAACTATAGAGTTGGGCATAACATGAATCTCTTAAGGAAAAAATATATAATTATATGTTTCAATTTTATTTCAGTTACTTTTTCAGTTAAAAACATTTGTTTTGTACACTAATCAAATTTAAATGAAGTATTTAAAAGAATTTAAAAACTGTGAACAATATATTTATAATCTTATGTATCAAAAACATTTTAAGAAAATATTAATAAGATGTTTTATTTCTCATAATACATATTATATATAACTATACACTTTTTCCCAGGGCCAAAAAGTTTAGTTCACATGTAAAAAAACAGTTGTACTTTAAACATGTCTGAAAGTTTAAATCTAAAACCAGTCTGTGTGAATGTATCATAAATATTGTTCTAAATAGGAATGTCATGTGTTTAAGAGTATAATTCATATTAATATCAAATTAAATTTTCTATTCAATACCAATCAATCATCAGTAATATGATTTTCTGAATTTAATTTTCTTTAGATCTAGACAATAACTTCATGCTTTTAAATTGGAATTACAGAAGTGCATATTGGCATTAAAAATCGAAATTTTTAAAATCTAATTTACAATTCAATTATGTAATAAAATGATAAACTAAATAGAGAAATCGGGCATTACTGTAAATTGCAAATGTAAAAATCAATGATTCATTTCAGATGATTGAAATTCATTGGCCGTTTCTCACACTAGAATGCATAACATAATTAACGATTAATCATTTATCTTTTACCTACAAACTATAGAAGACGTGATGTTTATATAACTAAATTACTTTATTTTTCATGCTACTACTACAGATTATACGTCAACTAATATATTTTCATATTTTTGTTTCTCTTATCAAAACGTTTATTACGTTTTAAATGCATAAATTATAAATGGATCACTTTATTTCATAAAATATATTATACATATAATGAATTTCATATTTGAAATCAATTTGATCAACTTTAAAAATCAATTTATAATTATACATTTACTATTTCAATTCATATTTTGAGACTTGTAAAAAGATGATTTTCAAGAATAATCATAATAAGTAAAATCTTCTTAATTAAAGCAAGTAAAAGAGAAGTACTATTACATTTTTTACTTCAGATCTTATATCATCATAAAATTTGTTGTTAATAAAGAAATCATGTATACTTTACATACCATATAAAAAATTATTTGTTTTTAAGACTTTTTAAAATATTTTTTTCTGTAAAAGAATCTTAAAAACAGTTAAAATCGTTTTTCATGATGTTCCAATAAAAATGGAAAACCATATTAACATGATGGTAGGTGAAATTCGCGCAAGATTATCTTCCGTACCAAAATAATTTTTAAGGCAACAACAATGTTACATTTTAACAGATTTGTCAACGATTGTATTCTTATAGCAGTAAGTTGATCCTTACCGCGGGGCTTTTTGTGTTAGGTTTGTTTAATCTTATTTTGGACACAAGCGGAAGATGTCCAAAATTAAAGCGAGCTGACCTGGTATTAATTTTGCATGCAAGACAATATATATTTACTGAAAGGTATTCGTTACGATTAAGTCTTGTCACCAGGTTGCGATTTGCTCGTACTAGCGTCTACTTCTCATCTAGACAAAGAGGAACTTGCGACCGATCTTCCACTTATTGCTGATTGGAGGCTCATCATTGAACCCCTATAAATGGAGAAAAATGCACGTTAATACGAAATTATTGCTATAAAAGTTTAAACAGCAATTCATAAGGTAAAAAATTTTGTCATAATAATTATCAATGCATTTAACAATCTTTACTTGTAATGAGCTGATGGCAAAGTTTCATAGAAATACATCAATTGAGCTTTGTGTGAGCTGATTGAAGGAAGGAATTCTCCTTGCTCTTCGGGGTTCTGCCACTGCAAAATATAAATCCCTGCTTCTTGCATGATATGAGTTCCCTAAATAAATTCAATTTACGTTTTAATAAACTTAAACAATAATAAAGGAGTTGAATTATAAAATAATTAATAATAGTATTTTACCTGAATACTTTCTCCATCATGACATACAATACTAGATTCTACTTTGACACAATCAACTCCTTCTTTCCATTCTTTATGTCCCATAACATCAGCTTCAATTACAGTCGTAGTTTCTGGTACCGCTAAAAATTCGAACAAGTTATTAACTAGTTAATTTGCAAGTTTGAGAATCAATAAGTACCTAAACCATTAGAGTCTCCAGATTTTTCCTTGTGTAAAACAGTAAACAATACTTTATTACGCATTACATCGAAATCCCAAGTAAGAACAGCTCCCGGATCATTGCAGTGTATAGCGATGTTATGCACTTGGCCTCGGCTGAGACTAACAGAATGGTACAAACTATGTTCATGCTCGGTTGTCGTTCCTTCAAGATCGGCCTTGTAAAGATGCTTTGGCACAACTCCACCCTCCATAACGTATGTCTAAAAGATAAATATTAAAAGTTATATTACTTTTAGCTTTTTTAATAATGTATTTCATACCTAGGGAGATAAACTAAAAATGGTCCAAGATCGCATGTAAATTGTCACCCAAGTCGAAAGTGAGAGTGACAAATATGCAATCTGAGGCATTCTCTTTTTATTTCCCATGGTGTGTACTATCTTTCACCGTCACCAAGACGAAAATATCACATTTTCGCGGAAAACTGATACTTTCGGTGAGGGGTCAGGTGAAAATTTCTTATATTACCAAATTATTTTATTGACAATAATAAAATGTTATTAAGAAATTTTTTTTCTATTACATGTTTATCATTTTACTAATAATTAATTTATAATATTAATTAATTACGAATTGGCCTTGAACTCTCAAGAAAATAAACATTTTAAATGCTCATATCTTAAAACGAAAAAGTTATATTTTTTAATGTAAAAATTAAAAATAAATCAACATATTTTAATATTTATTAAAAAACGTAGTAAGCGTAAGACATCACAATTAGCATAGTTTGTCGAAAAATTTGATGAATATTTTACAACAAACTTTTATTTTGAAGACGTTACGATTTGTAAAACAGAATAATTTGCCACAGTTAGTTTGAAAAGTGCTTGAAAACAGTGTGCAAATCATTACACTTAAATTGAAGACACCACTCAAAACCATTTTGTGTCAATTGAATAAGTGAATTTTGAAAAGTGGGCGATTTTTTATTTGTTAGTCTTACGTCGTCGGATGACTCAAAAACGTAAAAGCGTCGAGGAACTGTACGATACTCTTCACACAAACCTTCCTGTTTTTTTAAAAGAAAGTAAAAAATAATCAAAAAAACGAGCTATTAAAATATTAGTTCATTGCGATCATTGTTACTGTGGTATGATTAATTAGACTTTTAATTTATTAATCATTACTAATACGTGAAATGTATGTTGGTATTTTAAATATAAAAATTTTACCTCTGATGAACCACCAAGAAAATCTGGTATATATTCAGGATCAATGTAATCAGTAAGGCCACCAGCTCCTTGTTCTTGGTAATCAGTACCGCAATAAAATATAAACTTATTTCTCGTATTTTCATCTATAAATAAGGATGGAAAAAAATAAAATGTTTATTTTTGTTTTCTGTCAATAAATTTGATTTGATGCTCCTTTTAGCAGCCAATAAATAATGTACTTACGTATAAACGTACTAATGAGAGTCCACAAAATTGGAAAGCATCTTGGAGCTCGTATTATCAAAACGCGACCCATAGTTTCAGGGTAATTAGCTTCTACAATTTCAATTATACGAAGAAGAGCCTGAAAACAATAATAATTATTTTTAAACAACTTGCAATTAATAAAAATGTAATTTATAAAAAGGATTGCGTACCTTTATTCCAGGTCTCCATAAATGACGCATATTCAACCCTTCTAAATCAATTAGTAAAGTCCATTGTGAGACTGGATGACCCCAAATGTTTGTTGCTTCGTCCATTAAAGATAAACCTTCTTCACAAATGTGTAACGCCTAAAATATATAAAATAATAAATAAATACAATAAAATATTTAATAGTAAAACTAAAAATTTGTGAAGTATAATTATACCAAAAGCAGAAGTTCATCTTCTCCAATTGATTTCAATAAACCTTTTACATCCATTTGTCCTAATCTTAAAATATAAAGCGGTCGCCCCTCTGGATATGAGGAAAATATATTTAATTTGAAATAATTTAAAATTTACTATATAAAAAATTATGATTACAAACCTCTATCAAAATGATGCCAACCACCAGGAAAGTAGTCCTTAACAACCTGAGGTGCCTCATATTCTTCGAGGAGTTTGTCAATCTGGTGTTTCTTCCTCCAGTGAAGAGATTGCGTCAACATTTCTCTAGCTTTTTCTACAGAAAATTCGCGAGCACGTAAAAAGCGTAGCAAAGTAGCATCTCCGGGTACTGAACTGCCTCTTAATTCTTCAATACTGTGCCTTAATTGTACTAATTTACTCTCTTGCATCATATCGAGTTTTCCTAGGTATCTCTCTATATAATCCGAGGACAGCTGCATTTCTGAAATGTTTTCCATAGATTCTTAACAAAAGGTTGATGTATTTTTGGTTCAAAATTTTAAATATAATTCAAATAATGACAGTATCAAGATATCTAATTACTTTGCAATCATCAAAAAGAAATGCAAATGTATCTTAATGTCTGTATTATTTGAATTATTCCATCTAATATTTTCAATACTAATATATAATTTAAATGCAATTAAATGTTTATTACCTCTATTACTAGGAAGTTTGTTTTCTAAGGAACTATGTTCATTCAGCTTAACAACTTCTTTTTTCTCTTCCTTAGGAGATGTTCTATAAAAATATGCATAATAAGCTTTACTCTATAAAAAATTGAAAGTGCTTTATTATAATACTTACTTTTCTTTCTCATCAGTAATTTGGCATAATGGATCTTGCCACGGTTCCACATATGTTATGCCTTCTTCTTTCAACTCATTTACAAAATATTCAATAATTTCTTTTCCCTGCAAACAATAAAAATGTAAGTTATCTAATTTTATCACATTTATTTCATTTGTAATAAAAATATTGTTTACTTTGGAAATATTCTGTGCATATTGTTTCATTGCTAACTTTTCCATTGAGTTTTCAAATCCAAAAAAATTTTTAATATCTAAACTAGCTGTTTGTTCGAAGCAAGTCCATTCAGAATTCTCTGGATGGATCTACAAAATAAATTTTATGTAATTGTTACTGTGTCGTTTAATTGTTACTTTTATGGATTTAAATAAAAAATACTTACAAAATATCTACATTTTTCTAAAACAGTTACTCTTGTAGAAAAACTCTCATTGTAAGCTTCAATTTCCAGTACACTGTTACGGCGATCAAGGACATTTCTTTGTATAAAATACACAAAATCTACACCTATTATCTGTAAAAAATATATTTTGTTAATGAAAGTTAATATAGACGAGTTTTTACATAGAAAATAATAGTTTTAGATGTACCTTCTTTAGGATATATGGGGCTTCCACATTTAATTTACATTTTCTTTCAGTTGTTCTAATTGCTCCATCCTCACTTTCTTGATCTAAAGTTATTTCACATCCAACAAAAACTGGTATTTGTGGACATGTAGGAAATCGCCGTTCATAAGCCTTAAAAAGAAAAAAACCACTTATATAAAATTATGAAATGTTATACTTATAAAAACAGAAGTTATACTTTTAATTATATAAACTAAAAGAAAAAAAAAAATGATAAACTTAAATCTCTTTCAAGTATATTAATTACATTACAATAATATACAATACAAAAAACTGTTTTCTTTTTCTTTAAGCAGTTCATTGAATTCTTAATGTAATCAGAATTGCTGATAACAATGGAGAAAATAAAAATTTCTCATTACTTTATAGCCTAGATCGCAATAAAAAAATGATGATGGGTTTACTTTAAAAATGACATTAGTACTATTGAATTTCCCTGTATGTAAACATTTAAATGCTATAGCATTTCAAGGTCATTGCCTATGTACTAGTTTTCATTTACACAAGCAAGTTATAATGACTATGACAATCCTTACACAGTTCTTTCATAATAAGTCAATGTCAAACTCATTATTTTAATTTATCAATAATTTAGAGGAAACACGATAAGCACTTCATTGATTAGCACTTTCAAATAAAAATCTCTATTTTATCAATTCATACATTTTTTTTGTTTCCTACATAATTTATCTGGTTTATCTTAAAATTAAAAGTAAAAAATAACTCCATAAATAAAATTATTAATTATTATTGTAATATGATAAACAATTAAGAACTAATTGATTTCAAATTATTATTACTTCTTGTTATAGTTTCACAAAAAAGTCAATTTGAGTGAATGATCTATAAATATTAGTTTTAAATAAAATGACAACCCTGAACAATAATGAATTAAATATTAAGTCAAGACTCTTAATATTCTTGAGAGTTTATTATTGAAAAAGTACACGTAGTTTCATACTTAAAAAAAGTAATAAGGCCTTTCTTTGTTGTTCCAATCAATAATATTAAATAAAAGATATTTTAAAATAGATAGTACTCCGAATACCTTTGCAATGTTTCAGTTTTACATAACAAAGATAATCTCTTGTAAGACCAAAATAAAGTTACTTTGAAAGCTTTAGAAAGGAAATATATGAAGAATTCATTCTTAAAATTAAAAATAGTTCAAGTCAGAAATAACAGTCCTAGCAGAATAACACTTCACTTAAAAATAATTAGTGGAATAAAACTGAGGAAGTAAAGTAAGGAGCAGTTTGACAGCGTCACAAAGACCTAATTTATTTATAATAACATGCAAATTTAAACCTCAATTGATCGAGTCATTTGAGCACGGTTGAATTTTAAATTGCAAGCGAGCAAAACAGTACAGTTAGAAAAGCTTCAATTTGTAAGTATAAAATATGATTGATTAATAAAGTTTTCAATAGAAATACTCCTCCAATTTCTTATATAAAGGCATGAATGAAGGCTCGACAAAGGCATAATTTGCAAATTATGGAAAATCGTTGGAATGAATATATACACATTCGTAAAAACAAAAGTCGAATATGCTGTCTCACTGTGCATAAATTTTATCAAACTCCAAGTGTCAGGAATGCACAATCTGAGGCCGCACTCGATTTTATCAAGCAAGGCTGCACCCGTAAATCGCGCATCCTTAAATAGTGAAAGGAAGGCCGAGAGCCGACCGTGATGGTAAACACGGAAAAACCAGATCTTTATTATATACGCATGTATCCAACACCAGACAGTTGGAGGACGGAGAGTTCGCGACTCTCGCTCGAAAAACAAAGTGGACAATAACAGTTATTATAGCGTGCGAGGACCCACCAGCATGACAAGGGCGAAGGGGTACTTGTAGACCCGGACGGGCGACTGATACTGCTGCACCATATTGTCGTTGTACTGCCTCTCGCGGGGACTCGCTCCTGGTGAGCGATCGGTTGTTACTCGCGGACGAGGCGAGAGCGGAGGCGCCCCGTGCTACTCTATCTCTCTCTCCTAGGCCTGTGTCGTCACGGCGCCGATAACCGCTGCTCCTAATTGGTGAACGCGGCGGTTTCTCGCGACCCCAAAAGGTCGACGCATCCAACTCGCGGCGACGAGGCCCGTGGTTTTTTTCTTTATCGCAGCCGCGCCTCGACTCGACCGAATTGAGACTGCACCGCGCGCACTCACGCACCCACGCACTCCGGGGTCTGCGACGTCGCGCGACGCACGTCGTCCTCCTCTCGACTGATATTGGAGCGCGCAGCGAAACACGAAGGTCCGAAGCGACTACTGCCAGCAGTGCCAGCCCGTCACTGCCTGTACCATAACGTGCTGCCCACGCACTTGCACTCGCGCGCGGGGCTTTAAACCTGCGGCCACTGTGCGCAACAACTGCGACGTATCGTTGAGAACTCACTATCACGGCCTTCGCCCAGTCCTCCTTTCGAACGCGGGTGTAGTATCCTTGCTCGTTGGCTGCGTTAGCATATCTGTATTGTACGGATTTACGGGACTTTTTACGAGGGTACTTCACGAGTGTGAATTTCATGCTGAACATATTTTTTTATTTGTTGTTTCATTGGTGAATAGATTTACCCATCATTTTAAAAGAAAAGTTTCTTAGAAATCGTGAATAAATCAAAGAAATCGCCTTCAACTTATATATTTAGCACACGCAAGTGCGAATTACTAAAAATAAAATAATTGTATTCTTTATGTACGGTAATGCGTAAGTAGGCTATATCATTCAATAATAAAATTTTTATTCTACGCAAAATAAAAATTTCATTACTCATGGAATAATATATTAGATAAAATATATATTTTCAAAAACTGTAGTAAAATATAAGTTGTTAATTACAGGTTCTATTATTGTAATATAATTGTTCAAATTAGAGTAAAAAGAGGTATTATCCAATTTCTTGCTGCAGTGTAAAAAAAATGCAATATTCCCAATGAAATTTAAAAAAGTATACTTATAAAGTTGCTTTCTTAAAAACAGTATGACGTAATAGTTTTTTTTTATGTATGATGAAAGAATAATATAAAAAGGCATTTTTTGGAGAAAAAAAGATTGACATATATGTTACCGTACTGTATACAAATATAAAATAGTATTTATACACTAAATCCATAACTTTTATTATTTAATTATCTAGTTATCTATTAAAAACAAACAATCGATAATAATAGATTTTTAGTAAACACGTTATTTTCATTTATGCAATAAAATGAAACTATGATATTAAGATGCATTTTTCAATTGATTTCTATTTTTTTCTATTTTTTCAGATACAGAATTGAAACATTATTACTAATTTACGATGATCACTGCAATTGAAAAAAAGGAGTGAATGTAGCAGCTGTCGGCTCAGTTGCCGACTGCTCCGAAACGATCGAAGTGGGCAATATCCCGCTCGTAAAACAGGTACCGCGTGCGGTCGCGGGTTGCGCTGGCGCCGCCGCCAGTTGGCCGTCGACAAGATGGCGTCGCGTTGGAAAGCAGCGCCAGATTACTGCCGCGGCGGCGGCCAACGGGCGCAGCCTCCGCGTACACCGTACACACAGTGTTCAGAAGGTCCGCCGACTCGAGACAATGCGGTGGTGCAGCCGGAGGTGAATGTGTGGTGACACGACGCGCGTCGCGGCCCTCGAGTGTGTATACAAGTTCCGTGCTCGCGATGCGCCGCTGCTCGAGACTCTGACGATCCTCCCGCTGGGACACGAAGCACGACGAGACGGCGAGGAAACGCGCGGGCCCAGTGGTGCGCGAATCCGAGAGCATAGGGAACGAACAAAATTAAAAAAAAAAGTCATGACGCGAGAAACGCGCGACTACTTCGCGCTGGCGGAGTCCTGAGAGAGCGACCGAGAGGGAGATAGAGAAAGAGAGAGAGGCGTACATCTCCGCCACCGTGCCGACCTTATAGCACGAGTCGCCATCCTTTTTTTCATCGCGAATCGCCAACGTATATTAGCCTAATAAGTGTTGCTCTTTGTACGCGAGGGATACAGTTCATACGGTGTACAGGAGAGACATCGGGTGTGTGAGTGAATGGAGTGAGAGACGGAGAGATCGGCTCGGTGGAGAATCACGGCGCCGCAGCCTCAGCCACCAGGCCAAATGGAGCCGACGACGGCGAATCGCCTCCTCGCCCTGTTCTCGCTGCTGACCCTCGTCCATCTCGGTAAGTTTCCTTTACGTAGATCTGCTGCGATTTAAGAATACCTATACATTACCTTTTACTCCTTGCGTGCGTTCGCTTCGTAAAAAAAAATCTCGCCGGTCGCCGGGACGAGCGGCGGAATCACGACTCGCTGTTCGCGGATAAGTTGTCTACCCCTCGGTCCTCCAGCGTTTCTCTCTCCAGACGGAAAATCATAAATTATTAATGAGCCGCTCGGCTGGAAATTATGATTTTTCTTTCCGCGGCCGCTTTACGCACCGCTACGACGTACTCGCGCCGACGAGTGCCTATGCCGAGCGCTATGGAAATACTTTATTTATAACGTTGATTGAATTAAGCGTTTCATTGAGTAATAACGACTCGAGCATGTGTAGTGCATTGGCATTTGCCGCGTTTACTTTTTTTATTTACATCGCTGTTTGCATCGAAGTGCCGCATGCGCTTACTGTGCCAACTTGTAAACAATGCTCATTCTTGCCGCTGAGTATCTAATAATAGGTAGCGAAATATTCGTGAAAAAAATATTTGATGTATTTTTAGAGACCGGTGGAATTTATGTGCTATTTTTAACAGTTTTAATTCAAGTAAATTTAAAGATTAGTGAAGAATTAGTTATATTTAAAGAACAAATTATTAGAGATCGTGTAAATTTACACAACGAATTGTAAGGCATTTGAAATTTTTCATTTTCAAATGGATAAAGTAGTTTTATAGTATCCATGAAATGAAATAAAATATATAAGCAGATACAATGGATATTTTATTTACTGCAGGGTTTCAAACTATATTATTGAAACAACATATCTAACATAAAATAGAATGTGAACTAGTTTCATGCGTGTCCATAGTAACAAATCGCCGTCGAGCAAGTGTCACGATGTCGCGATTTAAATTGATACACACGTAAAATCTACGTGTAATTTAAAGCAGTGCACATATTAAAACCTACATGGAATTTAATTTTAACACCCCCCAAAGCAAAACCAGGCAGATAAATTTTAATTGTATTACTGCTCTGTCACGTAAAATTTTGTTATGAAACAGCCGCGCTGAAAACAGTCAACAGCTCGCTCCAAGTAGAACCACACTACTCCCCTTTACCGGAGGAAAAAAAAAGAAAAAGAAGTGCCCGCAAGTGCGAGCGCACGAAAGGAAACACCATTGTGAACGTGGCGTAAGGAAAGGAGAGTCCCCGGACTCCCTCTCTCGCAGCCTCGCTCCACGTCCCTCGGGTCTCTTTTGTTTATCTCTCTTTCTCTCTCTCCTCCCGGCCGTTGCACGTTTTTTTATAAGGCGTCGCGCTCTTCTCTCGCGAGAGATCATCTTCGACGCCTTCTCGCTCCCCCCTACTTCGTCCTTTTCTTTCGTTCGCCTCTATACACTCCTGCGCGATTTTTTTTTTCTGCTATTCCTCCGCCTGCGCTCGCCGTTTGGCGATTCCGCACGCGCCTTCGCGGCTCGCTCGCTCGCCCGCTCCTTTTTCCACTCTTTTTGCAGCTTCAGGCGGAATCCCGTTCGTGCCCTTTCGCGCGGAGCGCGCGCTGGAGAGGGAGGCTCACGGCGCGCGCGAGACTCATGCCACGGAGAGAGCGTGTAATGCATCGACGGGGGCCTTCGCGAAAAAGAAATTATTGGGAATTTTTGCGCGTAATTTGTCAGCTCTTTTTCTCGGCCGAGCGGAGGCGATTCAACGCCCCGGTTAATTTCGAGCCATCGCTGAGTTAACGAGAAAACTTTTTACTCTTGCGCAATTCGATTTTTTTTTTTTTTTGCTCTCGAGGCGCCTATTTTTTTTCAAGTAGATCAGGCTACGAAGACGCGCTCACGTGGAATTACAATGGTTCTTATTAAATAGATTTTAATCTCGCCGCTAGAACTTGAGCGTTGCGATTACAAAAGTCAAGCCGTTTAAACGTTCGGAGATTCGCAACGTAATCGCTTTGATCGATCGGCGCGCGCGAAGGTGATTTTACGTAAGAAACGCAATTTGATTTTCCGAGCAGCGCCGTATTTTCTTTAGCGTTGCGTAAAGAGATATTAAATTTTTGATGTGGGCATAAAATAAAGAATCGATAAGAGCCTGTTGCCACGTAGCAACTATATAGCGCACAAAAGCAATAATTTTATTATGCATTTATCGAGCGAGCGCGTTCATCACCCCGTCGTTGCGCCGTATTGCACGTATTCATAAATTCTTCTAAATTCAAACAATAAACCGAGCTCTATTAACAGCGCGAACGCCACTCGTCGCGGATAATTCACTGATTCGAGCACCAAATCGATCATTGGATACGTATTCCGAGGGAACGAACAAAAAAAACAAGAACCACTCGATCGCCAAACGACTGGATGAAAAAAATAAATGCAAATATCCGACCTCGTCTCGATTCGGATTCGTTCAGCTTTAATCGCTCATCCCTGCTAGTTTATTATTATTATTATTATTATCATGATTATTACTATTATTATTATTATTAATCTTTTTTTTTTTGTATCCCTCCGACCGAACCATTATTCATTCGGGCGCGTCTATTAGCGTCTCCGACGGCTCGAATGAATGGCAATTGAACGCGCCGGCGCTGTCCGCTCTCGGCCTTTGTTATTGTTTTCTCCAATTACCCGTAGACTTCGCCGTTTGTTTATTCGTCGATTTTTTATTCCAACCGATGGCGAAGACCTATATAAGCCTGTACTGCTCGCTCTCAATTAGTCTCCGCGAAGCGCGGCCTCTCTTCCTCTCGCCTCCGCCGTTCGCCCGTTCGTTTTTGCTTTCTCCAATAGGAAATGCGCTCCGGCGGTGCGCCGCCCGTGTACAGGTATACCTGTATACACACGCGGCGACGACGGGCGCGGAGACAACCGGGACTGGTATTCCGCGCGGGGACGCCGATGGAACGCGGCCGCTCGCCGTGTGTACGCTGATATTATGTCGCGAGGCCGCTTTTTACCATTTTCGTCCTTGGGACCAGGCCGGAGGGGCAGACTTTTCTCGCCTTTCGGAGCGGGAAATTGCATCCAGTCGCGGACTGTTTTTTTTTTATCCCGGGATGGGAGGGTTAACCCTCCTCCGGCGGGTGACGGGCGGAGAGAAGAGCGAGGCGAGAAGAAGGCCGAGCAATTTCCGCCCGCGTTTTGTTCGGATTCTAAGGCCGTGCGCTATTCTGCTGAGTCTTAGCTTGCGATTTGTCCGTCGTTTTCGATATTTCGATGCGGATTAATAAAAATAAATCCCTTTTTTTCCTAGATAATGTTGGAGTCGTTAAAAAGAGATTCACTCATTAATGTAGCTTATAAAATATTTGAAGTAGGGCATTCGAGACTTTTTTCAAAGAATCCACTCTTGAAAGTTAATCACCCGTGCTTAATGCACAGTAAATTTTAAGATGCACATATACCAGTGTTGTATCATCGATGAAATGTATTCGTAGCAAGAGAGGCTGTAAACATAATGGACCGTTACTCGAATCTTAAATGTCATAATGCATCTTCCGAGAATGCTCCTTGAATTTTAAATAATAATACACCATTCCAGTTACGCAGTCTAGGTTAAAAGACCGTCTTAAAACCTAAATCGAATTTTTCCCTTAAACAACTTAATGATGATGTCTTTGAGTGCTATACATAATAAAGCTGCATACTCACATCCCGCGAGTGTAATGCATTTTAAAAATCCGTCGGATAGACGGTCCCTTCAAAACGTTTTATACCAGTTCCATTTAAACCGATATCCCTTATCGTTCTTTTCAAAATTCAAACGGCTGCCTTACATACATAATCAATTAACGTCTTCTTTTTCTATTCCCCGAAGCACGTAAAACATCAATCTGTTGCTCGATTCGGCGCGATCGAGTCCCGAGAATGCCGGCTCGTGCGCGCACCCTCACCGGGGCCCGGCAGCGACGTCGCGATATCTGTCGCGCACGCTTCTGCTGCAGCTGCAGTGTGCACGCAACACGTGCGTGTGTATGTGTGTGTGTGCATACGCGGCGAGGCAAGTCAAGTGTCCGGACCGGTATTTCGCGGGCACGCGAGCCTCGCTTACGTACCGGGATACCTTGGCAACGACGCGCGCGGAGGTAAACGGACTCCGCATTGTCCGCTTTCCCGGGAATCGTGGCCGAGCTTTTCGTCCGATATTCTAATTCGAGTCTACGCCTTAGGTCGATCGCACGGCCCGGCAATTTGCGGAGGCTCTCGCGCCCCCGGATTTTATATAGCGCGATCGGGATCCTTGCCTCGTCGACCTTTTTCTGCCTCTCTTCTCGTTTAAACAGCGAGACTCGACTGCGCTTAATTTTTCCCCTGTTTTTTCCTTTCGCTCTCGCATTTGCATTTTTCTCGTTCGGCTTTTCTCTCGGGTTTTTTTTTTCCCCCTCGCTGCTTCTCCGGGATTAGTTTTGCGCGGGGGGAGGAAAAACAGAGGAGCGATTCGGGCACGGTGGACGCGTTTAGTTGCGTTTTCTTTTTCCAGGAGCAATTTGAAAAAAGCAGTCGAAGGACGGACGTTATGTAAAATGCACTCGAGGGCACATAATGTTGAAATAACTTTTTTCCAGAACGGAGTACATTCCGAGCGTTTAGATATTTTTTAACGACTTTTTCTTTATTCTCCGCGCTTGTTTTTTCGCGAAAATAGTTACTCAGTTTCCGAACTTCAATTTCCCAAACAAACAAGATTCTCCGTCTATTCCAGATTCTATTTACTTTGTTTTTTTATGCTGCGCGAAATGCACGGCTCCGTTCATTTACTTTGTTATAACGCCGACATGCAGTCGCTTTCAGTACACCGGACACGCGCATAAATTTTTTGCTTCGCTATTCATCGCGTCGCACTCGACTCCCCCCTCCTCCCGAAAAATATTATCTCGAAAAACACGCAGTCGCTCTGGTTAACGAGCGAAAAAAAACCCACACAGCGCGAGTCCCGAAAGAAAACTCGCCCGCGGTCCCTTCGCATCGTCGAGCAATTAATATTGATGGACGTGGCACCGCGGGGCGCGAGATTAAAGGAAAATCAAGCACGGAAATTTCGAGGGTAGCGTCAATATTTACCTTGTACCTCGCGTGCGCTCCCCCACCATCCCTGCAATTGTCATTTTCAATTACCGCATTAGGCGCGCGATGTGTTTGTCCGTTATAGAGTCGTCGCCGGGAGGGAAGTAAAAATATCGTCATTACCGAATTAGCCGCGGGAGGGGCCGACGACGATGGGAACTTGAAGAACGGCGCGCAATTAAATTCGCCGGCTGCGAGAGGACCGCGCGACGAGTTTGAAGAAATCAACCGCGGCGAGGACCCTATATAAATTGAATAACTGGGCGCGGGGACCGGCAATCAGCGCTGTATAAGCGCGTCCTCGAAGCCCGGCCCGCAGAGCCGGCCGCAGAGTGGACCCCGTATAAGTGCGCGCGGACTCTCTCTCTCTCGCTCTCTGCATCTCTCGGTCGCTCCGACGATTTGTTACAAGGGGATGAGTCAGTGCCGACTGCCGACCTTTTTAAGTATTTCGATTCACGGCTGCGATGATTTTCAATCAGGCGCGTGCTTTCTTCGAGAGGAGAGGGATCGGCCTCGCGAAGTAATGCGCCGCGTGCACGGCAAAAATTAATTCCGCGCGATGAATAAATTTTAAAGCCCCGCCGTCGGGAGGGGGGCAGCGATTTTCGCGATAAAAATTTAATTTTCATCGCTTATGGGGAAATATCGGGATAAACGTCAAACGGAAGCGATTTCAGGCCGGGCTCGTTAATATTCCGCATGCGAGTACCCAATTTCCGTCGCAAAAAATTATACCTAGAATCAGGAAACCAAATTACCCGCGCGGAATATTAACGGATTCGTTGGGGAGAGGGAATCGCGCGTCGATACGTGTTCGCCGATAAAGGAAGAGGGCCGTCAAAGAATGTTTTTTATCAGACTCGTACTCGTGTGTGCGCTATCTTAATTAAATAAATTATCCATATAAAGCTGAAATGCATCGACGGTCGCCTTTGACGCCGCTCGCGAAGATGAACGCGGGCGGGGAGTAAAAAATTCATTAAAGGAAATTTTGTTACAAACAGGAAAAAGAAAGCAATACTAATTAGCGTAAATTTCATAAACGCGTATAAAGATACCGGTATAACTGTACGGCATAAATCACGGAAATAAAAGTCGGTTAGAAATAATTGAATTTCATCGCTGAAAGGGGGGAGATAAAAGATTTTGTTTCTGAAGCGGTTCGGAAAACGTAATGAATTAATGATTTGTAAATTATGAAACCGCCTTTTTATGTGTCTATTTTATGCCTCCAATGCGCAGTTAACGCTGATACGAGTTGAAAAATAACTATGACCCTAATAAAATCTAATGTTATTGACTTCGATAGAATTTACAGTGGAGCAACGATCATAATTTTTACTGCGCTGCATTAATGAACGATTTTACGATCTTTAAACGAAGCATTTTAACGTCATAAATTCATCATAGATACAATGCTAATACACACAAAAACAAATTGAACGACAAATCTGAATTCACGACGTGAAATCAAAAGATAAAGATCAGTTGTAAACGAAATCAAGACTTGTATAAATCTACGCTCCATAAATCTGTGCCAGTGAAAACCAAAAACACTAAACAGTGAGCATTAAACGAAAAATATATATTATTAATGTAAAATTATTCAAATGTATCTTTTAAAATACTCATTTAAGAAAAAATGAATAGATACGAGGAATCCTAAACATTGGTTCCGCGGGTTATTCCCTCGCGCATTTCTCATTTCATTTTCACCTAACCGTAGAAACAAAGAAAAATTTCGCCCTCCGGAGGCACGCGCCGCGCGCGGTCTGGCACCGCGCCATTTTTCCTTATCCCCGCGCGCGGTAAACAAATGCGCGCGTCTTATCGGCATCGACTTATGCCTCGGCGCGCGTACGTTATCCTTCGCGAGGCCCCAGGCCACTACCCTCCCCACCGTCGAACGAGGGAGAAAGTATAAAAAAAGGACGACAAATGCATATAGCCGCTCGCTACTACCCACTTGCGCAATTATCATTGCGAGCGAGCCGTCGGCCTTTTCTTCGCGCGCAAACCGCGTATACAATCCGTGCGCGGCGCAGTTGAACGGAGCGATTATTATTTCAGTCCCGGGCTGCCCCCTCAATTATTCGGAGAGTTGCCGGTAATTAGGCGAGATCGCGAAAGTCGACGCGACTCGGGCACGGGGCCCGATTAATCGTGTAGTACACGAGTACTCGGCGGGGCTCTTTGTCATCCGCGTTTTCTCTCTCCCCGGGTTATACACAGGCCCGCGCGCTTTCCATCGGACAACACGGCGTCCTCGCCTACACGCCGGACCTCTCTCAAAGACCACGGCGAGATGCGCTAAATGATCCGATCGATGCCGGGGCATATTTGAATTTAGAAAGTGCAGCGCCTTAACCGAGGGCCCGACCGCGCCGTTTGAATTTGTTATAGCATTGTACATTCAATTTGCCGCCGTATTGATCTATCATTAACTTTCGAACGAAGCTGCCACTTTAAGAAGCTTAATACCACGCTAAGCAGCTATCCGGAGCTATATCTTCGAACGAGTTGTAGACTTATCATTCGCTTGTGATAAATTTCATGCAATTTATGCTCGAATGCTTATTAGATACCCGCGGCTAGATACGATCTTTCCTTTTGCGCTCGCCTCGCTTCAAAGTGACCAAAAGCGATGTGTGTACCCCGTATCTATGAAAAAAAAAGAGAAGAATGACGTTTCACCGAGCGCGACAAGGCAGTCCGCGATGGGAATCACGGGCCAGCCGCGCGCCGCTCGGCAAAGAGAGAACAAACAATAACGAAATAAAAGTAATTCGCGGGCGAGCGGCGCAATTGCATTGCCCCGCTGCGATGCTCCCGGGGCTCTATAATCCCTTTGTTCGGCGTCAAAGAAAAATCCCGACGTCAACGCCGCGCACCGCCGCGGCAATTATGCACCCCGCACACCCACCTTTGTGCTTCCGGGAATTAAATCCCGCTCGCTGCTCCTCCGCCGAATTACAAAGGCCGCGCGTACCTGTATATACACACGCTTATCTGCGCCCTGGCCCCGGAGCGAAAATAAAAACGCGGCCGCGGGGAAAACTAAAATAAAAAAAAAATAAAAAAAACGGCGCATGCCCCCCTAACGAGATCGCTCCTCTCGATTCGCTCGCGCTTGTCTTGGCGCTCAGCGGCCGGAAAAAGCCGCGGCGGGCCTTTGACCGATTCGCGCTTTCATCCCGAACCCCCGCGGCAATTAGTCCGGTGTGTATCAAGCGCGCCCGTCCAAAAAAAAGGAGGCGCACGTGCGCGAGCCGCCGCCGGAATGCGCGCGCGGCGGCTCCGCAAGGTGGAGTCAGTTTTGCGGAAAATCGCGCTGGAGCTCAGCCGCTTCGGGTTGAAGCCGAGGGGGGGTGAAAGGGAAGAAACGGGCGAGGGGTGCCCGCCGAGCGGTAGTTAAATGAGGGGACGCGCGCGAGCGCGTCGGGGGCTAAATTCGAAGATGGAATTACGCGAGGGGGGAAAAAGACGGGAGCCACTACGGCCGCGGGAGTAGTGTGTTTGGATTTCAGTTTGTACGATTTTCGATTAAGGAGATTGAACGGGGGCTTAGCGGAGGACCCCCACGAGAGAGAGCGCGGAGGGAGCTCGCCGATTATGTTAACGTCATCGGTGAATTGAGTTTTTTAACGATCTGCCATTTATTGACTGACGAATTCAAATCTCCGTCCGTTTATTTGATGTGTAGAGTTTACGTTATTCATTTCTTTCCATGGAGTTTAACAGACGTTTTTAAGGAAACACGACCGATTTTTCGTCGTCATTTTAAGTAAAAGGATCTAATTAAAAGATTTTTATAGAAGTGTAAGAAATTATTAATTTTTTAGTAAACTTTACAAGATTGATCAAATGTTTCTCACAATAGCGGTTTATGCAGAGAAATTAGAATGTACACCAAGAAAAATGTTGCAAAAAAATTATTATATATAGCGACTAATAAATTTAAAAATATATTTATATTAAATTTTTCTAATTTATTTAATTTATACTAAAATTTACTAGTCACAATTTTTTTTTCATTTTTCGATACAAGACTATACCAATTTTCAACGCACATTTTTCTCCGTGAACTATTGCAATTTTTAGTACTTGATTTTTTGTCTATATCTTTATACAAACATTTTACCACCAAACAAAAGCTCAAATAACTGTGCGAAACTATTCTGAAATTTAAACGGTGTAATATCAGCTCTTGCCGGTTCTGGGATGGGGCAAGATGCAGAAACCACAACAACCGGGGAAACCCAGTCGCTGGAAATTTCGAACGGTCTTCCACAGTCTAGCGCTCGCGCGCATCTGTCTCTCGATTTATTCCGCTAAACATTCCACCTACTCCGGGGCCCGGCCCGCATATATTCCTTCGGAATTACGGAGCGCGCGCCTCTCCTCGTCCCCGCGTCGTGCAAACAAAGCGGCCAGACGAGCGGATCCTCGGAATCTCTCTGTATAAAACCTGCAGCTGCGGGGGCGCCCGGACCGCGCGGGAGTGAATCGTTCGCGCGGCGAAGGACGAGAAAAAAAAAGCGCCCGGCATTATTGGACGCAGCAAGGTTACGCTAGAGCGGGCGGGCGAGGGGTGACGCTCGGGGGGTCGCGTACGCTGCGTCTCCCTCTCTCTCGCTCTTTAACTGCCCGGGCGACGCTTTATCCCGTCGAGGCAGGCGGCCGAGGCAGTCCAGTGCCCCCGATAAACTAGCCATAAATTAAGGGACGACCGGGAGCCGTATGTCGCGCTGTTTCCAAGTCTCCTGGGCGGCGGCGGCGGCGGCATATGTACGCGCGCGAGCGTCGATTGGGGTGTATACAGGCGCCGGCCGCGTCGCGATATTGCCGCACACACGCTTTAGGTGCGATCGGACTTTTGATGTATCGCTCTTATATAATAAACGCCGACATCCCCAGAGGAGCGGCTCGAGTAGCGCGGGCGCACTTGCGTAATGACACGTGAAATTCAACATGAGTGTGAAACACAGTTTCTCGCCTTTTTTTCTCGGAAATTTGTATACATCAACTGGTTTTTTTTTACTTTTTTAAGCTTTTTTTTCGTATCGTGGCTTGTCGATATTTATTCAGGTGGACGTGAAAAAATTGGTGTAAATGGAGGAAAGGCCGTTTTAACAGTGCTCAAGCGAATTATCCCTCTCCCTTTGGAAGCGATGCCTAAAAGAGTAAAAGAGCAGCTCACGCCCTTTGATCAACTCCATCCGCAAAAGTACCCGCTCGCCGGACCACTTTCCCCGATTTAACGTGCGAATTTCATTTAACTCTCGTGTACGATACACCTCCAACATCGGTAAATGCAGATTTCACCGACCGCAGTGTCGCGTGGCGACAATAGGCATGGATCTCGAATTTCTCGCGACACCCACTCCAAAAAAAAGAGGAAAAAAAAAGAACGCAAAAGCGGGCGAATATCCAATAAAACGGGGTGTCTGCGCGCCCCCACGCGCGCCCATACATCATCGGTCCGCGACCGCAGGAACAACACGTGCGCGCGGGCGACACCCTGACGGACGGACAGCGGGCCGGGCACGCACGAGTGCCCGGCGCGCGGAGACTATTCGCGCCGGCGCCGATGCGTCAAATGGGAGGAGGCACATGCTGCTGCCGGGCCGGGGGGAAG
This sequence comes from Eurytoma californica, assembly GCA_035586675.1. Taxonomy (NCBI): domain Eukaryota; kingdom Metazoa; phylum Arthropoda; class Insecta; order Hymenoptera; family Eurytomidae; genus Eurytoma; species Eurytoma californica. The sequence goes on along the minus strand of JAXIUT010000009.1, from coordinate 10,022,322 downwards.
GGAAGGGGGGGATCGTTTGTCAAACGGCGAGGGACTCGTTAATGGCGATTTCGAGGACCCGGGGTTTTGGCCGCGCGCGCGCTCGCGGCCGCCGATGGAGAGAATAGCTGTTTATCTACCGCGGACGCTGCGAGCGATAATCGAGAGCGCGCCGCTACCGCTGCTGCTTCGTGCGGCTGCGAATTTATGCGGAGGCGGGGGGTCCAGTGTTATTTGCTCTTTCGAGAGGGTTCCGTTAGGCGCGTCACGGTTTCACATTTTTTTCGTTTGAAAAAATTTCTTTTTTTTTTCACGGTTGTTTACTTTGATCTGCTGAAAAATTATAAAAATATGCACATTTTATGTGCATAATATGTGTGTATAGAAGCTGTATTTATTTATTCGATTTTTAAGGAAAGCGTAAGCTTCAACATTAGTTCAATTTATGTGTAATGCAAATTAAGGTCGAAAGTTTTGACTCCGTAAGAAGAAAATATTATTCGTAAAATAATTTTAATGCCAAATATTAATATGAAATCGTGCTCGTGCAAATTATGCCTTTTTCGCACAATTGAGATGTTTTTGTCAGATAAATGCCAAATAAGAAAACTTTTACGAGCGCAAACACTCGACCCTGTGGCAATAAAATTTTATTTCGACTCGGCCCCGAAAGTGATCGTCGAAAATTCGCGCGCGCGCGAAATATCCAAACTTAAAAGCGCGATTTTATAAGAACCGCATTTCTGTCCTCAGTTTTTAAAGCGCTTATCGGCGTCATTGCATTTCTTCACCTGTCGCACTTTCAGGTTTTCCTTGGATACTTTTACTTCGACTATAACTTCCGCCCACGCATTCCACATAGCTATTTTTACGATCGCGCAATAATAGTCACGGCGTATCGCGACACGCGTATATAATGCAGCGCCTTTAACCTTTTTTTTCGTTTTTCTAGCGATAGCAATTTTTTTCTTCCTGGCAATATCGCGCCAGGCGTTAATCAAAGCGTTTCAAGCGGAAAATACAGCCTTTCAAATTGAAACGGTCAATAAGAATGTAACAGCAGGTATACCGTCGCTGTTAAATATTGATAGATTGCGATTGAACCTGTACACGGGGAATTTCATATTGAACATTTAAATTACGTCGATTTCAAAATGGTGCACAAGTCTGATTTCGCGCGCGAAATTGTTCCCGCCGTGCGAAAAGCCCCTGGTTTCGCTTTAATTTCCGTTGCGTCCAATTACCGCCGGCAAATTGGCGGTATTTGTATATTGGCCCGGTCGAATAAATTAGCCCCGTCACAAAAATTTTCCGGAAAAAAATGTAACGCATTTCGCGCTCGAAGAATTCGTTCGTTATGGGTTCACGCACTATTGACCGACTCCCTCGCCTGTTTTTTTGCGAGAAGAGAAAAAAAAGAGGGACTGGCGCGCGCGCGTGCGCGTATACTGCGGTGGGAAAGCGCCGTGCGCCTCGCGTCGGCCCCACATAAGCCGTGTCGTCGTCGTTTTTCATTACGGATAAAATAGTCTTGCGATCCCGATCGAGGGTAATGGCGCTTCCGGCGTTACGCTGTGTGCCGCCGACAATGAGCGATCGTTTACTGTCCGATAGAGTGGGCAACTCGCGATTAGCTGCGATGTACAGCTGCCGTTTCTTATGGCGCGATTAATTGAGAATTACGCCGGCGCACTTTATCCAATCGATCTAATCGAATGCCTCTTTTTGTTCTCCTGGAGTAGAAAACACTCTTTAAATTTGAATAAGCGAAACTTCACTCAAATAAAAGAATGGCCACTTACTTATTGTGTGCCGAAAATCTTCTTTTTAGTGGAATAATAAGGTCGAAAATTAATATTTGCCTTTAAATAAGCGTATCGGTGTCGATTTAATTTAATTTAATCTAATTTATATTGAAATTTGAATAAGCGAGATATTTTGTAATAGGCTAACTATATTTTCGTAGTTTGAAGGGCGGAGACGTTAATTAACGGTGCTAAGTAGCACTTTTGTAAAAATTGAAGAGCAAAAAAATAGAAGTGCAAACATAGTTATCGCAAGTGTAATTTGAAACCGCACTTTTCTCGTCAAATTTTTCCTCGCTTATTTCTCCGTCGTCTTTCTGCACCTCTCCGTTAGTATATACGAAGTAATTTAATTAAATTTAACGCAGTGGCAACTTTTTAACTAAATTGAAAAACTATTCTAGCCCAACATAAAAAAAGCAATAAAGCCATTAGACGTCCCATCCTCATATCCTTCAGCCGTCCGTTTAATAAAAAAGCGGGAGAAACTTACGACCCCACCGTCATAATAAAGATATATGAAGTACGAGGTAAATGCTGGCAAAAAGAAACGGTGGCTTTCGTGTCTCACGAAAAAAAAGGGTAACCCCGTTGATCATATTTTAGTTAATCTCCCTATAATACTGCCAGGATTACTCGTAAATTTTGAGCGAAAAGACTCAATTTAAGGAGCCGACGTAATCCGCGTACAATGTTGCGGTAAACATTTCGAGGAACGAAATCTCAACGTCGCGCGGAGTCTTTGTACGCACGCCCGAGAAAAGAGACCTGCTCTGTTCCTCCGGCCAACCGAAACCGCCGCTCTGCAAACGGTCCGTTTGCGTTGCGCAAAATAAACGCGTCGACCGATCCGCTCCACTTTGTTTTTTTTTTTTTTGTTCACCTCGTATCCCGGTCGGCCGCTGCTAATTTGGCGCGGCGCGTGCGACGACGACAGCGGCGGCGGCGACGAGTCTTTCGGCCAGGAAAGAGGGCCAAATCGGCTTAAACCCCGGTTCGGGCCGACTCCGCTTTAAACGGCCTCGGATTACGCGGATAATCCGATCGAAGCTCGCGCTTGTTACAAGCTCGCTTGAATATTTTAACGGGCGCGAGATCCGGGACAATATTCCCGGCCCGCCCCGAGTTTCGGACGCGCTAATGCAAATTCGATCGCCGGGGCTAATCCCCCGGAATGGCTCCATCCGCCGGCGTCGCTGATCGGCCCGATCGAATTATCTTTCCCCCCGCGCGGCCTCATCCGACTCCTCGTCAATTAGCATATTTTCCGAAGTAAAGAGGACACCGCGCGAAACGGGAGGGGAGTATAATTACGCCGCGTTCCTCGCGATTTACGCATCTTCAAATGGAATTTCGCTCGGTTGGAAGCACCCGCGGTTATGCTTCTGGCGGTGTCACTGACTTTGCAACGAAATTAATGTCGGATAATAATGCTATAGAGAGGCACTGGACGCGGACGAGTTCGACGGGGCCGTCGACATTGTCAGAATTTTACGCGGCCGTCGCGTATTTGTCCGATTGATTTTACCCCGCCGCGCAGTCATTGCACATTTATTCAGCTTCCAAGCGCACCGATCGTTCGGTCATTTCCAACGTCAACAAAGTCGCTGCAGCCAGGTCTGTGACAATGCAGTCGCGATGTGCAAAAATGACTTTATGAACGAAATAAAAAGAGGCCGGAAGATCTAATGTTTCCTCAAACATTTGCTTACGCTCAGCTAATAATTGCATTTCTCTGTACAGCATCTCGGAATTCCCGCTGTTCAAGCGAGAGTCCAACGTTCCCTTCGCGGGGAATTTCAAAAGCTCGGCGCCGAGCTATTCGCGTCTCGCCCATCAAAGAGGCGAAGGAAAGCTCCTTTGATCCACAAAAAAAAGGAACAAAAGAAATTTTAATAACGCGCGCATCCCGAATAAACCGCCACCTCCCGATTTCATTACGTTAAAACGGGCCGACCGCGCGGGGGCTTATACGTACATAACAACGCAACAATAGCGCGCCAACTGCGCTCGCGCTGAATTCCCGAATTCCCGGCGTAGCCGGCTTCGATCGCGAAGCGCCTCTTTAGCCGAGCGATCGCCGCCTCGTTATACCGAGGGGGCTGCGAAAAAGGAGGCCGTGTACCGGCGGGCCCGTGATGAGGCTGGGCTGCGCGCGAAAAGAGCCGTGAGGCGCGCCTCCTTCCCGCGGGCCATTACGCTCTCCGGCCGCATAATGACGGGGGGCTCGTAAAAATAAAGGCCGTAAAGGCGCAAATGAGAATGGGCCGGCCGCTCGCGCGCCCTACGGTTTTTCTCGCAGAGCGGAGGAGAAAAAGAGTGCAGCGAGGAGAAGGCGATGGAGAGACGGAGCGCGCGCACTCGCCGTCCTCGTCGCGCCCGCTCGGCCAGGAAGCTATCGATCGCCCGCGCGAAGGTGCCCCGACGCCTCGGGGCGCTCCGCGGGAGGAGATTGACGCGGGGCGGCCGGAAAAAAGGAAGGAAGGGAATTTTCGAGGCTGGCGCGCGCGCGTGGACGCGCAAGCCGTGTAGCGGAAAAAATGACGCGGGGGAGAGAAGAGCCGATGTGTGGGATGTCGAGGGAGGGAGCGCGGAGCGTGTAGAGAGGATACGCCCCGATTTCGTGAGCCCGCCGTGTGAATGTTTGGATTGGGATAGGGCTGTGGTTTTTCCGAAAATGCTCTATTAGACATCGCGTGCGCGGGGAATATATCGTTAGCACGTGAAGCAATTATTTATGTGGGTGTACTTGCCTCCACACACGATGCCTCCTCTCCCCCTCTTTGTGTTTTGCTTGCGGTGTAAATGTCTTTTTTTTTTAAGGTGTAACAAATACTTTCCGGAAATTTTATTTTATTTATGTGTATCTATTGATACCTACGGGCTTTCACTCGGATTATTTTTGGACTGTGAGTGTGGGAATTTTTTCTGGGCGTAATGAGATGTCACCGTCCTTATTTTTCTTGATCAATTGGTGTGCTTTATACAAAGGAACTTTTGGTTTGCGTCGTTGTTTTGTTTAAGCAGAAAAACAAGGCGTAATTTTGAAAAGTAGTTCTTATTTGTTAAAATCTGGATTATTCGCTAAAGTAAGTAGCGCGTCGTTTGCTTTCACGGTCATTCGCAAAGTAATTTGTCGGGCTTACTGTTGCATATTATGAGTAATACATATTTATGAAAAGCAAGACAATAAGTTACACATATTATATTGCCTTTTAACGACTCCTTAAACTAAATAAGCAACATTGAAAATTAAAAATAGCAGTTTATTTTTATATATATGATATCCAGATGAAGATAAATGATTGTGTGTTAGATGCTACGAATATATTTCCATATTAAAACCTTGTTCGGAAAATGACGGTCGACACACAAACAGAGGAATATTTTACTAAAATTGATGATCTTGTTTTTGTAAATGGTTAATAGAGTAATTATGGTACTTTCTTGAGTTTTAATTGAACCAGTTATTCGTATAATTATGTTACTTTAAAAGAAACTTTGTTCACCCTTGTCCTGTTACTCAAGACAAAAAGAAGTAGCCAGATCAAAATAAATCCCACATTATTAATTACCGCATTACGCACTTCGAGTAAGGTCTTAATTACCCAAGCTTTACTCCCGGAAATTGTGTACTTTTAAAAGCTGCTACATTATCCCAATACAGTTTTCGCTCTCTCCTTAAGACAACCAACTCTTAAGCTAATTTTTCTCCGTAAAAGCCCGCCGGGACATTAAAACTCACGTAAATGAACATACCTAATAAGCGCTACATTGTAATTCACTCCAAATTAGTCCTAAGCCCCGCTTTTTACTTTTAAAATTTCCATAAACTCCGCGTTATCGCGCGTACGAGAGCAGCGCGCGCTTGCGGTATGAAAAGTACGAGTTCGACATCTACACGTTAAAAAAAAAAAAATTATCTCTCGAAGGCTAAAAAAGTGTCGGTCGTAAAATCCAGAACCGCGCGGCAAATAGGCCGCAGGGGCCAGACCCGTGCGCATAACAGAGCCGGATGGCGATAAAACGCGCCATGAGGGTCCACCAGATACGCGCGGGAGGCTCCGAGTAAAATCCCGATAAAATCTCACGAATCGCTTCGTATAGGGACGAATTAGACGGCCGCTGGAATGAGGGCCGTCCGCGGCGCGCCGGACGCACAAACTATCTAATCGCATTCTTCTTCTCGCCTCGATCCTTCATCCGCGCCCCGTATAAAGTTTCGTCTCCCGTTTCGAGGACGGCGAGCTCCAGGAGCGCGACTTATTAATTGATTCGGTTTGGCTCGCCGCCGCCGCCGCCTAGACGCCGTGTGCGCCGGTGAAGGGAAGCCGATACGGGCCTCTCTCACGCGCGCCACGGCCTTTTCGAGAGAGAAGTGCGCGCACGTGCGCCCGTCGTCTGGCTGCTCGGTGTATTATATACGCCGTGCGCGCTTCGATTGGGAGCAATTTTATTGCGTCGGCGCGCTATTGCGCTTTTTTGCACGATCTAAGCCTGAACCCCCGTCAATTAAGGGAGCCCGTGGGCCTCTCCTGCTCGACCGCACGCGAACGAGCACCCATTCACACCCGATCGGGGTGGCGTGCAGTGCCTCGCGTCGTATTGTAACGATTGACGGTGCGTTGAATTGCTGGAGAAACTTGGAACAATTAAATTTGTGCATTGTATTTGAGATTCGTGCCTATTGCGCAAATTGAATTTTTTAATAAAATTTGCTAAGAAAATTATTAAATAAGAGAATTAAATTATCAAGGAAAATTATTAAAAAGAAAATTAAATTATCAAGGAAATTTTATAATAAAAATTTCAATAAAACTTGTTTATTACACTTAATTATTGTTTTGTGAAGGCACTGTAATATTTCACGATGAAGGTTGATAAGTCTTTCTTGATTTACGTAAATTCTATCAGCAAAGAATAGATATTTTTTTAAACGATATACCGAGAGGATGTGTTAATTAAGAATTTAATATAATGTATTTCGTGTTTACTTTAAATAATGAGGCTTAAATTTTTGTTTAGAAAGCAACTCATTTACAAATTTTATAGCGCGTAATTAATTATAAATTTAATTTATATCTGCTACTAAATATACTTAATAAAGATGTACCTATTCTTCATTTATTCAGAATTGGTAAATGATACCGAGATGAAAAATAAATAACGGTGCCTTTATATAAATTAAGTTTATAAAATATTCATGTATCACCGTTTGAATTTTCAATACCAATAAAGTTTTCACGCTATCGCCCGAAATCTGACGTACGAAAGCGTGAAATTTTCACGAAAGTAGTGTCGCGACTTCGTTCAGAGCGGAAGCTCGCAAATTTTAATAATAATAAAAAAAAGGACAGCGCCAACTCGAGCGCGACGATACCACCGCATATACATATTTAAGGTATGCGCGTTCCTCGAGATACCCACACGCGCGTACGCCCAGTTACCTTCACGGTCCGATCGTCGGGTGCACTTTTACGCTGGTCTCTTTTTTTTTTCTCCTCGATTCTGGGCGACGACGATCCGCGTCGCTTATGCGCGCCATACCTATATACACGCCGTTGCCTCGCGGGGCCGATACGTTCATTTCGAAGCAGCGCCGCAGGTGAAGAGTCGGGGATGAAAGTGGATAGCGGCCGATATGAGGGGATCCCCTCGTTCTTTTTCTACCTCTCTCGCTCGTTCCCCGCGAACGCGGTCGATATAGTTAATAAGGGCGCAGCTGCCCTCCGCGGATAATCGAGCGCGCGCGATTTTCTCTCCCCCGTGTCTTTCTCCCGTTCTTTTTTTCCTTTAATCGGAAAAACTCTTTATGCGCGGCTCGGCTGATTGGAAGAGCGCCGGGAAATCGAGTCTAAGCGTAATCGAATGCTTTAAGCGCGCTTGTTTGTTTGGAGTCGACAGAGGGATGGCATTTCCTTCTTTCGCTGACCGAAGGCGTAATGGATTTCCTTGTATTATGATTCATTTTTAAATGGCGCGCTTTTTAATTAAAAGGCGAAGCGCAGCGCCTCGTTGAAATTTTACACTTTAATATAATTAAGAGATTTTTATGTAAAATTCATCTATTATAACTGCATG
>JAXIUT010000009.1:9979035-10007161 GCA_035586675.1 Eurytoma californica | reverse complement strand
TAGTGCAGCGCTGCCGTCGCGCTAAATGCCTGGCGGCGGCGGCGTAGACGGCGGCGGACTGCTCCGCGGGGTCTATTTCGGTATGTCGTGCGGTAGGTTGTCGCCCGGCCTCGTAAATCAAACAGTCACAGACGGTTTATTTTTCCCCCGTCGACTTTCGCCTCACTTGACGCGCGCGCGCGCCTCGCCCGGCGCTAGAGGAGGACTTTGCCGCCCTATTCCTGGTGAGAGAGAAAAGCTCGCGCGAGAGATCGTCGGACGAAAGAGAGGAGGAGCGAGAGCTCGAAGGGGGGCTATAAATTTTTCCGAGGCGAAAAATGTGCGAGAGTCTGATTTCGCGGCCCCGCCGAGAGAGCGAGAGATTGAGTTTTAGCTTTTGATTATACGGCTGCTGCGGGGGTGGCGCTTTTCTTTTCCCTATTCCAGTTTCGCGCTTTTTTCCCCCGTCCCGCTGCGCAGGCTATGATAGGAGTGTACATCCGTTCGGATGGGTTCCGGCAAATGGATGATTTGTATTTACTATGGAGATAAATGAATTATTCATATAATGAGCGCTGAGACTTATTAATGAAATTAATATATAAATATTTCAGGAGGGAAACATTTGCGTTCCTGCGTCGTACTAGCAATAGAATTTTCGTACCTATTACGTTGAATTTAGTTTAATGAACAGCGTTAATTGAAAATGTCCTGGAATCCTTTCGTGTATACAACTTTGTTGATGTTATCAAAGCTTATAGTCTGCACTTTGCGGAATGCTTCATCGTAATTTCCATTAATTTCTACTTTGATAATGCATAGACATTTTTAGACCAGGAATTCTTACATCGCGTTTCTCGAGAAGATCGTTTGAACTTCGAACACTTAGGTAGATCGGAGGTACTGTGCAAAACTTGAGAGAGATCCCATGAAGATTATAACTTGCGCGCGCGGGACGTGTCCACAGAAATTAACTTCGCAAACCGGCTGAAGTTTTCGTATCATAATGTGTACGGCAATACAATATACTTAATTCTCCAATAGAGGTTTCTTCGTGTGCTCTTAACGCAAAGTATCAAACTGTTAAATCTCATCCTCACTTTGTACACGTCTTAAAGATTATATATACAGAGTGTAAATAATTCAGCCTTAAAGCTGACTATATTTTACAAAGTAAATAGAAAATGACTAGTATTTTCGTATAAATTGAAATCAATATACAATTGATTGACGTTTGATGCCAAAATCCAATTAACAGCCTTAAAAAGTCTAAACTGATTGCGAAGCACGGTAACCCAGTTTGTTATGTGCAGCATCGCTCCGCCGGAGTAATTAACAGAACAATAACTCATCAAAAGTTGATCCAGTGCAATTTGCACGAAACGCCAGGTAAAACTTGTTGCAATTAAACTGCGCGCGCCGAGGGGGGGAGGGATGCAATTGTATTATGCATTTTGCCGCGTGCTGCGCGTCGCGGCATCTCCGGTATTCAAACAGAGCGGCTCGCGCCGGCAAATCAGCGAAGCCAAACAAACTCGTTACGAGCGACGGCAGCATTTTGCCGATAACTAATGCCCGCGTAAACGAAGAGGAAGAGAGGCGGCGACGCATCAAGATCCCCGGAATAAATCGCGCACAATGCGCCCCTCGGAAGTCGCACCTCCGTCATTTATTCGCCAGGAATATCGCCCCGTCCACCCCCGCTGAAAGCGCGCCAGTTATTTATATTTTAATCACGCCGGGTGACTCGAATAGCGCGCGCGATAAAAGAAGGTCGCGCTTAGGCGGTAGTATCTCTGTCTCGCTCGCGCGCGGAAGTGTCATTAGGGAAAACTGCGAGGAAAAAGGGACGAGAGGAGGAGGAGGAATGGCACGGCGAGACAAGACGCGCGATGGCGCTAACGCGAACAGGGAACGCCGGGAATCCTAAACTCCTCTCGCTCTCTTTCCTCTCCCTCCTCGCTCCTTTGCACCTCCTTCAGTCGGCCGGCGTCGGACGGGAATCTCACGTATGCCTGCGCCAGCATTCGTCGCCGTCGTCGGGCGGCGCGGGCTTCAGCCGGAGCGGGGAAAAAGGCGAGTCAACACACTCGTCCTCTTCTCCCCCCCCGTCCCCCCCTCATCCTCTTTTATGCGGCCCTCTCGCCGCGTCTCTCTGCTCCTTTTTCGGTCGCTCATCTTCTTATTGTCCCGCCGAGCAGTTGAATATGCCCCGGGCGCGCGCGGATTGTCTCGTGTGCTTTTAGACGGCGCATTTGCACTTTTATGTGTGCGTGTGTATGTATATTCAATGCAGGGGATATAGGAAAAGGTCGGATCGACGACGAGTAAGTGGCGGCTGAACGGAGTTTGATTGTCGGATTACTTTGTTACGCTCGGCGGGTTATCTTCTCGGCTGATTGCAGCTTCGTTTGCTTTCTCCGCATGAGCACCGCTCAACGCGCGATAATGCGACAAATTGTTCTTTCCGTGACGTGCTTTAATTTTACACATCTATTAATACTATTTTTATATTTAACTTGTCTATTCCTTGAATTTTTTTTTATTTTACCTTTCTAAATAAGAAGTAAAATAAATGAATAAATCACTTATTGTATATACTTATTTATTCAGTATTAATTAAACGGTCAATGCCCTTACAATAAAAGTAACAATAGAATAATAATTATAGAACAAAATTAATAAGTTGCACAGAACGACTTCATCTATAATTTAAAATATAGTCTTTATTTAAACAATGATTAATGTTGACAATAAACTTTTTATAAATAAATTTTCTCTTCTATTCATATTTCGATGTAATGTTAATTTAAATAAAATGATATCTTCGTGCACCTATACATCAATCTTAGTAAAAAGAGCACACTTGAGGTTTTTACATACATCTTCCAATATATCGTAAAATTTGTTTCGAGTAGGTAGTCGAAACAATCCAATTGTAGCTGTAAGAGGAAAGCGGTGTAAGTATAGCGCTCCCACGTGCCTGGGATGAAAATTTAATTCCCTCCAATTTGGTGAGACGCAGCGCGCACGTACGGCGCGCGGCTAGGGCGGCGTCGCCACCTCGCCTCTCGCGAAATAGATACACACGCTTTCGAGCTTATACGTATATACATCCGCGGACTCGTCGCCAACTCCCGTATCTCCCCGGCGTCATCGCGTACTCCGCAGTTTTGCGGATTTTACGGCCGCGCGTGGGTCGGACCTTCGTATAAACCATCGCGAGGCGCGCGAGCCTTGGCGCGCCGGACGGGAAGTGGGAGGGGAGAAAAAAAAAATCGCGACGAGCTGTAACGACCTTCGGCACGTCGTAACTTCGGGGCGAGGAAAGCGCTTTTCGAGTTCTTTTTTTACGACTCGCGCACGCCCGAGAGGGATGGATGGAGACGCGTGCAGTCCGAGCGAGAGGTGTGATATATCCACCTTCGGTCATCATCCCCGCGTCCCGATTTATTACCGGATTTTCGCATCTCCGTCGCGTGTCTCCTTCCTTCCGATCGACGCTCTTCTCTCTTGTATGTACACTAGTCCTGTGTGCGGGACTTGATCGAGACAAGACGAGATTTGTCTCGAAAAATTTCGGTGAATTGAAGCGAGATTTCGTCTCGTCTCGAAAATGTTCGAAGGAAAAAAAAGGAACGAGATTTCTTCAAGAAAACCAGAGTCTCGAAAAGCATAAAGAAATTCTTTCCAGACGAGATGTTTTTATGATGAAACGAGAAAATCTCGAAGTTTTTTCCTGTACTGCACACTGATAACGTCGAGATTCGCGATGGAATGGCGGTATCGCGGTCCGTGAAATTTAGAAGGCCGCTGCGGGGGTGTAATGCGCCGAAAGGCCGCGGTGGATTTTTCGGGCGGCGGGGAAGATACTGCGTCGAAAACTGCGGCGATACATAAAATCGCGATACCCCGGTGGTTTATAAGCGCGAACGGCACGCCAACGGCCGTACCGATAAATATTGCGACTGCGCCAGAGGAGGAGGAGGCGGATGGTTTCACCCGCGGAATTTACAGAAGTCGATTCGCGTATAACTTTCAGAGTTCAAAAATTTCATATAAACCCCGTATGGCTGCACGCCCTTTTTTCCACGGGATTTATTTGCCCTCGGGTGTGTATAAAATGGAATGACACTTGTTTTCGATATAAAAGTATATCATCTTTATGAGGAGGGAACGTAAGTTATTTCGAAGAAAATAAAGAGAAACTAAAGGTCGCGACACTGGGAAATAAATTTTCTCTTTTTATAGGCGCAGTGATACACACACATGATTTTTTGCGCTGTCAAGGAGACCTGAGATTTTCTTGTATAAAGGACACAAACACTTTTAATCTTTTGAATTTTATATTTTACGAAGAATTTAATACGCAGACGCTAGTCGGTAATAAAAGTAAAAGCTGTAAAAGCTTACGATAATAGAGACAACGTTAAAATACTAATTGCGAATTCCACCGCGAAATTCATAATCTAACGAGATGGAGATGGTATATATATATACGAAATCCCTTTAAATTCGTATTACAAATTTCAGCCTTTTATCAGAATTTTCATAAGCTCCGTAGCTTTCACGGCTGTGCCATTTAGCGAAAAGTCGCGGATAAAAGCGTAATGCTCCGGGGCGGCGCGGCCAGTGGATACCGCCACGAAAAGTTTCCCCGGAGCTATCGGAATTTCCGTAAAAGTACAACAAAAGCACTTTATTAGACGAGGGAAGAGAAAACGAGCGGTTGGCTTTTCTTTACTCTTCGAATTTATCGTGTAGCCGCCGGTTGGCACGGAGGTGCGCGAGATGTAGGTTGAAATCGGAGCCATTAGTCGAAATCGACACTTCGTCTAATGGCGATTCGTTTACACGAGGGCCGTAAAAAGGCCGTTCGGGCCAAAAAGGAACGGGACAAAATCAATAGCCCGTACTAGCAAGTGCAGAAATGGAAAAATCTTCATATTATTTCTATAGTATTTGAGTAAAGTAAAATTGTGATATCACAAAAGTGTAATATCATTAATTTAAAAGTCACTGGATTATGTGACATAAAAATGAGGGTATTTATTCCGTAAAATGCTTTTAAATATAAGTGACTTTGCAATCACTTTTTAATGAATGTGAAATTAATTTTATAATTTCAATAAACAATTAACTAATTCGATCTTGAAAAATTAATACATAATTACGATTCATTATTAGCCATTCGATTTATATATTATACCTGAATGGTTAAGCTCTGAAGAAAGATACTATAGTGCTCAAATATCTCTAAAATTACTACTATTTTATTAATTAATTATAGAAGATCTAAATATTGCGATTACACCATTGTTATATTTTTGTAAAATTTAAGGGAAGCAATCCCGTTGATAATATATAAATAACATAAATTAAAGAATTAATACATAAAAATTTATTAATATGATTTTTTCAATTCATTAATATTGTCGATAAAAAACTGAAATCGAAAGCTATAAACTTGCTAATGCGGTTGAGATCTTAAAATATTTTTTCAAAAAAAGTCACGATTGGATTTTACTAAAATTTCCCAATAACATAGTAATTGTTTCTTGAAATAAAATTTTATCGATGGGTAGTCATGAATACTGTCGAAACGTTGACAACATTAATGAATTTTTATTAATTTATTCTCTCGTTCATTACGTTTCTAGTGTCTTTTCTATTTTTCTTTTCGTAGTTAAACTTCATAAAATAGAATTCATCAAAAGCCAATATTTTCTCATTTAAAATTCAATAGTATCGTATCGACCGAGAATCGCACCAAAAGAGACTCGCCACTCGGCTATGAAAATATTTATTCCCGAACGATGGGTGCCCGGCTAAAAAAAAAGGAGAGAGAAAATAAAAGAGAGGCGCGAGGGCCGCAAAAACAATGGCAGAAGTGGCCACTCCGTCGCGAAGCGCAAACTCCTCCCCGATAAACAAGCGGGGAGTGAGCTTCGGCCGAGTGGGCGCCCCCGCGAGGACGTAACGAGCGTGAGAAAGCTGGGGGGGTAAGAGAGCGGCCGAAGCGGGGCGCGTGTCGCCAATACATCCCCGTAAACGGCCGTGGCCGCCGGTGCGTCGTCGCCTGTAATTTAATAACCGGCCCACCTGGAGGTCGGCGCGCGCGCATGTGCGCCCGGCTACTGTATCGCCTATCGGGAATATTCGATCGCGCAAGGTGCGCGGGTATATTTCCTTTCGGCCGGCGCCGCGTGTCTCTCGTATACCGTTCCGCCCGTCCCTCCGATCGCGGAGCCCCTCCTCGCTCGGCGCGTCCTTGAGGATTTTCGAGGATCCTTTATTGTGTCTGACGCGCGCACAATGGGATCCGCGCTCATCCTTTTTATTGCCCCGCAATTGTCGGGGCGCGCTCTCTCTCCTCGAGGTTCCGTGAAAACGCTCGCCTTTGACCTGCTTTGTACACTCACCGCCGAGGACCCCGCGGTACTTCGAGGTGCCGTGGGGACTCGGGTTTCTACCGAATACCTCGGTTTATACGGGCGGTTGCTATTTTTTTTTTATACACAAGAGTCCGCCCGCTTAGATGCAAGAGGCATGACGTCGTAAAATTTGATATAAACGAATTTTGCAAGAATTGAGTGAGGTATTATACTCTCACCCTGGTTCTCCCGTATGTACTTCATAGTTTCAGATAATGTAATAAAACGTGACCGTTTCATAAACCGCATTCGGCTCTATCAAGAATCATGTTACGAATCCAATTATGAGCACATAAGGCTATTTCTCGTCAAATTATAACGTCGTATCTCATTGGCTTCTAATACGTTTCCTTAATAGGCCGAACAAACAAACTGTGAGCATAAACATCGCGCTTTTTCGTAGTTAGAGTATAAAGTTAAAGGCGAAACACCTAGTAAAAGCATCTGCCTTTCTGAGCTGAAACACGAGTGGTAACGGCTAACGAGGAGTAAAAAGTCTCGTAAGCACTTGGAAAATCCGCGGGAAACTATGTCACTCTGAGAACTTCATTTGTTATGGATAACCATCAAGTTTTTGTCGATAAGATTCCTGCGATTTTACGGTCAATGTTAATAGATTCTGCAATAAAGATAGCGCTAGGATTTTACGAGCGTGGGGTATTAATTTACAAGATACTGCGCCTGGCCGGCGAGGAAATTTAGTAAAACCCGTGGGAATCGGCGCTGAAACCCAGGCGATGCGCGCGCGAAGATAAACCGAACAAATAGCCGCGCGAAACTTTTTCGCGCACCGCGGCACTAAATTGGCTTCGTTTGTACGTCTGCGATTCGGGTCGCTTTCTACGCCCATTCGTTACAATTATAAATCTACGCCCCGAATTACGAAGCGAGTTAGCGGTGCGTTAATATGTTGACCGGCGCAAGAATCTTCCTGTAAGATTTAGCCTCTTTATTGGCATTGTAATTTTAGTGAATTTGATCATTAATAGTAGCTTTTTCAGTGCCTAACCATTCAGGTGTAAAGGTGGCAAATATAAATTATAACTTTACATTGATTAAGAAGTGATTGTACTTACTTAAAAATGGTTTGTAATAACCCCTTGTTTCCAATAGCCCTATGTCTGGCTTCTATAATGCGGTATTAAGTGAAGCACATGAATCCAATGCAAAAATAGTGTCGCGCGCGATAATTTTGCACTTATTTACACGTGCCGCTGTTACATCTATTCCTCCGATTAACGACGTAATTTGCCGCTGAATTTATGCACCTATTGAATTTATATCGAGTGAATATTTAAAGCTTTCAGTTCGTCAAGATTAGAATTTAATAAACGTCATATAACTAGACGCATTGACAAGTCCCTCGAAAGACTCGTGCGCTTTTTTTATGCAGATCCGCTGACAAATTCAATGCTCGTAAATCGCGGGTTATTTACCTATCTTGTCTTAATTATAGACATAATAAAGTATTTTTAGCCACGCGAGGCAATAATGATCGTAAAGTATACTTTTATCCTATCCCCGGTGATTCTCGTGAAAATATTATCGGTATACGAGTTATTCGGACTCGATGATTAAGCGAGCATTCGTTTTAATAACGAGTGTATATCACTCGACTTATAAATCGCGCCGGCCAATCCGGGCGCGTTTCACTGCCTCGTTCTGTTACAGTAAGCAGAAATTTCTTCATTAATAACGAGCGCTAAATTACAAATTTATACAATCTTTATTAGACAAAAATTCTTTTATCAGCGTACCGTTGAAACCACCATCAATCTTCCATCTCTTTATCGATGCCTCCTCCCCGCGTGCTTTTACGAACGCCAGCGTAAAAAAGAAAACTCATCGCGCGGGGTATAATATAGTACCGCGAGAACAGAGTGAAATCGGTGCTTTCCACACCCGAGGCTCTTATCAATGCGCCGCGCCGAAAAGTCGCGCGCGAGTCGCTCTCCTTCCCCGCGCGAGAAAAAGGCGCTCGCTCTCTAATCGGCTGTCGCGAGCGTCGCTTCTCCTCCCGCTGTTTACGTTTTAATTCGAAAACGACGGGCGAGTGCGATGCCCTTGCGGCTCGGCCGCGGCCGCTAAGTGCGCAATTCGATTTCCATTTTACGGACTCGTTTATGCGCGCGCGCTCGGCTCCTTAAGTAACTCGCTCTCCCGGCTGCTGCAGCGGACCGCGCGCGAGATACGCGCGACGTTTTCTGACTCACTCCCTACTCTCGCGGCCCGCCGGCTACATAAACAAACGCCGGTGCAGCGTATAACGACGACGTCGAGGCGACGCGACCGGCTCGCCATATTAAATTTCCCGTGCCCGCTGCACGGAGCTAGGCGCGCGCGCGCGAATTACGAAATGACGTATTCAGAACTGGATTTTCTCGATCGAGTTCGCGCAATAAAACTTCGCCTTGCACTCGCGCGAGCCACCGCAACGCGCGGCGCTTGACAAATTCCCCCGGCGCGCGGCGTACAATGCCTCGCGTATTGCACGAGTACGCGATCCCGCGCGGCGATGTGTTTATATCAGCTGAGAGCGATGCGATGGTGCGGCTATTGTCGCTTATTGTAATATTCATGTAGGCGGTAATGAAAACGCCGGTATTTGTGCGATTCATAAGAGAGATATATGAATTATTTATGAAATTTTGTATTATGAAATTTTTATCGCTTGAATAGCGCCTTTTTTATTATAAATGCACACCTCGTCTGCTTCGATTATAATAAAGTTTTCAATGAAACAATGTGTGAACAATGAAAGATCGGCAGTTATACTTGCTAAATGTGTATAAAGAATATTCCTCGCATTTTATATCATTATCTTTATATATGTAATAGTTATTGCTTTATTTTCTAATAAAAAATCACGTGTGTCAAATTAAAAGAAAAATTGTTACATACTAAAATGTGTAAAGCGATTCTTCGTTCGTATTCAAGATATATCAATAATTAATACTGTTGAATGTCAGTTAATAAGAATCAAGATAGAAAATGATAAAATCAGTAGAAAACATGTTCCACGCATTTTTTTGGGAATTTTACTGGAAATGTGCAGCGATACAGTTTTAATGATTCAGAATAAAATATTATAGCTGATGATATTTTACATTTTGAGTGAATATTTCAGACAATTTCTAACTCTAACTAAAATTTTCACAGTAGATATAACTAGTTTATTGATAAATTAATTCACCAATTTTCAGGTAGATGTATTAAACTCAAATTATCTTAAACTAAATTTTTTAATTTATTTGTAAGAATTCTTTTTTAAATAAAAAAAGTAAAAATAGAAGCTGCAGCAATCTTCCTAGCGGAACAGACACTAAAAAAGAGAATTAGAATTCCCCGACGAAAATTGCATTTTACTATTAACTTGAAATAAAAAAAAAGGAAAAAAAATAGCGACCTGTCGTCGAGCGTTGAAAAACCGCCCCACAAATTTGTCACAAGCCACAGCCAGGCAACGAATCGACTAGTTTCATCCGTCGCTCCGAGCCACCGCGTCGCGCCGAATCCCGTTAATTAAACGGCTCCTTTAATCCTCAAATTGCGTTAAAAAAAAGTCTTCTCCCGGCTTGCCTCGCGTCGCCTGCAAAAAGTAAATATACGCGGCGTGTACGCGACGGTAACAAAAGCGACAGAGCGAGCGAGAGAGGCGGAATCGCTTGAAAAAAAAAGTTGCAGAGCCGCGTCGGGCGTTTGAACATAATGAATTGGAATTATTCAAATGGCGGCGGAGTAAAAGCTCGGCGAGCGCATGCCCGCCTAAATCACGCCTGGAAAAAAGGCGGCGTTTGCGCGAGCGCGCGAAAACCAGGTGCCCCCGAGGGTCCTTTTTAGGTCGCGCGCGCCGCCTCTGTATATTACTCGTGTAATTGCTACCCTAGGAATTAACAGCTCGTAAAACGACTGCAGCAGTCTCGCGCGCACCAAAGTCTAGTTTTTCTATTTACACCGTTCCTGCAGCTGTGTGCGCATTCGCCGGGGCTGTTTGGAAGCTCAGGATGGCTCGGGAAAGGTGCTTCCGCAGCGCTGCTTTGTTGACCGTCCGCTTTGAGATTAGATCGTAGGGTTCTAAGAATTTTTTAAACAAAATTTTTATCTTTTCGTTTTAACCGCATTTCGTGTGAAATGTTTGCCTTTTTAATAATTTCATTTAGCAAAGTAATTATAAGGTATGTGAAAAATTTAATATCCGTTTTCACATCGTCATTTTCACGTCATAATTTTGAAAGTACACCCTGGCTTTGCTAACGTTAATATAAAAATATTACAAAAGGGAAATAAAATAATTCCAATATTATGCATTTTTTAAACCTCATAAAGTGAAAGACAAATTATGCTTTGTATTTTGTGAAAATTATTTACTCTAAATACGTTCTCTTTGGAATTTTTAATATGTTTCATAGAACCGCTACTAATAAAATTTTTCACAACTTATTAAAACGCAGAGATATTTTAATAAATTTTCAGCGAGAGGCCGAGTTTAACTTTCTACATTTAACAAAGTAAAACTATAAAAGAAAATTCTGTACTGTAACTCGCAAGCGTACCATAGTTTCTTAACGAAGGCAAACCGGTACGTTCCCTAGTTTATTAACTCTGAATTTTAAAAGTACTATAAAGTAAATGTGCCGAAAACGGTACATATCCGATAATAACACGCTAAATAATCTTCCGAAGGTTTATGCACTCAACCCATCATAAATTCGCGCTCGGCTATATAAAACGTTACTATATAAAACGCTCCTTTAACGACGACATTTTCAGAAATTAAAATTAAATGAAAAAAAAACCCGGGGCAAAGAGAGTAGTACACCATTAAAAAAGTACGCGTCTCTGATACTTCATTTATTTCCACATCCTCGACCTACTCGTGAAAATCGCGTCGCGTCAATCGCGAACCCAGCAGCGCCTCGCGTCAACTGCAGCCCCGCCTGCCGCTCATCCCTACACATATACATATAACCCTCCCATCGCCGCGCATTCACGCAGGCTGCTCGCGAATTCGCTCCGCTCGCCTATTAGCGGCGCGCGCTCGACCTACTGCCGGATACGCCGCGGCGAAGCGTTCTAATTGCGGCTTCGTTCCGTTTTGCGAATATATTTTTTTTCCGCGCCTCGTCGCCGGGCAAAAGATCGCGTGCGCGCTCGAGAGAGTCGATAAGGCCGAGATTCGCGCGCTCGCCCCGGATTTTTCCCGCGCTCTATCTCCCTTTCACGTGCGCGCCGCTTTATTGCGCCCGGCTTTGACCGCCGTACTTAACGTACGAGTTTCATTAATTTTCGTGTATCGCGCCCGTATCGCGTGACTCCCGCGATATTTTTTTTTCGTCGTCGTTGTTCTTTACGCGCGGTTCTAAATTTCGCCGGGGCTCGTAAACGCGCGGACGTCTTTTAAGAGCCTGAGAGCCGTTTTCGCGCGAGATGCATATATTGGATTAAAGCCCCGGCGCGCGACCGCCTAAATTGCTCCCTGTTTAACGGCGAGCCGGATTTTAGGTCATATTTTCCCGATGCCTCGCTACTTCGCATCGACGGTGAATTAAAGTAAAATTAAAAGGTTTCCCCTGGAACACATTACGTTTTATTCCGTTCATAAAGTTGGGTACATTAAAATTTATAAAAAAAAATAGCGTATGGATATTTTGAGTGTTTCGTACTGAATGTAATATACATTTTTTTACGTTGCGCTTTTAGAGCTGCTTTTCAGAGCTTGGAGCTTTTTTAATTGAATATAAAATTGATAAGAGTCTTATCATTCCATTGTACGGATAAAAATATTAAATATCGATTTATGATACTTAACTTGCACGGAGGGAGAAATTCTTTTCAACGGGGTAAAAAAATGTCTAGAATTAGATGGGTACTTATATTTGTTAAGGCGACGCAAGTATTGGAAAATTCTTGAAACTTTTAAAGCTGTTTTAAAGATTCTTCGGATCGTTAAAAGACGCCGGAACTTACAGCAAAATTCGATAAACAAGACGCTGCTAATAAATCTACTTTACATTTTTCAAGTTCTTTCCTATTCTTCGTACAAACGAATTACATTTTTTTTTCCTTTTTTTGCTCCAAATTCATCTTTCGTACTTAGTGTAATTTTTTAACAAAAAGATGTTTTTTTTTCGTAATTTTCAACTAAAAGTAAGAAGAGAAGTCTTTTATAGGAAATGGAGTTATCATGTAACTTTTTGTGAAGCGGAAATGTAAAGAAGAACAAAGTTCCTTTAATTTAAAAAAAATGTTATAACGTTACAGAAAAAGGAATATAAAAAAGTTGAATTTAACTTTCAATGTATTATCAGATATTTGAAGAGAACCCACTTAATCATTTGAAATCTTATGACTCATAATTCGCACTGAACTATGACCGTAAAACTTTGTGCAAACGTTTGCTTGAATTAATCAAGCGAATAATACTGCTAGTAATCTGCAGCTTTGAAAAGTTGAATATCGATGAACTTTGAAAGTTGAATATACTCACAGTACCTCAGCACAAACAGAACCGGGCTGATTGAAAAAAAAGCTGTACAGTCGAATAAAAGAGAGAGCGAGGCTCGCTCATAATCCTCCTTTCATACGAACAGTGCAAACCAAGTTCCGATGAATTTTTCCACTTCCCACTCGCGCGCAAATCGCATTACCATAGATTTTATTTTTAGCCGGGACGCCGGCAGCACTCGAGCCGCACCGCGAAAGGAAAAAGCGAAATTCCTCATTCAGCAAGGATCCCCCGGCGAGTGCCACTCTCCGAGCCCTCTCCACGTCGATCCCCGAAAAACTTGCTTCGCATTAATTTTCCGGAGCCTGAGGATATACGTATATACGTACTCCCCGGAGCCGGATCGGCCGCCGGCGTTTTAATGCCCGCGGCGCGATGACGGAAAAATGGGGCGCGGACGGATCGGCCGGAAGGAGTTCGGCGAAACGATGACGCGCTCTCTCCCTCCCTCTCTTGAATTTTTTTAACCTCCTCGAGGAGGACGCGAACTTGTTATCCGCGGATCCATCGAGGGCGCGCGCCTCGAGAGCTTTTTCCACGAGGCTAATGCACAGCGTGTACCCGAAACGCGCGTTCGAAGTTTATTGCACTTTTGCGATATATGCACGCCGAGATATTTTCGTACTTGCAGTACTCCTTTTTTTTTTTAAATGAAAAGAAAGAGAACTGTTGAAGGATATGGAGAGTGGCTCGGGAAGTAGGATACGCAGATAGAGCACGATGAAAAATCGAAACCCAATCTTCGCGTGAAAGCCCGGCGGCGCGTCGAGCAATCACGGGGAATCGCGAAGCCGAACGTATCACGGAATCGTTACGAAAATTGGATTAGCCGCGCGCTATCTCCTTACGCCGAAAATTTCTGGCCGCGCCCTTGCGAGCTTTCTCCCTCTCCTCCATATATCATGTATTTCCGGTATACGAGTTCCGCCGGCCACTACCATCTGTATGTGTGTTGTGTATACCAGCTCTCGGCGTTTTCCGTCCGGACCCTCGCAACGAATATCATCGGCGGGGGCTGCACTCCAGATGCGAATTGATTGATAATAAAAATTGATAGGATATACGCACGGGGGTGGAGGGAGCGAGGGACGCGTTTATTTTTCTTATACCCGCGCAGAGCCATTTGTCGCGGTGCGTTTGTCTCGCGAGCTCCTTTTGTTCCTAACATACACTAACAGGTTTTTGTTGTTTAACAAGTTTATCCCGGGCTGTCGGGGACAGCAGCAGCACTTACGGCTTTCTTTCGCGGCGCGTGCGCGCTGTTTGTAAAATATTTGCGGAAGGGTGGGCTTTCGGATTAGAGGGGGGGAGGAGCTGGACGCGTTTGCCTTTCCGAGAGTCGAGATCGCTCGCGGGGAAGTTGCGCCTCGGCAAACGGAAGATAAGTTTACTTTCGCTCGTCGGCGAAAACATCGTTTGAAATTTTGTTTGCGCCGTTCGATTGGGAAGCCGAGGGAAACAACATTGGAGCGGATAAGCGATATAAAAAGTTCCTTGAATATAACCGCGTTGAAATACTAATGGGATACAAAAGAGGAACTTGGATTAAGAGTAAAATTTATGAGTGAATGTTTTTAACACCGTTGATCCATGATTTCTTCTTTTTTTTTGGTCTTTTTTACTAGAGATGTATAAATATATCTCGATTAAGTTTCTGGTATCGTGAGTGTAATTAATTTTTTAAAGAAATAATAAATTGTCGCATAAATCACAATGCTTTTAAGAGGAAATTTAGCTGCACTCGTGCTCATTAGTTTCGTGACGACACTGAAACGACATCATTTTGCTTTAAACCAATCTCATTGAAAAATATCGCCGAAAAGAGTCGTGTGTAGCGTGATACGCCCACTGATTTATAACGGCAGTGTCCTTTATCATTTCAGCCACGCGCGCCGACGTTTATTAACACCCCCGAAAAGTAAAATTAATAACCGCCCGCTCGTCGCGATCCGAACCCGCGCATAGGTACACACATACACACTGCTCTCTCGAAAAAGCACGGCTCGAAAATAATGGAACTAACAAAAAAAGGCTGAAGGAAACGCGAGCGAGAGAAGAAGAGTGGACAAAAAAGAGAGCCACACGGAGGAAGAAGTCTCGCATCCTCGAGAAGGCCGAGGGAATAGAGAAAGCCGAGGAGGAACGAGTATTCAAAGCGCTTTCTATTTACGGCTGAAATTTACCGCTCACTTAGGGTCCCCTTCCTCTCCGTCGAAAACTCCCCCCCCCCCCTCCCATCCCCCTCTTTCTCTCTCTAATCAATTATACCTGGGCTCACGAGATCGTCCACCTGATGCCCTCCCCTCCCCCGCAAAGTGTACACACGCACTTTCGCCCTCGAGGTCGTTTATTCGGGGGCGTGGGCGGAGGTTCCGAGGGAGTTTTGCGCGCGATCCAGATAAACCGCGAGCTTTATGCGAGCGTAGGTGCATAATGAGCTCTGGAAGAAGGGGGCGCGCGAGGACGCGGTATACACGTCGGAGACTTGCGGCGTCGCGACGACGGCGCGCCGTCAAAGGGAATTCGAGACGCGAAGACTGCCATTATGGCGGAGCCGCACGGCGAAAGGGAATAAGCGGAATAATAAAGTGCGGAGGATGAATGATGGACGGATGAAAGCCTCGCGCGCGCCGTGTGCCCTCGCTCGCTCTTTTTTTTTCGAGAGAACGGCGAGGTAAATTGATTAGGGGCCTCGAGGACCGGAGTGCGCCCCAGGTATACGAGCGTCTAATATTTGCGGAAGACGACGGACGGGCTCCGGTTGTGGAACGGAGTGTAGTACTACTCTTTGCGACGTCTGCTGGAATTAAGGAAATGTTCTTGGAACGCGGCGTAATAACGACGCGATAAAAGAGCGGCGGCTCAGATTCGATGGAAAGATAATACGACTGTTTACATTAATTTTACAAGGATTCGTACGGCCACCGATATGGAAATGATGTGCTGATAAAAAAATTTCCCGAGGTTCTCACGAAAATTAGACGTTAAAAATACGAGCCAATGTTATTATCTTTCATCAAAAACACCGATTTAGACAGCTAGGTACAACGAAATAGCGTGTATTTAGAAAAAAAATCACACGCTCGTGAAAAAATCAAATTTTAACACATGCGCGAGAAATACTCCGAAGGGACGCTCGCGCCTGCGGAAAACCGAGCGAGCTAGAAAAAAATGCGTGAGAGGGACAAACGTATAAGATACAACCCTTAAAATACGCAGCCTCTCCGAAAATCCGGAATCATGAATCATCCGGCGCACTTCCTCGTTAGCTCGGCTCGACTTTTTTTTTATTTCGGTCGCCGGCCACGCGCGCCCGGAAGACGGCGGCGCGAAATTCGCGAGAACGAGATAGAGGAGAGAAAGAGAGGGCGAGCGAACGAGTCTGTGCAAAGACACGCGAGGGGGTTGTACGCCGTCGGTGGCGGCACACGTCCCTTTGTTTGGCCGCCCCCCTCGTTTCTCATTCGCTCCTTCTGCCTTCGTTCCGTACGCGCGGCTCTTTATTCTATATGCGCTCTCCTCTCGCTGTGTGCGCGACCGCGCGCGTATATATGCCCTACGCCCACATCTGCCCGCAGCCCCCCCGCGCTCTCCCTGCAGCAGCGTGCGTGTACCTATGTATTATATGGCCGGGCTTCGAATAGTTGACTCTCTCGCGATGTCCCGTAATATCCCCCGTGCCCCCGCGCTGTACATTACCCCGGCTATGCGAGAGCGTCGGGGGTGGACTGCCAGCTCAAAGAGTCGCGCACGGATGGCTTCGAGTGTCGTACTACGCTTTATGGATTATCAACGTATTGCGTTTTACAGCGGCGGGTGACTATTTTTTTTTTACTACGGTCGGAGTACATTTACGACTTTTGCGTAAAAGGAAGAGGATAAAACTGAACGGTTATATATTCGCGTTTCAGCGACGGACGGAGCTTAATTTTGCATGGAAATTAATTTTCGAACTAAGTCGACTCGCTGGATTTGCGAAAGAATAGGCGGCGACGGCGGATGGAGTTTCTTTGTCGTGGAATTAATTAATTGAACCCTCCGTATTACTTATTGCGCAAACAGAATCCTTATCTTCCCGGTTACACGGACAATAGCATTGGAAACTTTTGAAGGGGGTCGCCCCCCGCGCAGGACCCGTTCAAACAGGGATCTTTAATGAAATTTGATGAGGAATAATCTTTCAAATGGAAACTTCGTTTTCACACCGCGCGCAGCCCACTGCGAAGTATGCCGAGCAAATTAAACACGAGTTTCTGGAAATTGAACTTTTTCAATTGCAAACTTTTAATTCGATATTTAACGTCTCGATAATCCGTTAAACAAAAACTGGAACGATCCGCTAATTCGCGCGCGCAAGGAGAAGTAGTGCTCGTCGAGGTTTAAACTCGCGCGCTTAGGAGAGAGTAATAGGTAAAACGGGCCCTCGGCGCATCCCCTCCGCGCGCGCCACTTCATCCAGCGCTGTGGAAAAAAAAGCCGACTTTCTCTCGCGGGGTGAAAAAAATCCGCCGCGCGGAAAAAAAGAACCGAGCCTCTCCTGTTCTAATAGCTCGGAAAAGTTCCACTCGAACGGGCGAGTCTGTGTGTGAAAAAAAGGAGAGAAAGAGAGAGGGAGAAAAAGGCCTCTTCCCAGCCGGGCGTACGCACGTACTCGACTATGTACGTACACGCGCGTCGCGCGGAGAAGCGCATTTCTATGTACACACATACGTGACGGGCTCGCGCTCCCATGGCGCGCTGCAGCGTCCACTCATTATCTTCGAAACTCGTCGTACGTGCGGGCGGCGCTGTACATTTTATAGTATCCACACGAGGCGAGCGCGCCTCGGCGAAATTCGATAGCGCGATACCTCATTGCCGGGACGCATCTCTCTCCTTTCCTTCGACTCTTCTCGCCCCCCTTCTCTCGCCGCCCCCTCCGTATCACGTGCGCTGGGTGTCCGCGCGCGCGCAATCATTAACCCCCCGTCGTCGCGAGCCCGCGACGAGCCGGCGGCTATAAGGCCGACGCCCGTGCGCCACGCGGGGAGAGACGAAATCGTGAATAATAGCTCGTCGTTCGGGGATTGACGGCTGAATGCGCGCCTCTATCTCGGCGGCGTTTGAAAAATTGAGCGGTGTCTCCTTTTTTTATTGACCGAGCGCGTACCTACGGTATTTTTCCCGCTGCACTTACGGCTCTTTTCGGAGACGCGGCCGGCACTTGGGGTATTTTTTTTTATCGCTTTGCCTTGTCATTGCGCTCCGTGAAAATTTGGGTGTTCGGCGGTCGTTGCAAGATTAATGATTGATACATTGATTCGATGCCGAGTTTGGACGTAACAATACGAAAATTCATATTTCACGAGCTTGTATTCATTTTCCACGCGCATTTGGTATGGGTACCGTTTAATAATTTAGTTTTTCGTAACCTCAAATTCATTTTGTGGGTATTGGGAGTCGCCGCAATCGCGCGAGTTTTTCTGTAACGAGCTTTCAAAATATACCGTTACACCTTCTTTCAAATCACTTTCACGCCGTTTTCAAAGATTATATTACTGGACACTGTATTTTCAGTGAAAATAAAACTTTTTTTGACGTGAAACGTTGTCAAACATGTAAAACATGTAAAACAATGTCCCCGTTCCTTGTCAAAATATTGGTTTTTACTCTGTTCCGGTTTGACTGTTCAAACATTAAAATTTGGATGCTAATGAAACACGATTGCATCTGTTTCAAACTCCCTCTACATCGATTTTGTGGCTTTAGTTTCACTTGCTAATGAAGTACATCGCCCCACATAATCGATCGACGGATTTTAATCTCTTTTTAGGTGTCTCTGATCCCGTTTACAATCTCGTTACCACTCACGCTATTATTGAACGTTGGAAAAAATAAACGACGCCGAAATAAATTAATTCTCGCGAAATACCGAAGCTCGCCGTCGAACATTCCTCACTCTTTACAGCTAAAAGAAATAAACTTCCTCTTTCCTTTGAAAAAAAAGCTGCAAACAGTTATCAAACATCACACCTCTCCCGCACAGAAAGCGCCGAACAAAAAGCCCGACACTCGTCCCTCCTCGGATAATCACAGAAATTGCGCGCCAGCCTCGAAAAAAAAGCGCCGGATAGCAATCGCGCCCCGGGAGAGCAAGAAAAAAAGTAAAGAAGCGTAAGGGAGAAAGAGAAAGGGAGAAACAGTCAAACAAAACGCGCGTTCCTAGGCGAGCCTCGGCTGCTATTACCCCAGAGAGAGGCGACATATCGTTCGCGATATTGCTTAGAAGGGGCCTCGTGGAGGCGACTTCGTGCCGTGGGGGTGAGGGTATACGTGACGATGAAAATGCAAAGTCGGGGCGGGGGTGATGTGCGCGCGTGCCGGGGAGTCGATACACTTCTCCCCGCGCGCGCGCGCGCACTGCTCCCGGCCGAATGCCATTAAACTAAGGATTATCGGCAGCTATCGCTATGATTGCTTTACGGTTTCCGCGTCTGCAGCGGATCGCTCTTTCTCTCATTCGTCTTTTTTCATCGTGGCCATCTTGCACTTGCTCGATGTACCCCTCGAAGGGGGGCTTAAGGCTCGCCTATAGGGCTTTTTCTCGCTCGATTTATAACGCCCCGCGTGTGCATGTGCACTGACTTTGCCCGCTTGGCTTGCGTTTAATTGGAATATTTATGAAGGGATGCCGTATGAATGATGCGCCTTGCAGCTCGTGTGGCCGCACCACAGAGCCTTATATGCCTTGCTTTCCGTACATTTTGGAAACCTGGAAATGTTATATTCCCTTAGCTGCAGCGATGTGGTCTCGCTCCTTTTTTTTACTGGACGCTATTTGAAACTGCGTCGTATTATTTTCTAATTACTTCCTTTTTGGAAGCTCAAGGCTGCTATTGTATCACTGGGTTTGTGCGGTGAAAATTTGAATTTTATTACACAGTCCGTTGAATATTGTAATATCGTGGATTTTCGGATGACCGAGCTTTTGTGATCCTTCAGGGCGATTATCTTTGTAAAACGTATCTCCGACTGGGCTAACGTAACATGATCTAAAACAATGGCTAAATTAAATAATGGAATATATTATACAAGAAATATAAATTTAAAAAATGAATAAATTTTATATTATATCTTTTTTCTTGAACTTATAAGCTTGTCATTAATAATGAATATATACTATATAATATAGTATAATATTTATTGCTTATTTTAGAAAGCTACTGTTCTATTTTACTGATAATAATAAAATTCTTTGCATTTCAAATGTCGAGATCGATAGATACATTAATAATACATATATCTATGTATATCTGCTTCTTGATATTAGTTTTGTCGCACAAACGTACATTTTAAGTAGTATAAACGCACCTCTAATTTTACTGCAAGTCATTGTAAGCCCTTACTTTAATGATTCTGATAATTTGCATAAATTAATTTAACGCGACGGGAAAATTCTCCCACAGAAATGGATCATCAAAAGGTACTTGAGTTCTTATGGGTAGGGTGTTTCCGCGCTGCACGAGACGGGAAACCTTCTTATACATATATAATATGAAGCAATTTGCGACTATTATAGTAATTTAACTGACAACACGGAATTATTGTAGCGATGACAAAATTACAGTACTCGCGGGCGAGTTCAATGTTTCGCTGCATTACGTACAACTATCAGCCGCAAAAAACTAGTTATACTTGCGCCCCGCCATCAACTTCGCGCCAACAACTAAAAGTAACGTGCATTACCCCTCGTTAATTATAAACATCGGTGCGGCTGCACGGCCGAGAGAGAGAGAAAAAGAATCGCTGATAAAAGGGAACTTATTACCGCGGCGAGAAACCCGAATGTAACACTTGACTCTCGTGTGTTTACGACTCGTGCGGACAGCCCCCCGCGGGCGTGAATTCCGAATCGCGCGCGCATTATACGCGTATGCATCTCCGGGGGCATTAATATTATCGATCGCCGGGTCTCCTTCGGGTCTCTGCCTCCGTCCCCCCCTGCCCCTCATCACGCCCCGGGCACGAAAAGCGCGCCGCGCCGAAAAGTGAAGTGCGTGCGTGCGTGCCGCCCCGAAAATCGATGACGCGTGAAGCGTCGACGCCGCGGCTCCCTATACCGCTACGCCCGAATTACTGCTAATACGAAAAATTAATATTCCACCGAGTCACCGTGTAAGGAGAGACCCGCCACCCCCTGCGTGATGCGTTGAAAAAAAAAAAAAACGAGAGCAGCGCGGTGTAGAGTAGCGGTGCGTACGGTGACACCGTAGCGGAGCAAAGGAATATGTATAGGAGCGAAAGGGGCGCGCTCGATCGAAATTTGAATATCGAGCTGGCGCTTGATGTGTGCGTTACGGCTTTATCCGCCGACTGGGCCACCGAAGATTACGCCCGTAATAACGCTGATTGTATAATTCGATGTGGACGCGATGCGGGTACTGCTGCTCTTTTTACGCGTTAAGGAAAACTAATGTTGACTCTGAGGGGGTCAGATTCAATTATTAAGGGTCATTTTTTTGAATTAGGAACCATCCGCCTTAATTCCGCATTTCATGTGATTTAAAGATAAAGATTTATTGACATTCATTCTATAGTCGCTCATGTGTATATAATATTATTTTTTTTATTTAAATAAGTTAAATCACGCTTTTTACGCGGAAAAAAATGTTGCATTATAAATTACGATAATGTTTATTAAGATGAGGATGTAAACACGAAAAATAAAAAAAATTTGTTGAATACTTTAATAGTTGAATAATGTTTAATACACTAAGAATAATGTTCTAGTAAAAATTGCAATACTGTTTAAGAAAGTGATGACAGACTGACATTTTGAAGAAAAAATATCATGCTATCTACAAACATACAAAAGATTTAGAAAAATTATCGATCTTTTTAGTAAAATTTAAACTAGCGCGTAGCATAATGTTAATATATTACACTTAAAAAAAAAATTTCACTATGTACCGTATATAGTAATTATTCGTCGAAATGTCAATATATTGAGGCTCCTTATCTAGATTGTATAAGTAATTTTTATTGGAATTTTCTCTCTCAGTAAAAATATTACTCTAAACGTGGTAAAGTTTAATAATAAAGTTTCAAGCTTGTCCTCGCTTCAGTAAAAATCATAGCAATTATTAATAATGCAACATTTTTCTCCGCGCATACGAGGCGAGTTTACGAATTCACGAAGGCAAATCGCCGAGATGCTAAAATACAGCATAGAGGCAGCATTGAGAAATTTCGATCGAGCTCGTCGAAAATTCTCGGGGCAATCAAAGCCGCACAACGGCAACATTTTCGCTCCGATGGGCCGGCGCGCAAAAAACTCGGACGATCTCGTAAAAAATTAAAAGCCGCGGCGGCGAGCCTTCTCTCTCTTTGATTCTGGCCGCGTAAAAAACTCTGGACCGGCGTAAAAGCATGAAAATTCCTCTTTGGAGGCCGGCGCGCACGGAAAAACAGAAATATAACCCAAGAGCGGCGCGGGGGCAGGGGGGAGAGGGGTGTAGGTGGGGGTGAGATATCAAAGCCGGCGCGGCTAGATTAATTCCGCCGGGAGGGCATGTGCGAGAGTTGTTACGCGACTAAAAAGGGCGATTCGTTCTGTCCGTCTGTTGCAGCGTGGGGCGCGGCGGGCCTCGAGTTCAGCCACGAGCCCGAGGACCTGGTGGTGGAGCTCGGCAAAGCCGCGAGGCTCGACTGCCTGGCGCGCATCGACTCCACGCCCGGCGGCCTGCTCCAAGATCTGCCCGTCATTACCTGGCGCACCGACGACGGCCAGCCCATCAATTTCATCGGCGACAAGTACAGGTGAGTGATTCCGTTTTTTTTTGCCATTTTTTTACCTTTTATTTTTTCGTATCGATCAAAGCGGATTTGAAAAAAATAACGCATTTTTTGCGTATATCACTCCGTCGGCTAATATTTGAGTTGGATCTCACAGTGTTTGTTACTTTTGTCGAGCACATGAAAAATTAACAACAAAAATATTTTCTTATTTTATTTTTTATCTTTTTTAAATTTATTTAATAAAGAATTTAACTTAACTATATGAAAACATTTTTAGTTTTATTATAGTACACTCTCCCCTAGTACACAGTTGTAAAGGTTTATTTAATGTATACATCAAATTTGAATTGATCATTAAGTTGCTATTAGTGAAATTGAATCTGGAAAAATAATACCACTAAATTTCCTGCGCACATATACCGTATAGTTTTCTTTCCCTATTCGGCAATTCTACAGCTATATATATAAGTTACGGTACGCTTCGTGATAAATCCCAAGCATTACAAAAGCCGCGACGGGTAATAGGCTTAACATCGCCAATCGTCCACTTCATGAGGCTGTCGACAGCGCACCTACATAACGACAGCTACTTTATATAGAACAGATAAGTCGACGGGGGCCAGAAAAATTCGATTCCGCCGCTGCAGCATCAGCTCGCGTAGACAAAGCCCCCGCGACTCCGATCCCCCTTATTACAACCGAGAGGAAAAATAAAATTTCCGTCATTTCGATATCACTTTGTCCGCATCTCCTCGCGCCGTAAAAGAAAAGCCCGTCAGCGGCCTCTTCAGCGCGGGGCGTCGAGTGTATCGCAGCGGCGGCGGCGCACAGCCCCTTATCGCTTTATCCGCTTATCGCCGCCGATGCCTGATGTATGTGCAGCGGCGGCCGCCGGTCCCCGAAATCTCTTAATGCCCTTTCGCGAGATAAACGCGCGCAGCGGCGGAGGGTCGGACGTATGTATCCGCCGCCAGACGCCGCGTCTGCCGCGAAAGCCCCTCTCGAGTGCCTCCGCGTGCGCCTCGAATGTGGGCCTCTCCGAGATTTTTCCGCACCGGTTTTTCAAGGGGAATTAGCTACGGTGTCGGGTGCCCCGCTGGAATCTACACTTTTCACGTCAGGCGCGCTCGAGATCTCGACTACTTTTGACGAATATTACTCCGGGCTCAGCCGAGATTATTATCGTTTTTCTCTTCTGATTTTTTTCTTTTTTGACTGATTTGAAGTGTTCCATTTGAAGAGGTCGCACGCCACGGTTATTAAATTATGTGGAACAATTTTATCGGAAAGATAGTATTTTTTTTACAATAATAATTGTTGCGCGCAGTTTTATTTGTAAGCGATAGCAATAAATTTTTCCGATCGCATGATCTGATTGTAAGAATACTTAAGTGTGAAATAAATAATGTTTATTGGCACTTATGTATGTTTACGTGGAATTTCCCGACTTCTTAGCAATCAGTATCCTTTTTTTTAACAACAATGTCACGTAAACACGAAATCATTTTTATAAAATATAGAAGCAAACCTTCCTCAGCTAATGAGGACATCTGAGACAAATTCAAATAAAAGTACAAGAGAATAAAAGAAGCAAAGTGCACATTAATTAAAGACATCCTCTAAATTTATATAAGTAATATTCAAATTTAGAGCGTATACTACGCTTTTAACTAAATCTGTGACACCTGATACATGTTGCACGCACGGATTTTTTACACGCTTTTGCGATTTATGCATTTGCCGATTTTTTAAAGTGTTTTTACATTTTAGGAGTCAACTGTCCAACGGCTCGCTATACATCAGCTCCGCCAACCAGGAGTCGATCGGCAGCTACCAATGCCTGGCCTCCATCGAAAATGTCGGTGCCATCGCGTCGAGGACCGCCGTCGTTAAACTGGCCAGTCAGTATTACAATTCTACTTTTACGAGGCTTTTCGCCATTTTTCGTTTATAACGCCGTAAAAAAAGCGGGGTGACAGCCTTTCTTCTTTTGATGACTGATATCGGCGCGTAAAATGTTAACTGTTAACTGAATAAAAGCCCTTTTTTTCGTGTTTTTATCGCGCGATATTAATTGAAACGCGTTCATGCAGCCATGAAAGTTAACGCTTCCTAATAAATGACTCACTCGCGTACGAAAAGCCAAGAAAGTAGAAACAGTTTCTTTGGTGTATATTTTACTCGGACTAAGTATTAAGTTTCTCACAAAATTTAGCTATTGCTTCGTAAATCAATGAGTGACTCACTTTTCTTCTATTCGTTCTAGTTCTAATGCGAACATTAGCCGTGGATTAGAAGCTGCGCACTTTTATTCTCCAATAAAGTTAGAAGTAAAATTCAAAGATATACTAAACAATTTATCGACGCAAACCTATTCGATTTCATTCGCCCTAGTTCCAGTGCAAACATTTGCCTTGAATTAAAGTTACAAATAACATTTGTTTAAATGTAATAAAACATTTATCGATGTTTAACACAACAAATTGAAAGAGTGAAACAAGATATAAAGATATTATTTGTACACTTTTAATTGTTCCATCGCAAACAATATTTCAAATAAATAAATAAAACACGTATCGTTATTCCTGAAAAGAAAAGAAAAACAAATTAAAAGCTGGAGAAAAAACTCATCGAAGAAGGTAAGCGATCTGACAAAAAAGCTTCAAAACAAAAAGTAATTAGGAAAGTTAGGACGCGTTCCACTCGAGCAGTCATCGGCAAAAGAAAAGGGCTGAAGCCTCGAGGGAGGGGATCGCCGGTATTAAAGGCCAATACTTGGCGTGATTCGTTTTGAATCGAGCGCAACTTTTCTGAAACTCGCCGTTTTTCCCCTCTTTTTGAAGGCTTGCCAGGATTCGATCGCGAGCCTCAGGACACAATGGTCTATTCCGGGCAAATAGCCTATCTCGGCTGTAAATTAGCCACGAGCGAGCAGGTGAACATACAGTGGCTTAAGGACGAGCAGCCCCTGGTGCTCGACGAGAGCCGGATGACCATCCTGCCGTCAGGTAAACAAAGCCGCAACCTCATTTTCCTGAAATAACATCGCGCGCGAGCGGGCTACGGCCGGGGGGAGAGGTCGACGCGCCCAACTGTCGCGCCCCCTCCGCGCGCGATTAGAATTCCGCGTCAATTTATATACCGCGTATAATGCGCCGCGCGTTAATTTTCTCGCTGATAAACTACCGGAGATTGGTTTGAAACCTCGTTGATGTTAATTGCAATTTTAAAGCTCGTTCGCTGCATTCCATTATACAAATTAATATTTTGAAATTTATGCCTCTTGATTAAATTTTATTTTTTCTTCATTTAATCGTGAGAGTTCGAATCGGAAAAATTGAATATCTTTATTTTTTACCAAATTTAATTTAATGGATTTCATTAAAATCGTTGATGCGGTTGCTGTTCCGGTACTTACAAAGAAAACTTTCTATTTTCAAGATTTTCACTAAGAATTTATTGTGAGAATTCATTTTTGAAACATGAGATTCAATTTTGAAATTTATTACATTGTAACAAGGTTTATATCAAATACATTTAATGCATTGCAGTGAAAAGTATTTGTGTCTAATTAAGTAAACTACACAAATTAAACAAAGGAAATATGTTTTAGGGTCAACCGATTTGTGAATTAATTTTAAATTTGTGTCATTGATTTTAAACAGTGTAATTTTTAGTGAATTTTAATAAATTTTAGTGATTTTCCACTAAATCAATTTTAGACAGTAATTTTTTACAGATTTTCTTACAAAAATTAAAACGAAAAAAATAATTAATAATTTACTTATTTTTAATTTGAACATTTGTTGGTAAAAATTTCGAAACTACCTAATTAAAGTTAATCGTCCGTTGAAACAATTATTTTCGTATTTCTTGAATCTACAAAATCTCAAGAAATTAAAAAGCAGAATAAATAATGAATCGGCCATTTAGGAGCGCTGGAGATCGACGAAGTGCTGCAGCAGGACGTCGGCTCGTACAGATGCAACGCGAGCGGCTACGGCCAGTACCGACTCAGCAACAAGGCCCAGCTCACCCTGCAGACCAGCGATATCGGTAAGCCCCCCTTTATCTCCCTCCCGGAGGCTCTCCAGCTAGCCTCCAAAGATTAAATCAGCCGTGCGATAAGGTTAGCTATATTTTCCCTTCCCCGCGTTATTATTCGAGCTTCGCTATCGATGTGCATCCCGGCCAGCCGAGGGAAAACTTTCATCTTAGCGCGGACCCGGACTCGCCGCGAAAGTTTAGCAAAACACGGGATAAAGTTGATTGAATAACTGCCGGCGCCCGAGTTTCTGTGTACGTCGGCCGGTCTAACTTTAGCCGAAGGTACACTACTCGCGCGGAGGGATTATTATACGCCGTGTTGTTTGCAATAAACTTTTGTTTTGGGCAACTATCTTTCTTCTCTTCCCTTCCTTTGTTAATAACGAAGTTTTGGGCAATTTTCGTTGGCGCAAGTTTTTACGCGAATCAAGTTTTTGCCTTAATTAGCTGATTACGTAATTACGCTTTGAACCGAATGAAAAAACTTTGTATTTTATTTTTCCAACCGCTACGGGCTTTATTTCCTTTCAGTCGAGAAGTTACGTTAACGCTACGCGTTCAAATTAATGCGTACTCTCGCGCCTCCGTGACGTTCGAAAATAAAGCGTGTCGATGAGAATGATTGATTCCCCGCGGCGAAAAATTTTTAATCCGTGAAAGAGTTAACCACCGCGCGCGCAATTAGCGATGAAATTGCGAAAATCGCGCGGTTCTCAATTAGCGAGCGCGTCAATCTCTCGCGATTAACCGTTAAAAGAAGAAGGGAGAGGGGTGGATGAGCGGTCCTCAAAAGTGATTGTTTTGACGAGCAAAGGGGCGCCCCTTCCGCACGACAAGCCTCCTCATCAATTATCCCGTCTTGGCCCCGACGCTTCTCTTCCCTCTTTTTTTTTTTACCTCCTTTTTAATTTGTAGGCGAGGGCGATAGCGCGCCGGTCTTCGTGGCGAAGCCCTTCAATCAGGTCGCCGTGGAGAAGTCGACGATCACGCTGGAGTGCGCGGCCAACGGCAGCCCGAAACCCGACGTCTACTGGCTCAAGGACGGCGCCTCCATCGATCTCGCCTCCCTCGACTCCAGGTAAATTCGCCCGCGCGCCTCCCCGGAACACGAGGGCCTCGCGACTTATCGATTCTCGATCGAGTAGCCAGCGATGTAGAATAATCTGCGCTCGGCGTCTCGACACCTTTTTAATGGAGTAGACTTGCTAAGTACTTGTAATAGGGATTTTCTTTTTATTTTCGTTGAAATTAATTTATGCGGGAGTTTGTGGATTCTAATCCTTTTTTTTCATTAATTGTACGGTCAGCCATGAAAGAATTGCCAAAGCTGACACAACGGCCCAATACTGGTTAAATATTGGTTGCCAAATGTTACTAGCCGACG
>JAXIUT010000009.1:9943965-9978935 GCA_035586675.1 Eurytoma californica | reverse complement strand
GTAATGAATTGATATTGGCCCAGCGTTGGTATACAATACTGGCAAACGTTGCAACGGTATTGGTTAAATACTGGTCCGTATTACCTTTCTTACATGGGCAGTCTGATCCTTTACTGAATATCATGAAACGTGTCGTTCAATTCAAAATTTCGGGCACATTATTAAAGGTTGCGTTGGTTATATACTTAGTCAGTTTCAGAAGTTAATTTTTATCTGAAAGTCGTTATTTTCATTGCAATTAAATTAATTTTTTAACTATCTAATTAAAATTGAATAAGACAGAAAAAAAGTTTAAACAATGTTTACATTACAAGAAATTGAGAAAACTTTTAAAAACAATTTTTTTTTATACTTATTCAATTTAGATCGTACATAGGTTCAATTGTTCGTTTCAATATTTTACATCGAATTACTAATACAAAATTTTGAAAAATAACGCCTTGAATATCAAAATAGCGAATTTAAGGATAAAATTATGTTTTGAATAAAAAGCACATCATAATTCGGTATATTTGAAATTATATATTTATGTTCGATTTAAAATTTATTCTTACCCAGACGCGTATTTTCTAAAGCGGAGGAAAGTAGATTAATTTGAAAGCTGTCGGAAATATTGAACATTGACGTCTGAAATTTCCGTATATAGCTGAATAAACGCGATTATTACTTAATTTCATAAAACAATTAATCGTCTAGAACATCATTATTAATTTCTCGTTCAACGTCCACCCTAAAGGCCGGAAATAAAATTATTTAATAAACATGAAATATTCACCTCGTCCTCTCTAAATTCACCGTAACTAAATCGATGCAATAACCCGATCAGGTACCAGACGGTCGCCGCCTCGAGCCTCATGATCAAAGACGTGGCTGAGTCCGACACGGGCTCGTACCAGTGCCGCGCCAAGAACGACATCGACACCCTCGACGCCGTCGCCGAAGTCGTCGTCCAAGGTGCGTATATATAAGCGACCCCTACGGGGGTGGTTTCAGCGAGGCGCGACTAATCGGTCGCGATTGGGCGCAGTAGTCCCGCGGAATTTAATTATCGAGATTTCGGCTTGGTGTGCCCGCAGTGCCGCCGCGCTTCACAAAACGACCGCAGGACAAGGAGGCGAGCGAGCACCAGGATCTGGAATTCGAGTGCGAGATCTACGGCAAGCCGCCGCCCACGATAACCTGGCTCAAGAACGGCGAGCGCATCAAGCTCAGCAATTACTGGCAGCTCATCAATGGGTAAGTGTCCCCGCGGCGGCCTCGACTGCCTATATCCCCGATGAAAATCGATCGGCCGGGGATTCTCGCGGTATTAGGACGCCACTTCGGGCGCGGGGGAGGGATTATCAAACTGGGTCGTGGGTTAATGAAAAAAATTTCAATCGGGTCCCACTCCGCTCACCGTTCAAACGTCTATCTTTATATACCGTCGCTGCACTTCCGGGTAAATTGAATTAAAGCGAAATGCGAATTTGATTAGATTCCCTCTCTCCTTTTTTTTTACGTACGGCCCTTTCGTCGATGAAAGTACTTTGCAGCGGATATAACAGGCGGAGAGTCTGGATTATAGTTTTTTTTAATTAAAAGCTTGCTGGTTGAAATTTACAATAGCTAGTAACGAGTGTTTACATAAAGGCCGCCGAGCATTCAGCCCCGCGGGCTATTCATAAAACTCCAGTTTCGTCATTAAAAGTTCGCGAAAATATTGTTACATTGCGCAAATGTTTACAATGAATTGTAAAGAAACAACGCAAAGTCGATTGCAACAAAAGATTATCGATTTTCTAAATTAAAATAATAGCGTGCGCCTTTATGCGCGCAGATTACATCGGATTACTATACGTTTAACGATGATTTATCAGAATAATCAATCGCTTGAAAAAATCCTTTTGTTATCTCAGCCAGCCTTTCTAGATGCAACGGATAACCCAGTAACGATCGAGCGAGAAGAAAAAAAAACGCAAAAATCTGAAGAAAAAAGAAACGATCCTAAAGAACAGTCGCCAGGCACAATCGCTCGGCCACAGCCGAACAAAAAGCGCGTAACTCAACTCCGCGTACGGACTCGCGGTCTCGAATAATTTCCTCGCGCGAAAAGCGATCCTCTAAATCCCGACGCGGGCGACTAACTGTATCCCGCGCGGACCTTGCCTACATCCGCATATCCCGCCGTGTGGTAGATTCAATTGCATTCCATTTCGCTCCTCAGCCTCGCGCCACTTTTCCCCGTTTTACGCAGGCACGCAGACTCACACACCCACAAATACACGCACACATACACACTGACGGTGTCCGCGCTCCTTTTGCAGATACAATCTCAGGATAAACGGCCTGCTGAACATAGACGCGGGCATCTTCCAGTGCATGGGCACGAACGCGGCCGGTAGCGTGCAGGCATCGGCGCGTCTCACCATTCATCAGCCGAGTGAGTATATTTTCTTATATGCCTTCTTTTGTAAACCCCTTCTCTGTGCACCTCTGTGTATATATATCTCTCTCTCTCTCGCCTCCGTTACTCTTGTAGTTGTCAACGCGGTTAATTTACATGCGAACGAGCGTGTCGCCGGAGATTTATTCGGATCGGCGCTAAGTTAATTTGTTAATGCGCCGGCTGTGCGTATTTCCATCGGCGCGCCGCTGGAAAAACGTGCGGCGGTGGCGATGGAGGACGCAAAGGAAGGAAAAAAAAAGGAGCAGGCTCCGCGGCGCGATCGTAGATTATTGTTCGCGATTGGAACGACGCCGAGGTAGCGCTGGAAATTGCAGTGATATCGGACGCGAAAGTATGCGCTTTTTACGTGTAGTCGATGTGTTGCCGGAGATACATTAATTAATTTCGAATGCGTACGGTTATTTACATCGGCATTTATTTTTCTACCATAAATTACCGTTTAATTGATCATCTAGTCGTTTATGTGCGAAATGTATTATCAGTTGGGTGTACGTACGCTGTGTTTTCTCTAGCTGTATCCAGTAGTGCATCGAACCAATATGTCAATTATTTCGTTTCTATTTGGCTTTAATTGATTTGAAATTATATTAATTATCGTTTGCCTCGTATTTCCGCTCGTTTATTTTTATTTTAAGTAATAATTTATAATGCAATTAATCGATGAGTGCTCACAAACGTAATGCATGATGAATTTAATGTTTTTTTTTCTTTTTTTCCATCAATAATTTAATCGCTGAAAGCGTATTATTCCATTAAATTCATCGTCCATTTCCCGTGTTTTATTATGTCACGGTTATATACAGAATTATAATATTTTTCATTTCTCCCTCTTTATTTTTATAATTTATTTAAACACAATTGTTTCATTCAATTTATTTACTCTGAGTCCTCAAAGATGAACAAAAACAGTATTTTTTTAATATTATCGTTGTAAGGGCTCGATTTTTTTTTTTAAACTAATTTTTTTAGTATTTTTTTAAACTAATACGCCGATTTTTATAAAAATTACTGTGAACTTAGTAATATTATTGGATCAAGTAAAAGAATCATGCACAACTTGGTCAAAATTACCCCAATCATTATAAAAATTACGACTTTTCGAAGTAATTTTGTTAATGCTGTGTCGTAATTTTTCCCAAAGAAGTCGCACTTTATTCTAAGATTACTCAAATAGTAATAATTTTAATCGATTGTAATTGATTACTCAATTATAGTAATAATTTACCAAAAACTTCTTTCTTTAAATACCTCTAAATTTAAATAAGGGATATTCATTCATATGCACTTATTTAACGTGCAGTGGTTCACTTATTCCACTATTCACGTTAAATAAGTGCATATATGTCTGAATGTCACTAATTAAAATTTAGAGCGATACACAAGCGAAAAACTCTTTGAGAACTCAGCCTTAAGAATTTTTAATTTGAATCGATTACTTTAATTTATTTTTCGTTTCTTATTTTCTCCCGTCCAACTCCTCGCTCCCGCCAACAACGTGTGTGTACACGCGTGTCGTAACTGTTCTGCATGCTAAACGTCGTGTCGGTGTAATAGAGAAAGAGCGAAAGGGCCACGGTCGCAAGACGGCGGCGTCGGGCGGCGGCGACGCCAAGTACGTGTCGAAGAAGAGGCTGTCGCACCGCGTGCTCTCGAACAGCACGTGGCAGCACCCGAGCACGCTGCTCGGGCACACGTCCTCGGCGTACACGCCTAACCCGCCGCTGTCGATCAGCCCGTCGGACGACCCGGCCGACCTGTTCGGCGGCCCCTTCGCCCGGCTGCCCGCCCCGCGCGCCCCCCTCGATCCTCCCTACGATCCCGCTGTTACAGACAACTTCGACGCCCTCGGCTTGGGCGAGTCCAGCGGGCTGCCCTCGGCGCCGCGCAACCTCAGCATCGGCCTGCTCAACAGCAGGTTCGTCGCGCTGCGATGGCAGGAGCCGGAGATCGCCAGCGGCGAGGTCTCCAACTATCTCATTTACTACAAGCAGGAGGGCTTCGAGAGGTTGGTCACTTCCTTCGTCTTTTTTTTTTCTTATTTTGTTGAATTATTTATAGGCTAGATGAATAATTAACCGCGCAGGTTGTGCTGCGAAAAAAAGCTTTATTGAGAAAATTGAAAATGGGTACAATACAGGACTGAAAGATCTCGTGGAATAGTAAAGTACTTAAGAGCGAGTTTCAGAAAGGTGAGTTTGGTCGAAAGGGGAATACATTAAGGGATATGCAAGGACGCACAGGCTTTTACAAAGGGTAAAAAAGGTACTTTTTTACAAAGGGTACAAAAAGTATAAAAGATAGAGAGCCGTTCGAAAAGACAGCGGTAACTCAGGTTATCTGTGAAAACAATGATTTAGAACGCAATATAAATATTTGTAATTAAAACTTCAAGAATCATTTAGTGATTTATTCAAGAAATAAGGCGGAAATAATTTAATTTTGGAAAGTAGAATTATTTAGGATTTTGGATTATAGCAACAGCAGTAGTGGTATGCACCCGTAGTCTGTACTGGGAAAAATTTCTGTGTCAAAATTAAAATGGCGACTTACATTGCGAAAAAGAATTTCTTAAGTTTCTACCAATTTTTAGTTTCATATTAGAATTTACAATATTGTCTGTCGTATAAATTTTTCAAGAAGTTACTGCAATTTTTTCTAAATTGCCAGTGTTTAAGAACGAAGCAAAATGCAAACTATTGCAACTTTCATTAGAAATTTTTTCAGTGTGCTTCATAGACTCGGAGATAAAAATATACGCGATTTTCAGAATAAACTTTAGTAATTTAATATTGTATTTTACAATAGAAATAAAATGCAAAAAGATTTAACTAAATTTTAACAAGATCTTTAATTAATGGTGTATTGGAATTTTAGGGAGAGAGTAGTAAGAACGCCGCACAGGGAAACAACGGTTACTATCAGTAGTTTACAGCCTGGTACGACCTACCTGTTCCGCGCCGTCGCCAACGTCTCCAACATACTTAGTGCCTCAAGCAAAGTGTTACAGCTTACGACTGAGTCGGAGGTACGTACAGACATACATTTCTCAATTGTCATTAATTACTTGCATTATTTGTTTGCACAACAAACACCCATCAACCGCCACTTAAATAGCAAACTGTTTAATTTGTCGAACAAACAGCCCCTCGCCACCTAACAGCGGTAGAATTGATGAGAATTAAAAAAATAAATAAACATTTTTCAGCCGAACGTGCCGGGCCAGCCGCAGAATCTGAAGGGATGGGCAACGAGCAGTGAAAGCATAGCGCTGACTTGGGAGGAGCCGTCGGTGATTAATGGTCGGATCTCGAGTTACCTCATCACGTACGCCGAGGTACGAAGCGCGCTTTAATCCTTATAAATTAACCGGCGCCGAGCGCGGCACAATTATTTTCTCGCCGATGATTAATCGGCCGAATCGAACTGATTCGCAGGGAGACAACGAGGAGATCAAGAGGAACACGACGAACACGGCCTACGAGCTGATCGGCCTTTTGCCTTACAAGGAGTACAACGTCTGGGTGCAGGCGATGAACGACAACGGCCCGGGACCCTCGACCAGCGAGATCAGGGTCAGGACTTTCAGCGCCCCGCCCTCGAATCCGCCCAACGTCACCGTCGAAGCCGCGAGTCCTACCGTAAGTGTACCGTTTAAGAATTATTTCGCTTTTGATGACGCACGGTATTGCCTTGCTTCCAAGTGTAAATCAGTTGTCATTGTAAAATACACTGATCTTGGTTGATTCATTTGGTGGATATGATTTCAGAGTGTTGTGATACGATGGGAACCACCGTCAGAGGGGCAAAATGGCATTATTACGGGCTACAAAATTCGTTATCGACCTACGGAACGGCGGGGTCACCCTAGCGTAGATACTACCGAGGGTAATCAGC
Organism: Eurytoma californica; assembly: GCA_035586675.1. NCBI lineage: Eukaryota > Metazoa > Arthropoda > Insecta > Hymenoptera > Eurytomidae > Eurytoma > Eurytoma californica. The sequence goes on along the minus strand of JAXIUT010000009.1, from coordinate 9,972,592 downwards.
GAATGTACGTCCTTAATAAGCTGGAGAAAAATGTTAGCTATCAAGTGCGAGTATGCGCAGTCAACGTGAACGGAACTGGACCTTGGTCAGAATGGTTAAACATTGAGACTTACGAAAACGATTTATCCGAGAGTGAATTACCCAGTGCTCCCACTAATTTGAGAAGTAAGTGTCGCTAATTCGATTTTCCTTAAACAGCTATAAACACTGTTTACTTTTATTTGTTTGTTTATTTATTTTTATAAATATAAAATTTGTAGCTAAAGCAATGTCGGACTCAATATTGGTATCGTGGGGACCACCAAAGGATCAAAATATCAAAGTAAGGGGTTACGTTCTTACTTGGGGCAAAGGAATTCCCGATGAACACGCAGAAGAGTTGGATGGCAAGCAACGATACTATCCTATCGAGAATTTAGGTAAACAGATTTGAATTTCATGCGTAAAATTTTTATATTGCACATTTTGCTTTGAATTAACAATTTATCTTTGTAGAACCGAATTCTGACTACGTTATAAGTTTGCGTGCGAAGAATGAAGCTGGTCAGGGTAATCAGGTATACGCAAATGTCAAAACAAGCGAAAGACAAGCGCCAGAAAATGCTGCTCCATTGACTCCTCCAGTTGGTTTGAAAGCTATCGTTTTATCGTCTAGTACTGTAGTAGTACATTGGACGGATGTAGCACTTTCGAAGAATCAATACGTAACGGACAATCGTTATTATGTTGTTCGCTACACGTCGTATCATCGGAGTAGTAGTCCACGTTACAAATATCAGAATTCGTCTGATTTGAATTACATGATTCATGACTTAAAGCCAAACACAGAATACGAATTTACTGTGCGAGTGGTAAAAGTGCGTATATTTTCTTACAATTTTATATTTCGGAATAAGAAAAATAATATTGTAGCATGTATAAATACATATATAAAAAAAACATTCTAGGGCCGGCGGGAATCACCGTGGAGTATGGTTGTGATGAATCAAACGTTGGAATCTAAGCCGGCTTCGGCTCCACGTGACTTGACTGTTCAAAGCATTGACGCTTATCCAAAGTCAGTTCTGCTGCGTTGGTTACCGCCGAAACAATCAAATGGAGATATAAATGGTTACGTTATATCATTTACAACGAACAATACGAAAATCGAAAGAGATTGGAAAATCGAAGCAGTTATAGGCGATAAGACCGAATACGTTTTAAGGACCGAATTACAACCTAGTACTACATATTATTTTAAAATTCAAGCTCGGAATACTAAAGGCTATGGACCTTTCTCGACGATAGTACCGTATACAACATTAGAAAGTAAGAACAGTAGCACATGAATCTTATTATAAATAAACCGAAAAAAGTAAAATTTCACTCTACAGTCAAAATTTTAACTCAAATTATGACTAAAACTAACTTCCTTTGACTAGAATAAAGGAGAGTGAAAAATCCCTCTATATGAATACAACTTTTACTATAATTGCGAAAACTTAATAATATTCATTGAGGTTACATAATAAAATGTTTTGTCAAGTTCAGGTGTTCAAAAAGAAGCTTTGATTTTGAAAATAACTGAACTTAAAATTTTGATACTATAAATACCTTCAAATTTGGAATAACATCTTGAGAAAAATTGTTTGCATTTCAAATTTCGCAAAAAGTTTTAAATTCATCCTCTGTCTCCTACTAAAACAAAATATTGAGGTTAGCTGAAATAAATATTTGTCTTTCAGTAGATTGATTAAAATTTGTCAGTGAATAAAATTTGTCAGTGAATAAAATTTTTACTTATTTATTTAATCACAATACGTACGTATACTCATCAAGCATCAAAATAATCGATCTGTTCTATTATGTTGCTGGTAACTGTACTCTACTGGTAAAAGCGAGGGCAGCTTAAAATATAACAATTATTAATAGATTCAAATCTGAACTGAGTAAAAATGATTCTTTTATTTTCTAAGGATGAAAGTTTAATTTTACTCTTATAAAAAGTCAAATTTGAATTAGTAAATGAATTAACTCTATTATGTAGAGTGAAATTTAACTCTTTTTTCAATTTCTTGTATAATATTTACAAATAAGAAGAATGCATAATATAATTTTTAATATATTGATACAGAAGTAACCTTTATATTTTATTCTCTTTACAGGTTGGCGCGGATTAACGTTTGCGTTAATCTACATAATAGTCGGATGTTGCGTTCTAGTTGTAACTGGAATATCTGTTGTTTTCGTTTTCGTATGCTGCCGACGTAACCCAGATACTCCAGACGGAAAGAAAGGGTAAATGATGCTCTATTGTATTGAAATGAATTAAAGATTAAAAAACCGTATTAATTTTAATTCTTTTATTTGCAGGTATTTAAAAGATACCAACATAAAAACAAATATTAAACCGCCTGATCTATGGATTCATCATGATCAAATGGAATTGAAAGCTTTAGAAAAAACTTTAGGGAATGGAGAAGCGTCGACAAGTGCAGTAACCAGCAATACCTTACCTAGATCCAGCAACTCTGAATATAATCCAGATAACATTCATGCCAACTCTAGTTCTTTGGATAAGCGTACTTACATACCAAGTTACATGGGTATGCATTACAAGCTATCAATTATAAAGCTATTACCACAAATGAACAATATTAAATATTCAAAAAGTTCAAGAAACAAATAATTATTCTCTGCAAATCTCGAAAAAATTGTTCAATTTTGGTAAGCTTTTGTAAACAAAAATTCACAAAATCATGTTCACATCAGTACAACATTTACAAGTTATTTTACAGTTTTAATTTGACTTGTTTAAATTTGTTTCGGAAATGTTCATATTGTTTTATTATGTTATTTTGTTAATTTTAAATCCTTGGTTTATTTATTCACCAAACATTAGGCAACAATGAGGAAAAATGCTCTACATTGAGCAGACAACACAGTCGGGGGAGCCACAAACCTAAACTCATTACACTTCCAGTTGACAGTGCACCAATGCATCAGCGTAAGTAGCTATCCTGATCCTTGTAGAACTTAAAACATAAAATAGGTGTAAGCATCAAAGTGTATACAGCTATAGACACGTATTATTTAATTTTACACAACTTCAATTTGTAAATATTCAAAATTTCAAACGTAACTGCAAAAAATGTTATTCGTTTACCTTCTTTTTTAGCTATAGCAACTGCAACACCAATTGTGAATAGCAGTATGTCACAACAAACGATTCATAGTTCTTGTTCGGATGTACCATCGATTCGTCCAAACTACCCGAGGACCGTTGCTCAGTACAGTTTGAGTCGAGCGCACATAACGTTGGAACCTACTCCAGAATCCAGTCCAGACTCTTGTGCTTTGACTGGTACATATGAGCCACTTCAGACTCAGGTAAATTTTTAGTTACAACTTAATCTAAACGAATTTTTTTGCTTGAAATTTTAAGTGACGTACATCAAATTTTATCAAAATTTATCTTTTGCAGCTTTACAGTTCAGGCGGAGCACAGTCGTACAATGCGACTTCGCAATATGCTCCGAGTTCTTACGGCGACAGTGGCCAGTCAACAAACAGTTGTACAGCGAATTCGGAAGGCAGCGGCGGAGCCAAAAGACTACAGGGTCATCCATTGAAGAGTTTTAGTGTACCAGCACCACCTCCACAGTCAGCGCCTTCAACTCCAGCTCAACAGAAACACGGAGGTATAATATTTTTTAATATCCTTTAAAATTATTTAACAAGTTAAATTAACGGCATCTTCACTTTCAGTTTCTCAAGTAACTGTAAGACCAACGATGGCCGGAAGTCCTTATAAAAAGGCAAACTCAAATCAAATAATAAAGAACAGACTCGCTTCTGTAACGAATGCAAATCATACTCCCGAAGAAATCGAACGGTTAAAGGTAAACTTTTTTATATTAATCTTGTTTCACTTTGATTCTTTTACATTTTGGAGCTTTCTTTAACAATAACTTTACTTATGACAATAAGTATGTGTTCTTGAATGTCATTTTTTCCTATTTTAAATAAGCTATACTGAATCTTTGTCGTTAATACCATTAAAATTTCTACAATTTTATAATAAACATTCACCTCAGTATAGTATATTTACTATTTTGTAATATTTCCTTAATAACCATTGATCTAACTGATGAAAAATTAAATTGCTTTGCAATAACGTTTGGTGTGACCCCTTTTTTCACAGCCGTCATATAGTACCGAGGAGCTGAACCAGGAGATGGCTAATCTAGAGGGACTCATGAAAGACTTGAATGCCATAACCGCATCCGAATTTGAATGCTAAGAATGAATTCCTATATAGCACGTGCCATCTCCATAAGTCGGACTTTAAACCGTCGAGATTTTCTTTAAAGAAAATTGTCGGTTGCATTTGAGGAAACGTGGGCAGCGGATTAACGAACCAACGGCTTGCAAAAGACCAAGTTTTGCTTTCCTTTTTCAACATCCTGCACGAAAACTGCTCACTTCGTTTTTATCTCTGTACTGTGCTGGCATGACAGAAGCATTTGACACTTAAACAAGCTGACTTGCCCGCCAACAAACTAGATAGCCAAAAGCTAACTAATTGCATAAGCGCTCAAAGAAATTCAACGAGAAGATTTCTTTGTATTTGCGTGCTTCGATTTTATGAAATTTTTCATAATACAAACGTGATGTTGTTGCAGCTAAGCACAAATGTGCATTGACGTGAACAAGTTTTCTAAGGATTTTAGCTAATTTCCTCTTTCCGGTCTCGAGACTTAATGCTTTACGAAGATGTGGAAAGTTGGAGGAAATGAAATATTTATCTTCAAACAATAAAGTGCTGAGCCAGGCTTAATGCTTAAGGAAAAAATGTATTAATGTAAGAATTGGGCAATTTATTTACTGAAATTGCATCGATATCCACGTAAACTTAAAGACTTATTTGTACGATAACTACAAACTGCCATATTTGCAAAGTTTCAAGATATCGATTCCATCCAGAGACTCAACGATAAAGAACGTCTCTTTCTCGGTAAATAAAAAAAAAGAAATCGATATTGTTTCTTTTTTCTAATCATTTTTATTTTTTGTAAGAAACGGCAAAGAAAAGAAATATGCGCAGAGCGATAGAATATATTTGCGAAATTTTAGATTCGGACGTCTCTTACTCGATATTCGCATCGAATTAAAAAAAAAAAGATGAGACATAGAGAAAAAACGTTTAACGGCCTTAAAAGTTATGATACGTACTGTTAAGCTGCTTCGCTTTTTAAAGGTGTATTTGAAGCAACTCGGCCGAAAAATTCCGTTGTAATTTATCTATTATGTACTTTTTTCTCCGTAAAGTTAGTCGTCTAGTATTATGATCTCATTGGATAACAAAAGGAAACGTTTCTTAGAGAAATAGTATCGTTATTATCTTTGAGCATTGAGTATGGATGTAAAAAAAAAGATAGGCCGCTTGAGCGTATGAAAGAGCGTATGTAGATTTGAATTAAATAAGTTTGGTTTCTTTGTAAAATAATTGTGTATTATAAATGAAAAAAACGAAGCCAGACTTCAGCGAAGAGTTGAGTATTATTAACGATTAATCGCGCACAATTTTTCTGATTCTTATACATGTAAGGTGTAGCTTTTATTCAAGGAAAAAGATCTGTATTAGTTACTATCAAGAATTGCATATTCGGCGTAAAGTCGCATTTTTACAAAAAATTTTAAATGTCATTAACACGAGAAAAATTTGTATAATTATATAAGATTTATTTTTATTTGTACATATATTTCGGAATAATAAGTACAAATTTTTGTCACTTTCATCATTAAAAAATAACGTTTAAAATTTACATTACATCATTGTTTATTTAATTAATTTTAAACGAAAAAAGTATCGTTTCATTTTCACATTCTATTAAGTTTCATACAAAAAAATTTTTATTTTATTTATTAACATTTTTTTAAATACCAGATAAGGTAAAACTTGTAATTATTCCGAAATACCTATTTTTGAATACAGTTGATTTATACATGCAAGAGTGTGTATAATTTATATAAAAACCTTTCTCCTCGAATCTTTGATATTACGAGTGCAAGATGTGTTTTTATATTATCCAAACAATCGACTGCCTATTCACACATGCATATCCGCAGAGGATTATCAATAAATGACAAACGAACACATCTTCATCATTAAATTTGATAACGATCGTTGACATCACTATAAAGTAACGTCATTAAGGCATTTTTACATTTTTATCTCTTTGTACCTATTTTATTAAACGTTTTTAACTCGAGAGAGTAAGTTGTACATATTACAAGTGGCGAGGGTCTAAGGGCGATGATGAATTTAAAAATAAGAGAAAAATATTCCCGATTAGCTTAAATTACATCAACAAATATACTCATACAAGCGGTACACAATATATTGTATACTCGTGCCTAAAAAATGAATCATTTTGCATTTCGTTGAAAAACACAGAGTGCCACCGCTTGCATTCAGATATACATCAATCATTACAATAAATATTTCGAAAAATTAAAAATGGAAGTTTCTCTCAGTCGACACGGTTCCCAGGTACTTATTCATTAATACTGATTATTGACTGGAATTGCTACTCGTAACTAGTGCTTCCGTACTTTTGCGCCGGGATGATTGTTTCGGAAGTGGATGTTTTTAAAGGATTCAAAATAATTATTTATCTACTTATATTTTTATAATTTTTTTAAAATTTAATGCATTAATTAAAAAAAAAAATTTTAATCGTTTTTAAAATGTCCGTTTCTGGGTGTCTGTATACTTACAAAATTTAAACCATTTTTAAGCTAACACAAGAACGTGAAAAAAGACTGATCGAAAATGATCACCTTTTATCAACTGTGGTTCTGAGAGTAAACGGCTTTGTAAATTAAATGTTTTGAATGCCTATAAACAAAGTAAACAATGAAGTATAATATAGCTGTTGAAAGGGAAATAAAAAAAATAAAGAGCAACGCGCATCTAATTAAGGGCCTACAAAATGTTCAGGCCTATATTTTACCACAAAAGTATAATTAGTCTAGTTGCCTATTTATCTATCTACAATTAACGTTATTTATTGATTGAATACGTACGCCAAGAGCAGCTAAAAATCGCGAATGTTCGTAAAAGTGTAAAGAGGCCGTCTGCTTGATAGTAACTTTTGCTATAACGAAAAAAGCAAGAATGAATAATTGTGAATCGAAAAAAGAAATGAATTGAAGAGGAAACTCATTCGCATCAACGAACAAAATATTTCACCCTCATCCCTTATCCCTCCCACGACTCGAAGATAGATAAGAAGGACTTGAGATAAATCGTGGTTTATACTAATGTACATAAGAAAATGAGGACGCACCATTTTATAAGTAATCGATTATTTATATACGTATACATAGTCACTTTTAATATAATTATTATATTTGTAAAATATACATACTGCCATCTCCCGAGAACATTCATTAAGAAAAAAGTGTGTGATAATATTTGTAAAACTTGATATCTAATAAACAATCTTACGTTCTGTACAAATTTTCTCATAATTGTATTCTTCCTATCTCGATTAAAATTCCTTAATATGCCTTGCGTCTTTCTCTATGAAGATTACTTTGTACACTTTGTAATAATCTGTAAATAATTATTTTCGTTCGAATTATTTATTTATTTTATCAAATTAATGTAACGATCAATAATTGATGACTACTAGAAAAGAAACAGTTTTTGTTTAATTTGAAAATTGTTCTTTAAATTAATATTTATTTTTAAATTCAATTATACAAAGATTAACTGTAATTGTTAGTAACTGAACAAAAGGGATAAAATGTTCGTTTCTCTTTCAGGAAACATTCGTGGAAGCAATAGCAAGACTGCGCTTCCGTTCTCATTATTTCTTTGCATTTACAATTAACAATCGATTATTTCACCTATTGTTATGCAATACAAAAAGTAGTATATAATATACACAAAAGGACTGCGAGGGAATAAATAATAATAGTTGGGCTCCATGCAACGAAGAGAAAGAGAAAACGGAGAAAGTGTACTGTTACTTATTATTTTATTTATTTTCTTCTTGAATCATACTCTATGACGACTCCACAAGAGTCACGCTTTAACGTCACGATCGTATCGTTAAAATTGGATCGCTTAAAAAAATGTACAATTGTCATTTATCTTGCACCCATCGTTTGAGCACGCCTACGAAGTTTACATGTTTTAGCTATTTTACTTGTTTTCCATTCGTTTAATATTAAATTATGAGAATTAATTACAAGAGATTGTTAAAAAAGTTTCTTTGAAGCCTTTTGCTTTTATTTTTACTCCTTCCACTTGTCCTTAAGTCCGAGGGAAATCTCGTGTAGCTGGTTTAATTATATCAAATTTTTATTCGACTAGGAATACTTGTGATTCGAAAAATTGACAGAAATTTACTTTAGGAAAAATTGAGAAAGCCACTGAATTTCATTGGCGAATTCGAAATGTACTCGATCGTTCGCCGTGTAGATTGTCACAAATTACTCGTAGAAAAAGTAAAGCCTAGAAAGTGTGCTTAAATCGTACAAAATTTGACCAACGAGCTATAAGAAGGGAATTTGTCAACCTTCGAAAAAGCTGAAGCATGCGGTATGTGCTTTCGCTCGCTGCGAACAAAACGAATAATTCGTCCTCTCATTCAAAGAAACTTTTCCATCAATGTTTTAACCGGTAGATTACGAATTTCTCTCGTCGCCCACATAAAAGAGTACGTTCTGGAAATTTACAAATCTCTAATTTACAATGAATACCTAAATGTACAAATAACAACTCGACAGAGGAAAAAAATACAAGCTAAAAAACGCTCTACATCTATAAATATGTAATACAAACTAATCGCCATCGAAATATTCACAGTCAGTTTTCATTTTCAAATTTTTCGTTAGAATCGGACAGTCTCTCTCTTAGTGCACACGAACGAAAAGTTGTCGGATACACGAGTTCGCCTATTATTAATATTGATATTATTATTATTTTAATAGAATGAACTTACAAAACATAGCCACCTTAGGTAGAAGAAGTTACTTGTTTCTGTTAGCTTCTAGTTTAACGCAATCGTTAATCTTTATACAGTTATCGATGCGCTTGGGGAAACTTCGAACGAGTTTCAACAGTTTAGCCGACCAAGTCGCAACAGCTCGCACTGCAGATGCTTTTCAAAATAAGCAAAAGAAAAATGAAAACAATTTTTTGCATAAATGATTTTTTTTTATTTTACCACTCAAGCGCAATCGGATATAGTTCGAATATTCTCGATCGATTATCGTTTACTGTAATGCTTTTTATTGTAATCTACTTGAGCTACAGTGCTCGCGAGTAAGTATTTATATGATATGTCTATAATAAAATAATTTAATGATGTTAGACGCGGGCTCAACGGGAAATTCCTACATCGCATACATAGCCGCTTGTGCTAGCGTTTATAAGATTAATTGATCGACAGCCTCTTAATTAAGTACAGCAAATGCTAACTTTCCTACTTTATGTGAATTAGTTTTTCCAATTATTTCTTTGTATTCCAGATGAACGGGTGTTTTCTCAAAATAATAAAAGATTGCAAAATATTGCCAGCACTTTAGATGTGTGCACTTGAAATGCAAACGAAAATGTATATAAAAAAAACTAATTTTTAGAAGATAAAGTCGTCAGTCGCTGATTAAATATCACCGTTGCAATTGAAGTAATGTTTGCATACGCCTATCTCATCTTTCTTTTTTCCATCATTTTCAACTGTCGTTAATTGATTAAAGTAGACAAGAAATATCTATCACTTTTTTTGTTATTTCGCTAAGAATCAAATAAATTACTGACTAATATTAGATACGCCAAAAATTATATTTTTAAATTGAATTTCGCATATTACATAATTACATACAAAAATGTAGTGTGAACGTTTTCATACATACAATTCATAATGTATTATTTTTCGGAATAATTACAATCTGGAATTTTTGAAAAATTCGTATAAACATGCAAAAATGCAGCATTATAAAAAATAATCTCAACTGTACAATGACAATTCATTTAAAATAAGTAAAAAATATTGAGTCAGTAATGTACTTTGCTTGTACTAAAATTGGAGTCTCCTGATTGGAGATACACTGGGCATATTATAAACAAAGGAAAACACGTTACAATTCATGAGGCACTAAATAACAGTGAGCACAAGCAAGCTGCATACAATTTGATATTATACATTAAGAACAAATCAAAAGTAAAAAATTTTTAATTTAACTGATAAACATGGATGTACAAAACTTTGCGACGGTACAGTAGGTGAATGAATAAAAACACGTTATTTTGTAAGACAAAGTGATATTTAGAATATTTACACAAAGACATGATTTAAAAATTACTTAATGTACACCATACACATGGAATGTTGACGAAGATATGTGCTATGCTAATAAAAAAGATTAAAACGCTAAATACGATTTATTTAAAAAAAATTACAGCATGTTTTCGACATTTAATTTAAGTAAAAAAATTACAAATAAATTCTACGGTTTGTTCATATAGCCTACGGTAATTACTTTAAATTAATTAAAAAATTCTTCTTTTGATTTGTTCTTAACAGGTCGATTTTCGTAAACATGCACACGAAAGTTTCAATGACATAATTCACTAACCAGTATGGGACGCAAGCGTTTTTTCAATTAAAAACTAGTAACAATCTTTTTGAAATTTTACTAACAAGTGCCGATATGTTATGATCAATCTTTTACATTCTTTTAGCCGATAGCTGCCTGAATCGAATAGAACCGCTTTATTCGATTTATTGCATATCACTTTCGTAAATTACTACGTATGAGAAAACGACAACTCAGCTGATGCGTACCTTTGTATTTTATGCTTAACGGATTCGAAAATAAAAAGGTTTTTATGAACATGCGACATAAAAATGAGTCTTCGGTTCGCACGTGTTACCGGAAACGGATAAGCTGCAAGCACTATTTCGCTGTTTTCCTTAACTGTTAACGCATACAAAAGAATAATTAAACGAGTATTTTCTTACGCATGTATCGGGCTCCAAATTAACCTTCATGCGTCGATTTAAAAATAAGAAAATTCAAAATTTAGGTTCTTTTAGTGCTTATCTTCTATACTTTTTAATTTTTTGTTTACTGATTCGCACCTAGAATAAAAGTTTAATGGCGTGCTTTTTTTGTCAGAAAATGGCACTTTAATTGTAAGTATTCTCAAATTTTGAATTTTCGTTACTTTGAAATGCGATTGATTTTACATGAAAAGTAATAGTTTTACTTTTATTTGTAGCTTTTATATTGCTGCAACATGTGCTTTGTACCTATCGTTGACCTGCAATTAATAGTTTCTAAATAGCCGATTTTAAAAGTCTAGATTACATTTTATTCGTTTGAAGCAGAAAAGTACGTCATCAGAAGAAACAATTACAGTCCAATATAATCACCGACTTTTGCAACGTGAGCCTAACCCTGTGTAATCTCTTTTTATGCTAATAATATTTGCGAAAAATTATCGGCATCAACGGAAAAAGATGTTGTACATCTAAATCAATGATTTTCCAACTTGTTATTGCATCGATATTCACTTCAATTGACAGAATATTTTAAGATCTATAGTGAAAATTAGTTATCGTGACTTAGTAGCCACTGTAAAAGTTTTAGATTAAAAATTTGACACCATGTTACAATTTTTTTATAAAGCGCATTAGCCTTAGCGCTTTTTTATAAAGTAAAAATGTTCAAGACCTTTAGAAAAAAACGCACGACGTAGATAGAAGTCCAGTTTCATAGTAGAGAAAAATTGGTCGATTTAATTGATTAAAAGCATGTTTTGCTACATTTTCTTTGAATGATCTTTCATATTTTTTACACTCTCAATTATTTACACCGATGGAAGAATTTTTCATAAGTAAATATTTTTCTGAAGTGTATGTACAAAGAAATATTTCTTTGTTAGAAATACATAGATTGATAATTTTAAAAGTTATTTTTCGTAATAATGAATTCCAGCGTAAAAATCTTACTCTTTCAATAAAGGAAGCTGTTCTTCTACATACGTCTACTTTCGGTTATACCGATTCATTGTTATTTCATTTCACTAATTCACAGAGTGCAAATTCTTTACCCAATATTACGGTATTAAAATAGTCTTTTGTTTTTGTCTCAAAACGAGCTTTGGATTACAAGCTTTTTTTATGTAAATGCAATATTCACTAGAAATATTAACTTAAAAATCTTTAATGAATTTGTTACTCCTAACGTATAATTCACACGCTGGATATAACTTGACTTTATTTTTGTTTGCAGATCGACGACCCTGGTTAGAAAATTCAATTTAGAAATAGATTATAAAATTAATTGATTTTATATTCTTTATTTCATTTAAACACAAACTATGTCTAAAATAACTAATATAACACCAATTGATTAAAAATTAACACACGAATTGTGACAGGATTTTATATATAGATGTATGTACAATTTAAATATAGAAACTACGTTAATTATATTACAATACACAGATAAAAACTTATTTTACAGATCAGACGTATATTGAATTGCCACCGAGTTTCTTACGAAATACGCTAGTAATCAGTTACATACTATTACGAGAAAAAATATTAGTTCTTTCTCGTTTTCTGATTTTATTACATTTTCTAACCAGGGAAATTCATCGGTATCAATGACAAACTTATTGATTGCTGGCTCCCTTCAACTTTAACAAACTCGTAGTGTCGATTTATAATAATAGTAAAATTCTCACTTTCATTTGAGACACTTGGCAATTCTGTCCACACTTATAGAACAGCCTGTGCGTTACGTTTTTTTTCAAACAGACCTTTCACTGATTCTAAAATTACGCTTTAGCTTGATTTTTTTAAATTTCGGACAACTTCCCTTATTAACAGTTCTTACTGTGTAACAAAAATTTGATCTAGACAAATAAACATCCCCATTTTGACAAATGTTTGATTAATTAAAAGCAGTTTAAAAACAGACTTGATTTAGTATTTGTTAAGGATAATTTTTTTACATTCTAACAAAAAAATTACAATTTAGTGAGATCTTTTAAAATATAGTGTAAAATTTGCAGTCTCCTGCATTGCAAATTATCGAGTATTATCCTTAACAAGCAATTAAATTAAAAAAATACATCGACTGCTTTCAATTAGATCTTCTAATCAGAGAAGTAACATCAAGAAGGTTATCTAACCTGCCGTTAGATTTACTTTGGTCCTCGAAAGAAAAAAACAAGAATAAAACGAAATCAGTTTTCCGATCTTGATGCTCGGGATTCATCACCGTATCGAAGATCCATCACAAAATGTACGTACAATTGTATGTAATGTATGAGTCAGCCTCGACGATTTATCACGTCGAACTTTCTTTGGATACGAATCTCACAATGTTCCTGTATATTTTTTGCAGAATCCTTATAAGAAGACAGTATGAGTTTGAGGCAATTTGAGCGTGGCGATACTAGCAATGAGTAGCGCCGCTGCAGTCAGTAATGCAGGTGCGATCAGAGGCGCACCTACAAGCGTCTGATAAGTTGCCGTTCCTATCAGACCTGCTATCCGAATACCGGCTGCCATCAGTCCGAAGCCAGTACATCTGGATTAGCAAATATTTTTAAATTTAAATTAAATCTTTTCATGAACAATATATTAAATATGAAAAATAAGAAAATTTAATTTTACAACAGTAATACTTTACCTCAAATGGGTAGGGTAATATTCCACCGTTACTAATGTCAGGGCTGTCCAAGCCACGGCAAATATTGCAATGAAGCCGCCTTCAAAGCCTAGGACGGCTGAACTGTTTGTACCGACCAGCAATAGGCAAAATGAAGCGATGGAAGAAAGGAACAATGAAACACCTACAATAATAGTAAGTGTCTTGCCTTAAAATGAATGTTTAAGAAGGCCTGTTCTTAATTAAATTTTGATGGAGTAAAAATTTCAAAACTTTATCATTATTATATTAAATAATTAATTGTAAATAACTAGTTAATTGAAATATTGCGCAATTGAATTTTGAAACTTTCACTCCATTTTTGTAAGCATAATAGTAATTTTAATGAATGAATTTTCATATCATTTAACGAACCGATCATTTTTGGCCTCTGAAGAAATGTGAGCGCCAGTCCAGCTAATGCAGCAGCTGGCGCAAACGCGAGTAGGGCCGCTAAGTGACCGTGCAGTGCTTCCTCAATATAGATATTGTAATCCAAATCGAGTGTGGGACACGGACCGCTAAGACTGAGCTCTGTATTATTTTCTAATTTGCATCTAGTAAACACTTGTGCAGAGAGATCAGTGTCGATAAATCTACAAAAAAAATAAGCGAAAATGAAAATAAATTATCAAATGTAATATAAAAGATATTTTAATTTGATTTTTATGTACTCACTTAGAATCGACGATCACACTATCAATAAAGTGCGTTTTACTAGATTTTATAATACTAAATTCCACTGATTGAAATGTGCAATTATCAAAGTCTACATGACTAAATATCATATTAGAAAATCTAAAAAATATAATTATTTTAAATGTTGGAATCAAATTTACTATGTAATATTGAACATTGTTTTGATTTCTTACTTGCAGTTATGGAATTTTGAATCTTTATATTGACAATTTTCCAAGGAACCAGTAAATGTTGCATTTTTGTATTCTCTACCAACTTCCTTCTTTGTATGAGCTTCATACTCAATTGACCGTAAAAGTTTAAGATATTCAGGGCACCATACCATCAACCCGTACATTCTGTGAAAACAAAAATTTTTTATTAGCATAATGCTCTATTTATAAGAAGCATTTTACTTTAAAGACATACCCAAAAGCTGTAGCTGACCAAATGACTAGAAGTACTACAGTCACTTTTAAGTGAGGAGCAGAAAACAACTCCAGGAAAGAACTCCAAAACTGTAAAGAGGAATTGCAGTAATATCTAGGACAAATGTACAATTATTAATTTTCAACTAGTGATCTCACCATCTCAATAGAACACATTATGTCTGCCAAGACACTTGTATTACGATTTGCTGGAGAAGGTGGAGGTAAGCCACGTGGTCTTTTGTTTGGAAGCTCTAGTTCAGATAGTTGGTATTGCGCCCCTGCAGCACTCTTTTGTGCATTATTTCTCTTGTATATCCTCTGAAAATTAAAAAATTATTTTAATCATATTTTAAAAATCAATGCATATACTTGAATAAAAGTAAAATAATCGGGCTTATACCTGATAGACCATCATGGCCTCGACATCGCGACCAGCCTCGACAAGGTATCGCGGGCTCTCAGGTAGGAATATCAGGCCAACGGTGGCGCATAGTGCAGGCAGACAGCAGAGCAGGAGGAAGCGATGCCATGCGCTGAAGTGCTCTTTGTTTTCGAGCACGACCATTTCGCCAGTCGTTGGCACCACCGCCCAGGCAAGTAATGCCGCATATACTCCACCTAGGGCTCCGGCTCCGATCAACATGCCTATCCACTTTGCACGACTTGCACGTGGGCAGCACTCGGCTAGGTAAGCGAACGATAGCGGTAACGAGCCGCCGACTCTGTAAGTTATTTGTTTTAGAAATAATTAGATTTTCAATATTTCAAATTAATTAACATGCATTTTACTGCTCACTGCATTAAACCTACCCAATGGCTGAACAGAATCGAGCAGTCATGAAAGTTCCATAAGTAGGCATGAAGGTAGCAACAGAGCTGAAGAGAGCATGAACAGCCATTGCTGATATCAATGCTCTTCTCCGGCCCAAACGATCCCCCAATCCTCCCCAGCAAATACCACCAATGGCAAGACCCACTAAAGTTATGTTGCCTAGAAAAATATATAATTATATTTAATTATCCTTTATAAGATATAAAAAATTAATTTATTATTTAATACATCATATTTTAGTCTAATTTAAGATATTTTTTTATAATAAATTTTATAAGACATTTACCAAGCCATCCTTTTTCGTTGTCTTCAATGCACAATTCAACTTCTGCACTTGGGAGAATGTACGGTACAACAAAAAATTCAACTGTATCAGCAGCAAGGCACAGACCAATGTATAATGCTGCCAGTGCCTGAAAGTATCCAACTCCAGCCTAAGATAAGAAAAAAGATAAAGTTAATATATTTATTAATACCAATTTATATTACAAATTATGTAATGTAATAAAAATATATTAATTAATCTTAAAAGGGAAATATCTTTAATTAATATGTTTAAATAATGAATATATTACATTAACATTCTGATGAAACTAAACAATTTTTTTTCAACACTTATGATAATAGATAATTGATAATATAAGGACTTTAACCTCCAGAAACTGATAATATATCATGTTCTTTAAATGTATCAAAATTATAGAAAAAAACAATAAAATAAATTATTTTGTAATATTGCAAAGCAAGAACTGTTCTTTTAATTTTGATAACTACATATTTTTAATAATTTTTTAATTAAAGTAAATAAAAAATTAAAATTGATATTAATCACTTTGTACAATTAATATGGGAACCTTTGTTTCAACACTCAACCACAAGATGAATCATCTGTATTAAGGTTTTTAAAGCCTGATTAAATGATTTAATTCTTGCTTTACTTGAAAATAGAATGCTTAGCAATATTTTTAAAATTAACTACTATGTATTTTTAAATTTAAATCTCTTATATAACTACTAAAGTAAATTAATATTTTATCACAAAGTTTTTTTATTTATTAAAATTATTACTACTTTCTAGTTTAAATATTTTCATTTACTAAATCAAAATGTTTTCAGATGTATGTGATCTACAAAATATCCCAGAAACTGTACACACAAGTGCATTCAAATGGCCTATTAATAACTTGCATTCGCCATTTACTATAAATAAGGCACTAATACTATATACCTACAAACGAAAGAGCCCCCTAGCAACACAAAATACTACACAGGAGTCCTTCAGACTCCATATATAAATCCCTTTGTTTGAAAACATTGCACCCTACGGTGATTCATGCCCCGCCTCGCACGGTCTCAAATAAAAAAAGAAAAATTAGCCCACGGCACCGCCTACAGCATCGCTCCAGAAACCCATCGACCCCCCCGAACAAAAATTCGGAGCTGAGGTATCGAAAAGGCGTTTCGGAGCAAAGGCTCCCACGAGATCCCCATTGTTTTCATAACCTCAAATGAGCAGCGTATATATAACGAGCGGCGATAACCGAGGTCCCGATCCGGGAGTTCCTATACGCTTCTCAACAGCTTATAGAAAGTGTACTATAATTACGGGAAAGTCCTGGAGGTAGCCGGGCAGCTCCTTGGGGGGGAACTTGGGCTTGACGAAGGAGTCGTCGAGGACCTCTTCCATGGCGGCGGCGATGGGTGTCGAGTCTCGGCGAGGGCACACACGCCTCCGGGGATAATCGTGCGCACGCGAGAGTGTGGGGGCGTCGCGCCCCTCCGAAGCACCGACTACCGCGTGTGTGTGTGTGTGTGTGTGTGTGTGTGTGTGCTGCGTGCACTACACGCGCGAATAAAAAAAAAACTGTGAGAAGAGTGTCAGCCGACGGCGCGGGTTACGGCGGCGTCGAGTGGCCGTCCAAGCATTTTCTCCCCTCGCGGCTCTTCTCTGCGGAGGCGGGCGCGAACGCGGCAGGCTATCCTCGGCAGCGAGACGGAACGGACCTTTTGTTTTCGTCGTTGGCTCGGCGTCGCCCGCGCTACTGTCTCGCCCGTGTGCATGCGACTATCTCCGCCTGCCGAGCTCGCGTACTCGCACTGTCTCTCTTTGTCTCGCGTAAGGGGGGGGGGGGAGGGGGGTACACGCGGTTGCCGGCTCGCAGGGGCAAACTTAGCTCGGAGCTATTACTCGTAAAGGTACTTTGTTTTTTTGGTCTATTTTCTATCGCTCGGCGGCAAATCGAATTTTGATGTAAGAGAAAAAAAATTAATTTGGTGCGTTCTTTTTGGAAATTAATGTGGGAATAAATCGTAACATGAAATTTCTTTTAGTAAGTTAATGTATGAAATATCGAAGTTATATCAGTATTGCACGGCTGCAGAAGTTTATGAATTATCGAACTTTAGATGTTTTATACACAGTGGAAGATAGAACATTTAAAAATGCAAATGATATTATTTGCAGAAGCTTTGTGGGAATCGTATTTGTATACATAAAGTTATTTTCACTTGACCCTATTACCTCTTTAAATTTTATAAAACTTTTTTAATTTGATATTTTGAAACTTGGAAGCGGAAAGGGAGTATACAAATATGGGTCGCTTGCATGCTACAACGTTACTAATTAAGTTTCTGGCCTCACCCTATGTGCCACAAATCCATGTTAAAAATTAAAAAATAAATTAAGCAATACAATTAAAATATAAAGAATAATTAAATAATTAAGTAATGTATACAAAAAATGCATTTAAATATTATTTAAGATTGTAAATATTTGAAACTTCCACAGCTTAATCAGTTTATATTATACTATTATCATTTTGATTATAATCCCCTGCGCAATTGCAGTGATAAGCTATAATAAATATTTTATCAATTAATTTACAATAATTAAAATAATTTTAAATACTTCTTATCAAAATATCTCAAATGATGATCTAATAAATGTATTTGAGTATTCCAATTTAGTTGGTATCGAAAAAACACTGGAAGATTTTAAAATTTATATTTAAAGGAGCTAGCTTATTACTTAGTTCCGCGAGACAATATTACTTTAAAATAAAAACAATAAAATTAGCATCGATCCAAGTTTTGGTTTTATGTGTAAACCATAAATATACATAGCTAAAAACAGAGTAAAAACCCAGTCCCATTTGTGCGCTTCGGAAGCTCACCTCGCCAAAAAGCTCATTTCGCGAAAAACTGCATTTCAAATAAAAGTAGAAAGTTCCTTGGATCTGCCCATGCGAAAAACGAAAAATTGCAAAAAAAAAGCTCGCCGACCTGCTTGATAGCGTCCTCGTGGAACTGGGCGAGCAGAGTGGCGTCGGCGGCGCTGTCGATGAGGTCGTGCTCGGCCGAGTCCTGGACGGTCGCGCCGCTCCCGGCGTTGGGCTGCTGCTGCTGCTGCTGGGCCTGGTTGGCGGCCTGGTTGGCGGCGGCCGGGTGGGCCGGCCCTACGGCGCCCGGCTGCGTCTGCATCTCCTCGGTGTAGAGGTGGTGGCCGGCGAACCTAACGCCGGCCAGGGCGCGCTGCTCGCTGTGCCGCGAGGCTCGCTGGTGATGCTGCGGCTGCGCCCCCAAGCCCGAGGACAGGCCACCCGCCTCGCTGCCCACCAGCCACAGGCTTTCCTCCTCCGACGAGGGCATCACTGCCACAAACCATCTGCGGAGAGAGAGAGAGAGGCGTTTGATCGATCATATTTTACACGTTTAGGTGGACTAAAGTAACGCGTTGTATTTTTCGCGATAAAAGGGTCTTTTTGTTGATGTAGATCGTGATAGTACACTGAAAGAATTTTTCCGTAAAAATTATAGTCAAGCTCGCTGTAAACATTACGGAAAAAACGCAATCATGGGGCGGTTTGCCATCGTGGAAATTTTTACGGGAAAATCATCGCAAATTTTACGCGATCCGAAAAGCTCCGTAATTTTTACAGGGGGACTATTCTATATAGTTGATAAAATGGACAAGTTTTGCACAGTCGAACTTATCGCCATTTAAAATGCATATGAAAAGTTCAACTGTGATAAAAGTATGTCCATTTTATCAATTACAGAATAGGCTCTCAGGCAAAGCTCCGTAACTTTTACGAGAGAAGCTTCGGGAATACCACCACAATTTTTTCGGAGCTTTTCGTATCGTGCAAGCTCTGCGTAAAATTTACAGTAATTTTCCCGTAAAAATGAATGCACTGATATAGTAATTATCAAGGGTACAGTTAAAGTAATAGTTTTTATTATTATTATGATTCAGATTGAATTTTAAAATAATTGAAACTGATTTGCGGAAAATTGAACGAGAAGCCCTTTGTGAAATCCTCTTTTATGCGTGGATGATAAAAATTGATTTTATTAGAGGCTCGCTGAATGCGCGGTCCCGAGCAATTCATAAAGTGTGACAGCTTCATAATTGCTTTTCCTAGAAGTTATTCTTACACCACATGCTTTGATAAGGTTGCAAAACTCATTGCTCCACCTACGCCCACGTTAGTTTCTCTATACCTCGACGAGAACAATCGTACGGACAGAATGAAACATTTTATTTTTTTATTCACCCGCATTCATCATTTACGTACAATCAGCTCCAGAAAAATTAATTAAACGCGGTACGAAGTAAAAATAGTCTACTTTAACGATTTCTCAGAAAGACTTTATTGGAAAAATTGAAATAATTTCTTCAAAAAGAAAATTACTACAGTATAATTTTCCAACAAGTACAGTCGGCGAAAACATTTAAACAGACTATTACAATTTATAGCAGAACTTTTTTCCTCTATATAAGACTGAATTGAATTTTATACACGCGAACGTGAAAAAGTTATTAAAGAAATTTCGATCATATTCAATTAAGTGATCCCGTAGTATATCAAAAGGACCGAATCTCCCCTCTCCGCCGACGAATACAACAAAATCGCCCCTAAGCACGCGCAAGCTCGGCGCCCGCATAACCCGCGTCTCCTTAGCATATCATTAAAGGCCCGCGCGGCCCGCCAGGCATTACCGCTTTAACCCTGAACTCCAGCGGGGGAAGGAAAAGGCCGCTTTGTCGAATCTCCGGGCGAGCCCCTGATGAACGTCGATTAGCCCCGCTCGTGGCCTAACGATCCGCGAGGTTCGCGCACGCTAGTACCTATAGGCGCGCTGTTAAAAAAAAATCGAGCGAGAAAAGGAGTCGAGGAGAAACGGTATTTGCAGAAGGCGAAGCGAAGGCCAATTTCCGCGCGTCGATATGCGGGCGCAAAAGGCCCCTTTGAATTTCGCGCGCGCGAGCTTGAAAGCTCGCGGGAGCGGCGAACCTTGTGCGCCGCGTTTTCGGCTTCGACGGACGAATAGGGCGATGAATTTTGCGCGAGAGGCGGCGCCCGCGGCTCGCGTTTGAAGGCAAAGCGCGAGCTTTCGGCAAACACGGGTTTACGTTTGCTCGTTGCCGGAGTTATGATTGACTTCGGAAATTTGTAATCAGCAGCTAAGCGCTGTGTAAACTTTGTGCGCGAGAAACGGCGGAGAGCGCGGGCCGCCTGCGATTTGTTTAGGTTTTTTGCGATTGTTAATTGTGTTTGCGCGGAAATATTGTCGAAAGGTTGTTTTGTAAAGAGGCTTTTAAAGCGCAAATATTATTTTGAGAGAGCTTGTTTTGTGTACTAAACAAAAGTTGCAAACAAACGATGGAGCTTTAAAAAAGCTCGTTTGTGCTGAAAACTCTTTTTAATTTAAGCAGCGGTTCATTTTGCGGCTGCATTCGAATCGAGGGTAAAAGCTTTAAGGGAGAGACGATTATGGATTAAAAAATGCTTTTATAATGCGAGCATAATAATAAATGATCTTTTGCGCTATGAAAACAACGGGCTTGGAAAAAAAACGTTGGCTAGATCAATAGATGCGAAAATTTCAAATATTTAATAAATAGCTTTACCATTATACATATATTTAAAACTTTTTTCGAGGAAAACATGAGTTAACGTACAGTGAGTGTTATTTTTCGAAAAAAATTACGGTGACATTAATTTTGATGTTTAGTGGATGGAAGGTTTCATTTGCTGAAAATTCTTGCTCTAAAATCATTGTCTTTTTTATCTAAATCTTGGACGATAAAAAGCTTCGTAAAAATTGCAGAAATGTTCCTATAAAAACTGTGAAGCTTCTTCCATAATAATCACAGAGCTTTCCATGGTCCAACGAGATTCAGATAAAAATTACAGAATTACAAACCCTCCCACTATTGCGTTTTTTCACGCGATTTTTACAACGGATTTCAATGTAATTTCTTATACACAAGAAAATACTCTTAACGAAGATGCAATCACAGCGACCGATTTTAATTCCTTAGGGAAACTTCTTAGCGAAACTTAATTCTGCTAAGAAATAAAAATAATTTACAGAGTCACTAGAAAATAAGTACCAAGCAATAGTAACTGAATAAAAATCCGAGAAAACGGGGCATCGCGCCGAACTAAGCTTCCACCCCGACAGGATTCACAACGTAGCATATCGCGCGTGACGTGGAACGTCCAGCGTTCGCAGCATGTAGGTAGTTTCCGCGCTCGCAAAAAAAAAATAAAAAAATCGACCGGAGCCGAGTCCGATAAAATCCGTCGAACGGGCACGGCAGCTCGGCCGAAGCCAGCGCCGAAGGGATTGGGATCGGGACCGAGCGCCTCGGGGATGCTCGTAAAAATAATACCCCCGCGTCGGCGGCACTCTGACGCGAAAAACGCGCGCGCGCGAGCGGATCCTTTGATATCGGGCCGATGCGTGCACACGTCGCTGCCGATGAACGGCTCGCCTCGCGCGCCGGATTATCGATGACTGCCGGCCTAGCTGCGGCCAGCGGCGAATAGTGGTACCCGTGCGTGCGTGTGCGAGTGTATTTGTTTTTGTGTGTATGTATGAACGAGTATTGGAAAAAGTCGAAGGGCTACGAGACTTCATTTTTTTGCGGGCGAATATTTATAAAACGGGCTGTTTTCAGCGATTAAGTTTGCTAATTATCGGCGAGCTTGCGAGGAAGGGAAAGCTTGCGCTCGTGACGTTGGAAATTGTACTCGGTAACATTCGTTTGATATGGCAGTTTGATGAGGTTTTTTTCAGTTTCATTTTATTAGGCACACTTTTAACTTATCTAATTAACAGCAAAATTATATTTCAGAATATTCGCGGTATAATACAATTGTTTAATTTGAAATGTGAGAAAAGCTTTTTTATTTCAATTTTTTTTATCGTCAGCTTCTGACAATCAAGTTTTCCATAGTTTATTTGAAAATTCTAGATTTGACACATTTTCAAGAGAAAGCGAATGCTAAAACTAGTGACATTTGATTGCAATGATAACAGTACGGTTTTTTTAAAGCCAGTTATACACCTAAACAGGTAACCGGTGGAGCAGGAGCTTTCTTCAACACCTAACTATTCAGGACTAAATATGGCATATATATAAAAGTCATTCAGCAGACCCGTTAGTGGGAATTTCCGACTCAGAGTCCACCTGGCGATAAATGTAGTAGCCTAATATTATGTACTGTATCAAAGCCCGAAGGCCAGATCGTGTTTTCATTTAAATGAGTTCACATTGTGTTCGCGCATTCAATGCTCGAAAACTTTACAATAACAATAAAAAAATCGTCGTAAATCTAATAAACAACTACTCTTACAAATTACAATTTACAATTATTATTTATTATTTTAATAATAATTGAAACTTTATTTTGTGTGTGATTTATTACGTTTCGATATTAAATTAGTTGATTGATTATTTAAAGAATATTGCAATTAAGTAACCTACTTGTAAGTGGTTTGTGATTACACGAAGTGAATAACCCGTCGAACTATTCAATGAGATTTTTCGCGTACCAATAATATATTAACATTTACCCCTGAAGGAATAGAGTATTGGCAAATCAGTAACATAAAAAAGCAAAAAAAAAAAACATCGCGAAACCCTTAAATTTTCCAATCCCCAATACCTTTTATCGCAGAACCCGAATAGAAATAAAAGGACAGATTGAATAGAGCACTGTATTTCGGTGTCAGCCTCTACGTGTCGTGACAACATTTTTCTCTTTTTAAAACGCCCGAGCTTTTGTGCGCACCGCGAAAAATAGCCGCGCGGCTAAGTGGGGCGCCGCCGACGGCCTGTCTCATTCAAAAGGCGAAACTTTCGTCGCGTCGCGCATAAAACACAATGCGATCGAACGCTTTAATTCGGGACCGCGCGCATTTGCGTAGGTTCGCGTACGAGAAAAAAAAAAAAAAAAAAAAAATTTCACCGCGGGGGCCGTCGTCGCCGATTGAAATGCAAATGCGGGCCGAATTTGCACGCGCAACTGTGCGCTACTTACTAACGGAGTGTATCAATTAAAACTCGCTGCGCTCCTTTCGCTGGTGCGCGCCTCACGCCCACGCGCCGCCGGGATACGCTCCGCCGTTCACGTCCATCGCTGCGGGCTGTGCTCCCCGAAGTTTTCCCCTGCCGAGCGTATTGTCGCGGCCCGGTAAATTCCAGGCTGCGCTGCAGCTTAATCGACGTATGTACCTTCTCACTTCGTTACGGGTTTTCACTAAATATTTTTCTTTTTTACACCGGCAAAGAGAATAACTCGATTATTCTCTTCCTTTTCAATTCGTTCTCTCGCTCCGCTGTATTTTCACTTCTGCGCCTCGTTGGAGTAGCAATAATTGTCGACAACTCGCCGCACCCATCGGTGAATTCAGCGCACTTTGTATCGAAAAAAGAAAAAAAAAAAGTAGAAAAGATCATTCAATTCGAAAATCGCCGAACCAATCACCAAGAGGACGCGGCCGCGCACAGTACAAGGCGCGTGCATGCACGCGCGGCTGCAGCGATCGAATTAAAGCGTCGCCGCAAGAAGAAGTAATGCAATTAGCTCCAATGACGATTCCCGGTATCCCCGCCCGCGGCCCTTGCAATTTCCGCGGCGACTTCCGCGAGGCTGGCAATTACCAAAAAGAAAAAACGCGCAGGAAAAACGATCGAGACGCGGCGGCGATCAAAGGGACGCGGCGCACAAAAGGACGACGAGGGGCGCGCTGCGGCGAGAGGCGCGTCCGGCGCGCGGAGCTCGACTGAGCGGAGGTAGCGCGCGCCGAGAGCGACTCGATTGATCTTGGCGAGGGAGGGGACGGCGGCGGGTAGGCGCGTCTGCGCCGCGGCCAATTAGCCCGGACGCTCGCCGTCGCCGTCGCGCCGTAAGCTGCATCGCGTGCGCCGGCATAATGACTCCTGCACCGGGTCTCGACGATTTGCATGCGGCGGCGCCCGCGCGGATCCCCTTCGATTTTTTCGCCCGCGAACGAGCAGCGCGGGGATTCGACGCGCGAGATCGACTGTCGCGACGAGAATCGCTCAGAGAGGTGCGTGCGTGGATTTCGGAGATGCGGGGGTGTGACGCGATGGGTGCCGAATGGATCGATAAAATTCGAGCTTTGATGTAGATTTGATCGCTATCGATTTTGTTTCTTCGAGGGGACGGCTTTTGAGGGAACTCGCGGGCTTTCGGGGACGAAAATTGCCTTTCGTTTTAAATGGATTTATATGCTAATTTTTTCGCTTTATTATTGCGATCAGGGATTCTGTTTTGCGTTGTTTTGAATATTATCAATGCCGCTACATTTATGTAGTACTGCAGTGTCCTTATGGTCTACACAAAATCAGTTAACCGCAGAATGTTTAAGTAAAAGTAAAAAGTATAAAAAGCGCTGAATACTTGTGTATATTTGGACTGAAAAACTTCAATGGCAAAAGTCTTTTAAAGAGAATTCTCACTCGGAAATGACAAGTAGTGAAGAACTTTTCAGTGTAAAACGGTGCAATTTCACTATTTCACATTTAGAAGAAAAAAATTTGCGAATTTGAATTAAAAGCAACGTTAATTTTAAATTAAACGTGAGCATACAAATTTTAATTCTGTACATTTACTGTAAAACAGAAAACGGTACGTAAATATGATGATATATACATTTGATGTGTAAATGGTACACGATATAAAAGCGAGAAAAATTGTAAACCGGAAAATCTTGTTTTTAATCATTAAAATCACGTGAAAATGTAAATAAAACCTCAATTCAACAAAGTAAATTTTTAAATCATTTCATTTCCATCAATTTTAATCAGTTATTGATGTTTCAGCATCCCAATCTCCTTTTATTTGCTTTATTTAATATTTCAGTATTTTTCCATCGCAATAACAATCTATCTTTCACGCGAAATTATACAAAAAAAAATGGAAATAAAACCACTCCGTGCAAAGTGTAAAATTAAACGACACTCGACGGATAGAACCAAATGCACGACAAATATGTGGTTTTCATTAATCCAAAGCATTCGGACGACGAGCTTTGAAAGCCGTAGAACACAGCGATAACCAAGGGCTTCCATCCGAAAGCATAAAGAATACACGACCCGCCGCCCGCGATCTCTCAAAGCTCATCGCGAGTTTGTCGCTTGTAACGGGCGCCGCCGCGTACACACGAATAATCACGATTATTTAGCTGCCGAGCCAAGCCCGCCGCGCCTTATCGCTCCCCCGGCTCCCTTCGGGCCGCTCCAGCCCGCCTCGTTATCCTTTCCGCGAGTCGAGTGCCCGTGGAGACGCGTGCCGGAAATAAAGAGGAAAAGAAAAAAAAAAATAACGCCGCACCCCTCACTCGTCTTTGAGCATCCGCGAGAGGAGCGCTGCGCGGGTGCAGCCGGCTATCGCGCAGTGTCTTTCTCCCTTCTCCGCGTGTACACAGGAGCGCGTGTACACAGGCGCACGAGGCTTTTTTTTTCACTCAGTTTTGCGCATTAACGGACGGGGCCTTTGAAGTCCCGCCGGCGGAGTAATTGACATTGAGATTCGTTCCTTTTCTTCTCCCGCCGGCGCGTATTTTATATTGCGCGAGGCCCCCCTTTGATGCGCGCAAAATGCAAAGGGGGAGGGGGCCGGCCGCTTTGCATTATTGCGAAGGAGACGCGGCCCGGTCGAGTGCTCGCGCGCGCGGAGGTCGAGCGAAATTTTTGGAGAATAAAACGAGGTGCAAGAGTCGCTCCGCGACGAGGTGTACGAGAGATAACGGCGAGTACATAACGAGAGGTGAATTGCATCAGAGCTGCGATATGTGTGCGTACGCAGCAATCGCTGCTTTTCGTCGGGGACGTGAAAGGCTGTTGTCGGGCGCTCGCGGCGTATTTTATTTTTTGTACGTGTTCGCTGTAAAATTTGGAGGCTCAAAATTCTGATATGGAAATTTAAGTGGGATAAAAAAAAGCGTCGAGTTCAGCGAGGAAGGAATAATTAAATATTTGCAGGAGGCACTGAAGTGTCAGATAAAACAAGTTGCATTGAAATGACGTTGAATACGAATTTAATAGAAAAAATGTACTATATCTACGTTGTAGATTAAAGAATTGTTTGACAGGTAAAATTGCTCCGATATGTAAGTAGCTGCTTATGTAAATTATTTCCATAATGGCAATAAATGAAAGTCGCGAAAATTGAGTCACTTTGAAATTTATTCAGATCATTTTTTAATAAGTTCGAATGATAATTCAATGCAATCAAGATATTTTTTAAACTCCCCATTTTTCTGTATAAGTGAAATAGTGAAAAACCTGCCGTTTCGAGTGAACACTGAGGCAATCGAATTTAGACTGGCTTAGTTTTTTTCTGATAAAGAGTAAGTTTTTTAATTTTTCTCTTTTCTACATTATGAGAGTCGTACACATTTAGAGAACATCAATAGTAAAACTTGTGATTCTCTATTCAACCTGCAAAAGAACTGATGATCAATACCCAATATACATGCAGACACATCAATATCTAATACCTACATGTATATCTTTACCTAGTCCGTATATATATTATTATCTTTCCGGCATAGCAGGCCATTTCGAATATACATATATGATGCGAGAAAATCGTGACGAGCTCAATTCGTCGCACTCAAGACCCACGTGTTACGTTACCGCGGCCGCCGTTATCTCCGGCCTCAGCATCTCTCGACTCGTTCTAGAAAGCGTTTCCACCGACTTTTCCCGTCGCGCGGCCTCGCGAGCACTCGAGCCTTATCGCGCGCAGCTCGGGACAATCCCTCCCGCGACCCACCGATCGGTCCCCCGTTCCACTTACTTCTTGAGCGCCTCGAGGAAGTGCATCCTGACTGCTGCAGATGCGCGCGAAACACTTCGAGGGCACGGCGAGACGCGCGCGAGGAGAAGGAGAACGGGCGAACTGGACGCGCGCGCGCCTCTCGACTGACTGAGCAGCGTACACACACGGCCCGTTGTTTTTCGTCGCGCGCCTAAGCGCCGCCGCGGCGTATCCGCGCGCAAATATTTGAGGAGCGATAAGGGGCTTTCGCGCGAATTTCGCCGCCTCGGGTGGGTACTCTCCGCGGCGCCGGCCGATCAATAAACGAGCACCGCGTGGTAGGTAGCTGCGACCGAATATCGCGCGTAGGTGGGCTGCGATCGTTTCGTTTTCCCCCCGTATTACGCGCGTGCGAGTTCCCTCCCTTGTCCTTTTTTTCTGTTACCTGACAGGGGCCGCTCGCACGGGGGCGATGTTTTAATCAGGGGACTCGGGAGGCGAAGCGGAAGGTTTCGGACTTCCGAAATAGATCGGATGAGTAATGTTGGGTGTATGCTCGGGTCGGTGTATCAAGGCTGATGAATGGCCGAGGGAAAAAATGCGAACCTTGCTCACGGAAGCTTCAAGTAGTGTTAACGCTTTGAGAGCCGTGAAGAACTTTGTGTTTACACGGGTAAAGAGATATTTATTTGGAGAAAAATCGCTGCTGAGTTGCAATATATACTCGTTTAATGAACGAACTATAAATAGATAGTGAGTTTATTTCCTGAAGGTTATGGAAATTCAATCGTTTAATGAGTATATGAGGAATTCTACAAAAAAAATCCCATTAGCGGGTTTAAAAATTAAAGGAAAAAAATGTATGAGTTCATTTA
>JAXIUT010000009.1:9915139-9940914 GCA_035586675.1 Eurytoma californica | reverse complement strand
ACGCTAAACCAATTGATTAAACAAAAAAACTCAAAAGACAACTTTTTAAGTACTCCGCAAAGTCTTTAAAATGAGCTGAATTAAAGCTTGATGTGATTTATATTTCCCGAGATATAAAACTTTTCAAATTTTCTTTTTTTTTATTGCGGTGTGCTTAAACTTTTGAGCGGTAGTGTATAATTACTATGTCTGTACCTATACCTTATGCACCCATAGACCATAATGTAGGGTACATATTCTCATTATATTTAAATATTTGTACAAAGTCAATCAGTCGAATAAGGCGCATTTCAATTGGCTGATTTAAATTTACCTACAAGAATGTTAACCCGCAAATTTCTAAAAAGTCATACCAGCTCAAATTGGTTCAATGTTGTTAAAAAGGTTGCGTTCATCACGGTTAAACGATGATTTTTAGTTATATAAAAACCAGTATAGAATGCAATATAGTGCCATTTTTTATTTCTTTTAAGTATATATTACGTTTTTACAAAATAAATTTTCTATATATATAGAACAATTTACTTTCTACATGTCAATGTTCGTTAACAGTCGAAATATTTATATTTAACAGTATCTTTTACTAAGTTTTTGAGTGGTATTTAATGAATGCTTTTTACAAAACATAACTGTAACTTTTATAAAAATAATATGTAATGAAATTAAAATATGCTTTAAATAACACTATAAAATTATTTATATATATATATACACATTGTTTGCTGATTATACCTATCCAATATTAAAAAATTACTGCTTAATCACTGTCGGGTTCTGATTCAGGTTTTTCTTCCTGTTCCATTCTTTTTATAATTTCTTTAGCAGGATTAAATACCCCATTTGTCTGTACATTACATATGAAACACCTTGTGCTTTTTTTGTAATGGGCCAAGGCACATTTTTCACAAAAGTAATGTTTACACCTGAAATTCAATCCAGATTAATTTTAGTTAGTACATGTAATGCAAATATTGTATGAAAAATGTATTTTTTAAATTGCATTTACTTTGTAATTACAGGATCCTTGAATGTGTCTCTACAAATAAAGCATTTAAATGGAAGATGCTCATCATCACTGTTTATTTCATACTTTGTATCATCCTCATCACCACTTAGATCTTGTCCTCCTGTCACTGCTTCTCTTTCCAATTGCCACCCCAATTTATAATCAGATCTATCGTGAAGAAATTTACAACTGTCTGAAAATATGAATTTAATAGTAATAATATATATTTAATTTAATAGTATAAATTAAAAAACTCAAATTTCTTAACTCTTTAATTAAAAATTTTTTAAGTACAAACCTCCAAAGCCACAAAATCCAGTTTCTTTGTAGTCTTTGCAAATATCTGGTTGATAATCCCACCGAACAGTTGCTCTTAAATTGGCTGGAGCTCTTATGGGACCTTTACGAACCATACCACTTGATGCATTCCCTGCTGCAGTATCTCTTTTCTTATAGTACTGTGCATAGTTGTTAAGACCTCTATAAATTTTGTCATCTTCTTTGCCTTCAAGTTCCTGTAATAAATATTTCCAAACATTTAGATAATAACTATTTATTAAAAATATTCGAATTCAAATAATTTAATAAACACCTCGTTAATTTTTTGAGCCTTTTCGAACAAAGCTTGGGCATCTCTATCAACTTCAGTCTCTGTTTCCAATGATGCTGTAGCACCTTGGTCACTTGGGCCAGAAGGCAAGGGAGTTTTCTTACTTTTATACGACACAACAACAGATTCATCTTCACTGCTGTTTTCATCTTCATGTACTCTTTGCTTTTTCGTGTTTGTCTGTAAAAAACTGCATATATAACATTTTCAAGTATAATTATAAAATTAAACAGTTATAAGCTTTGTAAATGAACTTACGCTTTGTATTAAAGGATTCAAACTCTGTTTCTTTTCTTTTTTAAAAATGGTAGTACCATCGTCACTGCTTTCTGAAAATAATGTTTAATAATTTTTGGTATAAATCAGAAAAAATTAATCTAATTTCATGTTTCTTTTGTAATGTAATCAAAATCATGTATACATTAAAATGGTTTTAGTAGACAAAGTATTAATCTTATTAGTCTTATAAATTCGATAATGACGTAACCTATAAGCTTAACATAATCGATATTATTAATCACTAAACCTTAAATTAATCGACAAATTGCGTACCATCCTCTGAGTTTTTCTCGCGTTTTCTTGCCCGCTGCTTTCGGATAGTCCGTTTTTTGAACAGGAACTTGCAGGTGTCCGCATTTTCAGCGGTGCTCGCAACGTTTGGCGCCGTTTGGTCCTCCATATTTGTTTTGTAAACATCTGTTTTTCCAGGCGCGTCTGCAGCGCACACATATACGATGTCCCAGAGTTCCAGACTTGAGAGTCGAGCGTGCACTACCCCTCGAGCATATGTGTGTGCGTGGATGCGCGTGTGTGTGTTCTCTCTCGACGCTTCCGTAGTTTAGTCGTCTCGTTTTTTCGCTAATTTTCTTAGTTTACTTAAGTCAGTTCTTAAGTTATTTCATTTATTTTCAAAGGAAATACGTAGGTGAGCATATTTTTTTTAATACGATCCATTGTAAAATGAACTCTGGCCGCCTTTACGCTATGCGGAAAAAATCGAACGTCAATGCAGGGATAATCGGGTGCCAAGAATTTTTAAGTCAATATTACGGCTTTGCTTCGGAAACTATGAATTGAAAATGTTGTATTAAGAATTGTACATTATTTGCTGGAAAAGTGATTAAAAATAGTCTTTTACAAAGATTGAGAAGTGCCTAAATTACCTTATGTACTTTGAAGCCCTTGGGCTGTATATTAAAAATAGTCAATAGTCAGCTGCTTAGTAGCATTTTTTTGAGAAATTAAAGAAAAATACATTTTTATTAGGGACAAGAGTTGTTCTATAACTAACTTTTAATTTGTTGACATTTTTTGTATTTATTTTTTTTTTTGCAAAGTGCAATGAGCTTGTATGTACTAATGTGACATTAATTTTCAGGAACTTACATAAGAAACATGAGTAAAAAGAAGAATATGGCCATTCCTTTTAACAGCAATGACAATGCAAACATGATCATGTTAACAAGGAAATATTTGAAAAGAAAAATAATGTGTCCAGAGACAAAATTTAGACATCACGTTCAAGAACGGCTACACGTACTTGATTTAATAAAACGTACTGTGGAAATGGGTGAAAGTAATTCGGTTTTACTTGTTGGTCCAAGAGGCAGCGGGAAAACTACTGTAAAACTCTTTATATTTACGCTACTACAATTGTTTTTGAAAATAGTGTTAATGTATAATCTAAAATCTGAATTTGTTTCACAGCTCATTAATAGTGTACTAAAGGAATTGTCATGTTCAAAGAACTTTAAAGATAATACTGTTATAGTAAATCTTCATGGTTTAGTTCATACTGACGATAGATTGGCTTTAAAAGATGCAACTAGGCAAATGCAATTAGAAAATGTTGTGCAAGACAAAGTTTTTGGTACATTTGCTGAAAATTTAAGCTTTTTATTAGAATGCTTGAAATCTGGTGATAAAAAACACTCTAAGCCAATAATTTTTATTTTGGATGAGTTTGATTTATTCTGTGCACACCATAATCAAACTTTGCTATACAATCTCTTTGATGTTGCTCAATCAGCTCAAGTAAGATTTTTATATATCAAATTTAAAAATACAATTTAACCAAGCAAATTTAATATCCAATAATGTTTTGTATTTTTCTTAATTTACACTTTTAGGCTCCAATTTGTGTAATCGGAATAACTTGTAGGCTAGATGTTATTGAATTGTTAGAGAAACGAGTCAAATCTAGGTTTTCTCATCGTCAAATTTTCCTCTATCCTGGTGATACATCTGGTTCAGAAACACCAACTACTGGATTTGAAGATCGTTTAAATCTCTTTAAAGAACTACTTAGTTTACCTGACGATGAAAATGTTAATGAAATAGAACAGATGAATACAGAATGCAGCATAGATCCTAAATTTCGAGCAGTATGGAATGAAAAAATTAATGATTTAACAGATAATCCAACTATTGAAAATTTATTAAAGCAAATGTATAAAACTGACAAAATAGAAAGAAAGTTTAGGAACTTCTTAGCTGTGGCTATTTCATCGCTTTGTAAAAGTCATCAGGAATTAGAAGTAAAAGATTTTATTGAAGCTAGCAAAATGTTTTCTCAAAACGATAAAATTTTACTTTTAGAAGGTTTATCCGTCTTGGAAATATGCCTGGTAAGTGCTTGTATACAATTTGTTTAACTTAGAGCTTTTACATAATTTATTAACATATTAAATTGTTAGGTAATAGCCATGAAGCACGAAACAGAGATTTTTGACGGTGAACCTTTGAACTTTGAAAAGGTGTTGAGCCGTTACTTAAAATTTACAAATCAAAATTCTTCAATTGAGTCCGTCCAGAGACCTGTAATTATGAAAGCATTTGAACACATCAAAGTAAGTTTTTAAAATTAAATATGCCAAAGTCAGTAATATTTGATCAATGAACATTGATAATAATTTTAACAAATAATGTTTTTTAGAACATTGAATTAATTATACCAGTTGGAACAAATCAAAGAATTGAAAAAGAGTATCAATTGTACAAATTCAATGTAACGTCTGAACAAATTATGGATGCTGTGAAAAATTATGAAGGATTACCAACTGACGTTGCTCAATGGGCAGAGAGTAGCATAATCTAAAGA
This sequence comes from Eurytoma californica, assembly GCA_035586675.1. Classification (NCBI taxonomy): domain Eukaryota; kingdom Metazoa; phylum Arthropoda; class Insecta; order Hymenoptera; family Eurytomidae; genus Eurytoma; species Eurytoma californica. The sequence continues at coordinate 9,936,198 of JAXIUT010000009.1, read as the reverse complement.
ATGATTGATAAAGTTGAAGATGCCATTTCATTATATTTTGATAATTTAAAAGCAGTGCATCCTCAACTTTGCCCCCAAGTATTTTTATGCAAATTGTAACATGTATCTTTAATATTTAAAGCATTTCTCAGTCACGTTTGTCCAATCAAATGAAATGAATACGCCTATATATTGGAGTGAAATCATGTCTTGTACCAGTGCCATTACATCATCTTATTGAAGTTAATAGGAATAAGGGTATTAATGTGTGTGTCAGTTTCATAATGAAAATAGTGAATTTGACTATTTTAGAGTGATGCAGTGAATTTATTTATTGCAAACAAAATATGTGTTCATTCTGTAGGTAATGACTTTGCATATCACACAATTGTTACTAGGGTTCAAAGGTACTTTGTTCAATTGTTTGTGAACCTTATATTAGAAAAATTGTTTTAAATTTTCAAGATTACGTTAAACTAAGAAAATTCCAATTAAAAAATTGGTCGCTTATTAGCTAAAATTTTGAAAAATTATAATTAACTACATAAACATGTCCACTTGCATTTAAGCATTAGTCAAAAATAAGAAACACTTTAGGATTAAAAAAAGTTATTGTATTAAACTTTAAAAAATTCCAAGAGAAAATATCGGGAATAATAAAAAAACCTTCATATTTCAATTTTTTTCTCAAACACTATAAGTATTTTTATTTAATTTAATTTATATTGAATTATAAATTTACAATTACTTTATTTTTAAGTATATTCGTTTAGCATTTCAAAATGAATGCACAATTATTATCTTATAGACCGATCTTTTCTCTCAGCTAAAAGAAATCATGATAAATGCTTGTAAATATTGCGTCATAAGAACCTGCCAAAACCTAGTTCGATAAACTTCATACAATAATTTATGTATGCGTGTGCGAGTGCATGTCCGTGTATTAGCAGTTAGTAGAAATTGCACGGACAAGTTCCTTCAGTAGATAAAGTTGTAATTGAAAAATTACAACGAAGTTTCCAAGTCGGTTTTTGTAGTAGTTAGAAACTAGTCCTAGAGTAACGTCCAACCTTAGACGATCGATGTATTTTGCAATATTCCTTTGCAAGTTTTTTAGAAAGTAGAATTTCTCGTCGTTTCTTTTCTTTTAATCGAGCTTAAAATGCTTTTTTAAAAAAAAATTGTGATCACTCGCAATACGGAAAATACCGAATAATCTTAAGTCAGTGAAATGTTTTATCACCTAATCCTTACCAATAATAATTAATCAATTAATCAATGTACATATAGACTCAATTAATTTATTTTAATTAAATTCATATCAACCATAGATGCATAAGTATAAGGACAAATATGAAAAAAAAATCGAAGTAGCCTTGTAGAATGTCAACGTGTTAAAGCGTCTCGCAGTGTGTATGTATACTTATTTGCTTACGGACGAAGTTGCGTCAAAAATATTCAATCGATCCAGGCCACTTTGAAGGGCTTCGCTTCGCCGGAGTTGATCGTAGAAATCGTCCGCCTCTGCACCGCGGAATTTTTCAATTTATCAACCGCCGGACGCTTGAACATTTTCAGCCCATTGTTCAGGCGCTTTCTGCGTATTAACTTCGTTAAGAACGACTCGTGACCTTTAAAATTCATAAGACGACGTTTTAACACTTGATACCGCAGTACCACGCGTACTCATCACGCGGGCACTCGAGGTAGAATTTTCAACAAAAAAAGTAAATAAAATAATTAAAAAAAAATCATAATAATCAACAATAAATACAAATAATACCGATGTAACGCTAAATAACGTTATCTCTATAATATCGTTTAGATAATCAAATTAGAAATTTCCTTTTTTTTCTTTTAAAGAAAGTTTCAAGCGCAGGTTTACCTGGATTCGTCCCGATAGAAGGAACATTGACGAAGCTCCGCTTCTCAGGCACCGGGTAGAGCGCAGACAGCGCTCGACTCAAGCCGATCTGTAAGCAGATTTTACGTGTGACTCGTTCTCTTTAGCATGTAATGGACGTAGGCATGTAAATAAAAAGCGATAATAAAGAAAAAGGAAGGCGTACTTTAGTGTGGCGCACCCGATGCTCCACCAGATCCGCGCCGAGTAGCTCCTCGTGCTCGCTCATCCTTATCGGTATGATTTTATCTATCGCCTATTATTGGAGAAGTATTAAAGTAATAAACGTCGTTCTTCATTAAGCTACACGACTGTATGGTATACTCTCTCTTTATTTCAATTTACCCATAGAAGAGTTACGGAGCACGCGAAACTCCAGGTGAGCAGGCACATCGCTGTCAAGCTCTGAATCCCTAGCAGATGCCAGCCGCCTCCTGATGATTTTCATTTTAATTCATAAATTCAGCTTTTACTATAATTTCATTGATTCACTTGTGCAAATTAATAAAATGTCGTTTTATTACTCTCACAATGTAGAAGAGTGAAAAATTCAAAAAATAACTCTATTGGAATGAAAAATCACTCTTTTTCAGAAAAAACTCAGCCACTCGAAGCTCAATTGGCTGAGTTATCACTCGCTTCGAGTGCTTTTTTACTCTTCCACATTTTGAGAGTAATTATACATTTTATTGTTATGTGTGTAATTTGGATGTACACACCTTTAAACAAACCTTTCCGACCACCAGTTGTGTCGAGAGGGTAGGGATTGTCCGCGAATAAACCTATTGCAATGACTCCCCAAAATCCGCTTGCGCCTATTCCTCAAATTATTAATTTTCATTATTAAAGCGATGCATTAGCGCTTATAGTTGCGCGATACTTTGCAAGTTGATTCTGTTCATTCAAAAACTAACGAGCGAACAAATCAATTTCACGCGAATCAAAGCAGAAATAATTAACGTACAATTAATTTGTCAGTGTTATCACTTTTAAAAACATTATCTCATCTGCTCGATAAGAGCTTACATAAATTTAGATTATAATATTTCAAATGGATACAGAGGCCCACTTCTATTATCTATCACATGACTAAATTCTTATTTTCAATTGCCTTTTAATACAAAGAGACGCGGAGATAGCTTTAAAAAGAAAGTACCGTGAGTGGCGGAGGCTCCGACCGGGTCGTCGATGCCGATTCTGTCTAGCAGGGGCATTAGGGCGCACGTTATGAATCCCCCGATTGCCCCGATTAGTACCGATTCCCAGGCGCGGTACAGAAAACAGCCACCTATTTAGAGACACTTTCATTGTTTCGCTCATTGCTCGCCGATGCAATAAAGATACATTGACGCACTATTTTTATTTGAACTAATATTCAAAGACACTTAAGAAAGGTGCGTCACTTTTTTAGTTGAAATCGTTACACATAAATGCAATAAATATTAAAAAGCAATTAAGCGCAGCAAACGAAAAATTTCAAGCTTGAGTGCTTATTGCGTTGTAAATGTGCAAGTACAATGTTATCAGTGCCGTTATAAATATTTCGACATTCTACCTCTAACAACTAAAGTAATTAGTGCTTTTTTTACAACACTATTTTTTCAGAAGTGAGAAATATTGCAGTTGATTAAAAGTAAACTGCAATGAATCACATATATCCCCAGTGAAAAATTTTGTACAGTTTTATTCTGTTAATTTTAAAATATTTTAAAATTTTTTACGGCAACAACGTAACGCTCGTGTAACATAAATATAAACTGTTTTATTATTGTAAAGTTTTATAAAACTTAGTCTTAAAAAATGGATTTTATAAAAATCTTATAAAACTTTACATGTCCATTTTTATAAAAACTTTAAAAAATTGTTTCACGTGAAATAATTTATCAGCAAAAATCATTTTGAAGACCTTTCAAAGGCCTCATCGGTACTCGGAATAATTACGCAAAATTTACCGCGGACCATATAAGCTATAATCTCAACTGCCAAAATAACTTTTTCGTAACAACTCATTATCTACGTTGAATGATTGGAGTCTATTTTTTGTAGACCCCCAATCAGTCGGTTACCAGTGATAGCTACAAGAGCGCCGAGGATGCCGTTTATCTGACTGAGAATATCGATGCCCTTGGGGTTGGCCAGGCTGAACCCGAGGCCCACGAGGCCGCCGCCCATGCTGCCGAGCATCGTCGTGACGGCCGCCCGGGCCGCGTACTTCCAGCGCATGCCGCTCACCCCGTAGGTGCTGCCGCTGTTGAACGCCAACCAGCCCCACCTGCTTCCCGAATCCGCGTCGTCGTCAAGAAAACAAAAAATGCGCGGCTTATCGTTGATAAAAAAAAGTTATTTATCCTTTTCTTATAAGTAGTTTCTCTACCATAGTACGAAGAGGCCCATGAGGGCGTTGACGGGGCAGCCCAGGGGTAGCGGGTCCAGTCCGTTGTCGTAGCGGCCCAGCCTCGGTCCCAGCATTATCGCGCACGCCAGAGCTGTCCTTCATCCGCTTTTCGTTACTTTAACTCCTCCCACGCGCATTCGCTTAGTTTTCTTTTCTCAAGCTCCCGAAATCGTGCAAATCTTATTTACTTTTCGCGAGTGCTATAGCGTAATTTCGCTAGCGCGCTTTAATTTTAAACACCCGTATTAAAAAAAAAAAGAAACAATTTATCAATCATTCTTAAACTTGTTTTCAATTTTCTGCTCTCGCGAGGGACAAAGAAGTCAGTTAATGATTCTTAATAACGCGAGATAATAATTTTTTCGAGCACAAAAAAAAAAAAAAAAAAAATTCGATACAGTGTAGATGCAACGACGCGTCTAAGTGCGAAGACATTTTCTAAATAAAACGTAAGAAATTGCGATAAGCACTATCGCCGTATACGTATAGTGATTCACGCGACTTTCAAACCAATTAACATTGTTCCCCGTCGATGCGTTGAGCATAATTAATTTACCAGATACTCCGCCGACCAGATGAACCGTGCCGGACCCGGCGATATCGACGGCCCCCAGGTTTTTCAGGAAACCGTGATCTCCCCACACCCAGCCGGCCGGCATGCAGTACACAATTGTGTTAAGAAATGAAAAGAGGCAATAAGCTTTAAAGTTGCATCTGCAAAGATAACAGAATAAGTTATTACTTCTTTTTACTTTACTGTAAGCACGTCGTACCTACGGAACTATTTTTCAAGTAGATTTTTTTCTAACACTTGCTTTGAACAAAGTAAGAACATTATTAAAAATAATAAAAAATTCTTTTAGAATTTTTTCTTTTTAAATTCACTTCGAACAAAGAAGCTTGGCAAAGTGCACTACAATTATTTTACTATGTCTTTGAAACTAACTTAAATTTATGTATATGACCGTTAATTTTCTACTGGTTCATTATAACGTTACGAAGGTAATGGCTATTTTTGCGATTGTCAACTTTGCGTTACTTTATGTAACCGCTTGTGTATTACTCGTTTGTATAACTCATTATGCAGTGATACGTACATACTGCTTACTAATTCTCATGAAATATCAAATCAGCCGTTCTATTTTTACAAAATTTAATGTATTCCTCAATTTAAAAATAAAATAAGTTAGAGTACAAACAATAATAGAGTTAAAAAATGATATTCAAAGTATACCGTTCGGCCATGGCTCCACTAACGATAGTAGTCGAGGTGGTAGCAAAACTCAGTTGGAATACAAAAGCCGCGCAAATAGGGCCAAAAAGCTCGTCGTCTATGGTGGGATCTACGAGATAAGCGCCAACCCCGACTATAGGATTAGTCGGTTTTTCGCTGCCGAAGCTCATTCCGAAACCAAACAGCCAATACGTCAACCCGCCAAGTACTATGTCGACGACATTTTTCATCATTATATTAACTTCGTTCTTCAACGAAACGCAGCCCGATTCTAGCATGCCAAAACCTGTTTGTGATTTAATTATTAATTTGTGATAAATGCATTAGCTGTGATTAATTTTTGAACAGCTTTAAATAATCGTGACACAGAATTTACGATAAGAATTCGAGTGAATTGATCGTACCTGTTTGCATAGTAAATATAATAAACGCATTAGACACGATCCAAGTACTATCTTCCTGATTTAGTCGATAAGGTGAAGAGATCCAAGGAGTTGTAATATTCGTATCGTTAGACTCAAAATTTCCCAAATCCATAATTTTTTTTTTAGAATTTAAGCTACTTTAAACTTGTTATTCTGCTTTGGTTCGTGAGTAAAGGTATACTGCGGCCAAATGGAAGTGGATAATGTCGTGACCATTGAAGAAAACAAATTAATTATTAAAATGCTTCGGGATGTCGTACAAGTTGTAAAGGGTTGGTGCTGTGACGTGTGATATAGATATAAAGAAAGTAAATGCATTTTCTTGTCTTTTTTTTACCTTTTTTTTATTGGCCCACAACCAGCCGTTACAGAAATTTTCTTATTGTGTCGACTGTAAATGTTTCCTTCCCTTTCTAAAATCGCATTTTGTCTTTTTAAATTCGTGAATAGAGTTAAGATCTAGTCTAAACAAGGAAACAATATCACAAGGATAAATCTGTCGGTACTCTTCTTTTTGTCATTAGTGAACAATAGGTAAACAGTAAAAATTACAAAGATTCAAATGTAGTAACGTAAAATCAATGCTATTTAGTAAATGATAATGACAGCATGCGTTAATTCTTACAATAGTCATATGATGTTTTCTTCCTATTTTGATACATTTTTTTCAATTTTTTACAATGCCGACAAATTAGTGCAACGAAAATTGCAACACATCAACGCGGCATATTTTGTCTTATATTCACTTCACACACTTAATTTTTTAACTTTTCATTGAAAATGACGTAACTCAAAATTTGAGAGTACACATCTCAATTTAAAAAAAGATAACTCTAAAACGCTTATCTTGGCAAACAAGCGAAATTAATACATAATGTTGAAATTTCCAACGCTTCAACCGATAGCTTTTCTTTTAAATTCCATCTCAAGCGTCTATAAAGACTACGGTGTAGATAGTAGACCTTTATTAGTATTAGTTGCTGTCAATCTGCTTTATATCGCGAGAATTTCATTTCTTGGAATATTAATGCCCATACACGTTTTCGTCGCTGTATGCAATGTACAGGAAAAAGTCTTCTTCGTGATGTTCCTGAAAAACAAATCAATAAACTTTAATTGCAATTCAATTGAATAAAATAAGTATGTTTTATGTCTAAATAATTTTTTTATTGCGATAAGCAAGCATTATTTTTACACTATCAGCCGACACGTCTAAACAATCGCATCTTTTTTCATTTTTAATTAAGCTTTGCACTATTCTTGACATTTTGAATTGAAACAATCCAGCAGCACCACGTTATATAAAAAGCAAACAGGTATTTAAATTGGCATCATCATTAAAACATTATCTCGATATCTTCATGTTAAGTCGATTTTTATTTGCATTCAATGTTCATTAAACTTTAATATTAAAAGAAAAGGGAAAAGTCAAGCGTATTCCCAGCGTTAGAAAGGAAAAATGTGAGAGAACCGCGTCGAAAGAATTTTTTTTTGACAAGCGACTTTCGCATTGTTTTTCTGATCGAGACACCACCTGACTACAAGGTTATCATTGCATAATGACACAACCACTGCGCGGCATACTGCCAAAGCTCTGGGAACGCAAAATTTAAATTTTCGAAAGCATGAAATAAAAAACGAAAATATTGATGACTCCTAGAATAGAGCGCTCGAGTCTTTGTCAACGGATCTAAAAAAAATTGTTAATTTATTATATTAATATTAATTACCTGATAGAGGGATCCCATTGTCGCGCTGGTTGGTGGAATAATGTTGTTGACGAAGAAAAACAGAGCGTCCTCAGGACGAAGATGAATTCGCTTGCGAATCAAGAAGTAGAACTGACCGACAGTCAGATCGGAGGGTACTAGGTACTTTTGCTTGTCTAAGTCGCTGATTTTCGCTTTAGGCGCTTTTTCGACGATCACCTGAAAATTATGAAAATTATTAATTACTCGTTCATACTATATTAAAATATCGTATTGTAATACATAAAAAAAGTTAGTAAAAATGTCTTATTTGATTTTACTTTCTTTTTAAATCTGCTTATTCACAAATGTTATTGAACTTGCGCTGCAAGCTCATCGTGTCAAATGATTATGCCTTCATTATTGTGATATTTATCACCGGAATTCCTGACAAAGAACATAGCCGACGAAAACAGCGCGACCGGGGATAGAAAATTAAAATCGCTAAACCGTCGACGTTCATACCTCGATGCGCATTAAAAAAAATATCGTAATCGCGCCGGCGGAGACTATGTGCGGTCAGGATATAAGCGGAAGTGCTCGGCAAGCTTTGCTCAAAAGTCGGCGCTTCCAAATGATGGACGGCCAATTCGATTTTGCTCTCAAGACCTTCGTCGACGCTTTTCGGACTCTACACAGGCGTCAATTTTTATGAGTCACGCTTAATCTGGTTGCCTCGTATCGCACAACGCGCACGAGGTATTGCATTACAAGTTTCTTTTTTTTTTCATACTCGTTTGAAAAATTTAAATAAATTCCGAGATAAAGAATGAAGGAACAAATGGCGACCATAAAAATGCGAACAAAAAAAATACAAACAAGTCTTTGAAAACTATTTTAAGCAAGTTCAGAAATACACCTCGAGGTAGGATTTTTTTTGTACGTTGAATTAAAATCCAAATGTACAAAAACACGTAAAAAAAAATCTGTAGAAAGGCACCGAATACAATTGCACACGTTCAATTGTATAAATTCGCTCGAGAGTACGTCACGAAATTTCTCTCATTTAAACTTGTTACGCGAGATTATTTGCAAATCTAAAATTAACCCAGCACACCCGCGCGTGCGGTCATCGTGCAAATCCTCTAGCAAACGCATCGATCAGACTAATTGGCATGCGAGCAGCAGCCTCCGCGCGAAAATTACATTTTCCTCGGATACGGACGTGCTTCAAAGTCCGTGGAGGAGGAAAATAAACTATTATGCATAGAAAGGACGGTGAGAAAACTAGCGCGTCATTGAGCAGGAGGAGAATCCAAATGGAACTCCGGTGCTGCCGCGGTGCACACAAAGCGCAACCTCCTTAATCCTCGGGCCCGTTCCCCCGCCGCCCACCACTCGGGGCTCAAAACGGATACGAGCGCTGCCGAGTGCATTGTTGCATCGTCGCGTCAAATCCACCGCAGCGGCCGCGAGCAGAAAAAAAAAATGATAATTAAAGCCCTCCCCCTTCCCTCGCGCCTCGTGACGTACTCGCGATACTGCAGTCGCGATAGAGCGGAGCGCTCGAAGAAAAAAAAAAAAAACACATCGAAAGGCGCGCAGCAGTCGGTCGGTATTCCGCGTGAAACGCGAGGAAAATCGGTGGAGGTGAGAGATGGAAGAGAGGGGAGAGAGGAGGCGGTGGCGCACCAGCTATACTCGGTACGCTAGACGGTCGTGAAGGAGCGAAGATCAATATATAACGCGCATATACCGCGCGTGTTATGCTCGCCAGCTCGTGGACGTCGTACGTCGTTGTGTCTACCTGTCCAGTGACAGCCAGCGAGGGATACACGCGTTAGGATCTTGGGCTCTCGCGCGCACGGCAACGCCGAAAACGCGTACGACGCAGTTTAGGTCTCTCGGCGGGGGAGCACGAACGGAGGGAAGCGGGGAGGGGGGGGGGGCGGACTGGCAGAGGCTCGACCTTGGTGCGAACGGACGCTAGCGGCTCGACGACGACGCACCTCCAGCCATGATGACGGAGGAAACGAGTGGGTCCGCCGTGACGGGCCGCTCGGCTTTGTTTTTATGTAACTCGGCCGCTAGCGGACGGACTCTTTGTTGTTGTTTTGGGAGTGGACGGCTGACGCGAGGGGCGGGAGGGGGGCACGACGACTGGTAAAGTCAGAACGCAGGCACTTACGGGAACTCGGTCCGGATACTTTCGCCGGATTTTCTCGCCCTCGGCCTTCCTCTTCTCAAAGGGGTGCTCCTCCTTGTACTGGAACTTCATGACGTCGTCTGGGGCGCTTTCGCGCACGCACACGATCCCGTCGAGTAAATGGCTCCCGAGACGGAGCTGCCTCGGCTCTTCTCGCTGCCTTTCTCTGTCTATCTCACTCGGCGACGTCTGTCTTTTTGTTCGAGCGACGAGGAAAGAGAGAGCGGCGTGCGCGTGTATGTACGTGCGCTGTGTGCTGGTGTGCGACGGAGGAAAGGCGACAGACTGCTTCTGCTGGACGAGCGACGGGCGCGTGATTTCTCTGCTACTGGCGCGCTACGACTGACGGAAATTCGCTCTCCTACTGGCCGAATGCACGCTTCCCCCTCTCAGCTGCTTACCCCGATTTTCGCTCTCTCTCTCTCTCTCTCTCTTTCGCCGCTCTTCCCTTCGTATCTTCTTGTTATACGCTTGTTTTTGCGCAGGTCACGGAGTGACGTATGCGGAGGTATATTTCCTTTTCTACTCTCCGTAATTTACCTTGTAATAGTTAGGGATTTTTTGTTCAAATTTTTACTTTTGTTGTTACATTTTTTTAAATACTTTGACCTGAAGAGCTTTATGTAATATATGAGAATAAATTTACTTTTATTTCATCAAAGTTTAGTATAATTTATGTTTATTACTTAATTTTAAATAAATATTTCTGAATAGTAAGCAATATCTCTTTGAAGTGTAACTTTCAAAATATGAATAAAATGAATCTATTTTTTTATTAAAATAAAAATTTGTAATAAAGTTTCTAATTAATTTTTTTTGAATTTATTATTACATTAATTTTTGAGAAAAAAAAATTTTTTAAACTTTTTTATTTTAATCTTTCACGAAGTAAATAACTTATTATTTACATGATGAGTCTACTACTTGGGCATCTTTTTGAACTATTTTCATCTCTATTTAATTAATACTACTTCGACTGTGACAATAGTCCGATGTTAGATGTATATACGCAGTGCGCAAACATCGTCATCATCACGAACCGTAGACAAAAGGTTCGATTTGAGAGAAGAAAAGAAGAAAAATGAGATAACAAACACGGTTTATGCTTTGATGACGTTTCCTTTTTAGTTTGTGTTATTATTGCAGCGAGCAGTAAATACTATAAATTGTAAAAATATGTAAACTTTAAAAAATTGCTGATAGATTATTTTATTTAGTAGAAAAATACTACAACTTTTTTTACAAAAATTCAACAAAATCTAACTGCTAGTGGTATATTTTCTTGTACAAAATATCTGAAATTTATACTACTATTAATGAAGAGAATATATTAAATTTATATCAAATACACAATTTTATTATGCAATTAGTAAGCGTAAAAATTTTTAAGAAAAATCATTTATACATATTAAACATTTTCCGAAAACTTAATTGCACTATAATTTATAATAAAATGTACTTAACTTGTAGATTACACATCTATGTGCAATATCGTCTCGGGAATATTCGAAAAAAATAATGCAGTGGTTGACTTGGGAATTTCCAGCTTTGGGATATCACCAAGATACTTAAATATTTCGTTTACAAAACAATTAAACTTATCTTAAAATGTTTGAATTCTTTTAAAACATATTTCTTTCATGAATAACTCCTAACTTTGCATTTTTCGATTTATTAAAATTTTTAATAAATAAATCATTAATTAATTTTAATATTTAGAAAATACAATAGAATATATAACGCTAATTTATAAATTATAAAAAAGAATAAGTCAGTATTAGATTTTAAGACATTTATTGATACTCAAAATATGTACAGATGTTAAAATGTCATTTTTTATAGAGCAAAAAGGATATTTACTCAGCATCTTCTTCATCATCATCTTCCTGACTGTTAATCTGGAAGTAACGAAGTTCGTATGTTTCCTTGTCTTTGGAAACAACACGAAGCCAGTCACGAAGCTTGTTCTTCTTCAAGTACTTTTTCGTCAAGTACTTGAGGTACCTATTTAAACACATTTTTCTTGGTTAGTGCAAATATCGTTCTGATTTACAGCTATACATTAACTTAACACTAACAACCGCTTTTTTAATATTTAATAATAAAGATTACAAAATTAAAAATAAAATAAAAATAAAACCAATTGTAATACTACTTTAAAAAAATAATTTTATTGATTTTAAACTAGATTTAAAGTAAAATAACTATTGTAAATTTTAATTTTAGTGAATTATGTACCTAAATAATGTTCTTTTTACCAAAAAGCAGTTTTATCATGAATAATTGTAGAAAACTCACCTTTTGGAGAAATCAATGTCACTGTTGACGGACAGTTTCATCTTATTCCTTTCAATTGTAACATTGTTACCAAAGTTATTTGTTTTGCCGTGAACCTTGATACGTTCCTGAAGGTACTTTTCCTGAAAATGAGAATAATTAATTATTTCAATGAAAAAAATTAAATATTAAAAGATAATTTTAAAACAATTATTATTATTTTCAGTATAAATAACTTTTGCATGTAATATTAATTAAAAAGGCCCTGGTTTATTTTAATTTCTGAAAATTACTAGATAAAATAATTAAGAAATTTAGAAAGTTTTAAAAATTACTTATAATTATAATTCAACTATTAAAAGATCTACTTACAAAATTGGCTACATCCATAATATTGTCTTCGACAGGGTGTGTGCAGTCAATTGTGAATTTCAACGACACCTTCTTCTTTTGGCTTTTGCCACGAAGGTGTTGTTTTTTGCTGACCTGTGGCTTAGGCACATTGGTCTTCTTCACGGTCTAGAAATAATTAATTCGCATTAATTAAAGGCCTAAATACATAAAATAATTTAGTTTTAAATTTTCTTAAGTCTCTGCAGGTATTTCAGATATGTAGGTTAGAATCATTATTGATAACTAGCACATAGAATCACAGAAAATGGAGTTTCAACTATAACATTTAAAGAAAGCAGATTTCACTTTAACTCCTTTTCAAGCAGACTACTTGCATCATTAAATATTACAACAAAATTTTTAAATAACACCATGTGGCACTAAAGAGATGCGCTGTGACATGTTGATACTGCGAATGTAAGCGGCTAAAGTAATCTTCACTTTTTAAAGACATCATTGTAAAATGAAGAAAAATATCCATGGAATAGTAAAATAGGATGTTTCTTCAACCCATCAAGAACAAAATTTTATCCAATATCGAGGTGTTTTTATCAGAAATTTCATTATTTTTTCAAGAAAAACTCTTACCGCGACCATGGTTGCGTCTTGTAGAAGGACGAAAGAGGCTCCGCGAAGTTCGCTTGTTTCCGTGTGGGGGCGTTCATATCGATTATTCTTTTCGACAACAGAGTGCGCTATACCCAAAAGTGGGAAATACAAAAATATGTAATTATGGCAATGTAAATACTTTAAAGCCAATAAAATTCATTCAAATAAACAAAAAATTAAACAAACAATACTAAAATAAAAATATAAATTGCAATTTTATTACTTTTTAATCGGAAATAGCTTTAAATTGTAACAACAACTATACCCGTAAGTTAAATTTATTTAAATTGTCTTTTGTAACTTCAATTCTAAAAAATAATTTTTATAAAATTTATAAAGAATTATTAAATTTTTATATATACCATACATTATGTAACAAAATTTTGATATCCAAAAACAGTTACTAAAAATAATATATTTTGAATCGTCTTTTTCTAAATTTTTTAAAGTTATCAGTTTAAAAGTTATTTAAAAGTTTAATTTCATATAAATATTATAGGCATAATAACAACACTTAATAATAACAACTTTAGTCTGCTTTTCGTTAGTAAGTTGGGCAATTGAATTGAAGGCATCAATATTAATTTTTTTTTTTTTCAAAAATCTAACCAAGTACTATTGGTGCTTATACATACCTTATTTTTAGAAACTTTGTTTTTTTTTATAAATATAATTATTGTTAGAATTTAAAGTGAAGAGGGCGTGTGAGTTCAAACTGCAGTCGCGAAATCGAAAATGGCTACTCCGGTGCAGACGGTCACTCGCCAAGTTAAACCACTTTTGTCATTAAGTAACCGCGAAGCGCGAATAAGAGTGCTCAAATTGTATAAGTCATGGATTAGACAAATACCTTTTATCTGTAAGTATTCAACTTTGTTATAACAATTTCTTTGAACGTAGTTTTTTTAATGTTATTGTTACTTAACCTCAAACATCGTATACTTACTTTACATAACAACTATTTTGTTTTCTTTTCTCAAAGAATAAACTAATATAATGATTTTCAGATTTTCATTTATTTTTAATTGAGAATTCCATTATTGCGTCATTATATTATTACGATTTTATTACAAAACATCTACTTGACATTGTGATCCTAAATTATTTTGGCAAACAATAACAGAATGATATATTTATTAGCTTTATCTATTGTTATATAGAATAAGAAATATTTTTATTTTTTACTGATTTTGTTGATTGTAATACATTGATTAATTGATTTTATTAATTTGATAGTACAAGATTATGATATTCCAAAAAGTAAACAGGATTTAAAAGAAAAAATCAGAGAAGAATTCTTAAAACATCAAGCTGTTCAAGATATTAGAGTTATCGACATGCTAGTAATCAAGGTATATAAGTAATATTTTTATTTATATTAAAACAAATAATTCTAATGATAAAGACAAAATACCAATCTGTAGCTTTAATATAAATAAATCTAGAAATCTGCTAATATCCTGTTCTATTAAAATATACTTATAGTTTGATAAAATATTTTATTCTAATCAAGAGGCACGATAGAGCCTTGATGGAAAGTATATGGAAAGACATAAAGTTTGTTTTCAATATTTTTGTTTAAAAAAAATATTCAAATAAAAAATGTTTTTTTCTTTAAATCTATGAAAAATTGTGCTAGAATAATTTACAATTTATTTTTAAAACATTTTTATTTAATTAACTCAGTTTAACCTTTAAATCTCAATATCTTATTATCCTTTATTTATTTAGAAATTAAACATGTTATTAAGATTTGTTATATTCAATAAATTACCCTTAAGTAACTTAATTTATATATAAATTTCTAAAAAAATTTTAAATAATGATATTTATTTGCAGGGTCAAATGGAATTGAAGGAAGTTTCAGAAAAATGGAAAAACAAGGCGGCTTTAATGTTTTTCTTCAAAGATACTGTAGAACCTAAACCTAAAGACTTTCTATCTAAGTTTATGTCTGGTAATGATCCTTAACTTCATAAAGAAAATCTAGTTTTCACTAAAATTAGAACTGCCGGACTTAATTTTTGTTAATATGTAAAAACTGTTATAAATAAATGTAAATTTTTGGAAATTTCCAAACGATTGATATTTAAAATTATAAATCTGTAATAAATAAAAGGTAAAATTAAGAAGTAGAAAGTACAAAGCAGTAATTCAAAAGGTACAAGTTTAATTGACTGTTATATGGAAGGCAATAACTTGCTTTTAATTTACATATTATTTTTACATCGATATATTATTCAGTTATATACATTTGACAACATGATATATTACTAAGCACCTAGGCGCATCTAAGCACCTAAGACTAGGTACATGTCGTTCACTTTTCACAGCCTTTTGGATAATTTGCTTTCCTTCAGTGAACAAATATAAATACATACAGATATACTTACACACGCGCGCGCGCAAAGTGTGTATGTGCGCCTATATATCCATATCACATGTCAGTGAATATACGTTCCTTCAAATGTATTTTTTGCTTTCTTTCTTTTATTTACATATACATATGCAGAAGCGTTTCTCGTCGTTTCTATTAATTATCGCCATTATTTTTAGATTTGTTCATGCCATCGCAACAACAATAACAAAAAAAAAATATTTCCTGTCTGTTCTAATTCACATTTATATATACTTTGGTTAGAATAATCTTATGTCTCGTAAAGAAATTCATTCACTATTCTCGTATTCACGCATTATTCTCAAAATAAAAATCATATGAATAATATACATAATTGTTTATCGTACAAGCGTGGCAGCGTCGTTTAAACGCGATTCGCGCACAGAATTACTCGTTTGCATCGTCATTTTATTTACGCACTCTCTCATTTTTATAAAACAGGTAGGTATTAAAAATATACACTGTCGGTAACTTTCATATACATAAGATAAGGATATAAGGAGAAGGAACAGTAAAGGGACGAGAAGGAAATGGGTATAAATTGCACATACTCTAAAAAAACAGGAAGAAAAAAATGGCAACGATAAATCATGCTCTCAATGACTTGAAAAACAAAGTCCTCTCTCTCAATTTGGTACTAATGCCAAGATTCTTCTTCTATCATTTACAGGCGATTCTTACATATTTTTTTTACCTAGATTAAAAATTTGATTTTGTTGCTGTTGATAGTTTAAGCTATAACTTATTCTGAGTTTTTCTTAAATAGTTTTCCAAATAATAAGTGTGCCTTAGTTTTAAGGATCTACTCTGGCGGATACATGTAAAAACAATAAAAACGAAAAATTTTTGTTTACAACGATCAAAATTGATGAAATTTACTTTTCATTTATTTATTAGTGTGTTAGTTATATCACCACCAACTCAATAATTTAAATATTGGATACGAATTCGACTAGTACGAACGTTTCATTTTTATTGTTGAACCTTTTGTCAAATAGTGTTAAAAGAAATATTGCAATATATTAATCTACGCTACTGATACCGCTCCAAGCGGTAACATTCTGCTAATTACTTTTTTACATGAATAGTCGCTCAAAATCGTCTACTATCTTTAGGAGTTCTTGGAAATTATTTAATTAAAAAAATAAAATTTTTCGCACTGAATTCATACAAAATATATAAACATATAAAAACAACCTTTTCTTTCTTAATTAAATAATCTGGAGTATCGATCCCAGAATATAGAAGACGATTTTAAAAATTAAAAAATGCGTTTTAATAAAAAAAAATCTCTACCATACATTGCAATGATTCTTTTTTATTTTCCCTCACTGTAAAGGAAAATATCCAGAGTAAACCCTCGCAAAACGCAAGCATTAAACGTCTTTAATGATCCCTACACTTTTCAGCACAAGCTGTACTGTATTTAATACAAACAATAACAAACATCGTCTTGAAGTAAAAAAAAGTCAGGCTCATCTAGACGATGCTCTCCCTCTCGGATTGCACGTCGTATCCAGGGATAACACCGCGCCTCAGTGAAATATCACTTCGTCGAAGCCCATTTCCGTTTAAAAAATTGGCCAGCCAGCTGCGAATCGGGTTCCTCGTCGAACTGTTCTTGTTGGCTAGATTGCCGACCGCAACGACGCCCCCGCCGGTGCTACCGTTGTCGTTGCCGGGTACGGTCACCTCATCGAGTGATCGCCACCTTTTAACGGGCATCAGCAAGTCGCTCGGCGACACCACGTCGTTATCGCCTAGCAGCAGCGGCGTCTCGGCTGCGTCCTCGTTGTGATGCTGCTCGTTCGGCAGGAACTGTTCCTCCTGCTCGCGCTGCGTCATCTCGGTGTTGATCACCGGGTTCTCTTGATTCGACCTTTGTGAGGGAATAATGACGACGTTACCGTTGGGATAATTGTTGTTTATCAGCTTCTCGCTGGCAAGGCTCGCCTTGGAGCCGCGACGGGTTGCCACGCACCTGTTGCAGTTCTCGAGCGAGCGGAAGCTCTTCTTCCGCGGTAGAATCTTCAAGCCGAGCAAGTGAGTCCCCTCGAGCTTTCGGGAATCCAGCAGTTCGATGGGGAAGGGATCCAAGGAGCGCGACTCGCGCACCAGCGCGTTCCACTGGGACGCCGAGTGATTGTGCTGGTCGGACGTTGAGGTCGAGGAGTCTGCGATTGTCGATAGAGCCTTGTTCAATCTTAACCTGGGTCCCCCTTGATTCGTTGTCAGTCCGTTCACGGATACTATGCTATTTCTAAAAATAGAATGCATGTTGATTTTATCTTTTATGGAAGTTAATGATCTTTCGAGTTATTGATCGTACCTTTCCGAGTTATTTGTAAAAACGTCATCCAAGACCTGTTTGATGTTGGCTGCGCGGTTCTCCGCTTCCTCGCGGACCACCGCGTTATCGAGGGTCGTTTTCGAGGAGCTGTCTGTGAGGTAGAGCGGTGCGCGATCAATCTTGCGAGCGGTGATAGACGTTCGTGTTTGCAGAGGACTCGAGTTACCGCAAATGGAGGACGTTTCAGTATTGTCCGAAACAGTGGGCCTGGGCACGCTGGACTGACGACGACTCCCGGCACCTAGGCCACCTAGCAGCGAGGCTTGTCGGGAATCCGGGTTCAGTTTGGGGAACGGCGGACGTGGGCGGCAGAACAGAGGCGGAAGATCGTTCACGTCGACCTAAAAATTAAATCATCAAATTTGACGTAAGGTACGTTCCAAGACTTACACTTGATTCGTAGTAATTTTCAGGTAGTAGTTTTGAGTAAAAAAACTCACATCTCTCTTTTGAATCGCCTTTTCGGTTGCCCCAACCAACCAGTAAGTCTTGACTGCTCCCTTTCCTTTCATTTGTACTATTCCGCGTTCTTCAATTACATAACCGCCTATTTTATCTAGTGCATTTTTGCATTGCGCGCTAATGTGTATCCTTAACGGTTCGCCGTTAGATTCCATTCGCGATGCCGTATTTACCGTGTCGCCGAATAAACAGTACCTTGGCATCGTTAGTCCAACGACTCCCGCTACAACAGGTCCTGCAAAGTAGGTTGTCGTTTGTTAAATTCTTACATCTTGCATGCTCATTAGACGAAGCATATTTTAGACCGTAACATACCAGTATGAATTCCAATCCTAAGTTTAAGCGTTTCATTTGGCCGGTGAGCTATCGTGTGATGCTTGACAGCATTAAGCAAATCTAACGACATAGACGCTATTTCTCCGGCATGCCTATTTCCATTTTTGATCGGCAACCCAGAAACCTGAGTACGTTAAAATGATGAATACAACATACTAATCGTTTTTCATAAATTAATGCAGAAAAAGATATTTACCACCATGTAAGCATCTCCTATAGTTTCTACTTTATATACATCGTACCCTTTAATTATACGATCGAATATAGTATACAGGTCGTTAAGAAAATTGACAACCTAGTTAAAAGTAAGTCATTATTATTATTATTATTATTATGACTTTGTTAAGTTTGTACAGCAAATAGAGATATTTTTAAATCGAAGTTCTAAAATTACCTGGAACGGGGTACTTTCGGCTGACATTGCTGTAAAACCAACAATATCGCTAAAGTAAATAGTGACCAGGTCGAAAGATTCGGGCTCAACGCCAGCGCCGTTTGTTAACTTATTGGCAACTGGTCTAGAAACAGAAAATAACATTCTATTATAACCGCAGACATTTATTTATATTAGTAATAATTATTCAATTCATATCAATTTATTTATTTATTTATTTCAATAAATCAATTTAAATTTAGAGTTTTTAATATTTTTCTTTTTAATAAAACAGTGAAAACACGTACTCAGGCAACATTCTATGAAGTAAATCCTCCGTCTTTTGCTTTTCCTCGAAGAGAAGACGTGTTCGTTCGTTGACTAGATCTTCGAGGTTGTTAGCGTACTTTTCCATCATGTCCATCATTTGGTCCATTATGTTGCGGTGTTTACCGGCCTTCATTTTCTTCAATCTCGTTCTGATTGTCTTGAAGTCCGGTCTCAATTCTGGGCTCTCCGCCCAGCAGTCAGTTATTGTGCTTACAATATACTCGGCGCAATCTGCCTCGGATTCGGACAAAATTTGCAAGTCCGGCCTGAACGGTATTTCCCCATCCGCCGGATACCTCTTCACTCGGTCTATGATTTCTAAAAATAAAAAATTTGTATTAATAATTAAAATTTCAAGATATTTATTTTGTTAAATTAAGTTTTTTTACCTTTGGGTTCTAAATTAACGCCACCGAAAGGCCCCTTCCTTCCAATTATTTCAAATAATATTATTGCAAAAGAATATATGTCTCCTTCTTGTGTTCCCCTTATTGGAGCATTAAGATTCCTTAATAATTCTGGTGCTTTCCAAAATAAATCTAGAATAAACGGGAAGAAATTTTGTCATAAAAGTTCCAGACAACCTTTTGAGGAAGGGGAATGATATACATACTGCGATAATACTGATGTTCACCAATGCTATCGGATTCGGCACAATGGCGCATATCGTGGAGGCCAAAATCTGAAACTTGCAGTACCCAGCGAGACGTCACTACACAATTTGAAGACTTGAGATTACCATGACAGACTAGTACAGATGACTCATGAATATACAACATTCCCTAAAATAAAAATATGATATGATATTTTATAACTGATCCCTTTTAATAAATATACGTTTAACTTAATATTAGCAAATTATTTTCATTTTAATTCACAATTCATTTTAATAAATATGGTTAATTATAATAATATTTATTAGCAAACTATTTACCTTAATGAGATCATGAATTAAAGACGCAATAAACATATCATCCAACTTTATATCTTCGTTTTCGATTATATCCTAGAATGCAATAAAAATATTAAAAATAAAAAAATTTTAATTAGAAGTTAAAAAAATGCAAAAGTAGAAAGTCCATTAGTGCGAGTAAACTTACGTAAAGACTTCCTTTGGCACAATATTCGGTAATTAGCAGTATCCTCATTGGTTCGACGCAGGCTCCGATGAATGAGTTGAGATTACCGTGTCTAATTTCGCGAAGTATTCGCATTTCCTTCATGACGTCCCTCGAGATGTCCTTCTTCTTTGAAAACTTGAGCTCCTTGATGCGCACCACGACCCCGTTATAATGCCCGGTTTGAGCGAACACCTGCCCTCCGCACCTCGACTCGTACGACATTGCACTAACTAAACTTAACTGTAAACATTTTTATATTAGTTATTGTTAGACTATACAATGCAGCATTAAAATACAATTTTTTTTTATAGAAAAGTGAAAAGAAAATCGATCTGTTTATATTCATAAATTTTCAAAATCTTCAAACCATAAAAATTTTGTTATAAGAATAGTAAACAATCAAAATAAAATTTAATTTCAATACGATTAAAGCAAAACTTTGACAAGATTTGACGGCCCTACTGAAAAATGCCACATGGGACCCAGGCGGGACCCACATGGGATCTTTCATAGTTTCTATATGGTACCCACATGGGTCACACATAGTTCCCTTGTTGATCCCACATGGGACCCATGTGGG